>JARQOC010000003.1:593751860-594351860 GCA_033576535.1 Allobates femoralis | reverse complement strand
GTAGTAAACATTGGCAATGACATAAGTATGAGAACACCAAGTAATTTTCAAAACAGATATCGACCTAAAGGGTCTACCACTTGATCAATTATATCTGGCGACCTAGACCGATGAAAGGCTATTGACACCCGTCTCGACTTACACACCTGATTTATACTGTGGTACCAATTGGGGAAGTCTCTCAAGCCGCACCTGGGAATTTTGTCGGATCTAAAGTGGGTCTCCGGCAACATTAGTATAAGCACTTTACGTTTGTGAGCCGCATACAATATTTGCCGTCTCTTTTCTGGCTTGTTAAAACCCTTCACTTTAAAGGACGAAATGTAAGTTCAAACATTAATGAAAATGGATAAACACCAAAAAGGTATTTGAAGATAATCCCCTAGGTTAGCAAAAAAAGATGAAGTGAAAGAAAAAAAAAGTGAATGAAGAAAAGTAGAGAAAGTGTGGGTACCATTGTAGCATGGTCCCACCATGTATTGCCAGTGTTCTAGCATGTGCATAGAGTGGATAGTGTACCCTATCCAGCACGTGCGCGTGTGCATGGAAGCCAAGAAGATGAACCTCCGCCACCTCGCCCCCACCACCGTTGCCACAATAAGACAGGTAAATGGTGCGGCCTTACGAAAAACTATAATAAAACAGTAATTTGTAGAAAAAGAAGTTCAAACCCGTGGAAAGGAGGGAAAATAGATATTAGGTATGTGAAGAATAAGCAGCTCTGTGGTGCTGAAGTTCAACGCCGAGCGGCGCTGAGCTTCAGCACCGCCTCCCGGGTGCAGCTCTGTGCGATCTGGCACCATAGACCCCCATGTTAGGGGCCGCCGGATCACACTGGACCAGGAGGACCAGCTTTTTTTCCCTGGAAAACAAAAATGCTGCATGCAGCATTTTTGTGTCCAGGAGAAAAATCCGAATCCTCCCGTATTCTCCCAGACAGATGGAAGTCGGATGGTAGCTGCTATCCGGCTCCATCTGGCCCCATAGCATACTATGGGGCCGAAATCCGAACTGGGGCTGTCGGGTTCACCCCTGACAGCCCCGGATTGGATTTCACCGTGGTGTGAAGCTGGCCTTAGTCCAGGCATTAGCGTCCTGCCTGAACTTGGATTTCAGTGAAAAATAACTAGGAGGACACCTGAGGAAAAGGGTGCTCCATTTCTGTCGGATAGTAACTCGCATGGATAGTCATGATGAATGTTAGCAGATAATTGGAACGTCAGATTTGGACTAAACTCATTCAGTTATGTAAACAAACGTTCTTGCTGCACCTACTTATTACAACAGATCATACCTCTCGATCTGTAACATGAGATTACCACCATAAACAGTTTTTTTTTTTTTTTTTTGTTTTTTTTTTAATGTCCCCCCCCTTCACTTACAGAACACACTTGTAATTGATACGCCTCGTATTCGGAAACAGACTCGGCATTTTAGTAATAAAGATGATGATATGGTCGAGTTCTCAGAATTAGAAAGTGATGATGAGGACCGTCCAAGAGTTCGACGTCAAGATCGTAAAAACACTTACGGTCGTACAGACTGTTTTCGAGTGGAGAAGCATCTGCTTGTATACGGGTGAGCGTGTGATGACTTTGTTTTGCAACCTACATAGATTATGCCTTCACATGTTTCTCCCGATGACTGCAGTAATAAAAATCTTATTTTCATAACCATGTATAAGACGGCATTTTCTTGTTTTACTTAAATTGTTCCTCTGAACTAGGTGGGGCCGTTGGCGGGACATTTTACTACATGGTCGCTTCAAGCGTGGAATGACTGAACGGGACGTGGAGAGAATCTGCAGAGCGATCTTGGTGTATTGTCTGTTACATTATCGCGGAGATGAGAACATAAAAAGTTTTATCTGGGACCTCATCACTCCTGCAGAAAATGGCAAAACCAAGCAGCTGCAAAATCACTCTGGTAATCCTCAATCAGTCAGCTTACCATTCATATGACATGGATGTTCATTGGATAATGACTCGTTATTTAGCTTTTCGTGATTCAATAACCTATTATTTTTACAGGTCTTTCCATTCCTGTTCCCCGAGGACGCAAGGGGAAAAAAATAAAATCTCAGAATAGCTTTGACATCCATAAAGCAGAATGGATACGGAAGTACAACCCTGACACTCTGTTTCAAGATGAGGGCTATAAGAAGCATCTGAAGCACCAGTGCAACAAGTAAGTGGACAAGGGAAGAGTATGACATTGGAGGCCTTAGTCATTCTTGAGTATCTCTTATACTGGAAGTCACTTAAGAAAATGAATATTGATTACAGCGCAGAAGCATATATATTTAACACTAGCTGTAGTCCCTGGTGTTGCCTGGAATGGTAACTTTCTGTTCTTTGTTATATCAAAATAGAATGGGTTAACAAAGTGTTGCTTCTCTGCTGACATACATAGGCTGCAAGTGTAATACAGGGACTGTGTGGGCTCCTGGTGTAAAACAGGTTCTATAATATAGAGGCATGTGAGGCTTCAAGTGTAATACAGAGGCTGTGTGTGTTCTCCTGGTGTAATACAAGGGCTATATGATACCTCCTGTTGTACTACTGTAGAGTGTGTGCGACCTCCTGTTGTACTACTGTAGAGTGTGTGCGCCTCCTGCTGGTATACTGGGGCCTGTGTGCGGCCTCCTGCTGGTATACTGGGGCCTGGTGCGGCCTCCTGCTGGTATACTGGGGCCTGTGTGCGGCTCCTGCTGGTATACTGGGGCCTGTGTGCGGCCTCCTGCTGGTATACTGGGGCCTGTGTGCGGCCTCCTGCTGGTATACTGGGGCCTGTGTGCGCCTCCTGCTGGTATACTGGGGCTGTGTGCGCCGTTGTTAGAAGAATATCAAGGAGGTGTGTTAGTCTCTTCGTGGTTTGTGTGGTTGCTGCTTCAGAGTCTTATTCCAGTGCCCATCATTTTCCAAAAGTCCTTGTCTTCAGCAAGCTTTGCTGAATGTTACACAGACATGCATAAGCTGCCTTATACTATGAATGTCCTTTATTGCCTACAGCAACCAATCAGAAGCTGAGCTGTGATTGGTTAAAATAGCCTGGATATTATCAGGTGCCTAACTGTCAAAACAGACATGTTGGTATCTATGATCAGATCCAGGGATGGTGTATAGCAGTCCGCACTGCTTGAAATAATCAGTCACAAGTCTTTAGGTAAAAGACACCCCTTCTTTATTTCCACCTACGCGTTTCAGTGTATCCTGATGACTGTGCCCAGAGTGGCACTGAAACGCGTAGGTGGAAATAAAGAAGGGGTGTCTTTTACCTAAAGACTTGTGACTGATTATTTCAAGCAGTGCGGACTGTCTTTACACCATCCCTGGATCTGATCATCTTTACACGTGCTACGTGGCGGTGGAGGTCCTGTAGCAGCTTATAAACTACATGCAATAAAAACTAGTTGTGGGTGCACACAACTAGACAAAGTGAGTGCACCTCTTTTTGATCTGAGTGTGGAATCAGTGTCATATTGATAGGGCACTATTACGCCTTGCTTGTCTCCTTTATCTTTTTCTATATGTCAGTATCTATGGCACCTCACACATACAAACAATACATAGGCCTTTTTTTGTTGACTGACTGTAAAGTGCGAGATTAAAATTTCCCCTCATAACATAGTGTATGACATTCCCTGAGTCAAATGAGGTGGCTGTACAGAATGTTGCAATTGTAAATATCACATTGCAGATTCTTTTAGTGGACACACACACCTATATACTTACACTACACACATCTGTGCACGTATACACATCTTTAGATGTACACATACACTCGGCTTTATATATTGACTACTTATTACCAAATGGTGGATCACCATTAAACAGGGGTTTATTCTTTACTTTGTATGCTGCAATCCCTACTTTTATTCAGATTTCTTGTATGCACTATGAATTTCAGGGCCCCCCTGAGGCTCCACCTAGCCTCCACCCCAGCTCCGCCTCCTCCCAATATATTACACAGTTGAAAACAGAAAGTATTTAGACCCTTAAAATTTTTAACAGTTTCATTGCAGCCATTTGGTAAATTCAAAAAAAGTTTATTTTTTATCTCATTAATGTAAACTCTGCATGCCATCTTTACTGAAAATAAACAGAAATGTAGAAATGTTTGCAAATTTAATAAAGAAAAACTGAGATCACATGGTCATAAGTATTCAGACCCTTTGCTCAGACACTCATATTTAAGTCACATGCTGTCCATTTCGTTGTGATCCTCCTTGAGGTGGTTCTGCTCCTAAATTGGATTCCAACTGTGTTTAATTAAACGGATAGGACTTGATTTGAAAAGGCACCCACCTGTCTGTATAAGATTCACAGCTCACAGTGCATGTCAGACCAATGAGAATCATGAGGTCAAAGAAACTGCCAAGGAGATCAGAGACAGAATTGTGGCAAGCTCATAGATCTGGCTAAGGTTACAAAAAAAATTCTGTAGTACTCAAGATTCCTAAGAGCACAGTGCCCTTCATAATCCTTAAATGGAAGAAGTTTGGGACCACCAGAAGTCTTCCTAGACATGGCCATCCAGCCAAACTGAGAAATCGTGGGAGAAGAGCCTTGGTGAGAGGTAAAAAAGAACCCCAAGATCACTGTGGCTGAGCTCCAGAAGTGTAGTAGGGAGATAAGAGTTCCACAAAATCAACCATCACTGCATCCCTCCACCAGTGAGGCCTTTATGGCAGAAAGGCATATGAAAGCCTGAATAGTTTTTTTTTTTTTTTTGTTTTTTTTTTTTTGCAAACACCTGAAGGACTCCCAGGCTGAGAAATGAGATTCTCTGGTCTGATGAGACGAATATAGAACTTTTTGGTGATAATTGTAAGTGTGTGTGTTGAGAAAACCAGGCACTGCTCATCGCCTGCCCAATACAATCTCAATAGTGAAACATGGTGGTGGCAGTATCATGCTATGGGGGTGTTTTTCAGCTGCAGGGAGAGGGCAATGGTTGCAATTGAAAGAAACATGAATGCGCGGCCAAATGCAGAGAGATCCTGGATGAAAACCTCTGGACCTCAGGCTTGGCCAAAGTTCACCTTCCAACAAGACAATGTCCCTAAACAAAGGAGTGGCTTCAGAACAACTGTGACCATTGTTGACTGGCCCAGCCAAAGTCCTGTCCAAAACCCAATTGAGCATCTCTGGAGAGCCCTGAAAATGGCTGTCCATCAACGTTCACCATCCAACCTGACGGAACTGGAGAGGATCTTCAAGGAAGAATGGCAGAGGATCCCCAAATCCAGGTGTGAAAAACGTATTGCATCATTCCCTACAAGACTCATGGCTGCACTAGCTCAAAAGGGTGCTTCTACTCAATACTGAGCAAAGGATCTGAATACCTATGACCATGTGATATTTCAGTTTATCTTCTACTATATAATCTCCTAATCGTGTCTGTCGGTGAAATCACGCGCCAGCGCTCATTGGCTGCCACTAGCCGCGGCAACTAATGAGTGCTGCGTATGCAAAAAGGCACGCGCATTCAAAATTGGGCTATTGTATAGTAGCTGTAACCTGGCGACAGCGACTACATGTATGGCCGTGGTGACCCCGGCATCGGTATCTGCCGTCCCCACCCCTCGCCCCCCCCCTCTCCTCCCTTTGGGCCCCCCCCATTCGCCTCCCTTTGGCCCCCCCCTCGCCTCCCTTTGGCCCCCCCCCCTCGCCTCCCTTTGGCCCCCCCCCCTCGCCTCCCTTTGGCCCCCCCCCCTCGCCTCCCTTTGGCCCCCCCTCTCGCCTCCCTTTGGCCCCCCCCCTCGCCTCCCTTTGCCCCCCCCCCCCTCGCCTCCCTTTGGCCCCCCCCCTCGCCTCCCTTTGGCCCCCCCCCTCGCCTCCCTTTGGCCCCCCCCCCCTCGCCTCCCTTTGGGCCCCCCCCCTCGCCTCCCTTTGGCCCCCCCCTCGCCTCGCTTTGGGCCCCCCCCCTCGCCTCCCTTTGGCCCCCCCCCCCCTCGCCTCCCTTTGGCCCCCCCCCCTCGCCTCCCTTTGGCCCCCCCCCCCCTCGCCTCCCTTTGGCCCCCCCCCCTTGCCCTCTACTCGCCCTCGCCTTCCGCTGATCTCACCCGTCCTCTGTACACACAGCAGTCAAGTGACAGGGCGGCCCCCCCAGGGCTCCATTCTATAACCACCCCCCCCCCCCCCCCCCTCAGCTCTATTCTAACCGCCCCCCCCCCCCCCCCGACTCCATCCTAACCCCCCCTCCCCCAGCTCCACCCTGCCCACATCACAACCCCCCCCCCCCCAGCTTTATCCTATACCCCGGCTCCATCCGGCCCCCTACCTGCCGCCCAGGTCCAGCTGGTAGGTGCGTGTAGCATGTGTATTTCCACCTCACCTAGGCCTACCTCCTCGCAACCATGCCGACCATATTTTATCGAACACCCCGGACCTATTCCTTTTTTGGTATCCGCTCTCCTCCGTTCTACTATACACTCCACTTGTTGGAGATTCTCCTTCCTAGAAGGGGGCTTGGCCCTGATCCAGCATCGAGCGATTATCTTCCGGGCCACATGTAACAGCCTAGCAATTGCCAGTTTTTGTGTATTGGTTATATTAATCTTTTACATAACCAAGCACACACACCAGGGGAAATCTAGGCACCTCGCATCCATATCTACCTTCAGTCAAACTCAGCACAACCAACCAAAAAGCTTCCAACCTCGGGCAATCCCACAAAATATGCAAAATTCCTGCATTCAAACACCTCGGGCATTCAGAAGTTTCTCGCGCATCAACCCTGTGTAAAAATGCTGAAGACCTGTATGCCCTATGAATGATGTACAATTGTGACAACCTGCCAGGCTCACTCAAGGACAGTTTTGGGATATACTCCAGCTAGGGCTGGGCGATTTTGGAAAAAATCAAAATCTCGATTTTATTTAAACCTATGGACGATTTTTGATTTAAATCTCGATTGATTTTTTTTTTTTTTTTTTTTTTTGCTTTTCTTTGATGAATAAAGAGAAAAAAACTAAGAGGTACCGGATATACTCGTGTATAAGCCGACCCCCCCCTACTTTTGCCCCCAAAACCTGGGAAAACCTATTGACTCGTGTATAAGCAGAGGGTGGACCCCAGCACAGGTATACAGCCCCCAGCAGTGTGGTATACAGCAGCCTCCCCAGTGGTATATACAGGCCCCAGCAGTGTTACATCAGCAGCCCCCAGTGGTGTATACAGCAGCAGCCCCCAGTGGTGTATACAGCAGCAGCCCCCAGTGGTGTATACAGCAGCAGCCCCCAGTGGTATACAGGGCCCCCCACCTGTAAAGTAACAGAACATTATAGGTATCCCTGCCGCTGTCCCGCCACCGCACGCCTCAGGCTTCACCCGGTTTCCTCCTCCGACGCACAGACAATGACGTCATTGTCTGTGCGACGGAGGAGGAAGCCGGATGAAGCCGGAGGCACGCGGTGACTGCGGCGGGACAGCGGCAGGGATAAGTATAATGTTCTATATTACTTTACAGGTGGGGGGGGGCCCTGTATACCCATGGGGGGGGCGCCATTTTAAATCGAATTCGACGATTTTCGTCAAATCCCAATCGTGGCCACAGCAGGGGGCAAATTAATCAAATTAATTTGATTAATCGCCCAGCCCTAACTCCAGCACAGTTTCCAGACTTCATCGTCCATCACCCCAATGTCTTCTTCCCACCTCTCCCTGGCCTGTATAGGGTGTCCCAGCAAGAAAGTGTGCAGCAAATCTTTATATATAGTAGGGCTGGGCAATTAATTCGATTAATTCGCCCCCCTGCTGTGGCCACGATTGTGATTTGATGAAAATCGTCAAATTCAATTTAACCTTCCTAGCGGTATTCCCGACTGTAACTCTGGGTTAACTTCCACTGCTAGAAGCGGTAACCCTGAGTCACACTCGGGAATACCCGCAGCTGCTGCCGCTGCTCACTGTGAGGCCGTGGGGGGATGCTATCAGAGCCCAGCACTGCCGCCCCTGCTACAGCCGCTGGAGATGTCCAAGGGGGGGGGGGGGTGCCGTCAGTGCCCCGCCGCCCCTGCTACTGCTGACAGGTGAGGGTGAGTTCCGGCGTGGGGGTGGGCTCTGCTGTCAGAGCCCTGCTGCAGGTCTTACCTGCCCCTTGCCGCCGGCGCCATTACAGGGATATGGCGCCGCCCCCTTCTGCTAGGGCTAGGGTTAGGTTAGGCGCCTGTACACCACTGGGGGCTGCTGCTGTATACACCACTGGGGGCTGCTGCTGTATACACCACTGGGGGCTGCTGCTGTATACACCACTGGGGGCTGCTGCTGTATACACCACTGGGGGCTGCTGCTGTATACACCCACTGGGGGCTGCTGCTGTATACACCCACTGGGGGCTGCTGCTGTATACACCCACTGGGGGCTGCTGCTGTATACACCCACTGGGGGCTGCTGCTGTATACACCCACTGGGGGCTGCTGCTGTATACACCCACTGGGGGCTGCTGCTGTATACACCCACTGGGGCCTTTATATACCACTGGGGAGGCTGCTGTATACCACACTGCTGGGGGCTGTATACCTGTGCTGGGGTCCACCCTCGGCTTATACACGAGTCAATAGGTTTTCCCAGGTTTTGGGGGCAAAAGTAGGGGGGTCGGCTTATACACAAGTCGGCTTATACACGAGTATATACGGTACCTCTTAGTTTTTTCTCTTTATTCATCAAAGAAATGCCAAAAAAAAAATCGAGATTTAAATCGAAAATCGTCCATAGGTTTAAATAAAATCGAGATTTTGATTTTTTTATTCCAAAATCGCCCAGCCCTAATATATAGTTGAGATGAATCCACTCGTGCCTCCCTCTCCACGAATAGTCTAGTACTACATCTTTGGATATCTCCAAGTTGCCCCTTCTCTTTTGTACACTGTATGCATGCTGAACTCTTTTATGTACCAAAATCTATCTACCTCTAACGGCCCGAATTCCTCCTGCAGGGATTCAGATCTTCAGAGCATTATTCGTCAATATTTGAGACCTATAGCTTATCCCTTTCCTTCTCCATTCCCTCCGGTCACCCAGTTTACCAAATTCCACAAGCTTGTCATTTCTCCATATGGGGGTGTAGACTGTCAGCCCTTTTACCCCTCTAAGTTTTTTTTAATTTTGTTCCAAACCTTGTGCACTAAATATAGTGTAGGAAATTTCTTACCCAATTTACCAAGTATCCCAACTTCCAATCCTTGTATTAACCGTCTTCTCTGTACAACTTGTTCTAGTAAGGACTTGTGCCAGGTTCTGATCTGCCCTTGCCACCCATCCGTGAAGATGTTGAGACTGATACAACAAAAGGTAGATCCAGGGATTGGGAAGAGCAAGCCCCCCTCCTCCTTTTGGCCTTTGTAAGGTTTCAAGTTTAATTCTGGGTTGCCGTCGTCCCCCAAGCTAAGTCCCGAAAAATAGAGCACGTTTGAGCCTTGTCCTTTAACCTGTTCATTAGTGGGAGCACATTTATATTTAACATATTCAGAGACCAGCAAGGTCACCAGTATGCCCAAATATTTAAATTTATCCACCATCCTAAGTTTAGTAGATCCGCCCTACACTAGCATACCTGGTCTGCCTCCATCCACCATCATAAGTTGGGACTTCTTCCAGTTTATTTTAAGCCCCGACATTCTCCCAAATCTTTCATCTACTCAAATTGCCTGGCATAGAGTGTCTCCGGGATCCTGTAGGAAAAGAAGCACCTCATCAGCATATAGTGCAATCTTCTCCTCCACAGTGCCAAATTTAAAGCCTTTCACTATCTAATTCCCGTGAATATGGGCTGCAAGTGGCTCAATTGCAATGGCATACAATAGAGGAGAAAGAGGGCACCCCTGACCCGTTCCCCTAGTGAGCTGGAATCGCTCTGATCTCTCTCCATTCACCTGAATTCGTGTAACTGGGGAAGAGGAAAGTAACCGCTCCCATGAGACAAACAACGGTCCAAATCCCATTCGTTCTAGGACCACCCATATATAGTCCCATTCAACGCTGTCAAATGCTTTGTGGGCATCTAATGATGCCACCACCCTACTCCCAACATTATCTGCTGGCCGCTGGATATTAAGATAGTCTTTTCAGATTGATGGCAGTCAGTTTATTGGGCATAAAGCCAGACTGATCTGGATGAATCACACTAGTGACCACCCCCCACCAATCTACTAGCCAACACTTTTTCTAACATTTTAGCATCCACTGACTGCAATGAAATGGACCTGTAAGACTCTGGTTGTGTGACATCCTTGTCCTCTTAGAGCAGAACCACTATTGTGGCTTCCCTCATGGATTCTGGCAGCCTCCCCTCCCCCAGCGCTCCAGTGAATAACTCTCCCAGTTTCTGCAGTAAAACCTCTTTAAGCTGTTTATAGACCTCTGCTGGCAATCCATCCACCCCAGGAGCCTTATCGCCTGCCATAGAAGACAATGCCTCTTCTAACTCGTACACTGTCAGTGGACGGTCCAAACCCTCCCTATCCTCCACACGAAGTGTCGGCAACTCCACCTCCTCCAAAAAATCCAAAATCTCTGCACCTGATAGTTTAGACGTGTAAAGGTCTCTATAGAATCTCTTGAAAATCTGTACAATCTCCTCTGTACCCGACACCAACTCCCCTCTTTCATCATGCATACTATATACATACGACGATTCTCTCTGGGCCGCTGTTGTAATCGACAGGAGATGTCCACCTTTTCTCCGTCCTCATAGAATGAGACTCCTTTTGAAATTCCTGTCTCTTTTGTGCTCCCCTCAGACAAAGATCATCCACCCTATCTTGTGCTCTTTTCAGGTTTCTTTGCGCCTTCGGAGTGGGCTGCCTCACCGCCTCTCCTTCAGCCACTCTCAGCTCCTACAAGGCTTCACGTCCTCTCTCCTTGACTCTGTCCCCGCAGAAATACTTTCATTGAAACCCAAACTATCCCGCAGAGGCGCTCCCTTTGTTATTTACCATTTAGCCATATCCAACGTTTTTAGCCATGCAGGGTGATTCCTCCATTCTCTCCCCCCGTGACTCCCCCTTCGTCCTGAATCCTTTACTCCTGCATGCACCCGTCTTTCTTTGCATCCTGCCTGCACCCGCGTGCCTTCCGGTTTGGGGCTGCAGCAGTGATGGACTGGAGAGGGGGCCCAGAGGAGATTGGCAGAAGTGGGGGTCTGTAGAAGAGGTGAGGGGGTGGAGCCAGGAGGAGACCAGGACCCACCCCCTCAGCTCTCCTCCAGGCTCCCTCTCCTGTCAATCAACACTGGGCCCCTCACAGCTGTCACAGTAGTCAGGCCCTGTTGGCGGCCCTGCTTGTACTATGGCGCTAATGCATTATTGTAGTTTTGTGTTTTAATTTAAGGTATTGACAATTTCTGCTATACAGCTCACCTTTTATTTCCCTCCATAGGGTACTGTTGCGTGTGAGAATGTTGTACTACCTCAGACAGGAAGTGATTGGGAATCAAGCCTCAAAGGTGCTGGGAGGGGCGGATGCAAGGTGAAGTGTTCAGCTGGTTAATGACTTGTACTCCCTCTTTTCTTATTATAGTCTAGCTCCCATTTAGGATTATTCTCTTCTGAAAAAATTAATGACTTTGCTAGTGCACGCTGTTATTTTATCACATTATACATTTGCTTCTGTGATGTGTACTAGGAAATGTTTGTCTCTTTTCTGATCTTGTACTACAAGATGGTTGTGTGTGTTTTTGTTTTGTTCTTCCCTAGCTCAGAAGTAGCATTTCTAGAAAAGGCATTTTGACTTAAGATATTAACAGGCCAGGCCCATGTAACATGGATACGCTTTTGATAATGATGTTGTGTTTTTTTTTTTTTTTTTTTTTGTAGAGATACAGATATATGGGTTCCTCAGGTTGATCAAGCAGATGTTCCCTCGCTCTGGTGGGACAGAGAGGCGGACAAATCTCTCCTCATTGGTGTTTTCAAGCATGGTGAGTTTGGGTAGTAATCACATTTAAGTATCTTAAGAAACATGCAGTACCCCAGAATAAGTCACATATTTTAAAATGGTAATTAGCATATACATTTTCAGGAATGTATTATTTTATTATTATTTATTAGTTATAGAGCCCATTGATTCCTTGGTGCTGTACATGAGAAGGGTTACATACAAACAAGTTACAAATACAATGAACAAAGTAACAGTGACAGACTGGTACAGAGGGAGAGAGGAACCTGCCCTTGCGGGTTCACAATCTATATGGCAGTGGGGAGAGGACAGTAGGTTTGGTCTGCTCTGGTGGTGGTGGAGTGCCGGGTCCGAGTGGTGGTGAGTGGCACTGTGGTCATTGCAGGTGTAAGGCTGTTCTGAAGAGATGGTTTTCAGGTTCCTCTTGAAGGTTCAGAGTGTAGGGGACAGTCGAACGGTTTGGGGTGCGGAATTCCATAGGATGGGGGATATTCGGGTGAAGTCTTACAGGCGGTTAGATGAGGAGCGTACAAGTGTGGAGGAAAGGAGGGAGGTCTTGGGAAGATCAGAGGATACGAGTTGGATGATATTGGGAGATTAGTTCAGAGATCTATGGGGGAACAGATTGTGGACGGCTTTGTAAGTCAATGTCAGGAGTTTCAATTGGATACGCTGGTGAATTGGGAGCCAGTGGAGGGATTTGCAGAGGGGAGAAGTGGAGGAATAGCGAGGAGAGAGGTGGATTAGTCAGGCAGCAGAATTAAGGACCGATTGGAGAGGTGTAAGAGTGTTGGCAGGGAGGCCACAGAGGACAAGGTTGCAGTAGTCGAGATGGGAGATATGAGGGCATGCACTAGTAATTTAGTAGATTGAGGAAGGGATGGATTCTGGAAATATTTTTGAGTGGAGGTGGCAAGGACTTGGATATGCGCTTTGAGGATAAGGGTGGAATTGCACTGTCCGTGTGATATATGACAATGGAACAAAGTGTCCATGATTTCACTGCAACCAGAGATCTGCGAACAATATCTGCACAATTATCTGTGTGTGTAACTGGGCCTTTAGGGATAAAGCTATCTATTCGAGGTGATTGTCAGGAGTGAGGAGTTCCTAAAGTCCCAAATGTAAGAAAAATCCTTGGTTTGGGTACTTTTAGCACCTAGTTGTCTGTCTTGCTGAAATCAGGAATGCTACATGGTATTTTGGCCTCCATTGTTTAGTATCTACAGCTCCTTTAGGCTGGGTTCACATTTGCGGACCCCTCCGCAGCGTTCTGCGGAGGGGATCCGCAATGTGACCCAGCGGCCGCAAGCTCCTATCTTTATAATGGGAGCGCACGGTGCTGCGCTTGATTGCGCATGACCGTGCGCACCCCATTCACTCCCATATGTGATCTGTGCGCAGGCGGATGCCTGCGCACAAATCATCCGCTGCCGGACAGAACTGTAATGTCGCGTCCCTGGTGCGGACGAGACTGTGTGATTTGTGCGCAGGCATCCGCCTGCGCACAGATCACATGTGGGAGTGAATGGGTGCGCACGGTCAAGCGCAGTACCGTGCGCTCCCATTATAAAGATAGGAGCTTGCGGCCGCTGCGGTCACATTGCGGATCCCCTCCGCAGAACGCTGCAGAGGGGTCCGCAAATGTGAACCCAGCCTTACAGACATGTTAACAATCCTTGCATAGCCTGATCCTGCAGTCAGGTTCTTCCAATATATTTCTCACTACTTGTGGGTTGGCCTGGCAAAGGCTGTATAGGTTAAGGGACAAATCAATGGTGGACACAAACACACCCTGTGCAAGAGCATTATATAGGCTCTTTGGTCCTATAGCTCAACATAATGCACAATACCATGTGCTTTGGCGGTAGAAATTGGCTCCTGAGTGGCTGCACAGGTGGCACCAATGATTGTCCATCCTGGGACAAATGGTAGGAAATGTAAAAGTCTTTAACTTACTAAATTAAAATATGTAACATGATCATGCCATATGTAACCTATATAGCACCCTCCAAAAATAAGATTTCTCCTTCGCCTCATTGGGGGACACAGACCGTGGGTGTTGTGCTGCTGTCCCTAGGAGGCGACACAAGTAGAATCTAAAAAATACAGAGTGGCTCCTCCTCTGCAGTATACACCCCTCTGGCTGGCACCAGCCTTACTAGTTTTTGCTTAGTGTCATTAGGAGACAGACATCCATCAATTCTCTCCTAGAATTTTTTTTTTTTTTTTTTAACTTTTTTTTTTTTTTTTTAATTACTGCAAGCAAGAATATTTCTACTGAGGAATGTTGAAGACAAGCCATCCTCCCACAGTTGGGAACCTGGATTGATGGCGAGGACAAAACGGATGCCCCGACATAATCCTTCCCCAGACCCCACAGTTGGGACTCTGGGTTGCCGTTGATATACATGGGCCTCTCAGATCCTCCCCAAACCCCACACTTGGGACTCTGGGCTGACAGGACAGACATTACAGCGTCCACAGGGCCTTTGAAGTCGTCTTACACCAGTGACTACCCCCAATCCTCCCTGGCTGATCTTGCGGTCGTCCGGGACCCCTGCACCCCTTCCCCCCCCATTCTGGGGTCATCCATCATTACAGGCCTCAGCACGGGCCTAGCACACTTACAACAGCCTCTGGCACCTCCTGCTTATGCCGGCATTCAGCGGCGGGGATCGCATAGGGGGGGGTGGGACTGCCTTCTGGCGCTTCTCTCATCGCGAGACTTCCCCGCGTGCTTTTTTTTCGCTTGGACTGCCCTCCAACTACTCCTCCACGGCGGCCGCCATAGTGCAGCTCACCGCACGTCAAAACTTGCAGAGCATTTTACCGGAGCATGTGAGGGGACACAGCATCGCTGGGCAGCTGACTGGACCTGGTGCAGATACAGGCGGTCAGGAGCTCAGCGGTATATTACTGCTGAAGCTCTCTTGTTCTCCTTCCTCTCCCCCCTCTGTGCTCAGCCCATTACAATTCACCAGTTGTAGCTTTCACAAGCATATGCAACCATGTCAAGCTCTGGAAATAAGAAGGCACCTAAATTCTTTACTTCTAATTTTACCTCTTGCACTATATGCAAGGCTGTTCTCCTCAGTGGCTGCATTGCCAGGCCTGTGTTCCTAACTGTGCAGGAGCACAACACTGAAACTGCACCTGTGGGTGCTACCAGTACACCTGAATGGGCAATCATATTGTCTCAATCTATATCTCAGTCCATAGAGAGACTTTCTTCTAATTTACTGCAGAACAGTCCCACACCCTGTATGTCCGGGCAATCAGAGGTGCAGGAGGACACCACGGAACATGAGGGTACCCCTAATATAGGCATGCCCTGGGACCTTCTTTCTCAGAGGTCGGATACAGGACGCAAAAGAGCTCATAGAAGTCACTCCCCTGCGTCATCTCACAGTTCTCATGCATCTCCCACTATGGAGAGCAGATGTGATTAAGTCTCTGATAGATTTTATGATCCAGGCTCTGATCCGCAACTAGAAACGTCCCTCGACCTGGACTTCTCAGACACCTTAGCTATGGTTGAGGATCTCCTCACAGCAGTTAACCAGGCCCTGGAACTTACTGACCCTCCTTGTGAAACCACAGATCACTTGGTTTCATTTAAGAGAGTAAGACGGACCGCATAAATACTTTGCGGACCATCCTGAGTTCCAGGGGGTCCTTGAGAAACACAGATCCCATTCGGATAAAAAGTTTGGAAACCGCAAGGCAATAGAGGCTCGATAACTCTTTTTGCCGGCAGTCACATATATTTGGTCTGACTCACCACAGGTTTTCACGAAAGTCATGCCGTCGTGATTCCATACCTGGACGACAGATTGTCGTCTTCCATACCTGACGATTACTCTCAAAGCTCCTTCCTTCAGGGACTGCGAGGAAAGTGTTTGCATCACAGTGGACACCTTGGTTCAACTAGGTTGGTTAGTCAACCTACCAAAATCATCTTCAGTCCCGAGGCAAACACTGACCTTTCTGGGAATGCTCTTTGATACTTCCCAGGGACTGGTGCTTGTCCCTCAGGACAGGGCTCACACTCTAAGTCAAGGCCTCCGGACCCTCCTTTGCCCGTCTGCTCACTCCCTCCACTTTGCGATGAGAGTATTGGGCAGGATGGTCGCGGCGATTGAAGCGGTCCCTTTTGCTCAGCTGCATCTGAGACCTCTTCAGCTGGCTCTTCTCAAGGCATGGGACAGGAACCTGTTCTCCCTTGACAGGATTTTTCAACTGCCGACCTCTGTCAGAAAGTCCCTACAATGGTGGCTGAGCCCTTCCCTCCGGCTCGTTGGGAAGTGCTAACCACCGACATCAGGCTACTAGCATGGGGAGCAGTATACAGTCACCATACGGCTCAAGGCAGATGGGCTCTCTCTGAGACCTCTCTACTCATCAACTTTCTGGAGATTCGTGCCATATTTCTAGGACTACAGTCCTTCCACCGGCTGTTGGCAGGAAGGCACATACTCATTGTCAGACAATGCCACGGCTGTGGTGTATGTTAATCACCAGGAAGGAACCAGCAGCAAACAAGCGATGTCCAAAGTGGAGCCGATTCTCCGTTGGGCTGAATCCACCCGGTCTGTCCTTTCAGCTGTGCACATCCCGGGTGTCGACAATTGGGCAGCGGACTTCCTGAGTCGTCAATGCATTGCATCAGGGGAGTGGTCTCTTCACCGGGAAGTGTTCCAACAGATATGCCATCAGTGGGGAACCCCGGACGTGGACCTCATGGCATCACGGATGAATGCCAAATAACCCAACTTCATCGCTTGCTCTCACAACCCACAAACGCTGGGAGCAGATACCCTAGTCCAGTCTTGGAGATGTTTTCGTCTCCCCTACATCTTTCCCCCTCTGCCTCTCATACCCAGAGTGGTACGGAAGATCAAGTCAGAAGGCATTCTCGTCATTCTCGTAGCCCCGGACTGGCCCAGACACGCCTGGTATGCCGACCTGGTTCAACTCGCCACAGACGTTCCTTGTCTTCCAAACCACCCGGATCTTTTCTCGGGGTCTGACTTACCACCAGAATTCGGGTGCCCTGAGTTTGACGGTGTGACCCTTGAGACCTGGGTTTTGATTCGGGCTGGATTTTCTTCAGATGTAATCAAAACCATGATCGGAGCAAGGAAGCCTGCCTTCGCTCGCATCCATCATCGGCTGTGGAAGACCTTCTTTGCCTGGTGCTAATCCCGCAGACTATCACCTCTGCTGCTTTTTTTTTTTTTTTTTTTTTTTTGCTTCCGGCTGTTCTAGGATTTTTCCAATCCGGCCTAGATTCTGGCCTTTCTCTGGCTTCCCTCAAGGGCCAGATTTCCGCACTATCGGTCTGGTGACTCCTTGCCATTAAGCCGCAGGTTAAAACCTTTATCCTGGGAGTTTCCCACCTAGTCCCCCCTTACAGGAGCCCATTGGAAGCCTGGGACCTTAACATGGTACTGGATACGTTAGAAAAGCCACCCTTTGAGCCACTTAAAGGGATCCTGTCACCCCCAAAACACCTCTAAACCTATTAAAAGCTGTCCCTAGAGCATATTAACACTTTCCCTACACTCCTTTTACCTCCTAAATGCACATAGTCAAAGTGAATAAAAACGTTATTATAGTACCTCATTACTGATGATAATGAGTGACTATGCTATTCATAGTCACTCATCCAGGCTGCCCCTCTTCTTCATATCACGCCTGAATAGGCGTGATCTACATCAGATTCAAATTACCGCCTCCCTGCGCGCCTCCCGCTCTCCCATTGCGTCCGGGCTTCAGTGTGGGGCTGTATGACGCGATCCGCATCATTCCCGGCGCCGGGTGACGTATTTACAGCCGCGCCGCGCTGGCAGCTTCGAAATGCGCACTGCGCATGCCCAGTGCGCATTTTGAAGCTGACAGCGCGGCGCGGCTGTAAATACGTCACCCGGCGCCGGGAATGACGCGGATCGCGTCATACAGCCCCACACTGAAACCCGGACGCAATGGGAGAGCGGGGAGGCGCGCAGGGAGGCGGCAATTTGAATCTGTGATGAAGATCGCCTATTCAGGCTAAAAGGAGTGTAGAGAAAGTGTTAATATGCTCTAGGGACAGCTTTTAATAGGTTTAGAGGTGTTTTGTGGGTGACAGGATCCCTTTAAAGAGGTGCCTCTCTGCCTTCTTTCCCAGAAAGTGGTATTTCTTGTGACTATTACCTCTCTCCGTCGAGTCTCTCAACTAGCTGCGCTTTACTGCAAAGCACCCTTCCTGGCATTCCACCAGAATAAAGTTGTACTTCGACCAGTGCTGTCGTTTCTCCCGAAGGTGGTATCCTCATTCCACTTAAACAAGATTTCTCTTCCTTTTTGCCCGGCTTTGGTGCATCGTGTTGAAAAGGCTCTGCATACACTGGACCTGGTTCAGGCTCTTCATCTCTACATTTCTAGAACGGCGTCCTTCTGAATATCACTCTGTTCGTCCAAGGCTACTCTAGCCAGATGGATCAGATCTACTATCCAGGACGCTTATCAGATGATAAATCTACCTGTTCCTTCAGGTATAAAGGCACACTCCACTCGTGCAGTGGGTGCATCCTGGGCCATTTGGCACCAGGCGTCTGCACAGCAAGACTGCAAAGCAGCCACCTGGTGTAGTCTTCACACATTTGTGAAGCACTACAGTGTCCATACACAGTCCTCGGCGGATGCGAGTCTCGGTAGACGTATCCTTCAGGCGGCAGTAGCCCACCTGTAGGAGAACAGTGTTTCTAAACCTAAAGTATTTCTATCCCCACCCAGGGACTGCTTTAGGACGTCCCCCAATGAGGTGAAGGAGAAAAGGAGATTTTTGTGTACTCGCCGTAAAATCCTCTTGGCCTCTAATTGGGGGACACTGCTCCCTTTTTGTTGCCCATTACAGGCAGGTTGTGGTTCTTCTTGTTCACGGAGTTCTGATATGGTTGCCTTCATTACAGGCTTATGTTTCCTTGTTTTATTTCCTACTGCTTTAAGCACAAAACTGGTTAGGCTGGTGCCAGCCAGAAGGGTGTATGCTGCAGAGGAGGAGCCACTCTGTATTTTTCAGATTCTACTGTCCTCTTAGTGGACAGCAGCATAACACCCACGGTCTGTGTCCCCCAATTAGAGGCTAAGAGAAAAGGATTTTACGGTGAGTACACAAAAATCTCTTTTTTTACGCTTTTGTATGTCACCAGTGAAAAACGTCTTGATAACATCCAAATGGAAACAAACTGCTGTTCCTTCTAGTATTATCTAAAATGATCATTTTGGAATACACTTAATCCGTCTGTCCATAAACAGAACTCCCACTACATTAGCAGAAGCCTTTAATGTATCATATTAGCAAGTTGAAAAATCGTTATTCCTAGGTTGTCCTAATACTTTATTGTATTTCTATATGTCCCTCCCATACTCTTCCCATATTTGCGCTACTTTTACGCCTCTCTTCCATTCTCCTTCACCTTATTCCCTCAACTTTTAGTAATATTCTTTTTGTTGTATTTCTTTTTCCATCAAAAGTTAATACATTTTTTTGCTTTAAATACTTTTGTCATATGGCTTTTCCATAATAAAATGGACTTTGCTCTTTGCTGCATTGTGCTTTTTTTGTTATAAGCTGTAAAAAAATCTTGAACTTGCGTGCAAAAAAACATAAAATGACTTCTTTACTTTCCTGCAGGTTATGAAAAATACAACACCATGCGTGCTGATCCTCTGCTTTGTTTCTTGGAAAAGGTGGGAGGACCAGATGAGCAGGCAATTGCAGCTGAGCACCATGCACAAGACTTTGTTGAGTTGCCTGAGAGGTGAGGATGAGATGCAGGAGTATTGTGTACAGTAGATAGGCCTGTGGAGCTGTCTGTGATGAGTAGCCATGCTAATACTGATGCAACAGACAGGGCCGTGTAGGACCTGTACTGGGGGCAAATGAGTTAAATTTATTTCTCAACTTTGATCTCTGATGACAGCTAGTAATGGGCTATTTGCACACTTAAAGATTTAGCTCCAGTGTGATAACCTATTGCAACTTTTTTTAAACTCTTTAGTGGAGACTTTGACAGAGACATTGAAGATCCAGAATACAAGCCACTACATGGCCCTAAAGATCCTGATGATGAGGTAAGGTCATCATGGAGTCTTTGCTTTATATTCCTAATGCATTCCATCCTCTTCCTTACAAGCTCATGTTAAATTTTCTATAGATGGACCCCTTAATGATGGATGAGGAAATATCTGTAGTCGATGGTGAAGAAGGTGAGTATATCATAAATGATTTTATAGAGTGTGATAATTGTAGATAAATTGGAGTTAGCGTCTACTGGAATCTGTAATCTGCGCATTTCCAACAGCTCATGATTTCTTAGGGAGCCGTGGCAGTTGAGGCCCCTTCACACTGCGTTTTTGAGGAATCCCGTGTCTGCCAGTTTTAAAATGGATAGCCAGGATCTGTTTTGGCCTTCCATGGCCAATATGGTCCTATATGGTTTGTGTCATTTTTGTCAGGGATCAGTTTGTGTATGCTTTTTCATGTACCCAGAATTGGAGGACTGCTCTGATTTTGGGCTGCCTTCAAAAAAGCAGGCACAAACTGATCCATTACGGTCCACATCAATAAAGACAAAGACTTGCTTTAAAGGGAACCAACCACCTCAGATGACGTCTATAAGCGGATAATCCATGTCCCTGGACCCTACCTACACCATTGCAGCTATCTTTTTGCTAAGAATATTGATAACAGCAACCGAAATAAACAGTTTATAGCTTACATGACTTCACTACGAGAGGGCGTCTCCCTTGGGTCCAGTACGAGAGGGCTGTGTCTCCAGCAGCTTGAGTGACTTTCCTCCCCCTCCTCTCTGTTTGCAGCACGTCACTGAAGAGTGATATTATCTTTCTGTGGGCGGGCACGCAAGCCAGCTCCCGTCCGTGCCCGCCCACAGAAAGATAATATCACGTCCTTCAGTGACGTGCTGCAAACTAGAGGGAGGGGAGGAAAGTCACTCAAGCTGCTGGAGACACAGCCTCTCGTACTGGAGCCCAAGGGAGACGCCCTCTCGTAGTGAAGTCATGTAAGCTTATAAACTGTTTATTTCGGTTTGCTGTTATCAATATTCTTAGCAAAAGATAGCTGCAATGGTGTAGGTAGGGTCCAGGGACATGGATTATCCGCTTATAGACGTCATCTGAGGTGGTTGGTTCCTTAATGTACAAGTATGAGTGCGAAATGATGCAACAAAGCACCCCTTTTCCATATTAAATTAATTACCGTATATACTCGCGTATAAGCCGACTTTTTCAGCCCAAAATTTGGGCTGAAAAGTCCCCCCTCGGCTTATACGCGAGTATACAGTATATATACATATATATACATCATATATGTATATATACTGCAGCAGCCCGGAGGTATACAGGCCCCCCCCATCAAGCTCCAGGGCCCCCCCTTGCGCGGCATCCTGTAAAGGAAAATCATACTTGCCAGTGTCCTGTCGCGCTGTCCGCAGCTGCCGACATGACGATCCCGGGCTTCATTCAGCGTCTTCCGCATTCCTTTAGTCGCGGGCAATGACGTCATTGCCCGCGACTACAGGAAGTCGGAAGCGGAAGACGCTGAATGAAGCCTGGGATCGTCATGTCGGCAGCTGCGGACGGCGCGACAGGACACTGGCAAGTATGATTTTCCTTTACAGGCTGCCGCGCAAGGGGGGGCCCTGGAGCTTGATGGGGGGGGGGGGGCCTGTATACCTCCGGGGCTGCGGCTGTATACAGCCTAAGGGGCTGCGGCTGTATACAGCCTAAGGGGCTGCGGCTGTATACAGCCTAAGGGGCTGCGGCTGTATACAGCCTAAGGGGCTGCGGCTGTATACAGCCTAAGGGGCTGCGGCTGTATACAGCCTAAGGGGCTGCGGCTGTATACAGCCTAAGGGGCTGCGGCTGTATACAGCCTAAGGGGCTGCGGCTGTATACAGCTAAGGGGCTGCGGCTGTATACAGCCTAAGGGGCTGCATATACCTCTGGGGCTGCATATGGGGCTGCATATACCCCTGGGGCTGCATATACCTCTGGGGCTGCATATGGGGCTGCATATACCCCTGGGGCTGCATATACCTCTGGGGCTGCTTATGGGGCTCGGGGCTGCATATACCTCTGGGGCTGCTGTATACTACCACTGGGGCTGCTGCTGTATACTACCACTGGGGAGGCTGCTGTATACCTCACTGCTGGGTTGTATACCTGTGCTGGAGTCCACCCTCGGCTGATACGCGAGTCAATAAGTTTTCCCAGTTTTTGGGGGCAAAATAGGGGGTCGGCTTATACACGGGTCGGCTTATACACAAGTATATGCGGTAGATGTTTTCTGCAAATATTTAAAAAAAGGCCCCCTAAATCTGTGTAAATGTTAGTGTAGTGTAAGGTCTCTGTCATAATATACTCACCGATCGCTGTTTTGTCACGTGCTGACACAGCTCGTCTCTGTAGACTTCCCTCTTCTCCGATCTTCTGCAGCACATCCCTACACGATGCCTTTAAGAAAAATAACATTGTCATTATAATGCTCCTGAATAAAAAATAATCATCCATGCTGTGTCTTAAATAAGCCCTATGCTGTGCCCTGCAAATAAAGAATTACTCTTCACCTCACTGTCCCTTTTACGGTACATGGCTTCCACACTATCCTCTCCTATAAAATAATACCAACACACCATCCGCCCTTGTGTATTATGACCGTCACACTGAACCCCTAATAAACTACACACGGTGCCCCTTATAAATTATACCTACCACACTTTCCTCAATTATGAACTATGATCTCCAAACTGTCCCCACATCATTGCTGCTCCTTCTTCACAATGTCCCACTCATGTTGTCCCAAATTCATACTGTGCCTCACTGCCCCCTCTATACTGTACCCCAATGCTGCTCCTTCTCAATAATGAAACCCCTCACACTGCCTCCCCTCCATACAGAGACCACCATGCTACCTAATGCCAAGACCCCCACACTGTCCCACTCCTCATACCGAGTCCCTATCATTTCTCCACTTCATTAGAGCACCGCACATTGTCCTCCATCTATTTTGTCCCTCGCATTATCCCTCCTCTGTAAGCCACCCCAACTCCCTGTCTACAGTAAAAGCCCCTCTCAGCTCTAATCTACAGTAATAGCCACCACAGAAACCCTAGAATATGGTAAAAGCTACTCTAAAAACTATTCTATAGTAGTATTACTGTAAACAGAAGGTATATGATCCCCCAGTCTAAAGCATTAACCTTCCTCCCCATGATCCCCAGCCTATAGCACGCTCCCATCACCCACCTAGCATCAGCTTCGCCATCAGGCCCATTGGCGGGACTATCGGGAATTTTCCCTATCAGTCCTGGGCCTGGGACTAGGCAACATCACATGTAAAGGCTTGTGGGTATACAACTAGATCACCGACTGAACATGAGTCAACAGTGTAATCCAGCAGCAAAAAAGGCAGCCCATTCTAGGATGTATTAACAGAAGCAGACAGTCTAGATCATGCAAGTCATTTCCCTTTACTTCTCTTTGGTCAGACCTGATGTGGAATATTGTCTCCAGTTCAGGGCACCACAATTTAAAAATGACATCGACAAACTGGAGCAAGTTCAGAGAACCATGCCAGAATGTGACTGGTCTGAAAACCATGTCCTATGAGGAATAGTTACAGGATGTGGGAATGTTTAGCTTACAAGAAAGAAGACTGAGAGGAGACTTAATAGCTGCCGACAAATCTCTCATGGGTTGTCAGTGTAGAGGGATCAGCTTTATTCTCATTTGCACCTGGAAACTATAGAAGCAATGGGATGAAACTGAATGGGAGGTGACACAGATTGGATTGGATATTAGAAAAATCTTTGACAGTGAGAGTGATTAACGAGTGGAACAGGCGGCCACAAGAGGTGGTGAGTTCCCCTTCAATGGAAGTCTTCAGAGGTTGGACACACATCTCTCTGGGATGGTTAGTGAATCTCACTTTGAGAAGGGGTGTTGGACTAGATGACCTGTGAGGTCCCTTCCAGCTCTACCATTCTATGATTTGTTGCTGTCTGTCAAACTACAAGAGAAATAACATTCGCTACTGTGCTTGGACATTGTTGCATTGCTTTGCTTTCCAGGCCCGTTAGAGGGGCTCATGGTCAAAGAGCTGTACAAAGAAGGATGACTTTTTAGAGCAACTTAATGTATCTGCATCCGGGAGACATGTTGAAGCAAGATACTTTGAACACAGTAGCAAACAAATATAATGCCAGTTCCTTTTTTAATTAATCTATTCCTCCTCTTTTAAGCTACACCGATGCCAAGCGGCATGTTATGGCCACCTGGGTCAGCACTCACAGCTCGTCTTCGTCGTCTTATTACGGCCTACCAGCGTACCTACAAACGTGAGCAGCTGAAAATGGAGGCTGCCGAAAGAGGAGACAAACGGAGGAAACGTTGTGAAGCGGCTTTCAAACTGAAAGAAATTGCACGACGGGAAAAGCAACAAAGGTATTTCATTATATTATTCTATACAGTAAAGGTTTATTGTATAGCTGTTGTGTATGAGGAACAGATAGAAACTGCAGGGTAAAACTATTGTTAGTCCTGGTTTCTGACTTTCTATAATTTTATGCAGGTGGACACGTCGTGAGGCCTGTGACTTTTTCCGTGTGCTTTCCAGCTTTGGGGTAGAATATGACCCTGACACCCAACTTTATGAGTGGCAGAGATTTCGTAACTTGGCGAGGTTGGACAAGAAAACGGATGAGTCTCTACTGAAGTATTTTCATGGTTTTGTGGCAATGTGCCGACAAGTATGCCGTTTGCCACCAGCTGCAGGGGATGGTAAGTGAATTGGTACAAATGGTGTATAAAGCATGTATAATTCTGGTTATGCAGAATGGATGGAAATCCTGCTATCATCGTGTATTAAATCCTCTCTTTAGAGCCACCAGACCCATCTCTCTTCATTGAGCCTATATCAGAAGAACGTGCTTCGCGAGCTTTGTTCCGTTTGGACCTCCTGCGTAGGGTGCGAGAACAGGTCCTGTGCCATCCTTTGCTTCCTGCACGTTTATCCCTTTGTCGGCCAGACCATGAACTGCCGGAGTGGTGGGAGAGTGGCCGTCATGATAAGGAACTACTTGAAGGAGCAGCTCGCTATGGTCTGAGCCGCACTGATCTTACACTAATGCCAGACCCTTCATTTTCGTTTCTAAGCTGCCGCCTCAGCTACCTCCAATCTCGGGGTGTAGCTAATCACTCCCGCCCTTCCAGTCCCACTTCTGTTGTTCCTTCACTGGCTCCCCAAGAACATCAGCAACCTCATTTGCTTTCGCTATCCTCATCTGTCAGCTCTTCTCCAGCTCCACGCAGATCATCTTGTTCCTCCTCATCATCGTCATCCAGTTCAGATGATTCCTCAGATGAGAATAACGAGAATAGATTGGCCAAATTAAATGGTAAGTATTTGCAAGTACAGGTCCCTATAGAAATAATATTAATATATACTTTACTAATCTAAAAATATCCCATTGCTCCATGCTTCATTTCAAGGGTAACAGTAGTCCATTGTTTGTGCATTTATTAAGCTTTTGTATTTCTGTTCTTTAGCAGATCTACCACATTCTCGATTATTTGATGAAGAAAGTCGCTTGTCCCTTACTGCCTCCCCTGCTGACCTTAACACAGAGGACAGTGCTCAGACGGTTCTGGAGAATCCACACAGTGCAGAATGGCCAAAGGTAATCCACGGACAAGGGCTTCTTGTGACTGTTATTAATTGTAAGCCCTAAAGGTCTATGAGATCCGGTGGGAATGTATAGTGATCAGCAAATGAGGACTAACAAAGTATTTTATTATTTTATTTATATAGGACAGAGTTTTAATTTGTCGAATTGAACAAGTTTGTAATGCGGTGTTGACTGGAAAATGGGCATCACCAAGAAGAATAACAGACCCACCAAGTGACAGTCCTGACAGCCTTTCTCCAACACCAGAGGAACGAAGTCCTGCCTCATTTACACAGATACGCCCGGGTTCCAGACCCAAAGGAATTTACAGTGCAAATCAAAAGTGTAAGCCAATGAATCACTTGAGTTAAAGGGATCCTGTCACCTCCAAACGCCTCCTAAGCTATCAAAACATGTCCCAGCACCATCCTATCACTAATCTCACACTTCTTTTGTCTCCTAAAAGCATCCTGTGAAAGTGCATAAAAACGTTTTAATACTTACTCATTAGGGATTATAATTAGCAGGGGCTATATTCTTTAGTCCCCATGGTGTGTTGTTTTGCAGGCTCCAGGATCCTCCCTCTCTCTGTATGTTTGCTCTGTTTGTGCAGGCTTTACCCTCCCCCCTCTCTATCACTCATAGAATGCAAATCGTTAGTCCTGCCTTCAGCTGCACATCACAGCAGCACAGAGAGAGGGTGGATCATTTGGGCCGTGATAATGGGCACCTACAGAGGGCTTAGAGTCTCACAGGGGACGCCCTGTGAGACTTATTCAGAGCCAAGAAGTCTCAGATTTGTAAGTGTATAGTGTTGATTATTCCAATGTTACAGAGCGTTTTTTTTTACAGAAAATGACCACTAATAATGATCTGTCATGGTGCAGGGACAGGTATTAATAGGGTTGGGGGTGATTTGGAGGGGTCAGGTTCCCTTTAATAAATGGGTTGTTCCATAGACAAAATATATCCCCTACTCAGGCGACAGGGATTCAGGAGTGCAAGTTGGCCCAAGTGGAGTTTTTGTTCAAGGACATGTTGGCAAAGCACACTACCAGCGAGGGCTGGGTGGACGTCTGTGTGCAATTTTTTTTCTATGGGGCCAGACATAAATACAGAATAATATGAAGTATAGAGAGACTGGAATGGGTTTAAGATGCTGGCACCCATTGTTTAGGGTCCCAGGGCAGATGGCCTACAAGTCCTGGAGTCCTGGTCTATGGAGCTGAAGAGCACTGTAGGAGAGATGGTAGGGGCTTTTAAAACCTTATGAGACCCCAGCAAGTGCTGCTGACTGGGCTTTGGGATGCAACAAAGAGGAGAAATGGCGGTGCCTGGGAAGGAAGAGTCGGTGAGGATGCTAAAAAGGAATTGCCTGTGCAATGGTTTGATTAGTTGAGGAGGGAGCAGTCATTGCCCATAATCTTGTCTAGACTCCAACTGAAGCATTGGACTGAATTTGTGTGCTAGGCAATGCTGCAGGAGATGTACAGTGGTGGTAGAAGGGAAAGGAACACCCAGAAATGTGAAAGAAGGCTTCAGAAAAAAATGATCAATCAAAATAAGCCATAAAAAAAGACAGGTGATGAGTATCAGAGGGATGGACTGGGTGCTGCTGCAACGTAACGTGATGTGGGGAGGAAAGCCACATGCCTGTCCTAAAGTTTGATCCATCTTTGTCTGTGAGAGATGATCTTTGATTTGCTATTCGCTCCATGCACACGCCAGGCTGTGGGGTGAGTTGGGCAGGAACTGTCCGCACCCATGCATTAACGCTGTATGCATTAGGAGAACAAAACATTTTGCCGTCCAGACAAAAAAAGGATACAGAGTTATCCCTGGCAAAACTGTGATCTTCATTGTTTGGGATGGTAAAATAGGGTAACAGAGGGTCTTCAATAGAAGACGAATAGTGAAAATAAACCACTGGCATAAAGCTGTATTAGTGTCAGCTACTTGGTGACCAAAGCATACACCCATCTTTCCTGTGTCCTAATGAAGCGCCCAAAATTATTTTTATTCCTGGGTGCTCAGCTACTGAGAACCCACCGATGCCAGGAAAATGGGTCACATAGCCACTATGTGAGTGTAGAGGTACAAGCATGTGTGACTAGAGCACATGCCCTATATTGCCCACAAGGCACTCATCTCATGATTGGAGGGAGTCCCAGCAGTTTAAATTGAAGAGATGGTGCATTTATAACCTATCCTGTAGACAGGGGATTTATAATGTGTATTGGACTACCTTTTAAACTGTTCCTTGGCGCCATATAGTTGTAAATTTTAAAATTCCCAACCAATATTTAGAGAAGACAAATGTGAAGTATGGCTTTTCATCCCATTCATGTTGCATCTTTCCCTATCTAGGAAGAAGGGCTAAAAATAAAATTTCAGAAGCACAAGCTTCTAGGTAATGGAGCAGTAGAGTCTGTGCAGCATGTTCACAAGAAGAAAAGTAAAAAGAAACTGTCCCAAGTAAGTAACCTCTCAAATGAGAATTTATTCAAATTGGATTTGAATGTAATGTGTTCTCATATTTCTACATGAATGTTTAATGTACATCAACATGTTTCACTAGGAAGTATTAGGAGTCTATGCATATGTATGTGTTATATATAATAAAAATCTATATATTAGTATTATATTATAGTTATCCAATAGAAGTGATCCAGCAAAAATCCAGCGATGCAGTTATATTCTTATAAAATAACTAAGGCCCCTTTCACATCAGCTTTTTACAGGGTTTTTCTCCTTCGCCTCATTGGGGGACACAGACCGTGGGTGTTATGCTGCTGTCCACTAGGAGGCGACACTAGGCAGAATCTGCAAAAGAGTTAAGTGGCTCCTCCTCTGCAGTATACAACCCTGGAGCAGGAAGTGCTTCTCCAGTCTTTGCTTAGTGTCTAGGAGGCACACAGATTTTTTTTAGTGCTCTAAAAAAACTTCCTTTTTGAATTTTTTTTCTACAAGAAGAAGAAAAGTGGGTCTCTGACGAGACTCCCGGCATGGTCCCTCCTCGGCCCCCCACTGTTGGGGGCGCCTGGTTGAGGTCGACTGTTCCCCCTAACATGCCGCTCTTCCTGGCCCCCAATGTTGGGGACGCCAGGTTGAGGTTGAGACAACTGTCCTCCCTCCCCATTTCCCCACTTTTGGGGTTACTGGGTTGAGGTCGAGCGAAGGACAAGGCACCTGACGGTGGAGCAGCATCCCTCCCTAAATACCCCTTTGGGTTCATTTAGGTCGAGACACCACAGGTAGAGCCTCTGGTGCAGCAGCTCGGACCTGCTCTCAGCACCCAGAGTCCCCAGCTCTGCTGAAGACTCCTTACCCCACAGCGGCAGCCTGCTCGCCGCAGTACCAGGGCACACCGCTTTGCTGTGTACTCTGAAGGGGCCGGGGACCAATAATGGGGCAACCAGCACTAGCAGGGACACAAGCTCGTCTGTGTCCCTGCAGCAGCCAGCACTAAGGGCTGCATTCTGGTGGTTACAGAGGAGACCCAGTACTCTGGGTCCTCTGCGGGGGCTATTACAGCAGAGGGAGATCTTTCCCTAGCAGGGACACAGCTTAGCCGAGGACCCACGTGGGGGCCCACATCCCGCCACCCTGTCTGTCTGCCCAGGGGGTCGGTTTAGCTCCGGACCTACCCAACCCCCCCCCCCCGCGCCGCCCTAGCGCCTATTTGCGGCCGCAGGTCTCAAATTTAGGCCGTGGCTTCGGCCTACACCGAAGCCGCCAGCCTTAATCCACGCCCCCCCTCCGGATGACGAGGATGACGCTGCCAGCGTCATAGCAGGGGGCGGGCCAGAGCAGAGAGGGGCGTTTTTTTACAAGGAACGCCGTGCTTTTTTTTCTCAGCGCCCCGCCCCCCTCCTTCCTCACTCACACATCTCGGCGGCCATTATCAGCCAGCCAGTCTCCGGGGGACACAGGATGAGGATGACCCCTCTCCTATAGCAGCGGCGGCCATTAAAGGATACAGGCACTGTTCCTGTCACCGCAGCTGCCAGCCTTGAGCCCCGCACACAGCAGCCACATATACGGGCTAACCTGTGTGCGGACACTGTGCACACTACACATGTAACAGCTGACACATGTAATGAAAGACATTACACGATGTAAATGAACCCACCACACAGGGGGGTACAACAAGCAATAGGCCCCTCACAAAACTGGGAGCCCAACAGTGCTTCCTCCTTGCCGTGCCCTTCAAGGCACACCAGTGCTTCCGGGGCCTTGGTTTTGGAGTCCTACAGTGCCTGCAACAAAGGGAGGAGGGACATACGGCAGAGCCTGCCATGCCACATAGGTACGGCCGGTCTGCAATGCCCCCATCATTCTCTGGCTACTCCAAAAGCCATGGCTCAGCATCCGCTATGCGGGGGTACAGCGAGTACAGCACTGCGGGGGGGCACACGCACAGCGACTCTGGAGAGTTCAATGCGCAGCTTCGCTGTGCGGCAGTTTCCCAACGAAAACGCAGGACAATCAGCAGCGATATATCCTGCTCCAGCTTGTCCCCCATAGGACACCGTGTAAAGAGCAATACCATACTACGAGGAGCAGTGTAACTTCCTCTGCAGTAGTAATCGCACACGGGCCACTGCACGTATTGTTTTTTCCTAACACCGTGCCAGATGCAGGAACCTGTTGGTACACTTGTCCAACCTTTTGGCTTTGCCCTGGGGGAGATGGGTTGAAGTGAGACACCGAAATGCCTATTCCTTGGTCCCCCAACGTTGGCGGAGCCCAGTTACTATTCCAACGGCTCAAAATACTCGTCCATCAGACCCTCCCCAGGCCCCCACACAGTTGAGAGAACTAGGTTGTGGTGGAATTACTAAGAGTTTAACTCACAGGTTTCTTCCTTGGCCTCCATTGTTGGAGAGCTCAGTGGAAGTTGATGTAATCTACAATTACCTGACAACTGCAAGGGTCCAGGACCGTTTGCCAATTCTCTCCAAATCCCACAGCTGGAGTTCTGGTTGGCGGTGATGACAGTCAAGTCTCACAAGGTGCAGGCTGAAACACCGTAACCCCAACTGCACGAGTAATTTAGCTACGGGTCTCTGGAACCTAAGCCCATAGCACACTCCCTCCTCAGCTCCCCACCGTTGGAGGCTCTGGGTCGTAGCCGAGATTGCTATATGCCATACTCCTTCCTCGACTCCCCACTGTTGGGACTCGGGTTGAAGCTGTGACGGCCCAAGGCCTGGCCGGCCTCCGTCCCCAAACTACAAAAACAAAACTCTGGGTCGCAGAACGTGGAATACGAGCCCTGTTGCCATTCTCCTCCCTATACCTATATTAGGTACTTGGATTGAGATGACACATGCGAGCACTCTGCACAGCCCTCTTCATAGCTGGACTTTCGCAGACCCCCGACTGCATTAACCAATGGAGGGCCCTTCTGGACCCCGTATGACCGTGGCCCGAACATTTTTACACGCAATCTGTCCCTTCTCGACTCAGGAGTCAAAAAGAGAATACTCACGGTGGGATAGCACTCGCTGTGTGCAGCGCAAAACACCGGCGACTGAACTATCGTGGGCGCAGCCTCCGGTTTCGGCCAGCGTGCTCATGACTTCCGGCTCCCTCTGAACCTCCGCGGCCGCTGCCGTTCCCGGTCCTGCGATTTACGTGAGGCCCCGGCTTCAGCCAAGCTGTGGCGTCACTGGCTTACCCGCCCGCCCTCTGCCGCCCTTCGCCCGCCACGCCCGCCCTCCTCCTGACGTCGGAGCCTCCGAAGCGTCAGCACAGGGAGTGGGGCGAGGCCAAAAAGGACTGAAGTGCAAAGAATACAAAGCTTTTTCCCAGCCTGAAGTTGGCAATGTCTATACTACAATTCAGCAGTCTCCCATATCTGGATGACTCTTTTATCATTGCATGACTTTCAAGGGCTGCGAACCAGCGGCGCTTACACCGTTTCTCGTTAAGAAGACTCGTTGGATCGACCTCCACATCAGCCATATTGGATGCACAGCATCGCATGAACACGCAGCCTTTGGTTGCACATCCACAGCTCTAGTCAAATTTCCCCAGACAGGACACGGATTCTTCGTCTGGGAATCCGCAGCCTCAGTCAGAGGTCTCTCCAATCCTTCACAACTGCTATAAGAGTCCTAGATCCGCATAGTAGCAGCTTGGAAGTAGTTCCATTGGCTCAACTGAATCGCCGGCCTTTGCAATTATCCATGCTTAGGTGTTGCACAAGAACAGGATGGGGTGCGATGTACCCCGATCACAATGCACATGGCAGTAGCCTTGCCCTGTCTCGAAGATGCCCCTCAATCTACGAACATTCATGCAGTATCTCTAATACTGAAATCATTCATTCACCTTCTGGCATTCGAACATGTCAAGATACAGTCAGACAGTGCCACAACTGTGGCATATGTCAACCACCAGGGTGGAATCTGCAGTCTCTAAGCGATGACAAGTTCACCACATCCTTTACTAGGTGGAATCGTTGGAACACTGTACTGCCAGTTGTTCTCATACCAGGTGTACACGTCTGGGAGGCTGATTTCCTAATCCACCAAGGGATGGACCCAGGGGATTGGCCCCTTTATCTAGAAGTCCTCTGTCGAAACGCCAACGCCAGGACACAACAGATATGGACCTGACGGAGTCACGCCTCAATGCCATGGTCCCGGCCTTCCTGGCCTGATCTCAGGATCCACAGTCAGTGGGACAGACGCACTAGTCCAAGCCTGGACCGGTATCCGTCTCTCCTATATTCTTTCCCCACTAACAGACAGTCTGGAATATCAAACTGGAATGTCGCGGGATCGTCTTCGCAGTCTCGATTGACCCACACGCGCTTGCTGCACTGACTCGTTCAGTTTATAGCAGCAGTACCAGGACGTCTCACAGACAGTCCAGACCTGCTCGATCACGGCCAGCAGTTCTCCCTTAGAATTCCTCACATCCGAGGTTAATGGCGTAGCCTTTGAGACCTAGAATTTAATCCGAGTTTTTTTTCCCAGGATATTGTAACGACCGTAGTCAGAGAGGACACCAGCTTTATCAGCGATATCCCATCAAACGCGTAATCGATTTGGTTTGTGCTTGGGGCACCTCTAGAGGTCATTCCCCTTGGCCCTACTTCATGCCAGGGACTCTCCGTTTCTTCCATTCAGACCTAGACTCGGGTCTGTCCTTAGGGTCTCTTACACAGCAGGTTTTCAGTTGTTTTTCACTCTCTTACAAACACGTCTTGCCACCAGACTTCTATGAACTCCTTCCTTCGAAGGGTCTGCTATTTAAGATCTCCATACAACAAGGCTACACCCGTGGGGACCTGAACTTGGTCCTCACGGCACTACAAGAACCACCTTTTGGGGTATTACCTTTAGCATCCTCATCCAAATAGTAGTATGGTTCGGTCGCATTTATTTGTCTCTGCGGAAGTATCGTACTTGCAGCGGTCTCATGTAATCCTCCTTTTCTAGTCTTCCATCTGGACAAGCTTGTCCTATGGCTGGTTCCTTTCTTCTTTCTAGGGTAGGCTTACTCCTTCCACCTACATGAAGACATCTCTCTGCCATCACCGTGCCCGACTCCAGTCTGTCAGGTCGCGAAGGATCTACATATGCAGGACCTTGTCCGGGTCCTACGCATCTAGATATCCAAGACAGCGCCCTTCTAAGAAGTCGGATTCTCCTTTATCCTTCTTCCAATGGGCCGACATAAAGGCACGTCAGCCTCTAGGGCTCCCCTAACCAGGTGGATTTCTGTAACCATCCAAGACGCTTATACCTTCAAAAACTCATCCCTTCCGGCAGGTCACGGCACATTCTACTACAGCCGTGGAAGCCTCCTGGACAGTTCGGTAAGAGGTATCGGCAAAACTGGTGTTTAGGCAGCCTTACACCCATACCCAAGCCACTATAGTGCTTGCACTCAGTCCTCAACAAATGCAGGTCTGGGTACACGTGCCCTCCAGGAGGCAGCAGCCCGCCTGTCGGTGCATAGTTCTTCACTGACCATGCTCAGTGTCTCTAGTTCCATTGTTCTATCCCACCCAGGGACTGCTTTGGGACATCCCACGGTCTGTGTCCCCCAATGAGGCGAAGGAGAAAAGGAGATTTTTGTGTACTCACCGTAAAATCCTTTTCTCTTAGCCTCTAATTGGGGGACACGCACCCACCCTATTGTGTGGGCCTTTTCTACAGTTCTCGCATAGCTTCTCAGCTGTTACATGGTTAACATGTTTACACATGTTTGCCTATTATCACTCTGTTAGCTCTTGACTGTTTAAACTTGTGCCTGCTTAGTTCCAGGCCTTGTAGTACTGCGAGCCTGTTTAGTTACAGGCCTTGTTATACGATTATGCTTCGTTAACCTCACTGTTTTCCACATGCGCCTGCTTAGTTACAGGACTTGTGGTACTAGTATTGCTATGCTAACTTAACTGTTTACACACGTGCCTGTTTGGCTTCAGGCCTTGTTACACTGTTATTACCTTGTTAACTATATTTGTTTACACAGGTTGCCTGCGTAGACTCCTGTGTACACTGTTATCTGTTAGCTCTCCTACTGCTTTAGCACAAAACTGGAGAAGCACTTCCTGCTCCAGGGGTGTATACTGCAGAGGAGGAGCCACTTAACTCTTTTGCAGATTCTGCACCTCCTAGTGGACAGCAGCATAACACCCACTGTCTGTGTCCCCCAATTAGAGGCTAAGGAAAAGGATTTTACGGTGAGTACACAAAAATCTCCTTTTTCACCACAAGTGCCACGATCAGCGTTAAACACTGATGTGAAAGCAGCCTAATTTCTTTAATACAAAAACGAGTCCAGATCTCCATACAGATATAAATTACATATCCTGGTAATCCCAAAGGACTACTCGTTTCAACACTACATGTGACTTCTTCATGGTCCATCAGTGATATATAATACGGTATATTGATATCTACTATATAATCATCTAATTCTGTCTGTCTGGTCAACACCAGCCGCCCGTGACCAATCAGTGACAGGCGCAGTCTGGCCGCAGATTGCCGCGGGATTTGAACCACGCTTTGCTGATTGGTTGCGGCCCGGCCGCTGCACATACATATTCTAGAATACCCAATGCGTTCGAAATCGGGCCACTATCTAGTATATTATACATACGGTATGTAGAAGACACTTTTATTGCCCGAATTTTGGTGGAAAGTGGGGGATGCGTCTTCTAATCCTGAATCTATTATCTATGTGCTATGCTGTACTGTGGGAGGAAGGGGGATACTCTGGAGCGGTGTCCGGGGGCTGGAGGAGGCTGCAGCGGGAGGTCACGTGCTCTCGCTCATTAACCTCATGTAATATGCACCGCACCCATTGTCCATCACCTTAGTGCTGAAACACACTGAGAGATGGACGGGGGGGGGAATCGGCGCCACTCACTATATGCCCCCCCTGCTGATGCGCACACTATAACAAACGACGTTACTCACCTCTCCCTTGCTCACTCGTGCTCCCAGCTCTGTGTTTCCTGTCTCTGTGCCTTGCATCTGATCGTGACAGTGATGTCAACACTGCACCTTGGTCACATGATCCGATGCCCGGGAGAGATGCAGGAAGTCACCGCTCAGCTGGTAACACAGAGCGAGCAATGGAGAGGTAACAGTGTTTGTTATTTTACAATGTGCGCACCAGCAGGGGGGCACAAAAATTGAGGAGGCCATATCCAGCACAGTGGGGGCTGTGTGTGCCAGCATAGTGGGGGTCATATACATATACATGCATATCTTTTTCAAGCAAGATGCTTGAAAAAGACCTGATATTGGTTGAAACGTTGCACCCCATGGGGCTACATTAAAGCTGTCATCTTGGATAAATTTTTGGAGTGCTGCCTGGTTTTTGGGAAGTATACTGTTCTTGCATTGGACATTGCAATCTTCAGGATTTTTTGCACCCGTCTCTGATAAGGAGTTTGTGCTGATTTCTTTTTTTCTACTTTTTTTTTTTTTTTTTTTTCTTTCATATTCATATATATATCTAATATATAAAGCTGTGTGTATGTATGTATGTATATCCGGGATTGGCATCTACACCGTCGCAACTACAGCCACAAAATTTTGCACAGTCACACATCTGGATCCCGAGAGCGTCATAGGCTATCTTGTAAGGCGAAATTTTAAACCTGCGCGTTCCAGTTCACCAAACAATTTTGGCCCTATCTACATAATTGAGAGAAAGTGATCGTTACCAGTTGACAGTTGTGAATGAGAGGGGCTTAATGACAGCGCCAAAGACTAACAGCATATACCAGCAAAGTCACTAAGGTGGGGCCCTGGCATGGAATATTCACCACGCATGAGGACATGTATACACACCACATGCACACAAAGAGTAACAGCTAAGGTGGAGCCCCAACATTGGATACTCACCACGCACCCGAACACAAACACACACACAACACAGAGACACACACCACACAGACACCACCCCCACAGGGACACACACACATATACACCCTATAGGGACACATGCACTCACCCCACAGGGACACACACGTCACAGGGACACCGAGACACACACCCCACAGGAACACAGGCAGCATAGGGATGGATACACACCACAGAGACACCCCTCCCCCCACAAGGACACACACCATAGGGATTCCCTTCCCCTCCTAAAAGGACACACATCACAGGGACGACACCCCCCCCCCCCCCACAGGGACACACGCACACCCCAGGGACACACAAACCCCAGGGACACACACAGACTGACACAGATGTGCACAAATCGCCTCACACAACTCTCCTCATACGTCCGGTATCTTTAATTTCCAAAAATAAACATCTGATTAAAAACAGCCATTGTGCAACCCATGTGCCATATAGGGAATTAAGGCAGATGTCAGTCACATGAGCTGTCTATTATGTGTATGTGTGAGCTAACTGTTTACTGTTTACTGAGGGTTTACTGTTTGCTGGAGATTTATCAGGCTGCCTATAGCAACCAATCACAGCTCAGCTTCTATTTTCCTACAGGTCATTAATGTGACATATTCAAATTCTATTTTGTTATAGCTAAGGCTGCTTTCACATCAGCGGTTTTGCGCTGATCGCGGCAATTGTAAAAACTGCAACTGCCGCGATTACCGCATAACGGCTGCATTTGCAGCACACTTGCGGCAAGCCCCATATAATGTATATGCGGGCTTGCGGCAAGTGTGGTATCTGCACTTGCGGCAAGTGCGGCAGCGAAAAAACCCGCGGCTGACCCCGGTGTTTTCGCGACCGCACCTGCCGCAAGTGTCAATACCGCAGTTGCCGCACCTGCCGCAAGCCCGCATATACAATGTATGTGGCTTGCCGCAAGTGCAGCCGTTATGCGGTAATCGCGGCAGTTGCGTTTTTTTCACCGCAACTGCCGCAATCAGCAAAAACCGCTGATGTGAAAGCAGCCTAAGGGCCCTTTCACATCAGCGTTTTTCGTAATTCACGGCAGATGCGGTGAAAAAAACGCATCTGCCGCGTTTGCCGCATAACCGTTCCACTTGCGGCGCGGTTGCGGTTTTTCCCATACAAAGTATAGGGGGACTTGCGGCAGATGCGGCAAGTGCGGTTTTGCACTTGCGGCAGGTGCGGCAGCGAAAAAAACCGCGGCTGACCGCGGTTTTTTTCGCTGCCGCAAGTGCAAAACCGCACTTGCCGCATCTGCCGCAAGTCCCCCTATACTTTGTATGGGAAAAACCGCAACCGCGCCGCAAGTGGAACGGTTATGCGGCAAACGCGGCAGATGCGTTTTTTTCACCGCATCTGCCGCGAATTACGAAAAACGCTGATGTGAAAGGGCCCTTACATCAGTTATTTATTAACCCGGGTGTAGCCGGGTACTACAGCTCTCATCATTGAAGAGCACAGGGTGCCAATGTCAAATCTATTAAACTTGGCACTCATACCGCCCTCATGGAGTCTGTTTTCTGACGGTTTGAAATTCTTTAATATATAGATTTTTGCATTACAGGATAAAACAACCAGAAAAAGTCAAACAAAATGTTCAATCCTTGACAAAAAAAATGACAGTCAAGTCTTCACTATGGTCAGGAATCGTAAAAGCCTCGAGGGAGTCTAAGATATACTGTACAGACCAAAAATTTGGACACACCTTCTCATTCAAAGAGTTTTCTTTATTTTCATGACTATGAAAATTGTAGATTCACACTGAAGGCATCAAAACTATGAATTAACACACATGGAATTATTTACTTAACAAAGAAAGTGTGATACAACTGAAGAACCTAGAATATAAGACATATATTCAAAGTAGCCACCTTTTGCTTTGATTACTGCTGTGCACATTCTTGGCATTCTCTTGATCAGCTTCAAGAGGTAGTCACTGGAAATGGTTTTCTATTCACAGGTGTGCCCTGTCAGGTTTGATAAGTTGGATTTCTTGCCTTATAAGTGGGGTTGGGACCATCAGTTGTGTTGTGCAGAAGTATGGTGGATAAACAGCTGATGGTCCTACTGAATAGACTGTTAGCTGCTTTTTTCTTGCCATAATACAAATTCTGAGTAAAGAAAAACGAGTGGCCATCATAACGTTAAGAAATAAAGGTCAGTCAGCCTGAAAAATTGGGAAAAGTTTGAAAGTGTCGCCAAGTGCAGTTGCAAAAACCATCAAGCGGTACAAAGAAACTGGCTCACATGAGGACCGCCAAGAACAAACACCACTACTCCATCCTCCTCCTCCTTGACCTGTCTGCCGCCTTCGACACAGTTGACCACTCCCTTCTTCTCCGGATCCTGGAATCCCTTGGCATCACCCACCTTGCCCTCTCTTGGATCTCCTCATACCTAGCGGACCGGACCTTCAGTTCTCCCACTCCCACACCTCCTCACCCTACCCCCTTTCTGTTGGAGTCCCCCAAGGTTCGGTCCTGGGACCCCTACTTTTCTCCATATAAACTCTCGGCCTAGGGTAGCTCATTGAGTCCAAAGGTCTCCAGTACCACCTCTACGCCGACGAGAACCAAATCTACCTGTCCAGCCCTGACATCGCCTCCCTACTCTCCAAAATCTCACAATGCCTTTCCGCCATCTCATCCCTCTTCTCTGCTTGCTTCCTTAAACTCAACATGGACAAAACTGAATTCATAGTCTCCCCCCCCCCCCCCCAAGATATTCCCCCCCACTTCCCAACCTATCCATCTGCGTCAACGACTGCGCTCTCTTCCCAGTCCCCCAAGCCAAGTGCCTTCGGGGTAATCCTTGACTCCTCCCTATCCTTCAAGCCCCACATCGAGGCCCTCACCACATCCATCTGGCTCCAGCTCAAGAACATCTCATTCATGCTCTTATCTCCTGCCTTGACTACTGCAACCTCCTTCTCAATGGCCTCCCGGCTGACTCCCTCACACCTCTCCAGTCTATCCTCAATTCCTCTGCCCGACAAATCTACCTGTCCTCCCGCTACTCCCCTGTCTCCCCCCTCTGCCAAGCCCTTCACTGGCTCCCCGCCTCCAAGAGATCCCAATTCAAAACACTAACCATGGCGTACAAAGCCATACACAACCTGGCCCCACCATACATCTCCGACCTAGTCTCCCGATACCTACCCTCACGCAACCTCCCAAGAACTCCTCCTCTGCTCCCCTCTCATCACCTCTTCGCACAACTGCGTCCAGGACTTCTCCTGGGCATCTGCCTTACTCTGGAACTCCCTGCCCCAACACGTCAGACACTCTCCTACCTGAGAAGCTTCAAGTGTCACCTGAAAACTCGCCTATTCCTTCAAGCCTACAACCTGCCATGAGACCCAGGCGACCGCCGCATACCTGACAATTCCCCATCCTACTGTATCCCCACCCGCCTTCGTAGACTGTGAGCCCTTGTGGACAGGGTCCCTGCCCCTCCTGTACCTGTACGTCCTGATCGCCTAGATTTAGTGTACTTGTTCTTGTCTCCCTTATCCTCATGTAAAGCGCCATGGAACCTAATGGCGCTATATAAATAATAATAGCTAAACTTCAGGCCCGAGTCCAGACCAGCCTGAAGGAACTCCAAAATGGTTGGGATAGAGAAGGCAAGAAGAGAACGACCTCAGTCCCTGCACCATGTGAAAAATGCCTTCCAGGTGCGCCGATAGATGCGCACTGATGCAGGTTTCCGAGCGCTAAATCATAGTGGAAACCACTTCTGGGGAGAACCCAGCTTGGTTTAGGACCCAGGATTCAACAGCCAGGCCATCAAATACAGGGCCTCCTGAGTTCTGGTGGTAAATCGGGCTCTGGGAGAGTAGATCTGGCCGAACTGGTGGTCGCCAGGGAACGTTGACAACTAGCTGTACCAACTCTGCATATCACGCCCACCAAGGCCAATGTAGATCAACATGGAGAATCCCTCTGTCTTGATCTTCCTGATCACCCTTGGAAGTCTCAGCAGCGGAGGGAACACGTGAGGCAGATGAAATTGATGCCATGGGAGTAACAGCGCATCTGGACAGAGCTGTGAAATCGGGCTCCTTGGAGTTTAGCCTTGATGTCACCAGGTCCATGTCCGGAGTCCCCCAGCGATGGCAAATCTGCTGGAAGACCTCCGGATGAAGCGACCACTCCCCGAAGGCGAGACCCTGACAGCTGAGGAAATCTGCCGCCCAATTTTCCACTCCCAGAATGTGACCCACTGAGATGACCAATTTTGCCGTCTCAACCCAGCGGAGAATGTGTTCCACCTCACACATTGCTGCCCTGCTGAGGGTGCCCCCTTGGTGGTTGATATACGCCATAGCTGTGGAGTTGTCCAATTTGTATTCGGATGGGGCGACCTGCCAGAAGGTTATGAAACTGCCGCAGGACCAACTGAATTGCCCGTGTTTCTCAAGGAGGTTTATCGGAAGATGTGACTCCCGAGGACCAGCGCACCTGGGCAGTATGATGATGGACGACGGCTGCCCAGCTGAGCAGACTGGCGTTGGTGGTGACCACCAGCCATTGAACCGGGAGAAACTATTTCCCCTAAGTGAGTGAGGACCTTAATGTCCACCACCTGAGTGCCCACTTGACCCGCGGAGACAAGTGGCACAGACTGTCGAGTGAGAACGGGTTCCTGCCCCAGACTAATAGAAGGGCAAGCTGCAGGGGGCAGAGGTGTAGCTGGGCAAAGTGAACAGCTTCCATCGCTGCCACCATCCTGCCCAGGACCCTCATACCGAATCGAATAGAGTGAGGAGATGAGTGACAAAGGACCCAAGCCCCTTGTTGGAGGGCTGTGATCTTGTCTCAAGGGAGAGTCACCAGACCTCGGGAAGTGCCCAGGGTCATCCCTAAAAAGGATATTTGCTCTGCTGGGACTGTGGGAGATTTTTCCTAGTTTATCAGCCAGTACAGATGAGAAAGTGTATCAGAGGTGATACGGACGTGCTCTGCGCGGGCCAAAAAGTGTGCGCAGGCCAAAAAGTCAGCAAGATCTGGAAGAACGATCATGCCCCAAGAGTGCAGAATGGTCATGACTGCCACCATGACCTTTTATGAATACTCTGGGAGCGGTGGTGAGGCTGAAGGGCAGAGCCGTAAATTGGGAATGTTCCTCATAGACTGTGCGGCTGCAGAAACCTTTTGAGGTGGAAAAATCAGGATATGGAGATAAACATCCCGGATGTCGATGGATGCTAGGGACTCCCACCTTATCCATCAATGTGATGACAGGACTAGGGATTCCATCCTGAACTGCCGGACCCTGACAAACTTGTTTAGGAACTTCAGGTCCAGGATGGGCCATACTGTTCTGTCTTTCTTCAGGATCATAAATAGGTTAGAGTAGAACCCCTCGCACACTTCTGGAACCAGAGTGGTGACCCTGGCTTGACTAAGTGAATGAAATTGATGGCTCGGTAGAAAGCTCGGGCCCGTGTGTCTGGTTTGGGGGGACGAGAGGAGAAGAACCGTGCAGGAGGTCGGGCTGAGAACTCTGTCTTGTACTCGGAAGCCACCAGCTCACTGACCTATCTGTTGTGAACAACTGAGAGCCAGATATGACGAAATAGGAATAGATGTTCGCCTACTCTGCTGGTGTCAACCGGATAATGAAGTGAGTCATTGGGTTGAGAAACTATGGAACCTGGTTCCTTAGATCTAGTTTGCTTGAGCCGGCCGATTCCATGTCGGGTTGGTCTTGTAGAGACCTGAGGAACCCTTTTTACCTGGGGAAAATGCCCTGAGCTGGAAGAGGCGGTCACGTTGGACCATCCGGAATTGCTACGAAAAGCCCGAAAATGTGCCTGTTGTTGACAGCTAAGAGTCTTCTGTTGAGGACGAAATTTACTCTCTCCTCCTGTGGCGTCAGAGATAAGCTGATCCAGCTTCTCTCCAATAAATAGCACTCAGGTATGGCAGAGCTGTCCAAAGACTTTATGGAACAGTCCGCTCGCCATTCCCTAAGCCACAGCGCCTGTCAGATGGTAATGGCATTTGAGGCTGCCAGCGTGGCGCAGGTAGCCGTGTCTAGGACGCATTCAACAAATATTCCTCAGCTTGGAGATCTGACCAGCCAGTGCTATGCTTCCGGGGAAGAGGTCACTGTCTTGTACGGTCTTGCGCAGAGTATCTGCCCAAGAGACCATAGCCTTTGCTACCCACGCCGCGGCAAAAGAGGGAGAGTGCATAGCCCGAGTCTTCAAACACATATGTAAAATGTTGTGTTTGATCTGATGGTTGGGGGGCCTTCAATCGAGGGACTGTCTGGTAAAGACAGGGGGCTTTTGGGCATTTGGATCAACTTGTGGGGTTTCACCCATTACTTCCACAGATCGAGGAAAATGGGTGTCTCGCTCAATAGGCTTTTGTCCTGCAAAACGTTTGTCCGGTTGCTCCCTATGCCATTGAACAATTTCATGGAACTCTGGGTGGTTGGAGAAAACCTTATGAGGGTGTTTGGTCCTCTTAAAGGATATCATGCGATCTGAGGTAGAATGAGGGTCCTTGTCAACCCTTAGTCTGGCTGACAGCCTCATTGAGACCGACCACTGTCGCCTGGGTATCTGGCGAGTCTGCATCTGATTTAGAGATGACCTAGAGTCCTGACCACTGCAAGCCCTGGGTGAGGGGGGACGGGAGCCGGAGCCCACGGATGCTGAGACACAGATGGCCCGAGTGACGGACTTCTATGAACCCGTTTCCTAGATGCCTGTGGAGCCTTTGTCTGAAGACGGCCCTGCTGGTCGAACGGTCCCGTGAGGTAGAGGAATCTTATGAGACAGCCTGGCGAAGACCCCTACTGGTAGAGGAGGGATCTTCAAGGGACCATATTGCTTTGGCCAGTGACACCATGGACTGCAACAGTGACTAAGCCCACTCTAGATCTAGGTACACTGAGTTCAGTAATGGCAGAGGGACTCCTGAGCAAATTCAGGGTCACAAGTTTGGCAGAGTAGTGTACTATGTCACCGTGGCAGCATAGTCTCCAATGTCGCATGAGGCAGAAGACACAGTATGTACCTAATGTGGGTGTCTGCTGCAGGAGCAGAGAGCTTACTCAGGTCCTGTACCCAATGAAGTCCCTCAGGTCTGCTGTGCCCCTCAGAACTGCAGCTGGATGTCTGCCCCTTCTCCTGTACGTCACCAGCACGTGTGTGGATAAGTCGTCTGTCTGTAAGAAACGTGGCCCCAGGAATTGCTGAGGGGGCGTGATATTGGGCAAGAAGCGCACCCGAAATCTGAGTGCGAGAGGCGCTAGGTCTGAGGCGTGGCCACGATGTGTGTCATCCGGGGGGCAGGCCTTTGGTGCGGTCAGAGCCAGGACGTCAACCAATGGGGGTGTAGTGGACGGAGATACGGCTGCAACATTGCCAGGCGAAGCGGTCGGTGAAAGAACCTTATCCCAGGTGGCAGTCATGGCCTGCTGGACCGAGTGGCTGGACTTGCGGCCGGGAATAGGCCCAAGCCAGGGACTAAATTTGAGGCACCCGGAGGAAAAATCCACCATGGAGGATAGCGCTGTCTGCGGGAGCTCCACCATGACCCGAATGAACACCCAGCTCATCTTGCCAGCGTGTGCGTCCCAGCATGTAGCCGCCGCAGATGCATGAGCAGGCATAGTGCCATAGATGAGGCTGCTGCTAGGATAGCTGGCTCAGCGTGGACGGTATGGGGACCCTCCATCCACACACTCTGGATGAAAAGGAGGAGAGGGACCGTTCGCCTTCCTTCCACTGCCGCTGTCCAGCAGCAGCGATGCAGTGATGGCTGTATGGACGCCATAGTTACCTCATGTCATCCAAGGGGTCAACTCCCCGAGGATGGAGCAGAGCTGTTGCTCCAGCATAAAAAATGTAATGAGCCTGGATGCAGAGTGGGGGTACGTGGAGATGACACTTCGTGTTCCCTTCTGTTGAAGTTGTGGGGAGAGCGGCACCCTTAAGGGGCCCATTGCCCCTCTTGTAATCCTTTGAAAGTTGTGAAAAATAGAATACAAAAAACTAAAATAAAACTGTTCAAAACTATAGATATGGTCTGAAAATCAGAGCACATCTGCCTCTTTTCTTTTTTTTTTTTTTTTTTTTTTTTTTGTACCTTCGTGGTGTCAGTCTCCTTATAGCAGCATAACACCCATGGTCATGTGTACCCCCAATGAGGTGACAGAGAAATTAGCTCCTCCTCAGCAGGGTACACCCAGCATCTGGCACACTGCTAATCAATTAGGGAAAAGGCTTTAGGAGAAGCAAGAGGAAATCTAACAACAAAGTTTGAAACAACAAAGCTTCGTATAAGGGTGGGAGCTGTGTTCCCCGGTGAAGGGTCAGAGAAACAATATTAGGAGTACCCAAAATCCTCTCACACAAGAACATTGAACGTCCTATAGCAGTCCCAAGGGTGAGAAAAAAATAGGAATGTAAGAAAGCCAAGATCAGGACTAGGTCTGAGGTACTGCTGCATGCAGAACCTTCCTAAACTCACATCAGTTAAGGCATAGGTGTGCAGTTAGTAGAATTTTGAGAAGGTTTGAACAGATGACCATGTAGCAGCCTTACAGAGCTGCAACGTGAACACTTGAAGCTGTACAACCCAGGAAGCCCCCACTGCACAGGTGGAATGAGCCTTGACTCCCAGTGTAGACTGCTTGTTCTTTGACCAATCAATGTAGGTTTCCAAAATGGCAGAGCAAATGAGACTGGCACATACTGAAGAATATCCGCAAATAAGACCACACTGTTCTGTCTTCTCTGTCTCAAATGTGGGAAGACACAGTGAGTGATTACACGCTGGAGCCAAAGTAACAAACAATATCTGAAACACAAAGGAAAAAGGTTAACAGCACACAACACATTCAGGTGGAAATGGGTCTGAAAAGAGACTTGTGGCTGCTGCTTACTGTCACAAGCTAAAGTGAACTAGCTGATTTCGCTTATTTCCAGTCATTAGGTGTATCCTCATGAAGAGGAGCTAATTTTGCATTGCCTAATGTCGGCCTCCTAGTGGCAGCAGCATATACCCTAAGGTTTCCTGTGTCCCTCAATGAATCGAGAGTGAAACAGGTTTTTCCCATTTTCTGCTGTCTAAATCTGGGGTTTGTCTTGTAATGAGGTTCATTTTATAGTCAGAAAGAAAACAGTACTTCCAAAATGTTGTATTTATAACCTTTTCTTTCCGCAGGAGTGACCTCACTTGCATTGCGTTGAATGCAACAAGTACATTCTCTTTATTGGTGCTTTAATTTACAAATTAAAAAGAGTTGGAATTTGGTTTGTTATTCCAGTTGTAGTCATTATAAAACATTAACATGACCTCACTATCCTGTCACACTGATGGAAACCTGGTGTAGAGTGTTATTAGGACCGGAATCTGTGAACATGTGCAGTCGGAGGCTTCACTGCCGTGATCTTTAGATAATCCTATATCTTCAGGTCATACAATGGAACTTCCCAATACACTTGCTCACAGATTCCAGGCTCAATAACACTCTAGAACAGTTTTCTTTCACTGTAATAAGATGAGGGCCAATTTAATGTACTCTAGTATGTACCTCCATAGACAAAACAAATGTCATTTTATCTATTAGAGGTATTTAGGAATTTATATTCAAGTTTAGTTCTCTATTCCCCCCCAGCGTTATCATTGCCTGAAACCCCACTTATTATAATAATTGTCTAAACAGATGGACCTAGATATGGACACTCGAATACCAGTTGTGAATCAGAGAGATGGTACTGTACTCCTTGGAGATGAAGCCCCAAAGCGCCGTCAGTTACATGAGTGGCTGCATAGACATCCTGACTACATTGTGGATCCTCGCTTTTTAGCAGTAAGCTTTTTGAAGTTTTTATTAATTTGCATTAATTGTAGCTCTCCAAGGAAAAGAGTAATTTGGGTATTGCTGCAGGAAGTTCCAGATTGTACTGTAATTTAGTCAGCTTTTTATACTCCCGTCAGGTGCAAAATCCGGCATCCACTTTCATCCAACTGGTTTAATAATTCAAGAGCATTTGGCATATCTTAAAATCAGTACTGGTTTATTGTTCAGAGCTTTTGTTGTTAGACAGATTTTTAGGAATTTATTTAAAAAAATCATCAGTCTTCAATGCAATTTTCTACAAGGCACATCCGGATTTTTGGTAATCACTATATGTTCACGTCCTCTGAACTTTTGTGGTTGAGTCACAGACCTCATACTCGGGGATTACTTCATTGAGGTGTTTACATCAAAGTTTTGATATAAACGGCTTAAAAAGTTGCAAACGTTATGCACAACTCAGAAGCTGCACTAAACGTTTACAACCTTTGTCTTTTCATGCCAGTGTTGGCCTTCTGCGCAAAAATAGGCAGAGCGTGGCTATGCCTATACATATAGTTCATAAAAAGTTATGTCACTTTAGTGGCGTATTTTACACTGGAAATATACTCGCACCCATGACGAAGTACATCTCTGGTGGAGGTGAATGGTATTTGAAAGATGCGCCTAATTTGTTAAATGTCATGTGTCTCCTTTACTCCTTCATGACCCGGGAGTTTTTCAATTTTCATTTTCATTTTCTGATCATCATAATGGGAGACCCAGACAATGGGGTTTAGGCAGTCTGCCCTCCGGAGGACACACTAGGTACTACAAGTTTTTTGTAGTCTCTGCCCCTCCGCCTATAAACCCCCACTGCAGGAGCAGATCCTCAGTTTTACTTCAGTGTGCTCGGAGATCACACCTATGACTTGCACGTCACAGGAGATTTACTTAGGAAGATTTTGTGATGCAATGAAGACAAGTGGATCCCTGACGTGGGGATCCCCGGCATACTCCCTGTCCACCTTTGGGTGCATACAGGTCGAGGTACCTTGGTCCGTAGCCCTCGGGCCTGGACGCGGACTTTATTGTCTGGCCTGGTACTATGCCGTGCTCCCCCACTACTCACTTTTGAAGCGCTCTGGTGGGGTGGGAGCCCTGGAGCCTTGCACAGCTCCGTTCCGGTCTGCGGCCTCTCCATGGAAGCGTATTATGCGGACCGGAACCTGGACCCCCCGTCCGCTACCCGCTGGACCGGTGCCGGACGTGGACCCATTGGGTGAAGGTACTCTGTATCTCCTTATGTGGGCCTGGGGGGACATGGTGTATGTTTTGTGACCATGTATGGAGAACCTCGGTTCCCTCGGGACATGCGGTTCTGGGAGGAGGCCCCTGCCTGAAGGGCTCCTCTTATTGTCATCCGCGTTACACAGTGGGTGGCCGCCATTACAGATGGGTTCTGGCGCCTTTTTTCTCCCTGTGTGCGGCTCCTGAGCGCGTCCCCCTTTGGGCGGTGACGTCACGCTCCTTGCGGCCTATGTGTTATCGGTCTCCTCGGGCTTCTGCTTAGCCGCGCCCACTCATTAGTGGCGCGTCGGCCATTTTCTCCTCATTCCTGTGAGGATTGGTGGCGTGCACATCGCGCTCCGGGGAGAAGCTGCAGTTTGCCCGAGGAGGTCGCACACGTCCCGCTCTGATTCACCGCTTCCCTGGTCGGTATTCCGCTGGGTGTCCGGTGTTAACCCCTTACTGCCCGGGGCAGCGCCAGTATGTCTACGGCTGGACAGAGGGCTCCCGCCACGAGGTCCAAGACATGCAAACAGTGCATGGGACAGGTAGATGGGGATGGTGTCTGCGCAGCTTGCGGTCTCACTGGGCCTGGCCCCAGTGTTTCTGTCTCTGAAGCTACAGCACCACTGCTCTCCCCTGAGGTTCAGGGGGAGGCAGGGCCATGGGATGTTCAGAAGTCGTTTAATGATACTGTAGTGTCCAGAATGTCTTCCATGTCGCAATCCTTAGAGGCTATACTAAGGAGGCTGTCTGATTCAGCCCCCCAGACAGGGGCCCTTGGGGCTAACCCCCGGCTGAGTGAGGGTTCTCATAAGAGACCTCGCTGGGAAGATGACCCTGAGGATGGTGAACATCGTTCCTCTGATGAGGAACAGCCATCTGATAGTGATGATGAGGGTGGAGACCCTGGCCCTGAGCCTCGGCACCACACGGCTCCTTCAGAGGGTCCGGGGGACGGTGTGGAGGACTTGATTTCCTCCATTAACGAAACCCTAGGGCTCGTCCCCCCGGCTGCGGTGGTGGAAAGACCGCAGAAGGAATCTTTCCAGTGGCTGCCGCCATTAGGTCAGTCACGTGGTCTGTTCACTGACCATTCCAATTTTTGGAGAGTGGTCAGGACGCCCAGGGAGCATCCTGAAAGGCGTTTTGTTAGGAAGACTAAGGATTCACGTTATCCTTTTCCTAAAGAGGTTCTGGAGGAATGGTCGCGCTCCCCTAGGGTGGACGCTTCCCTGACTAGAGTTGCGGCTCATTCTCTTTTTTCAGCAGAGGATAGCTCTTCTCTGAAGGATCCTATCGACAAGCAATGCGAGTCATATGCGAAGTCTATATATGAGGCTGTGGGTTCCTCTTTTGCCCCAAACTTTTCTATGGTCTGGACGTTGCAGGCCATTACTGCGTGTCTGGAGGGGATCACCGATATCCCGGGGTCTGACCCGGAGGTGACGGCTCTCGCCAATAAGGCTAAGGCATACGCTGAATACGCCGAAATCCGCACTGGTGCCAACCCAGTCGTTGACTTATCTGGGCATGGATTTTCACACAGCCCCGGCGCTGGTGTTGCTACCCAGCAAGAAGCAGACCTCCATCCAGTCGGCAGTTCGCACCCTTCTTCATTCGCCACAATCTTCCCTGAGGGGCTTAATGAAGCTGGTGGGGTGCATGGTGGCGGCAATGGAAGCGGTGCCTTTTGCGCAGTTTCATCTCCGCCCTTTGCAGATGGAAATTCTCCACAAGTGGAACAAGAGGTCGTCATCTCTGGACAGAGTGGTGTCTCTCTCTCCTCGGACCAAGGAATCCCTTCATTGGTGGCTTCAACCCCATCACTTGGCGCGGGGTCGATCCTTCCTCCAACCTTCGTGGTTGATAGTGACCACGGATGCCAGCCTCACAGGCTGGGGTGCGGTGTTCCTGCAACACAGGCCCAGGGTCTCTGGACGGTGTCAGAGTCCTCTCTGCAAATCAATGTCCTGGAAATCAGAGCGATTTACCTGGCACTTCTGGCTTTCCACCGTTTTCTGGCAGGGAAACCCATACGAATTCAGACGGACAACGCGACAGCCGTCGCCTACGTAAACCATCAGGGCGGGACTCGAAGCGCCCAGGCCCTCGCCGAAGTCCACCGCATCCTGTCATGGGTGGAGGACAACGATTCGGTGATATCGGCCGTCCACATCCCAGGAGTGGACAATTGGGAGGCCGACTACCTAAGCCGGCAAGGCATGGACGCCGGAGAGTGGTCTCTACACCCGGACGTCTTCCAGTCCATCTGTCGACGGTGGGGAACTCCAGATGTGGATCTGATGGCGTCTCGCCTCAATCATCAAGTTCCGCAGTTCATGGCGCGTTCATGGGATCCTCAGGCTCTGGGAGCAGATGCTCTGGTCCAGGATTGGTCCAGGTTCCACCTTCCGTATGTATTCCCGCCGTTGGCGTTGATTCCCAGAGTCCTGCGCAAGATCAGGACGGAATGTCGCAGAGCCATTCTAGTGGCTCCGGATTGGCCCAGGAGGTCGTGGTATCCGGACCTGTGGCGGCTCGCAGACGGGGAACCGTGGAGACTGCCAGACAGACAAGATCTTCTGTCTCAGGGGCCGTTCTTTCATCTCAATTCCGCGGCCCTCAAGTTGACTGTGTGGCCCTTGAGTCCTGGCTCTTGACTTCCAGAGGTTTTTCTCCCTCGGTTGTCTCCACTTTAACCAGGGCCAGACGGCCTACCTCGTTAAAAATCTACCACAGAACTTGGAAAATTTACTTTTCCTGGTGTGCTTCTGTTGGACGGAAGGCGTGGCCTTTCCATCTCCCAACGTTGCTTTCATTCCTTCAGTCAGGAATGGACATGGGATTGTCCCTCAGTTCTCTGAAGGGACAAGTGTCGGCACTGTCGGTGCTGTTCGACAAGCGTTTGGCTAAGATACCAACGGTCCGTAGGTTTCTGCAGGGGGTTAGCCGGGTGATTCCACCGTACAAACGTCCTCTTGATCCTTGGGACCTCAATGTGGTCCTGGCGGCCTTGCAGAAGCCTCCTTTTGAGCCTTTGCGGGATGTTTCTCTGGTCCATCTTTCCCAGAAAGTGGCTTTTTTGGTGGCCATTACATCGCTGAGGAGGATCTCGGAACTGGCAGCGCTCTCGTGCAAGTCTCCATTCCTGGTGGTTCATCAGGATAAGGTGGTGTTGCGCACGAGACCAGAATTTTTGCCTAAGGTGGTGTCACCTTTTCATATTAATCAGGAGATTGTTCTCCCTTCTTTTTGCCCTAACCCGACTCACCGGAGTGAGAAGGAGTTACACACTCTGGACCTGGTGAGGGCTATCAGGGTTTATGTGTCTCGTACTGCGTCGGTACGCACCTCGGACTCTCTGTTTGTCCTTACGGCTGGTCGCCGTAGGGGTTCCCCGGCCTCAAAATCTACTTTGGCGCGGTGGATCAAAGCTCCTATTCTGGAAGCTTACCGTTCTTCTGGTATGCCTCTCCCGGTGGGATTGAAGGCTCACTCTACCAGAGCCGTTGGTGCCTCTTGGGCTCTGCGGCACAGGGCTTCGGCTCAACAAGTTTGCCAGGCAGCCACTTGGTCTAGCCTCCATACGTTTACCAAACATTACATGGTACATGCCCATGCCTCTGCGGATGCGAGTTTGGGCAGGCGGTCCTACAGGCGGCGGTGGCTCACCTTTGAGGTGCCCCGCACATCAACCGTCTCAAAGGAACTCTTTTCCCGCCCTGGGGTGTTGCTTTAGGACATCCCCATTGTCTGGGTCTCCCATTATGATGATCAGAAAAAAGAGAATTTTGTTTACTTACCGTAAATTCTTTTTTCTTGAATCATTAATGGGAGACCCAGCACCCACCCAGTTGTCCCGTTGGACGTTTTGTTGTGTTTTTGGACCTTTTGGCTCAGGCTTCTTTGGCTAGCATTGTTCGCAGCCATGCCTAGAGTTGTGGTGTGGGTTGCCTCCTCGCAGCTTGTGAACTAAACTGAGGATCTGCTCCTGCAGTGGGGGTTTATAGGCGGAGGGGCGGAGACTACAAAAAACTTGTAGTACCTAGTGTGGCCTCCGGAGGGCAGACTGCCTAAACCCCATTGTCTGGGTCTCCCATTAATGATTCAAGAAAAAAGAATTTACGGTAAGTAAACAAAATTCTCTTTTTTTTGCTCCCCTGCTCTGAAGAGCCATAACTTTTTATTTTTCTGTCAATATAGACATGACTGCTTGTTTTTTTTTTTTTTTTGTGGGACGAGTTGTACATTCGGATGCAGTCATTTATTTTACCATATAATGTACAGGAAATGGCAAAAAAAAGTGCAATTACAAATTTGTTTTTTAGTCGCCATGTTCGCTGTGTCGGAGCGCACATCAAACACCGGGACCCGACTTATGACATATAACATCATGGGTTGTGAAGGGGTTTAAAAGGACCTGTCACTCACCCCTGGTGCTTTCCATGTCTGCTGCATTCAGGGAAGGGATCCCCCATATCTGTAGCCATCCCCTGTAAGTTGTACAAAACACTTTAGAAAATGTACAGATAAGGAGTCTGGAGGGACTTGCACAGTATGAATACATCACTGTTCCCTGGTGTCCTCCCTGCTCCAGCCCTCTCTGTGCCGGCTCCATCCCCCTCAGTGCCACCTCCTTTTTGTGTCTCCCCCCTCCTCGCCCGCTCATGCGCCTCTGCATCTGAAGTCACGCAGGCGCAGAGCGAGCAATGGGCGGGAGCGATCCCGGCAGCTGAAACACCTCCTGCCGGTGACGTCCGCGCTGGAGCCCGCCCTGCTGTACATACATAATCTGGAGCAGGGCTGGGGACCCCTTCCCTGAATGCAGCAGACACGCTGCATTCAGGGGTTCTTTCACTTTGGAAAGCACCAGGGGAGTGACAGGTCCTCTTTAATGAATTGGGTGCATCTTATTCCACTAACCCTTCATTTAGGCTAGTGTCTACAATGGTTTTAATGGATCTAACTCTTAATTTGTACAAGAACTAATGTCCGACATACAATGGATGTCCCTACTGTCCCAATCATTATGGTGCTTCTCCACTCTAGCCACTTAAATGAATCATGAAAAAAAAGAAAATCACCCCTCCTTTCCAATGGAGGGGAGTGGGTTTCCATTGTGATTAGGGTGCACCGACACAGCAGATGTGATGTAACGTCATCCCACTTCCTGTGCTGAGCCTCTGACTTCACGTGCTGGTGCTGCCTGCTCCACCATAATGTTCAACTGTGTCTTGTATTTTAAACCCAAAAGTGTTTATGAAACTGCACCTTATTTGTAATGTGTATTAATATGCAGTTCTTTTGAGATTCTTTAAGTTTTGTGTAGTACTTTTTTGTGGGACAACCTCAAGTGAAAGCTGAGCTCTGACTGGTTGTCAAGTGTAATAAAGATCCATCAAGAGAAATCAAGTCCAATGTTTTCATAATGAATAATGCTGATAATGTTATACTTGTGTTTGCTGTATTTCTGACTTGTCATAAAGATCCATGATTTCTTAACTTTATTATTACAGTATATGGAAGACAGAAGGAAACGTAAAAAAAAGAGCAAGAAATCAAAATCTTCCTCAACAGCACTTGGATCTATGGGCAGTATGCAGCAATCCCACCATCACAATGGCAAAAAGGTAAGGGATCTAGCACATGGTTGCTTAAAGTGTAACCGCTGTTTAAATTTGTATTCAATAATAATGTGGAGCAAGTGATTATAATAAACTTTCAATTATACTTCATGAGGGAAATCTGGAAGAAAACCTTTCAAAAACCTTCAGAAAGATGTCCTCTCCCCTTCCCCCAAAACCCAGGCTGTTGTGAAACCTGACATATATTCATTGTCGGGGAGATCCGTTTTCAGCTCCACACTGAATATGGCCATACAAAGGGGAAGGGGATGATCAGTCTCAAGTTACCTCAGCAGGGACAATGCTCAGCTCAGGCTGTCGCACACAGCTCCTGTGATCTTATCTGACTCCTCTCCATTCACATGGGGTCTGCTCTGTGTTATCAGCTTGTTGCAGAATGATGTGAATGAAGAGGAGTCAGATAAGATCACAGGAGCTGTGTGCGACAGCCTGAGCTGAGCATTGTCCCTGCTGAGGTAACTTGAGACTGATCAGCTGCATTGTGAACGCTGTGTAATCCCAGCTTCCCCCTTATATGGCCCTATTCACAGAGTGGAGCTGAAGACGAATTTACCTGATAACCAGCTTATGTCAGGTTTAGAAATGACCTAGGATGGGTCATCTTCTGGACGGTTTTTGAAGGGTTTTCTTCCAATATATAAAGTATATTTGAAAGTTTATTCTAGTCACTTGCTCCACATTATTATTAAATAAAAATGTAAACAGTAGCTACACTTTAAAATCTTGTAAGTAAATGCTTGCATATTGGTGTTGTGCCTTTTTAAAATGGGTGTTTCTAGAGTGTGATACAATGGTGTATTTCACATATTTCAAGGTGCAACCCATTATGGTCACATGCCAGGATGGTTTGCAGGCTGAAGAAACACTGCTCAAGATATGTCTTGATTTGTAGAAGAAGAGCATTGTGAACAATCTTAGCAGATCAGCTCAGTCAGTCGGAGAGTAGGGTTGTCACAGGAAAATAAGAACACATCTGAGCTAAATGAGTAAAGTGTATTTTGTCTAACACGTAAACCTACGACAACCTACTACTGAGAGCTGTATCCTGTTTTCCCGAAAATAACAGTCTTATTATTCTTGTGCTCCCAAAGATGTGCTAGGTCTTATTTTTAGGGGATGTCTTATTTTTCCATGAATAATTCACATTTATTGTTGAACAAATATGAACTTTTATTATATACTGTACAGTAGTTGTCGTCATAAACCAAGATAACCAAACTGTCATCCATCCATACATCTTCAGTCCCCATCTTCCCCCAATACCCCCAACATCCATCTGCAGCCCCCATTATCCCCTGCCGCCCCCATTATCAATCTGCAGCCATCATTTGCAGCCCCCATCATTTCCCAATATCCCCCCCAGCCTCCATCATTTCCCAATGTCTCCAACACCCTCCTCCCCGCAGCCCCATTTCCCAATTCCCCCCCCCCCCCCCCCCCTCCGCCTCCATTTCCCAATGTCCCCAACACCTCCCTCCCCGCAGCTCCCATCATTTCCCAATAGACCCATCACCCTTCAGCCCCTATCGTCCATCTGCAGAGCCCATCATCTCCCAGTATCCCCCATCTCTCGCGCACACGCATGCACACACACGGTACCGCTATTGCTGGAGCCTGCCGCCGATTTATTCATTCCTCCCTGTCGTCCTGTATGTACGTTATCTGTGCGCTGCTCAGCGTAGATGTACGGTAATGCGCCAGTCAATGAGATGCCAGCAGCCGCCACCTGATTGTCCGGTGGCTTACTAATGTACATTTACACTAAGCGGTGCCTAGGTACCGTACATACAGGAGGACGTGAAAGAATGAATTAAGCAGCGGCGGGCTCCGGCCATAGCTGTACCGTAAGGTATCCATCATAGCGGCATGCCCTGCTCCTCTAGTCGGCAGCATGCCTTTAAAAAAAATTTTATTTTTTTTTTGCTAGGTCTTATTTTTGGGGGAGGGCTTATATTTAGCAGCCTGACAAAACCCCCACTAGGTCTTATTTTTGGGGAAATACGGTAGATGGCAGATCTTGGCAGGCCTGAATCTACATCAAATGCCATTGCTGATTATTCATGTTTTTTTTTTTTTCAGTCTTCTCTTCCGGAAACTACATTTGATGCCCAACACCTTCCCACACCTGCTAAAAAGAGGAAGAAACGTCCTCCTTCGAAGATAATAATGCCACCCGTCATACACACAGCTGGGGACTCTTCTCATTCCTTTTCCCGGGACCCTCGACCAGAGCCCACTGCTAATACACTGCGGGCTATGTATGGAGCATCAGGGGGAGGAATGCTGCACCAATCTGGACTTGGAGGAATGGGATTACCCCGCTTCCATCCTCTACATGCAGCATCTGCAAGCAGAATTCAAGGACCTACATTTGGTGATGAGTTGGCTGGCTATGAGCCCCCACAGCAACATCTGTCTTTGTTTGATGACCCTATGATGCCAGCCAATTCTTCTTCTAGTGACGATGATTTGGACAGACCCTGATAAGACTCTTCCCATTGTGGGAACTGTGAACAACCCAGAGATGCCGGGCCAAAACCCATCTTTAGAGACTTTACCATTTCTTCATCAGTAGCCTGTTTTGTTTTGTTTTTTTTTTTTGTTTTTTTCCCCCCTTTTTCCCCTCCCCTCTTGTTTTCAGGACGCAATCTATTTCCAGCTTCTAGTCCACGGATCCTCCGCGGCAGGATTCACGCTGGATCACAAAGGACAAAATATTATATATTTTTTTTTAATTTAATATTATTAACTCTTGCTGGAATGGGCTTTGTATCACACTAGCACAGAACAGGTTCTGAAACATAGTGAACAGTCTTAAAGTGCAATAAAGCACTTGGGATTTGGGTGACAAGGTCCCTTTCAGGGGTTCTCCACTATTCATCCAGCCCTGAGGTGCATCACTCCCGTAGGTCACTGTTATGGGGAGAAGATCAATTGGATGCATTATGGTAACATGACGCAAGTAAACCTTTACAAAGCAGAAGTTAGATCTGTGCAAAATCTGTATGAGGGAGGGAATGGGCACTTTCTGTTTGTGTGGACATGCGGGACCTGACGCTGAGGAGCAGAAAATTAATTTTGTAGGGTGCCGGAGATGTGAGGACCAGCCCTCACGTTGCCTCCTCAGACATCCATAAGGAATCAATAAATGACTTGATTTAATAGAATATGTGCTTTTTTTTTTTTTTTTTTGCGCATGGATATGTGTGATGTAATGTTGACGTCTGACATCACTGATACAATTAGTAATTATATTTACTATAAACACTAATTATTATTACTTGCATATTATCACATTTAAACAGTCTAACATGCACTGCAATCTACGGAGACCTCTGTCCATCTTTAGATTTTCATGAAAGTTCTATCCGAGATTTAACTTGCATAGAACCGTATGTCTTCAGATGGCCGAATGGCCACTACTTCAAAATTCACCTACCGTATATACTCGTGTATAAGCCGACCCGTGTATAAGCCGACCCCCCCCTACTTTTGCCCCCAAAACTGGGAAAACGTTATTGACTCGCGTATAAGCCGAGGGTGGACCCCAGCACAGGTATACAGCCCCCAGCAAGGTGGTATACAGGCCCTCCCAGTGGTATACAGGCCCCAGTAGTATGGTATACAGCCACCAGGACAGGTATACAGCCCCAGCAGTGAGGTATACAGGCCCCAGCAGCATGGAATACAGCAGGCCCCCAGGGTTATATACAGCAGGCCCCCAGGGTATATACAGAAGCCCCAGTGGCACTCGCCCCCCCCATCATGAGAAGAGCCCCCCACACTTTGCAGAGCCCTTCCCCCCGCTGCATTATCTTACCATCCAGGGTCTTCTTACCGCGGGTCCTGCAGTCCATCCTCGCGCGCTGTGTTCCTGGTCTCTTGTGACCCAGCGGTCGCAGTGGAATGACGTCATCGCGCCGGGTCACATGAGACCGGAACGTGCGATAATGACTGCAGGACCCGCGGATGGTAAGATAATGCAGCGGGGGGGCTCTTCAAATGATGGGGGGGGCTAGTGCCACTGGGGGGCTGCTGTATACACTGGGGGGGCTTTATGCACGGCTCCCCCTGCCGCTCTGATGGGGGGGGGAGCCGTGCATATCTAATGAGCGGCCCCACGTGATGGGCCGCTCATTCAGCAGCCTCCTCCAGCCTTGTTGCAGGAATGTTACCGTATTGACCCGTGTATAAGCGAGGGGGTGACTTTTCAGCCCAATTTTTGGGCTGAAAAACTCTGCTTATACACGAGTATATACGGTACTTAGAATAACTAATTCTAAAGGTCATTCTATTTTTTATTTTTTGCGTGTTAAAATGCGTCCAACAAACACAACCAATATTTTAGTTTTCAAAGGCGGGGGGAAAACTGCAGAAATGTTTGTAAAAAAAAAAAAAAAATGAAATGTTCGTGTTTTTTTGTTTTTTTTAATTTTTTATTTAATCACTTTTACAAACAAAAATCGTAACAGTATATTATTCTCTCATTGTGACCTGTACAACGATACCAAATATATGTTGTTTCCTTGAGATACAAAATTGCTAGAATGCCCTAAACTAAGGTCACCGTATTCATTTTAGCGTATCCCCATAAGCATGTAAATGAGCGAACACTGTATACAGCAAAAACCTAAAATTATATTTTTTGTGTAAACTGAGGCTCTTGTGAGAGCCTGGTGTGGGCCCGGGCAGCTCTCCCAGCTCTGCTACATGCTTAAAACTAAATGATTTGATTGTGACAGAATGGCTGCACCCATTAATCCAAGGTAAAGCTCATTAGTTTTGGAAACTCTTTGCCTACATTATTCTGCTCTCAGATAAGTGGCAAAAACCTGCTGACAGATTACTTTTGTTTCTCTAGCCCCGCTGTATCTGTTCTTACACGGAGTGATAAATTATTTGCCTGGATACAGGATTACCAATTTTTTGTATTTCATGGGCACATTATTACAAGGTGTAAGAAAAACAATCCATGGTATATAGGGGATGCTCCTGATGGTAAAGTGTTATAAGAAATGTGTGGGTTTGTGTTATTTTAGATTTAGGGGTATTCTTTAATTTCTTTTTAAAAAATATGTTTTATATAAAATCTATATATGTATTTGTTTTTATCTACTTTTGCTGTCAATGACCTGGGCAGAAGAAAGCTGGAATGGTATGATGATTCCTCTCTGTATTTCTCTGTGCAGGTGACAGATAATAGTGATGTAATGCCTTATAGGGTATTAAGACAAAAGAAAAAATGGGGCGCAATTGGTAGGATCCTCAGACTCTTATTAGTGGCGTGGGGCAGTGGCCACTCACCTGACAGGGTTGTGCTGCCTGCACAACCCGGTTTGTAAGCCTCCGTTAGGTGTCCCCTTCGATAGCAACGACCGTTCGTTCCTTCCTCCCTCACTCGTTCCCGGCTGCTCCGATAGGACCTTTCTGGTCACGTGTCTCTCGAGTTTCGGAACTACGTCACCGCACCCCTGGTTACCTAGTAACGCCAGGTCCTTTTTGCTTTTTGCTTGTGCCTCTATTGTGCTGCTCCTGCCGCTCGCCCCCAAAAAGGGGATAGATCTATTTTACAGGGAAGAAAAGCGGTCTTTGTGGGAGCGCTCAAATGACAGGCACCTAAACAATTTCATTTAATGAAATCCGTTTAGGTGCCTGTCATTTAAGCGCTTCCACAAAGCCCCGCTTTTCATTCCTGTAATATCTATAGGGCATTAGACCACTATTGGGCAGCGATCTGTATACAGAGGATTGCTGGGAGGAAGTAGATCCTCTACTCTGTTATTAAAACATGTGACAATCACAAATACATCATGGTTTTCCACTGTGATACAATGAACCAAATGCAGGAAATGTCTTTCTATATTAGGGTCCCAGTGTGCTTCCACTTGTAATGATGTGTGTTTGTGATAGCCTAACTGACTGCCTGATCTCTTTAAAGAGGACCTGTCACAAACCAGGCATTGTGATCTAATTATAGCACTGAATGCAGCATGTCTGCAGCATCCAGGCAAGGGTCCCCCAGCCCTTGAGCTCCCCTGTACCCCGAGTAAATACACTTAGAAAACTTACATCCTGCAGCCATAAGGAGGTGGCTAGAGGCTGGAGCCAAAGGGCAGATTCACACCCCCTGCATGTGTAATCTGCCCACCGATGCCTCCCTGATGCAATCATTGTCTCCTTCGCCTGCAGTATAACAGAGCTTATTTTAGAAATGGCTGTTTAGCCCCGCCCCTGCGGTGACATCACCGCTTATACCTGCCCTGCTCTATGGTTAACCTAGAGCAGGGTGGGTATAAGCTGTGATGTCACTGCAGGAGGCGGGTGGCGGCCTCCTGCTCTGACATCACTACCTTTCCCCGCCCTCTCTATGTTAACCATAGAGCAAGGTGGTATAAGCAGGGGGCGGGGCTAAACGGCCATTTCTAAAATAAGCTCTGTGTTATACTGCAGGCGAAGGAGACAATGATTGGCATCAAGGGAGGCAGCGGTGGGCAGATTACACATGCAGGGGGTGTGAATCTGCCCTTTGGCTCCAGCCTCTAGCCACCTCCTTTATGGCTGCAAGATGTAAGTTTTCTAAGTGTATTTACTCGGGGTACAGGGGGGTCAAGGGCTGGGGGACCCCTTGCCTGGATGCTGCAGACATGCTGCATTCAGTGCTATAATTAATACCATCCTGGTGTTGGTGACAGGTCCTCTTTAATGACATATTATGCTGCCCAATACTCTGCCATTAAAGTACGGACCGTAAATGTATTTCTCCTTCGCCTCATTGGGGGACACAGGACCATGGGTGTTATGCTGCTGCCACTAGGAGGTGACACTAGGCAGAATCTGCAAAACAGTAAATGGCTCCTCCTCTGCAGTATACACCCCTGGCACAGGCAGTGCCTCACCAGTTTTTCCTTAGTGTCATGGGAGGCACACGAAAATTTTTACTCTCCGTTCGACTTTTCCTTCTGGAGTGGGGTCAGATCAATATGGGCCCGGAGGCCCCCGGATCCTCATTCTCTTCCCACCTTGTGGGTTACTGAGCTGAGGCTGAAGTTTTTCCTTTATGCTGTGAACCCTTCCCCATTCCCCCCTGGGGTCTGGGCAGAAGCGGAGACCCCGCTGACATACATGAATCCTCATGAGTCTGCCCTCCTTCTCCAGCCCTGTGGGTACCTGGCTAGAAGTTGAGCTACCCCATCATCCTGATGTCGAAAATAGATCCGGACCTCCATCAGATATGGGCTGCAGGACCCGAATCTCTCAGGTACAGCCCTTCGGGGCACAGCAGACCTCCAAGCAGGATCACCACCTGGGAAACCTATGGGGACATGATCCTATAGAAGACATTCCCGGACCCAGCACCAACATGGGGTTTTTACCCTTAGGCACCTTTGTCCGAAAAGGGTCACATCACCCCCCTTACAAACCTCTAAACTTGAGGATAAGAGGACATGATCCGTTATGGGGTCATCCCTCTGGGACCCTCAGCAACCCCATATACCCATAGGCACACAGCGCCAAAGAAGGGGGACAATTTTGGGGGAATACAGCCCTTGCTTTGTGCAGCTCCAGCGGGGATAAGATACCGAGCACTTCATTTTTGTTAGACTACCGCGCCGGGGTCCCCTGCTCGCCGGCCGCGGCTTCTAATCTAGTCCCCGGCCTTGGCCTACATATTTACAGGCCCACTCGATGACGCCCTTCTGACTCATCGCGTCGTCATCGAGGGGCGGGATTCGCGCCGAATTGTCCTCCGCCTCCCCTTCCCCATTGGTGGGAGGCGGAGTTCGCGCCCTCACAGCCCTGCCCACCGGAGGAGGTTCCCTGACTCATTCCCCTCTGTATCTCCCTAGGAGGGCGCGATACAGGGGGCAGGACGCCTCGCACACTCTCAGCCCGGTATCCGCCCACATTCTGGCCGGACGACATCTTCTCCAACTCTGTGAGGATCCTGCATCTCCTCACCAGAGTTCCTGCGCGCTCTTTTCATTGTGGGACCGCTCTCTATAGGCAGTGGCGGCCATATCATGAGGGCACAGTTAAATGCAGTGCTCATTATCTAATGCCAGCGGTTCTCCTGCTACACGTACAGGGGACCCCCTATGGGCACCAGCAGCAGGACAGGATAGAAGCGCTCACCTTAATGGGGCTTCTGCCCTGCTGCAGCTGAAAAGTCTAAAGCATTCATTGCACAACTAGTGCATTATGGTTACTGCTTTATTGTTTAGGTTTTTTTAAGGATCTCAGCGGGGTTTAATCCCTGCTTCAGCCCCTATAAGTGCTCCCTAGCAACCTTCACCTAAGACTCTATGGCTGCCCACAGGGATTGTGGAACATACAAACAAGCCATGTTGTTTAACAGTCGCCAGTAGCAACCGCAGGACAACCCAGCAGTACTATCTCCTGCCGCACCTTGTCCGCCTACCTCCGCCATGCATACAGCAATATGCGAGAGGTAGTGTAATAACATGTCGTGATTTGGAACAAATGCAGGTTCTTGTCGGTCCTCCAAATACTACACTTAATGGTTTGCATTACGTACGCATCTGCATTCTACATTTACTTGTGTATCTTGCAGATCAATTCCTGGCCGACGATCTTGCTCTGGTGACCCAGGCAGCTCGGGTCGTGTCCTCAGGACTATCGGACTCGTAAACCCTAAACGCTGACAATTGCTCTGCAATAACAGTGTCCACTGCCATTGCTAGTAGATTGCCATCTGGTTACGTAAATGAGAAGCGGAAGTCCTCGTATTGAGGCCATCACGTTCCCTCCATGCCTCTGTAGAAGATGCCTGGACAGAGAAGTACGGGTCAGGATTAACCTCAGGCGCTAAGACGCCGGCGTAACGAATTCCAGTCATCGGAATCGTTAGGAATGGTTGGAGATATGTTCATTCTCCCAAAAGATAGGTCACCACGCAGGGACCTCTTTACTGGCAGACTTAGTACAGGATTAACTAACAGGTTCTTCCTCGGGCACCACTATTGGAGACCTCAGTTGAGGCTCATATAAACTACCATTATCTGACAACTGTAAAGCCTTCCACGAATATTTGACAAACCTTTCAAGACCCTGCAGCTGGAGCTCTAGTTAACAGTGATGCAGTGATGACAGCCAAGTCTCATAAGACGCAGGCTATAACACTGTGATTCGCAATGACACGGGTATTTGGAATCTATGAACCATGCACCCCTCGATTTCCCACTGTTGGGGATTCGGATTAAATTTGCGTCCGCACAAGGTCTACCCGGATTCCATCCCCAGATCTCAGAGAAGCTGCCAATCTTGTCACTATACTTATATTCGGTATTTGGGTTGAGATAACTGGCACACATCCTCTGCCTTGCCCGCCCCGAAGCTGGACCTCGCAGTACCGCAGCTGCACTACCCAAATTGATGGGTCCTTCGGCTTTCCGTGTGGCTGTGCCAGAACCTCCTTCCACGCAGTCGTTCTTATCTCGAATTAGTAATCAGAATTGCACGCTATAAGACCTATAGCTCATAAATACAACCCGAGGTTGGGAAATGGCTATCTTACATTCCTAGGGTCTCCCAGTTCTGGACGATTTACTCATCAATACATAATTTTACCCGGCCTTCATCCCCGGACTACTAAAACGAATCTCTAGGTTGCACAACGTGGAAGATGAGCCCAGCGGCCATTTTCCTCACTGCACCTATATTAGGTACTTGGGTTGAGTTAACACGCGCACGCCCTCTGCTCAGCCCGCTTCGAGCCAGGACCTTACAGACTCACGAAAAACTTGACCCAATGGATGGGCCCTCCGGCCCCACGTGTGGCTGTGGCCCGGACCTTCTTCTACTCAGTCACTTCTCGTCTCAGGAGTTAAAAGTGAATACCGTGAGACCTAAAGCTTATAAATACAGCCTGAAGTTGGTAATGTCTATACTGCATTCCAGGAGTCTCCCATATCTGGATGACTTATTCTTCAATGCATGATTTTTGGAGTATGCGAACACTGTCGCTTTCACTGGGCAAGTTAAGAAGACTGTAGGCGGTTCACCCTCCATGAGTCTACCACAACTTCAGAGCACAGATTGCAGCACAGCACACAAACTCAAGGAGTCCCAGCTCCGCTGCATATTCCTGATGGCCACATGCTGCAGCATCACATGGAGTACCAGCCATATTGGATTTTCCCAGACAAGGCACGGATTCTTCGTCGGGGAATCCGCAGTCTCCTTTAGCGGTCTCCTCAATCCTTCACAATGGCTATAACAGTCCTATACAGGATAGGCAGCATGGGAGGCAGTTCCATAAGCTCAGCCGCACCTACGGCCTATTCAACTATCCATGCTTAGACATGGCCCAAGAATAGGATGTGGTACGATGTACTCCCATTACAATGCACATGCAGATAGTCCCGTCGAGGATGACACTCAATATACGAAGATTTGGGCAGTAATTCTAGAACTGACATCATTGAGTCACCTCATGGCAGTCGGACTTGTCAGGATACAGTCAGACAATGCCACAGCCGTGGCATATGTCAACCACCAGGGCGGAACCCGCAGTCTCCAAGTGATGACAGATGTTCAACACATTCTTCTCTGGGTGCAATCCTCGAACACTGTACTGTCACCTGTTCTCATACCTGGCTAACCCACCAAGTGTCTGACTCAGGGAAGCGGTTCCATTCATACAAATGTCCTCCGTCAAGGCTGCCAGCACCAGGAAACTACAGATGTGGACCTGACGGCCTCACACCTCCAGGCTAAGGTTCCATTCTTTCTGGCCTGGCCCTAGAACCTAAAGTCAATAGGACAGACGCACTAGTCCAAGACTGGACTCTTCTCCGTCTCCCTGTATTCTTTTCCACTAACAGGATAGTGTGGAAGGTCAAACAAGAATGTCACCAGATCATCCCTGTATTTTCAGGCTGGCACAGATGCACTTGGACGCAAATTTCGTCCAACTCATACCAGCAGCACCAGGACGACTAACAGTCAGTCCAGACCTGCTCTCTCAGGGCCAGTTCTCGATCGGAATTCTTCAATTCTGAAAATGGTGACGTAGCCCTTGAGACCTGGAATTTGTCCCCAGGGTTTTTTCCCTGGATATTGTAGTGACCATGTCGCAGCAAGTAAACGAGCCTTATCGACGATATACCACGAGTTTAATCGTTTTGTTTTTTCTTTATCTCCGAGCACCTCTGGGGGTCATTCACCTGACCCTATTTCATGCAAGGAGCTTTCATTTCTTCCACTCAGATCTATACTCCGGTCGCTCCTTGAGGTCTCTCACACAGCAGTTTTTCTGCCTGTTTCACCTTCCTTCAAGAACGTCTTGCCACCAGTTCGTTAGGAAAATCCCTTTTCCTCAGGGTCTCGCATTTAAGGTCTCCATATCACAGGACTACTTCTGCGGGACCTGATCTTCGTTCTCACGGCTCTAAAAGATTCACCTTTTGAGCTTCTATAGGATATTACCCTTAGCATTATCATCCAAACATTAATGTGTTTTGGTGGAAAATTATTTTTCTCTGCAGTGGTATCGGTACTTTCTCTAGTCACCTTCCACGACAGCAGAACGGAGATTGCCTCCCCGCGCTAATAGGGGACAGGAAACACAAAGAGGTTAAAAACCCCTCCCCTTCCTGCACTCACCAGTGTTTTTCCTGTCCCCTATGGGGCATGAAGAGGTTACTCTGAGCTGCTGGTGGCCGGTGACTAGGCAGCTCCTACTTCTTTCTTACCGGGCGGCTGGGGTCGGGCCTTCGGGTCTCTCCCATGGGGCCGCTCCCGTCTTCCCCTGTGGTAATTCTGGACTGCGCCGCCCCTCCTGCGCTCCCTTGGGGGGTAAAGCGGGGCAGGTGTGCCTTCGGCCGGGGGCCTCTCTGAGCTCTCCGGCGTCCTCCTCCTCCTCCAATCGCGTCACTTCTGGTGGGCGTTCCCGGGCGGGAACGCGTGCGGCCGACAGCATGGCGTGCGGGGCGGTCGATTCTGAGGTTAGCTGCGGCCGGACGAATGGACCTGCGGGATCCGGGGAGGAGGTGATCTGCGCTGAGGACCCGGCTGCATAAAGCCCGGTCGGCTTCTTCTCCAGGTAAGGCCTGTGGGTCAGTGCGGCTAGGAAGTCCAGGTGTGTCAGGTCTGTGACCATCCCCCCTGAGTGCCTCTGATCTCTTGTTCTCAGTCGCTTAGCAGGGTGGGCCTGGTTAGTACTGGCTGTGCTTATGGAGTCTGAGAGAGCTTTTGTGCCTGCATCTGCAGAGCCCAGCGTTCATCCCCCTACTGTGAGTAGCTGGATGGGGTCCACCATTGCATGGGTATGACTGGTTCTGTGTCCTTATGGGGTCCCTCTCTCTCTCTCTCTGTTTCAGGGAGAGAAGGCTTCCGGATCTCGGAAGGAAAAGGATAGACCTGTGTCCCGTAAATGTGGGGTCTGCTCGGTCAAATTGCCCTCTTCCAATAAGAAGAAGTTATGCCAGCCCTGCACTGATGATGTCCTTCGTGCGGAGCAGCCGTCACTTGTGGACAGTATCAAAACCCTTATCCAGCAGGAAGTCCAGTCTTCCTTGTCTGCTCTCTCTACGCCTCCTGCCCCTATGTTGGTCCCTCCGGCTAAGAAACGTAAACTTGTCCCTGAGGATTTATCCTCTGAGTCCGGGGAATTGCTTTCTTCTGACCCTGAGGGATTGGGAGGTTCTGAAGAGCCTCTGGATTCCGCGGGCGCGGATAGGAAGCGGTTTCTTTTTTCTTCTGATGATATGGAGGAACTTCTTGATCTGGTTCGCTCCACTATGGGGGTAGAGGAGGTGGAGCCGGCTCCTTCCGTGCAGGATGTCATGTTTGGGGGCTTAAAGGCTAGGGCCCGTAAGGGGTTTCCTGTTCATGACAACCTCTTGGATTTGGTTATGTAGGAATGGGAATGTCCGGAAAAACGTCTTTCTGTTCCTTCCGAGATGAAGCATAGGTTTCCCCTCACTGGAGATTGTTCAAAATGGGAGCTTCCCAAGGTAGATGTCCTGGTGTCCAGGGCTGCGAGGAAAACTGCCCTCCCCTTCGAGGACTCCTCGCAGTTGAAGGACCCCATGGATCGGAAGGTTGAAGGTCTTCTCCGTAAGACCTGGGATTCTTCTTCCTACCTATTGCAATCTAATATTGCTGCTACATGCGTGGCTCGGTCCCTCGCTCGTTGGCTTGTCCAGCTGGAGGACCATGTCTCTCACGGTACCTCCCGGGAGGATATTGTTAACTCTCTCTCCCTGCTTCATAAGGCTACGGGATTCCTTGCTGATGCCTCTGGGGAGTCTGTCCGGGTGGCCGCACGTGCGGCGGCTCTGTCTAACTCCGCCCGAAGGGCTCTTTGGTTAAAGCTTTGAACGGGGGATGTGACGTCCAAGGTCAAGCTTTGTTCTCTCCCCTTCAAGGGGGAGTTGGTGTTTGGCCCGCCTCTTGATGAGATTCTGGAGCAGGCCACGGACAGGAAGAAGTCTCTTCCTGAACAGCGGTCGGCGCGGAAACGGTTTTTTTCGTCCGTCCCGTGATCCGGTCCCTTCCTCTCGTGGTAAAGGGAAGGCGGGGCGCTGGAGTTGCCCGAAAGGGGGTAGAGGTCGGGGCTTCTTTTGGTCCCCCGTCCCAGTCCCACCCTGAAAAGCAGTGACTGTGCCAGGGTAGGGGGTCGGCTCTCGCATTTTTTCCAAGGTGGCAGGAGGTCACCTCCAATCCTTGGGTGCTCCGGGTCATCCAATCCGGCTTGCACATAGAATTCGTCTCAATGCCCCCCAGTGCCTTCGGGTCACCACGCTTCCCTCTCGCACTCTTCAGGGCGCCTTGTGGCAGGGTCTTCAGACCTTGTTGGATTCTGGCGTGATTTCTTCTGTTCCCCTTCGGGAGGTCGGCAGGGGTCATTACTCTCGGCTCTTCATGGTAAAAAAAAGCCTTCGGGGGCCTACAGGATTATTGTCAACCTGAAGCCTCTGAATCGGTTCGTGGTTTACCATCGGTTCAAGATGGAATCCGTCCGGTCCACCATTCCCTTGATTGGTCAGGATTGGGTGATGGCCACTCTCGACCTCACGGATGCGTATTACCATGTCCCGATACATCCGGATCATCGTCAGTTTCTTCGGTTTGCGGTCACGCACAATCGGGAAGTTGTTCATTTCCAGTTCAACGCCCTTCCCTTCGGGCTCTCCTCGGCCCCTCGGGTGTTCTCCAAGATCATGTCGGAGGTCGTTTCCTTTCTCCGGGGTCAGGGGATTTTTATTGTCCCCTACCTCGACGATTTTCTGATCCTGGCTCCCTCGTCTCACCAACTGTCCCTCTCTGTTTCCGCCACCCTTCAGGTTTTACGGTCCCTGGGCTGGCCTCCAAATTTGGCGAAGTCCGACCTGACTCCGTCCACACGGAAGCAGTTCCTGGGGATTCTTCTCGATTCTTCTCGGCAGTCGTCTTTTCTGCCACCGGACAAGAGGGTGGAACTCATGCGGAAGCTCGCTCGCTTCCGGGGATCCCGTCGTCCTTCCCTGAGGGAGGTCATGTCGGCGTTGGGTTCTCTGACGGCCTGTATCCCGGCAGTTCCCTGGGCGCAGGCTCATTCCAGGGTTCTGCAGGAATTTCTCCTGTCTTCCTGGGACAGGTCCTCCACCTTCCTCTCTCGGAGGGTGGCCCTCCCAGGTCACGTCTGGTCCTCTCTAGCCTGGTGGCTGACCCCTCGGAACCTCCGGAAGGGGGTGTCTTGGGTCCAGTCTCCATTAGTGTCCCTCACGACGGACGCCAGCCAGCGGGGGTGGGGGGCCACGGTTGCGGGCCACCACTTCCAGGGCTGGTGGTCTCCTCAAGTCAGTGCCAGGTCATCCAACTTTCGGGAACTGATGGCGGTGGAGCTGGCCCTCTGAGCTGCGGGTGCTCTTCTCCACGGCTGTCACGTCCGGGTGTTCTCGGACAATGTCACTGCGGTGGCACATGTCCGTCACCAAGGGGGTACCCGGTTTGCCAGTCTTACGTGTCTTTCTGCAAGGATTTTTTCCAGGGCAGAACGGCATGTCCTGTCCTTATCGGCGGTTCATTTACGAGGGTCCGACAACATCCAGGCAGACTTCCTCAGCCGGAGGGACATACATCCGGGCGAACGGTGTCTCCATCGGGAGGTCTTCGCCTCCCTGGTCTCTCGGTGGGGTCTTCCCGAAGTGGATCTGTTTGCAACCCTTCACAATGCCCAGGTGGAGTCGTTCTTCGCCCTGTCTCCGTCCGGTCGCCTGCTGGGGGTGGACGCGTTCTCTCATCCCTGGGGGTTCTCCCTGGCCTACGCATTTCCTCCAATTCCTCTGATTCCGCGGACGCTTCAGAAGATCCGGCTGGACGGGGTTCCTACAATCCTGGTGGCTCCCCTCTGGCCAGGTCGCAGTTGGTTCAGCGCCCTGCTGAGTCTGGCAACGGACGGTCCCGTTCTTCTTCCACGGAGACCCGATCTACTTCACCAGGGGCCCATTCTTCATCCCGACCTTCCCAAGTTGAACCTAGCGGCCTGGTTATTCAAGCCAACTTGCTGAGGGCTAAAGGTCTTTCTGAGGGGTGATCTCGACTTTGCAGAAGAGTAGGAAGTCGGTCACCAATGCTATTTATGGGAAGATCTGGAAGAAATTTGTAGCTTGGTGTGCGGCTGATCCTCCTGATCCCCTTCATCCAAATATTGCTCGCATTTTGGATTTTTTGCAGGCCGGTCTGGAGTTGGGTCTCTCCCCCAGTACGCTCAAGGTGCAGATCTCGGCTCTCAGTTCCTTTTTTGATCAGGGTCTAGCCGCTCACCCTTGGGTCCGTCGGTTTATGACTTCCGCCGGTCGGCTGCGGCCTCGTCTGCGGTCCCATGTTCCTCCTTGGGACCTGAATCTGGTCCTCTCCGGTCTCACGAAGGCCCCCTTTGAGCCGCTGTCCTCCTCGGATCTCCGGGTGCTGTCCCACAAGACCGCCTTCCTGGTGGCGGTCACGTCGGCTAGGCGTGTGGGTGAACTCCAGGCTCTTTCCATCCGTGAGCCTTACCTTCGGATCATGGAGGATAGTCTGGTGTTTCGCCTTGACCCTTCTTTTTTGCCTAAGGTGGTCTCTGACTTCCATCGGTCACAGGACATTGTTTTGCCTTCGTTTTGTTCTTCCCCTTCTAATCCGAAGGAGGAGTGTGTTTATACGCTGGATGTTCGTCGCACGGTGCTCTTCTATCTCCAGCAGACGGCATCTTTTCGCGTCAACCAGAATTTATTTGTCCAGCTCTTCGGCCGCCGGAAAGGACACAAGGCCTCCAAGGGTACGATCACTGGTTGGATCAAGCAAGCCGTCTGCACGGCCTACGTTCAGATGGGTCATTCACCTCCTGAAAAGCTCAAGGCTCACTCCACTACATCCGTCGCTGCTTCCTGGGCTGAGCGGGGTGATGCTTCCGTTGAGCAGATCTGCAGAGCTGCTACTTGGTCCTCGGTCCATACTTTTACCCGTCATTACCGGCTGGACTTCAATCGGGATCTCACGTTTGGCAGGAGAGTCCTGCAGGCTGTTATCCCACCCTAAGGTATATTCGTTGGTATTCCTCCGTTCTGCTGTCGTGGAAGGTGACTAGAGAAAATAGAATTAGACTTACCAGTAATTCCATTTCTAGGAACCTTCCACGACAGCATTGATTCCCTCCCTACTTTCTTGTCTTCTTGTTCTGATTGTTGTTCCTGCACTTGGTGGTCGCTTTCATGCGGGTGTGTACAGTCAAAACACTGGTGTGTGCAGGAAGGGGAGGGGTTTTTAACCTCTTTGTGTTTCCTGTCCCCTATTAGGGCGGGGAGGCAACCTCCGTTCTGCTGTCGTGGAAGGTTCCTAGAAATGGAATTACCGGTAAGTCTAATTCTATTTTCAGCGCTCTCATGTAAACCATCTTTCTCGTCGTCTATCTGAACAAGATTGTCTTACTGCGGGTTCCATCCTTCTTCTTAGGTGGTATACTCCTTCCACCTCACTGAATACGTTTCTCTGTCATTGCTGCGCCCGACCCCAATCTGTCTGGTCGTAAAGGACCGACATATGCGTAGGGATCTGACAAGGTCCTGCATATAAGTATCCAAGAACAGTTCCTCGCAAACAGGTCGGATTCTCTTTCTCCCCTCTTGCATAGGGCAAAAATAATGACGTCAGCCTTTAAGGCTCCTCTAACCAAGTGGATTTGTCTAACCATCCAAGACGTCTATACCATCGAAAACTCAATAGCCGTGAGGGTCTCCTGGTCAATTCGGCACCAGGGGCCAGCACAATATGTGTGTGGACACACAAAGGTGTCAGTTTACACACATACTCAACCACGACAGGGCTTGCACTCCGTTCTCGCCAATCGCTGGTCTGGGTAGACGTATACTCCAGGCGACAGCTGTCACCTGTCGGTGCATAGTTTCTCATTGGTCATGTTCAGTGTAACTGGCGCCATTGTTTTCTCCCACCCAGGGACTGCTTTAGGACGTCCCACGGTCCTGTGTCCCCCCCCCCCCCCTTCCAACGAGGCGAAGGAGAAAAGGAGATTTTTGTGTACTCACCGTAAAATCCTTTTCTCTTAGCCTCTAATTGGGGGACACAGCACCCACCCTTTTTACCCTTGTGGGTTTTGTTCTATAGTTCTTACATGGCTTCTCACCTGTTGCATGGTTAAGAGGTCTACACATGTTTGCCTATGCTAACGATGTTCACTGTTGAATGTTTAAACTGTGCCTGTTTTGTTACAGGTCCTATAGTACTGTGAGCCTGTTTTCCTACAGGCCTTGTTATACAATTATTGCTCCGTTTAATCTTCACGGTCTACGCATGTATCTGTTTACACACAGGCCTTGTTGTACTAACATTACTGTGCGAACTCTTTCCTGTTTACAAGCGTGCCTGTTTAAATTCAGGCTCTATTACTCTGTTATTAACTTGTTAACTATATTGTTTTTCACAGGTTCTCTGTGTGGTTACAGGTTCTGTGTTACTGTTATTACATGTTAACTCTCCTACTGCTTTAGCACAAAACTGGTGATGCACTGCATGGGACAGGGGTGTATACTGCAGAGGAGGAGCAACTTAACTCTTTTGCAGATTCTGCCTAGTGTCGCCTCCTAGTGGCAGCAGCATAACACCCACGGTCCTGTGTCCCCCAATTAGAGGCTAAGAGAAAATGATCTTATGGTGAGTACACAAAAATCTCCTTATCTTGGCTGCAGAGCTCATTTTGCAGCGACGATGGAAGTTTGCAGATTGGCAATGGGAAGCAGTTAAAAGGCATTTTGGAATACGTACTCCAAATATTTCACTTTTGGAGCCAAAACTCGCACAGCGTGCATGATCTTCATTTTAAAGAGAGGATGACCAAAGGTTTTGGATTAAAACAATTTGTCTCCCTTTCGGCGACACAGCCACCATTTCAGAATGGAAAGATGATTTCTCCTTCGCCTCATTGGGGACACAGGACCGTGGGTGTTATGCTGCTGTCCACTAGGAGGCGACACTAAGCAGAATCTGCAAAAGAGTTAAGTGGCTCCTCCTCTGCAGTATCTACCCCTGGGGCAGACACTGCCTCACCAGTTTTTTGCTTAGTGTCTTAGGAGGCGCACACAATTTTTTCCTCTCTTCCAATCATCTCAGTTTTTAGAAAGACTTTTCTCCTAGAAGAAAAGTGGGTCCGGCGTGATCCCCGGCATGCTCCTTTCTCGGCCCACCACTGTTGGTGGCGCTGGGTTAAAGTCAAGATATCCATACATATGCCGTCTTCCTTCCTCAGCACCCCACTGTTGAGATGCTGGGTCGAAGTCGAGATACCCCCTGTACAGCATGCTCCCCATGAGCTTTGATGGAGTTTTTTCTACAGCCAGGGCACTCTACTATCAAGCGTCTGCACCTCATCCTCCCTCATGGACTCAGGGCACCACAAGGTACAGGCTATATTAGCCACACTGCCAGCATTTACTGCCACAAGGTGCAGGCTATACTCATCCACGATTCCAGCTGCGCTACTGCGGCTGAGACAAGGCAAAGTACAGGGTGGTATCAGCCACTATGCCAGCATCTGCTGCCTAGGGAGTTTGATGGATACAAAATCCTCCCAGCCCACCACCCTAAGGGACCCGGTGTGGCTTTCCTGGCTGAGAACTAGCATGGAGATAATCTCCTCCCTCCCCATCTCCCCTCTCCACATAAGGAACTTGGGTTGAGACCGCTCTCATAGTGTTGGCAGAGCCCTGCATCCCAGGGTCTCTTGCATACAGCAATTTCCCCTGCAAGTACTATGGGCTTGTCCCCCTGTACCTTCGGTGCTGCACCCCTTCCCAGGGCTATGCAAGACAGCGGTGGGGTTGTTACACAGCGGGAGCTGCTGTGCAGGACGGCGGCAGCAATCCTGTACTGCGGGACAGGCGAAGTTCGTGGACTTCCGTGCCTACCTCCTCACTTCCCCGGGGCTGCCATTTACGCAAGGCTCCGGCCTAGCGCGGCTGGTGCCGCCTTTCCCCGCCTCCCGCCCGCCCTTCGGCTGACGTCACTACAGGCTGGTTCAGCCCCGGCCGCATCATAAAGAGGGCGGGCCGAGTCTTTTTCTGCCGCTTTTCACTCCCTCGTGAGAACTCCTGCGCGCCTTTTTGCCACCTGGCCGCACTTTTCACTGTCCCGCCCCTTATTCTCCTCGCACAGTGGTTGCCATGACAGCACCACTGCTCCGATAGGAGTTAACCATTTCACCATCACAAGCAGTGCGCAGCGCTGCACAGCATGCTACATTTGGGCTGTGCTCACAGAATGAGAGGCAATTAATTCCCCCTCATTGCTGTAAAACTGCTAGGCTCATACAACAAAGCCATGAAGACATTTACTGTTTAGTATACTACTCACATTGCGGCAGAGCACTCTGTTTATACAGCAGAAGGACATTAAGGTCACGTGCACATGCTGAGTATTTGATGAGTTTTTTTTACTTAAGGATTTGTATACAAAACCAGGAGTGAAGCAATCAGAGGGAAAGTCTAATAGAAACACCTGCACCACTTCTGGATTTAATCATCCACTCCTGGTTTTGGCTTCAAATCCTGAGGTAAAAAACTCCTCAAATACTGAACGTGTGCACGTGGCCTAAGGCTGTGCTGCCCATTACACTTCTTGCATGGCTACAGACTCATAAGACGGACAGCGAGACCTTTTCCTGCTCTTTTACACGGCATGAAAATAATTTGCAGATCACCTGACTCCAGGAGATCCTCCACAAAAAAAAAAAAAAAACCGCTCACACCCTGAGAAACGTTTATCAACCGTAAAATGTTTGACGGACGTTATCCATCTCTCCCGACAATGGCCCAATAGGGGGCCGACCCACCTCAAGTGGATTCCCCAGTATCTAGACTTGCGGCATAAACCCTCCTGTCCCTACCAGACTGCTCCTCGATTGAGGATGCAACTAACTGCCAGGTACGGCCACTAGCAAAGTCAGTGATTGCAGCTTCTGGGTCTTCCCTAGCCCCTACATTCGCTTCAGTCTGGGCGGCAAAAGCCACCCCAGCATGGGCAGGCCAATTCCATACTATATATTAAAGTACACTGAATCTGACCCTACCTGGCAGACCAGCCAGCTTGAGTCGCAACTACAGCTGACTACCTGATACATGCAGCCCTTGACGCTACAATTGCTCAACATTTCCAATGCTATTGCAACTACACGTACCCTCCGGTTACATGAATGGACGGCGGACGCGTCCTCCAAAAAGTCCCTCACAGGTCTCCCTTACCTCAGTGGACGCCTGTTCAGAGAACAGCTGGACAAATTACTTCTGATGCCACGGGAGGCAAAAGCACCTCCCTTTTCCAGCGCAAACCCAGACGGCCCTTCAATTACCATCAGCAGACCAGATTCCGATCCTTTTGGAACTCATTTGGCTGGTCATCATCTAGACCAGAGGTCCCAATGTCAGTCCTCGAGGGCCGAACCAGTGCAGGTTTTCAGGATCTCCTTAGTATTGCACAGCAGGCAATGATTCCAATTCCTGTGCAATAGTAAGGAAATCCTGAAAACATGCACTCGTTCGGCCCTCGAGGACTGACATTGGGGACCTCCGATCTAGACCGACACAGACAGTACTCGGTCGCCATGCAGGGAGATGTCACAAGCTACCCACAAAGGTAGCTCATCCTGGCACAGCCAGTCTCTCCAATCCAAGCCCAAGGAAACACGATCCTACAAGTTTTCTTCCTCCTGACTCCCTTTAACCGGGAGACTCTCCATTGTAGGTGGTCAGTTGCTTCATTTTCAACATTTTTGGCTACCTGTCATACAAGACAAGTTGGTACAAGAGCTAGTGTCTTCCGCCTAGGAAAAAAAAAAATCACATCTCTAACGCCAAGTAGTCAATTCTCTCCTTATTTCAGGCGTCATTGTACTTGTGCCATGCGAAGTTCGTTTTTTAGAGGTTTCTATTCTGACCTCTTGTGGTCCTGGTACAGTACAACCCGTACTGGACCTGAAACAACTGAACACTCATGTCCGGGTAAGATGTTTCCGCATGAAATCTCCCCGCTCTATAATTCTTTCCATAGAATACTGTAAATACCTTGCGTCCATGGATATACAGGACGCTTACCTGCATCTTTCAATCGCTACTATTCACCAATAGTTCCTCAGATTTGCAATCGACGAAGAACACTGCCATTTTTTTTTTTGGCACTCCCGTTCGGCTTAGCTACAGCTCCCTGAGTGTTCACAAAAGTCATGGCTGCCTTCCTGACTATATTTCCCTCCAGGGTTTTGTCATCCTTCCGTACCTGGACTATCTGCTCATCAAATCACCGACCTTCACGGACTGCGCACACAGCATCTCCATCACGGTAGACACTCTGAGTAGATTGGGATGGCTGGTCAACCTCCACAAATCTACACCAGTTCCAACACAGTCTCTAGTCTTCTGGAAATACGGTTCAATACATCCACAGCACGGGTCAAACTTCCCCAGGACAGGGCTCGGACCCTGCGGCTAGGAGTCCGCACTATCCTTCATCGGTCCCCTCTGTCCTTCAGAACTGCCATACAGGTCCTAGGCAGGATGGTGGCAGCAATAAAGGCAGTCCCCTTTACTCAACTGCATATCAGATCGCTTCAACTATCCATACTCTAGTCATGAGACAAGAACCCCCGGTCATTCGACAGGAGGTTTCACCTGCGATGTTTAGACAAGCGATCTCATCAAAGGTGGCTCCGGACACACACTCACCCAAGGACGGTCGCTCCTTCCACCATGCTAAAAAGTTATGACCATTGACAGGAGTCTGACAGAATGGGGTACGATGTACCTCCATCACAGTGCACAGGGCACATGGTTCTGCTTGGATTCACCATCAAGCTGCTGGAAATTCAGGCGACATTCCTAGCACTGAAGTCCTTTAGCCACCTCCTGGCAGGTGGCCATGTCAGAATACAGTTAGAAAATGCCACGGCTGTGGCATATGTCAATCACCAGGGCGGTACCCGCAGTCTCCAGGCAATGGAAGAAGTTCACCACATACTTCACTGGGAGGAATCCATGGACTCTGTACTGTCCGCCGTTCACATACCACGTATGGACAATTGGGAAGCGGTTTTCCTCAGCCGCTAAGGGATGGACATCTTCCGGGGAACCCGGACGTGGGCCTCATAGCATTATGCCTCAATGCCAAGGTCCCAGCCTTCAGGGCCAAGTTCCAGGACCCACAGTCATTAGGACCAGATGCACTAGTCCAGGATTGGACCCGATTCCATTTACCCTACATTGTTCCCCCACTACCACTAATCCCCAAGGTAGTGAGGACGATCAAACATGAATATCACCAGATTGTCCTTGTGACTCCAGACTGGCCCAGACGCGCTGGGTATTCCGATCTCGTCCAACTCAGAGCAGAGATACCATGGCGACTACCAGACCGTCCAGCCTACTCTCTCAAGGCCTGTTCTACCATCAGAATTCCTCAACTCTGTATTTGACGGCATGGCCCTTGAGACCTGGATCTTAACCCAAGCTGTTTTTTTGTTTTTTTTCAGGATGTTGTAGCGACCATAATCAGAGCGCGGAAGCTAGCCTCAGCAAAGATATGCAATCACGCATGGAAAATCATTTTGCTTGGTGCACCTCTAGAGGTCATACACCTTGGCCCTATTCTCTACCAAGAATTCTCAGTTTTCCTCCAATCAGGCCTAGACTCAGGCCTGTGCTTAGGCTCTCTCAATAGGCAGGTTTTAAGCCCTTTCCATCCTCTTCCAGAAATGCCTTGATACCAGACCTCAGGTCACAACCTTCCTTCAAGAGGTCTGCCATCTCATTCCTCCATACAAGAGGCCTCTTTTTGAGCCTCTAAAGGAAATTCCCACTTAGCATTCTCACTCAGAACGTGATATTTTTGGTGGCAATAACTTCTCTCCGCAGAGTATCGGAACTTGCAGCGCTCTCATGTAATCCACCTTTTCTGGTCTTCCTCCAAGACAAGGTCATACTACGGCTGGTCCCATCCTTTCTCCCAAAGGTGGTGTCATCCTTCCACCTGAATTGGAACATTTCTCTCTGCTATCGCTGTACCCGGCTCCGGTCTATCGGGTCGGGAAAGCTCTACACATGCTGGACCTTGTCAGAGCCCGACGCATCTATGTATCCAGGTCAGCACCCTCTAGGAGGTCGAATTCTCTCTCCTTCCAGAGGGTAGAAGTGAAGGCATGCCAGCCTCGAGAGCTACTCTACCCAGATGGTTTGAAGCAACCATCCAAGAGGTTTATGCCATCAAACACTCGCCCCTTCCAGCCGATATCAACGCACATTCTACTAAGGCCGTGGAGGCCTCCTGGGCCATCCAGCACCAGACCTCAGCACAAGAAGTGTGTAAGGTAGCCACATGTTCCAGCCTGCACACATTTACAAAGCATTATAGTGTTCACACTCAATCCTCGACAGATGCAGGTCTGGGTAGACGTGTCCTCCAGGTGACAGGAGTCCACCTGTAGGTACACAGTTCTTCACTGACTTTGGTCAGTCTTCATGGTTTCATTGCTTTTCCCACCCAGGAACTGCTTTGGGACATCCCACGGTCCTGTGTCCCCCAATGAGGCGAAGGAGAAAAGGAGATTTTTGTGTACTCACCGTCAAATCCTTTTCTCTTAGCCTCTAATTGGGGGACACAGCATCCACCCTGTTGCCCTTTCAGGCCTTGACTACTGTTTTCATGTTGCTTATCAGCTGTTATATTGTAACTGTTTACATATGCTTGCCTGTTTAGTTACAGGCCTTGTTGTACTGTTATTACTGTGTTAACTCTCCTACTGCTTTAGCACAAAACTGGTGAGGCAGTGTCTGCCCCAGGGGTGTATACTGCAGAGGAGGAGCCACTCAACTCTTTTGCAGATTCTGCTTAGTGTCGCCTCCTAGTGGACAGCAGCATAACACCCACGGTCCTGTGTCCCCCAATTAGAGGCTAAGAGAAAAGGATTTTACGGTGAGTACACAAAAATCTTTTTTTTTTTTTTTTTGCAAGAGACAAGATGCAAACCATTTCAGAAGGGAAGAAGAGTATGGCGTGCATATATTGCTATCCTCTATTTCAGTTTCAGCTTGGTGTCAGAAGGAGGCAGATGTGACTATTTTTCTTTTCAGAGCAAATTTAGTAATTTTTTTATTTTTAATTCTTATTTTTACTTTACAAGGACATCAGATGGGTACTTCGAGTCACCTCTTAGTATCCCCATCTGCACCGATCCTTCTCCATGCCGGACCTTTTTGGTCTGCCTCACCCTTGCCATGTCGTACCCCTTGGGTGCCCAGATGCCCACCAGCCGTCCGTACCCAGGCCCTCACCTCACTACCACTGCTGTACAGGGCGTGCTGAGAGGCCTTGGATCTCCTTTTTTCCCCTCTTCCTTCCTCCAGCTGTGTAGTGAGGGTTAGTGGGACAGACTGGTAGCCCTCTTTCACCAAGGGGATTCAGCCAAGAGGGGCTTCTCTCCCTGCTCGGTGCTCCCTCTGTGGTGGCTCTTATACTGGGACACACGCCTCTGGTAAGTACCCAAGGCATGCATCCTCGGCAGCTTATTCTACAGGCAACACTGGGATTGCACTGGTCTTGACCAGCAGACACACAAATGTATCTCCCGGCTTTGTGGCCCAAGTCGCGCTCCAGCGCCGGGCTAGCAGGGCCACAAATCTAGTCCTCAGCTTTGCGGCCTAGGCCGTTCTCTTCTCCGCCCATTGCTCCACCTCGCCATGCCTCCATCCCAGATCGCACTTCTCGCACAGATTTCCTGCGTGCCCTTTTTTGCCCGACACCCCCCAGGACACACCACCTCCTCGGGTCACAGGAGCCTTTTTTCACATAGCGGGCACATATAACGGAGGCATATGCACAGGCTAGAGGATTCTGCAGCTGCTGACAGACATCTGCTACTGGGGCTGAGCCCTTACAAGCTGCGTTGGATGGGATAAGCTGATACTCAGCAGACACTTAGTCTTTCCCTGCAGTACCCAAGCCACTTTCATCATAACTATGCCTAACTCTAAGAACTCTCGGCCCACCAAGGACCACACTGTCTCTTATGTTAAAGGGATCCTGTCACCTCCAGAACACCTCATAAGCTAGCAAAACATGTTCCTGCAGCATCCTATCACTAATCTCACACTCCTTTTGTCTCCTAAAAGCATCCTGTGAAAGTGCATAAAAACGTTTTAATACTCACTCATTAGTGATTATAATTAGCAGGGGCTATATTCTTTAGTCACCAGGGCGGGCTGTTTTGCAGGCTCCAGTATCCACCCTCTCTCTGTCTGTGTGTTCTACTTGTGCAGGCTTTACCCTCCCCCCTCTCTATCACTCACAGAATGCAAATCATTAGTCCTGCCTTCAGCTGCACATCACAGCAGCACAGACAGAGAGAGGGTGGATCCTCGAGGCTGCAAAACATGCCCTGGTGACTAAAGAATATAGCCCCTGCTAATTATAATCACTAATGGGTATTAAAATGTTTTTATGCACTTTCACAGGATGCTTTTAGGAGACAAAAGGAATGTGAAATTAGTGATTGGATGCTGCAGGGACATGTTTTGCTGGCTTAGGAGGTGTTTTGGAGGTGACAGGATCCCTTTAACTGCATAATGTGCTAGTCAAGGCTGCTCCGTGGTCATCCCATACAGCCAGCTATGTACCCTAAAAAGGAACCAACAGGCCCCCACTGAACCCGGGGCCCAGCGCACCTATCACCCCACCCAAATGGGTATTGTTATTGGCCCTAAAGGTCGCGCAAATTCTTGCCGAGGCCCTACAGCACCTTCCTAGTCCCCCGGGCCTTTCCACAGGTACTCTGAAGGACCCCCTTTTTAAAGGGACTTCTCTTCCGATTGTGGTCGCAGCTTGGTGAGTGTCATTGAAGCAGCTAGGAAATGGGGCCACAGGAGCCTGTCCCGCAGCCCTTCATAGACCTCGTTATAGATGACCCCTGAGTCTGGCCCTAGTTCCCTCGGGGAAACATCTACCTCTGATTCAGTTTGATAGGGACGCAGTTTTTGACACTGATTCCCCTGACACACGGGAAATGGTGGACAGCCTCATTACAGCTGCTAATCAGATGTTAAGGGTAAAGGACGACCTTGCTACCATACAGGAGCACCCGATCTCCTCCAAGAGATCTAAATGGGCACACAAGTCCTCCTCAGACCATTTGAATTTCAGGAGATAATACTGATTCACAGGGAGCACCCGGATAAGACGTTTACTGAACATCGAGTAACAGATTTGCATAAAGGCCGCTTCACACGCTAGGTTATCTTTGAAACGTCACTGATTTGTGAACGTTCTAACGATATTGTTTGTGCGTCCTTGCGTATAAATGAACGATTTAGGATGGAAAAATCGTTGGAACGTTCATCCAAAAAATGAGATCCTGACCTCAAATCTATCGTTCGTTGTCCAATTAAGGATCTGTGAAGCAGCAACAAAGTTCAGTGTGACACCTTTTTGAACTATTAACAAATGCAAAGCCCGCAGCACCCACGGAAAAAGGAAGTTCAAACCTCCAGTGTGGTGCCCGTCCTATACCAGGAGTCATCCTAGTAGATACATATATAACATAAAGAGGGACAGCACCACATACCAGACGGGATTCTTTATCAATTCCTTTATTCCAGCACCCCAGTGCAAGCTTGCACTGGGGTGCTGGAATAAAGGAATTGATAAAGAATCCCGTCTGGTATGTGGTGCTGTCCCTCTTTATGTTATATACCTTTTTGAACTATGTCCTTCATAATGCTCCTATTCCTGCCGCTATTTAACATCGTTCATACATTCTTCTCAGCATCGCTGCCGCATTGCCACATTTGGGATCGTTGCTGATATCCTTGTGTGTAGCAACGCACTAACGATGTCTGAAGGATCGCAGTCACGTGACGTAGGTAACGATCTCGTTCACCTATATCCTAACATGTGAAGCGGCCTTTACGCCTTCCCTGCCGAATTGTGCAAGGATTGCGCTGAGTCCCTGGCCGTGGATCCTCCTTTTTCCAGGCTGTCCATGAACACCCTACTATCCTTGCCGGATGGGGCATCCCTTAAGCTTGCTCTGCTTTCGAATAGGCCGGATTAGTTGACTCCCCTGCTTTTGCCTCAGTTTGGGTGGCCAAGGCTTTGGCGTCTTGGTCAGATTCCCTCAGCAGGGTGATTCAGGACAGCTCCCTTCCACCTGGACCTAGTCGATCTTGCCGCTCAGATCTCTGTAGCCAGAGAATTTCTGATCAATGCCTCCCTGGATGCTGCAAATTGTGTGGTTCAGGCAGCTAGCAATGTGGTCTCCATATACAGCGCTCTCTGGCTTAGGGGCTGGAATGCAGATGGGCTATCCAAAAAAATCTCTGACCAGTCTTCCATACCAAAGCAGTCATCTTTTTCAGGGAAGGCCTTGATAAGCTTATTTCCGATGTGACGTGGTAAAAGCACCTCCCTCTTTCGATCGCCCCTTTCGATCATTTAGTTGTTAGGCCAATTCTCGGACCACTTCCAGATCTGATATATCCCCCCACCCCCTTCCCAAGGAGATGGGGCCAGGTGTCATACAAGATGCACCCCTCCTGGCGCTATTGTCCTAAGCAGGCCAGAAACCAAGGAACACAGTCCCGCATGTTCCTGATGTCATGACTTGTGGCCCCTCTCAAAGTGCAACTCCAGGGTAGGCTGCTGTCTGCTCTTATTCAGCCAAGTTTGGCTCTCTGTAGTAGAGAACAAGTGGGTCAGGTATCTTTTATGCTCTGTATACATGATAGCGTTTGCAGTTCCACCTCCAAACAGGTTCTTCCATTCCTGCCCCCCAAAGCTCTCTGCGTGGGTCCGCGCATACCATTGCGCAATCGGCTCTTTGCCAGGCCAGAGTGATTGCACCCATAAGAAAGGATGAATGTTTCAAAGGGTTCTACTCCAACCTCTTTGTCGTACCAAAAAGAATGGCTCCGTCCTATTTTAGATGCAATGCTCAACAGATCCCTCAAGGTCCAGTCTTTCCACATGGAGTCACTTTGGTCAGTGATTGCCTCCATGGAGGGCAGAGAGTTCCTGGCGTCTCTCGACATCCAGGATGTCTACCTCCACATTCCCATTTTTCCTGGCCAACAAAAATTCCTTCGTTTCGCGGTACAGTCGGATCACTTCCAGTTCATGGCCTTCACATCCGGCCTGACCACGGTGCCCAGAGTATTCACAAAGGTCATTGCGGCCATCATGTGAAAGACAAAAGAAATATAGGGGGCGCACTAGTGCATTACCATTATTACCAAGTGGGAAGATTCAATTAAGTAATCACTAACCTATTCCTGTTGTGCAATCCCTGCACAACAATGGTGTAGATTTAGAAAGTGGTCAGGGTCTCCTTTCTCCTGGTTCAAGTTCTAAGTCTGCAGGTCCTCAAGTCTCTGCAAGCTGCTCCAGCCGTGCACTTCAATAATATGGCGGCCATCATGACCATTCTACACTCCCAGGGCATTGTAGTCCTTCCTTATCTAGACTATCTCCTGATAAAGGCTCCATCCTTCCGGGCTTGTGCCGAGAGTACAGACTACCATCGATACGTTCTTGCCTGGGCAGGATTGTGAATTAGGACAAATTCTCTCTGACCCCAACTCAGCACCTCACCTTCCTGGGAATGGGCATCGACTCTTCTAGGGATTAGTGTTTCTCCCACCAGACAAATCAGCTGCCCTCTGTCAGGGAGCTCTCACTCTCAGGCGTCCGACACCGCATTCCATCCAATTCGGGATGAAGGTCTTGAGGATGATGGTGGCGGTGATGGAGGCAATCCCGTTTGCCGAACTGCATCTTGGGCCCCTTCAGTTGGCACTACTAGCCGCCTTGGACCGGAATCCCTTCTCCCAGGACTGGAAGTGCCACTTGGGTCAGACGCACTCTCGTGGTGGACCCTTCAGTCCTCACTGGAACAGAGGAGATTTTTTCTGTATACTAGAGAGTGCTCACCACTGACACCAGCCTCTTGGGCTGGGGTGCGGTGTTCCGTCATCACACTGCCCAGGGAGGTGGACTCCTTCCAAGGCCTTGCTTCCGATCAACATCCTGGAGATAAGGGCCATTCTTCTGGCTCTGCGCAGGTTCCACCACATCCTGGTGGGCAGCCCCATTCAGGTGCAATCTGACAATGCCACGACCGTGGCATACATAAACCACCAGGGGGACACCTGCAGCACAGCTGCCATGCACAAGGTGCAGAAGATCTTTCGCTGGGCAGAGAGTCACCAATCGGTCATCTCGGCGGTGCCCATTCCTGGCGTAGAGAATTGGGCAGCCGACTTTCTCAGCCGCCAGGGCCTCGCGTCGGGGAATGGTCCTTCCCTCCGGAGGTATTCCTCCATATCTGCGACTGGTGGGGGACCCTGCACGTGGATCATATGGCGTCTCGGTTGAACGCTAAGGTTCCCGCGTTCGTGACACGATCTCGCAATCCTCTGGCCATAGGGGCGGACAGGCTCGTCCTCCCGTAGGAAGGGTTCAGGTTTCCGTACATCTTCACACCTCTTGCATTAATCCCAAGGGTGGTGAGGGAGATAAAGGCCAAGCAGGTCATGGTCATCCTCGTGGTTCCGGACTGGCCTAGTCACCTGTGGTACGCGGAGCTGGTCCAGCGCCTTGTGGGTTCTCCCTGGCGTCTGCCAGATCTTCCAGACCTGATGTCTTAGGGCCCCCTTTACCACCAGAACTCAGGGGCCCTGAGTTTGACAGCCTGGCTGCTGAGACCTGGGTCTTGACCCAGGCCAGATTTTCTCCTGGGGTGATCAACACTATGAGCAGAGCTCGGAAACAATCGTCCATACGTATTTACCATCTCACTTGGAAAATGTTTTTTGCCTGGTGTCAGTCATGGCCATTTCCTCCTGGCTTCCTCCATTCCGGTAGTTTGGATGCAGGGTTGGCTCTGAGTTCTTTGAAAGGCCAGAGCTCTGCCTTTTTCAGTTCTTTTTCAGAAGCACCTTGCCTGACATCTCCATGTTAAGATGTTCATTCAAGGAGTTTCCCATTTAGAACCTCCTTATCGACCCCCCCCCTCTTGATCCTTGGGACCTTAATCTGGTCCTGAACATCCTACAGGGACACCCCCCCCCCCTTCCAGCCTTTGAGAGAAATCTCACTTTCACATCTTTCCTGGAAGGTGGCTTTCTTGATGGCAATCACTTCCACCAGGAGAGTTTTGGAGCTGGCAGCATTCTCATGTCGGTTGCCATTTCTTGTCTTCCACCAGAACAAGGTTGTTCTCCGACCTTCGCCCGATTTTTCTTCCAAAGGTAGTGTCCGCATTTCACCTGAACGAGGATCATATTGTCTTCCCTTTGTCCAGCACAGTCTCACAGTCAGGAAGTTTCTCTGCATTCGTTAGATCTAGTCAGGGCTCTTTGATGATACGTTTCTCATACTGCTCCCTTCAGGAAGACGGACGCTTTCTTCGTACTTCCTGAAGGTCTAAGGAAAGGCATGTCGCCCTCTAAGTGCACGATTGCCCATTGGATACGATCCACGATTCTGGAATCCTACAAACTCAAGGGAAGGTAGGCTCCACAGGGTGTCAAGGCGGTCTCCACAAGGGCGGTCGGTGTTTCCTGTGCCATCAGTTATCGGCACTTCAGGTTTGTAAGGCTGCGAATTGGTCCAGTGTGCACACCTTCTCTAAACATTATAGGGTCTATACCCAGACCTAGGTCCTGTGATGGAAGATTCTGCAGGCAGCGGCCGCTCACCTCTAAGGGAGGTAACTGCGGGTCTTGCTTTGGTTACTGTTTGCAGTTTATATTTGAGGTTCAGTATAGTTTCTTGTCTCCCACCCAGGGACTGCTTTTAGACGTCCCATGGTTTGTGTCCTCCAAAGAAGGCAAGAGAGAAAGAAGGATTTTTGTGTACTCACCGAAAAATCTTTTTCTCTGAGACTTCATTGGGGGACACAGCACCCAACTCTACTTAGGCTTCTCGGGGAAACGTTGAGTTGCTTTTATCATTGAGTTGTTGGAATATGCTATGTTATGTATTGTTTTCTCTTCTACTGCTTGGTCACTGAACTGACTTAAGCTTGAGTCAGCACACCACAGAGGAGGGGCTAAGTTTTTAGTGCCTACTTAGTATCAGCCTCCTAAAGACAGCAGCGTAACACCCATGGTCTTGTGTACCCCAAAGAAGTCTCAGAGAAAGATTTTTTCTGTGAGTACACAAAAATCCTCCTTTTTCACAAAAAATAACCAAAACATATCTTTATAAAGACCAAATTAATTCTGAAATTTCTGATTTACGGGGGCCTGTATTTTAGAAATCCTTTTATAACTACGTTGTAAAAACTGCATCTAAAAGTACCAAAATGGAATTGTAAAGTTTAACCCTTCAAGCACTTCACAAGAATTGGGCGTACAATGTCAAAACTTTGAGAAAATAAATGCAAATCTAGTCATTATCCTGATTCTGATTTTAGAAAATGTCCTCTACCATACAACTTGACTGAAACAAGGGCGTTAAATGATGAAGCACTTTGTAGATTTGGTGTTTATATGGCACCAGTGCATGAATAAGGAGAAACTAAGGTGCTAAAATCTAAAATATGTCCAAAAGGTTCCCATTTTGGAAAGCTGTTATGGTACCTTTACACGCCGCCACAACAGGATGGATACCAACGGCAACTTCACGTGCACGAGCACGGCCGAACGGTTACCAACGGGAACCGCACCCTCTTTACACGCCGCCACAAGGTGCGCTACGCTACGCTACATCTACAGCTAGATACAACGCCGGGTGTCGCAAGTAGCCGTCTGTAGCTCAGCGTACCAGCTTTACACACCGCCACCACAGAGTGATCTGGGAGCAACAAAGGCAGGACGTAAAACAAATAGGCGTGCCACAGACCTGTACGCCGCGCCCAAACCACAACCATTGGCCAACACTACGGAGTTGTGATTGGGCACGACGGAAAGGGCGGATGGCCGAGACGTGCCGTACTAGTGAGCGGAGTGTGGCACGGAATAAGCGCTTGTGACATGGCGGAGCCTGGCGAATGCATCGAAATCGATGGTAATGGGTCACGCTAGAGCGGTGGCCAGTCACATATCCTGTGTGTATTAAAGTAGCGGTCCGGGACTATGTGTGCGTAGTACAAGTGTTTGCCTTGTCACGCACGATCAGCGCTTGTGACAGCCGCGTGTGCCGATTGCACTGAGGTGCGTTTGTGTGCCACACATTAGCGGCTTACAAAAGACAGTATGTGCGTTTTCTGTCAAAAATCTGTGACAACTGTGGCGAAGTATGTGTATGTATACAGGCTGAATGGGGTTTAATATATGTGCTGACAGATGTGAATGTAGTGGAACAGCTTCCAAGGCACCAAGTCAAAGATCTGTGTGACAGTGTATTAGCAAACACCTGACAAGAATATGTCCTGCATCAATGTGCTGTGTGCAGGGGACCCTCTGCCTACAACAAAATAAAGGATCATGTACGCACAATGGCCACAAACACTGTTGGGCAAAAGACTTTCAGAAAAACATGGCTACCCACCAGTGGCGTAACTTCAGGCCTCGGGGCCCCGATGCGAAAGCTCCAAAGGGGCCCCCAATTATTGCAAATATTTAGTAGTATTAGTCTTTTTCTATGGGCCAAAGGGACTTTTGGGGCCCCCTAGGCTGCAGGGCCCGGGTGCGATCGCAACCCCTGCACCTATTGTAGTTACGCCCCTGCTACCCACACATATTGTGTGCACAATCCCAGCCAATAGGTGGCTATGACATCCCAGGCCCCCACCCAACCCTGCATCACATTGCCCTCCTCCACCAAGTAATCAGGCTCACACAGATTATGTTGGATCCAACACAAAAAGGTTTAATATATTGCATGAATCTTGACCTTGTCTTGTGCAAACAAAATATACATAAAGTAAAAACATTGTAGAATTCAAGAGCAGGTGACATTAATCAGCCAAATTCAAGGGATAAGCAAATCACCACACATTGCAAACTGTGCATGGAAAAAATACCAAAATAACCTAAACTAACTAACTAACTAACTACATAATGAAAACTCATGCACATAATGAAAACAAAGATAATGGAAAAGGTCAACCAAACATTAAAGGGGTGCAGCTAACCTGCTGTCACCTCCATTGAAAACACAAAAAGCAACTCCCAGAGCCAGCCACATTATATGGCCTGGTCCTGCCAGCTCACTGCACCAGACCCATTGAAGTAGGAGCAGTAAGCTTCTCTACTGTCCCTGGCCTCCTGCCGAGTGCGGCCATGGCTCTGCGGCTGGAGTGGCACAATCACATGGGCCTCATCACGCCAAGACCCTGGACGGAGCTCCCCTGTTGTAGCGTCGGCATTATCTACATAACCTCCTGGCGTGTATGATGCTCTATCCCTACGACGCAGGAAGTTGTGCAGCACACAGCAGGCCACCACTACCGCGTCAATAGACTCCGGTTTCATATGTATAGGTGTATGAAAAATCCGGAATCTATTCGCCATTATCCCAAACGCATTTTCAACTACACGGCGGGCCCGGGATAGCCGGTAGTTGAAAATGCGTCTCTCAGAAGTAAGGGCCCTCTGGGGATATGGCCGCAGTAGGTGTTCCTGAAGTGGGAATGCTTCATCCGCCACAAACGCAAAGTTGAGATGTTCGGTCGTGTGCTCATTTGAGGGTAAGTTTAGCCCACCATTCCCTAGTAGTGTTGCCAAGGAGCTTAGGGCAAACACCCCCCCCATCTGAGTTCCGACCAGGCATTCCAACATCCACGTAGAGGAACTCATAGTTGGCATCTACTACAGCCATGAGGATTATACTACAATACCCTTTGTAATTGTAATACAAAGAGCCAGAGTGGGCAGGTTTGGTAATCCTCACGTGCTTACCATCCAATGCCCCGCCACAGTTGGGGAAGTTCCACCGGGTTTCAAACCCTCGGGCCACTTCCAGCCATTCTGCGGCGGTTAAAGGCATTTTCATGTAGGCTGGCTGCAGAGCTCTCCAGATGGCCCAACACGTTTCAGGGATCAGGCGGCTCAGCAGGGGCAGGGAGACACGTGACACGTATGTGAGGGATGTCATGGACTGCCCTGTAGCCAGGAACCGCAAAGTGATCGCCAACCGCTCAGCAGCTGATACTGATGGGCGCATTATAGTGTCCTGACGCGCTATCATTGGCCCTACACGCTCCAATAGGAAGGTGAAACAGTCCTCGGGCATACGGAGATAGTTTCGGTAATCATCAGGACAGTTAAGCTCCAGCTCCCGCAACAGCTGCATGTGGCCCCGGGTTTCCCGCCTCAGAAGCCAATCACGGGTCCACATCCGCCGCTGTCTGCGCCTCATCAACCTTTCATACCGATCCTGATACCACATTTGCTCTTCCACCAACGCAAGAGCCACGATAACATTGCGGTCATGGATATTCTGCATCCTCAATATCAGCACCTGTAGATGAGAAAGCACAACATGAGTACATAGACCAAAATGTGTGCAAGTCAGCATGTTCAGCAAGCCACACCTCTTTTCCATTACACACTATAGCCAAGAGGATGGGATCTCTCGTGTGGGCCCAAAACACAACCCTGAAGCAAGGACGCCAAACACACAGTAGTCACCCCAAACAACATGGCACACGGCGATTGAGAGTGGCCTCCTCTACATCAACGTCAATGGGAGCTCCCAAAATTCACACATCTGCACCTAGGTGAGTTAGAAAGGGACATGTGTCACCAATAATGTTGGTCAAACAGGTCCCATAATCCATTACACAGCCCATAATGTCAATTGATTACAGTAAAAATGAGAAGAATAACGAATGTGACGTACCCCGATATGGAAGGTTGAGGAAGGCTACATGAACCAAACAACATTGCACATGACTGCGGATGGTTACCCATGGTTTAATTGGTTTTTGAAGGTGTCATTTTAAATACACATCTATGCCATGTCTGGCGCCCAACACCTCAAAGCCCTGTGTCATCCCATTCCCGTTGAACACAGTCTCCATTGGCCACAACCAGTATGCAGAAATCGATCCAGTCGACATGAGTGACACAGTTCCGTCTACAGTCATGCATCCATTCTCCTGTATGTTGTCTGCAAACAAACACAGCAATGTATCTCAACAAAAGTGTCAAGGCCCACACAAAATGCCGTATCCTAACCCACACACTACACTATATCTCGTCCCCAACAATACAAACCCCTATATCGGCCGCTACAGCTGTCTCCGGCGCTCTCCAAGAACATCAACATATGCACCCCACCCTGCGCAAATTCCATGTGTGTCCACAAAAACTTACCTAATGGGTCTGGCCAGCAAGCGTAATGTTTGGCGGGATGGGCAACTTTTAAAGGGCCGCCAACCTATCACGATTCAGCGATCTCCACCAATTAGCGGAAGGCAAATCCGCACCCAGGTGCCCCATCAGGATGTGCATAATTGTGTCCGCTGTGATTGGTGTCCCGGACTATAAAGGCAGGTCAATGGCCACTGCTCCGTGTCCAGACGTCGATGTGCATTGAGCTACTAGTGTCCTGTTTTACTTCTGTTGCTCTGACGGTAAGCCTCTTTAGCGGTTTGTAAGAAAATGTAATGAACGCAGCTGGTTCTGGCACAGGCAGCTTAGGCGATGTGTGTATGGCCATGTTTGAAGCGGCATGCAAATATTGAACACGTAATATTAAATATGTGTACCTTATTCTGTGTCGCCCAGTAGCCAGGTAGTGCCTCTACTCATATAGTGTAAGTATGTATTGCACCTTCTGCTTTTTGGCAATGGTAAAAGAGCACGGTGTTATTTCTTTGGCTGGTACTTCACATCAACATTTCAGGGGTGGTAGAATTGTGGCGGACATTCCAGGGATGTTGGGTACATGTGTTAAAATGGGACTTCCACGTCTGGAGGAACACCTACATGATCATCTGGGTGCACATTACATGTAGTATGTGCAGTGTTGGCACACACCCAGCCCGCCTTTCTCATATAGTGACCCCTTACCATTGTGGACACTGGCCAGGTACTAGTTAGCACACAACGTGTTAGGTCACATGTTGCCCTCTACAGGTATGTACGCACACACCGTGTCAAGGTGTGTTGCAATAGGTACATTGGGGACTGAAATCATGTTTGAAACATCTGTAGGTGGACACCGATATCCGGGGCTTGATATTGGCAGCATACATGTGTTTGAGTTAGTAGCGGTCTGAGATTGAGAAAATGGCACACTCATGCCCAGTTTCACTCCACAAAATAGCTGCATAGATGATCACTGTAGAAAGTTAATGATTATGTGTATCATTGTGGCAAGTTTTGAAATGTCGGTATGGCTTGTTTTTGTGACTGTGTTTTTTTTGTGTATTTTGTCATCGGCAGATGCCGACGGGTACTGTGGAATTGGAATCCCAGCTTCTCACGGAGTATCAGCGGCACGAATGTTTGTGGCGCAGCTCGCTGCCCGAATATAAAAATCGGGCAGCGAGGGCCGAGGCCTACAGGAGTCTTGTGGCTCTGGCAAATCGCTTGGAGCCAAGGGTAGGCAAGACGTGGGACCAGCATATGGTGGCACTTAAGATCAAAAACATGAGGTCGGCGTTCATGCGGGCTCACATTCTGTACCAGCGCCGTCGCTCAGGGGCTGGAGCTGAGGAGGTACCATCACCTACCCTATGGTACTATCCCCTCTTCACCTTTATCCTGGGCGAGGTTCGCCCGCATCGAACGACCACCAACTGCCCCGTTGCTGCGTCCCATGTAGGCCCGGCTGCATCACCATCTGCGCCACAGGAGGTGGGTAATTGTGTGACAGTGGTGGCCCACAATGTTTCCTTCACATGTGTGCTTCTATAAATCCTTCACACCAAATGTGTTGGCATATTTTCCTCCTTGCTGCGGCACACCTTGGGGTGTCAATCTATCTGCCCTCCTTCCATGACTTGGCAGACTTTTCTATTCTATGCTTCCAGCCGTATTGCAATGTTGCTTCTTCCACAACATCTTGGTATGTTTAGGTTAGTTATTTAAGGGTTTCAAGATAGCAGGTGGTTTGTTCTCAAACAGCCACATAGTACCATGTAGTAAATGGTGCTGGCTCACATGTGTGTTGGCTTTGTTGCCAGTGGGTTAAAGGTAATTGACTGAGGGGTGGATTCTCACCATAAAGGAGTCCTAATGGAAAGGTGGCCAATATGTGTCATTGGCCAGCACAGCCCCCAGTATCAAGGTGTTGTGGTGACATGTCCTAATATTGGATTACGGCTACGTGACAAACAACTAATTATGTATTGAGCTGAGCTCCTGGAATGGTCGAGGTGAGTGTACAGGAGAACCACTGGTGTTGGGGTCTTGAACCTTATTTGCTTTACTGTGTTATTCATCATTTTCCATTCTGGTAGTTGGCCTTGGTGTGTGTGGGAGTGGTATCTAGAGTCCTGTTGTGAATGTATACAGTTGATAGTGCCTCCACTAATGGTTTGGTTTTTTTTTCCCCACCCACAGGCCCCAGAAGAGGACGGCTCCATTGCCGAGGATTCTGTTGCTGATGATGCTCAGCCCATGACATCTGGGGCTGAGCAGGAGGGCGGGGCGAGTGATGTGGGTCCAGGCCCAGGTCCCAGCTCCGGGATCCGTCGCCGCCGACGTCCTGCACCACCAGAGACGGAGCTGGCGACCTGGGCCCGACGCGTGCTGTTGGATGAACAGCGGACCCACATCGACAGCGACGCCCTCTACATGAGCAACAGAATGCGAGGGATGGAGCCGCTCCAGAAAAAGATCCTTCTGAGGGTCTTCCACAATGCCGCTGATGCTGCCGATGATGGGGCCCTTCAATGGGGCTGCCACGTCCCCCCCCCCCCATGCAACACACCTTGTGGCCCCTTTCACCAGCTGCCCCATCTCGGCCCGTGAGAAGACCGGCCCCGCCACAGTCACCCCATCCCCCCTCAACACGTCGTCGTTCAACCAGACGTTCTGGGGCAGGTCGGGGCTGCCCTCAGAGGAGGGGGGATGCGGCATTGTCAGAGCCGACAGAAGAGGAGTAATTTGGACACTAGTAGCCAATGCACAGAATTGGCAGTCTGGACTTTATAATTTCAGGAATCGCCTTTGATATGTATATTTTGTGGAATGAGTTTTGGCCAAAATTTGTGGTTTTTTTTTTTTTTTTTCCCCAAAAATTATATTCTTTGTAATTTATTTTTATATCCAGCCTGGATTAAAATTTTTTGATTAACACAATTGTGTATTCATTTAAGAATAAGGATTGTGGGGTTTTTGGGGGTGAATGTAATTGTGGCCAATAATAGGTTTCCCCAAGCCACACAATATGGGCCAGTGCTCGCTGAGCAGGATCACCATCGGTTCATTTGGAATGTCTTAGCACATTCACAAAGGGATGTTGTGATGTGCCTCACATAGTTAGGTTATGGTGAGGTTTGGTCACCAAATATTAGTAAGGTCACATGAAGGAGCGTATAACAAAGTTAGAACAGCATTGTATTGTAAACATACATGTGTCACAGACATTTGCCATCATACAAGGAATGCTTAGGCCAGATGGGGCTAGCCAGTCCACACTTGTGATGGTCCCAATGTGGGACAGTATAGGGATTGTAGGGCAGATTGGCCTAGCCAGTCCACACTTGTGATGGTCCCAATGTGGGACAGTATAGGGATTGTAGGGCAGATTGGCCTAGGCAGTCCACACTTGTGATGGTCCCAATGTGGGACAGTATAGGGATTGTAGGGCAGATTGGCCTAGGCAGTCCACACTTGTGATGGTCCCAATGTGGGACACTATAAGAAAAGAGCCCAACGGGGGCAGAAAAAAAAAAAACCAATATTTTCACTTTTGCAAGGCAACAAGCCAACGTGTGAAAATTTTAGGGTCCAACAAGGACAACTGTTTGTGGGGCCATGTTTGGCCAGGATACAATGCATCCCTCAAATTCATGGGTGTGATCCATGGTGTGGGTGTAGGGCCGCCAGCATTTGAGCCAGGCGGGCAAGGTCCTGCAGGCCACGCTGTAGAGCCGTGGTCAAACGGGCCACAAATGCCTGATGGGCCTGGATGAATTCCTCCATGGTAGGGGCACCTGTATTGGGAGTAAACACACACTTTAGTACACAGTCGTCACTGCTGATGGTTAGTCATGACTGGCCACAACCATCCACTTACCCTGTTCCTCCAAATCCAGTTCACCATCAGACGGGGAGGGAGATGGGGTCAAGCTCCATCCATATGAGCCCGCACGTTCACCATCTGGAAAAATGGTGAACCAACATGGTTTACTTTGTTTACATAAATAGTTTTGGCCCAGATGAAATTTAAGCAACAGTGTGCAGGGTGTCTGTGGCAACATAACACACTTACCACCATAGTCACTGTGTGGGGACATGGTCACCCCAGGACTCGCCACTGAGCTGGAGACAGTGGGAGGTGGTGTTACTCCCGGGCTGGGGCTCCGTGGCCACATTATGTGGTTCAGGGGTAATAGTGGTCCTGGGCTACGGGGCAAAGACTCCTCTGGGCCGCCAGGTACTTGCAGCTCCTCGCCCTCCTGTGGGGAGTTGATGTGTTCCTCCAGCAGCCAGGCAGATGGGGACAGCTGGTCACACTCCAGCGGGCTGCCAGGTGCGGACTGGTCCTCCACGTCCTCTGTCCCGGTGGGTGACGGGACGTCTGGCTCCTGAGGCCCGGGGGAAGGTGTTGACCCTGGGGACAAGGGTGCCACTTGAGCCTGATGTGGTGGGGTTCTTGATGGGCCACCTGGGGGTGGGGCATGGGCCCTTCTTCTGATGAGGATTCAGCATCTAGTTTGAAAATTGAACATAAAAGACGTAATAAGATCATGCCTACACATTGTTGTCCTACAAAGAGCTTGTGTGGGTATGTATTTGACGGCTAAGCCTGGGGTCACACACACACAGATATGTGGCCAGATATTGTTCACAGATCTCTGGTTGCAGTGAAAGCATGGACACATTGTTCCATTTTGAGGCTGTCTCCAAATGTCAACATGTGACCATGATTTGACTGCAAACAGAGATCTGCAAACAATATGTGGGCAGATATCTGTGTGTGTGACCCCAGCCTTACTTAGCATCAACCAGGTGATGCTGGATGCATACACTCATGTTGTATGCATGGACTGTGCGTGTGAGACATTTTTAGGCCTGACTGGATGAGCACAACACTGTGAAGATGTGTTTGATTGTGTAGGCAACACTGTCCCTTGTCATATGTTTCCATCATTTTTTGTGTATTGTGGGACATGCACATGTGGCGGTGTGTGTTTTGGGGCAACAATTACTCACCACGCAGCCTGGCAATCCTGGCACGGATGTCCAGTATGCGACCTGGGCACTTATGCTTCAAGTCAGCGATCTTTTTTTGGATCGCTTTGACTGTCCTCTGTACCCCCAGTTGGCAGAGCAGGGCCCGCTGGATCCGCCGCACGGTGCACCGATTGCGCAGCCTGGGGTGCCGGTGGTGATGGTGGCCCCAATAGTCCCGACGGTCGCACTGATCAATGAGGATGATCAGCTCCGCCATCCCCCATGTTGCGGCGCGGTGCACGGCTGCCATGACTGCTATGGTGTGTGCAGAGGCGGGGCTGGCACCTTGCAGGCAGAGTGAAAATGAAACCAACGTCATGACGTCATTACGACCGCTGTGGGGGTGACGCACCTTTATAAGTAGCCCAACGCGCAGTGACTCGCCCGACACACTTATGCGGCCCCTACTGCAGAAGACCTACAGTGCAGTCCGTACAACACGGCTCTGATCTGTCTACTGAGTAATCTCCTCCGATGTGCTATGGGATTGTGTGCATCTGTGTGCGCGCTGCGCGCAGTGCCAGACCCGGAACACTTCTACGGCAGCTGCTGTGCAATAAGCCAGAGCGGTACGTAACACACACTTGTGCGCTGTGTACCGCATTATTCGTTATCATGTGTTGATAGGATGTGCACACTGTATGTAGATCATGGGCCATTTATGATTTTACGTTCAAGTGTGTGTCCGCGTAATTGTACTACTATATGATCGTGCATACGGCGCGTATGTGTAGTGCTGAAGGGACAGCTCATCCAAGATGGAGGGCTGTGAGGCAAGGGCCAATCGTAACGCAGCATCTTCCACCAATGATCGCTGAAGGGGCGCGGTATCACGGAGCATGGGTGACGCCTTAGCCACATTGCAGCTACATCGCCGGGTGTCCCGAGTTCCCTTCTGTAGCTTCTTTACACGCCGATACAGCTCGCTACAATCGGCGATGTAGCCATCTGTTTATGGGCAGTGCACGGATGCAGAGGTATCTGTAGCCGGCTGTGTCGTCCCGTCTTCAGACGCCGCTACTACGGGCGATATTGGCGCGACAAGCTACTTTTGTAGCCTGTAGCGGGTTGTATCCATCCTGTTGTGGCGGCGTGTAAAGGTACCATTAGAGTTCAGTTAGGGGTGTAATGAGAATTTTGACTTCGCAACTGTTTAAACAGTGCTGTTCACTACAATGGGCACCCCTTCTTTTTTTCATAGACTGTACAATATCTTCAGAAATAAATGGAAATGTACCAAACTTTATATCCTCAGGATTATTTAATTAGTGGTCCAAAGCAATACAACAATAAAACATTGTCAACTTACATGTTGCAATTTCAAAAAACAGAATAAACAGCATGTGCAGCAATAAAGGCCCCCTGATTAATACTTGGCTGCACACCCTTTTACATCAGTGACTGCCTCCAAACGTTTCTTGTAGCCATGTATAAGCTTGTTGCACTTCTCAGCTGGTATTTTCTCACACTTTCTTTGCAATTTGCTCTTGAATGTTTGCAGGATTCTTGTTAGAAAGGCAGATTTCAGCTCACCCCAGAGATGTTCAATGAGATTGAGGTCAGGACTAGTGGTGAGCGAGTGTAATTGTTACTATTCGTTACTTGCACAAATAGTACAGTATTCCCGACACTCGTTACTTGGCAAATAACCCTGGTGCTCATGAGTGATGTGTCAATCATGAACAATCTGACACAAATTGCCAGTTCCCTTCAGTATGCAAAGGGAGTCGGCACCCCAGTAAGAGCAAATTGAATGGTTCTATCTCTGGGGGGGCACAGCAAGGTGTTTTATGCTTTGAAAAGAAAAATGAGGTTCTCAGACGGCCGCATTGAGTTCACCATTGTGATAAAAGGAACAGGGCCTAACGTGGCTTTTTAAAACACTGAAGTCCTCATTCATTGGCTAATTCATGTCACATGGGCATTTATCAGAGGTGATTATCATTTGTGATTTGCCACAGGTGAGTGAAAATGAGTTTCCATACTAATGTCATGGCAAGCTTTATGGCGGGTTTACACGTTGCGATATCGGAGTTCAATTTCAATGAAAATATGAATATGCAAATAGAGTCTGTGGAGCCTCGGTTAGGAGTCTCAAACACAGAACTAGCCATATATCCCTCCAGGGAAGGACCCAGCCAAGGGGTGGCTCCTTGCGGAAACCACCATAACCACCATATTATGTGGCCCTTTAAGTCAATATCCAACTCTTTTACAAGTTTACAGATATGACAAGGGAATACCAAGGCCAGGTATCCATCCACATACAGCTGTTTCGGGGTGTTGCCCCTCATCAGTGTGGAGTAGGATTCTGGCTAGGTGGGAGCAAGGCCTAGTAGACCAAGATTGCAAAGTATTCACTGATCTCAGGGAGACCAGTCCAAGAAAACACTGCGGGCAGCTGGCTAAAGCGCTCAAACACAGTGAATTCCTAGGCACATTGCCCCCTGGGAAATATGAATATGCAAATAGAGTCTGTGGAGCCTCGGTTAGGAGTCTCAAACACAGAACTAGCCATATATCCCTCCAGGGAAGGACCCAGCCAAGGGGTGGCTCCTTGCGGAGAACACCATAACCACCATATGAAGTGGCCCTTTAAGTCAATATCCAACTCTTTTACAAGTTTACAGATATGACAAGGGAATACCAAGGCCAGGTATCCATCCACATACAGCTGTTTCGGGGTGTTGCCCCTCATCAGTGTGGAGTAGGATTCTGGCTAGGTGGGTGTCTAATGGCAAACCAAGTCAGACCAGGCCTTCCCTTCTTTAGACCTGACTTTTCTTTTTTTTCTGCACCTCAAATTTTTGGGCACCTTTTTTTTAACGCTCTCCCTATTATATTTCCATAGCTTTCAGGAGATAAGTTTTCTCCTTTTTTTTTTTTTCGTATTGGATTATTAGGGCACCAGGATGCCCCACACCTTTGCTTTCTCTCCGGATAATGCTCTTGGGCAACAGGGTCTCGTATACCTCTGCTCTACCTTTTGGATGACTAGGACAACTTGTCATCCAACTTCTACCAGGGCAACAAAGTGCACTCACCTCTGCTCTTTCCCTCTCCTCCTGACAACTCTTGCCTGGGTGGCAGGGTCTATTCACCTCTATGCTCCCCCTTTTGCAGACTAGTGGGCACTGCACTACTGATGGTCACTGTCCCCAGGTGCCAGCCCACACCAACCCTCCTCACACTGCACCTGCCTACGCTGAGACTCACCAGAGGTTGCTCACTCCTCAGGACATATCGTCGACAGACCAAGGAGGAAGAAAAGGATCAGGTTGGGGTTTACAGGCCATCCAACCCTGACCATTGCGCTGGCGGATGGTCAAGGAAAATCCTGGCTCTGGCCTAGTCCTGGTGATGCCCACTGCTACTCCTGCCTCTTGCCCATCATGGGATTTGTTACCATGCCATCTCACTCCGATTTGGCTGTGCACACCTACTAGTCCCGCCTCGCGAAACTTTCAGCGTGCTTCCAACTGTGTTCCCAGATGCATCGGCTGGGAGTATGAGACCACATGCATGCATTTTTCTTGGCCCTGTATCCTGAGTGGTGCCATTTTCCCCTTTGTGCATCAGGCAGCACAGAGTGTGTCCTGGCCAGTATTAGCGCATGTTCCATAGAAGCCAGAATCCGCAGCACAGCAGCGCACAGGAGGATTTACCGGACCCGGTAGGCTCTAGCCAGAGAGAAATGGACAATCAGACTGCAGGATAACCATGCTCAAACCCCCTCTCCCCCATCCCATCATCATGCCCTACACCTGCTCTACCTGCAGTAAAAAGCTACTCACAAGCCAGGCTATCACTCTGTGCCACAAATGTGAAGCTCCATAATTGTAATCTCCCCAGGAATCCACAACCCCTATGGTAGAGAGCTACCTATCCCTAATTCAAGTAGCCTACCCTACCAGAGGGTCTCAGACCCTAGTTTCACATCACCTGCCCTCCACCCAGGAGAAGCCAACCGCCTCTCAGGGGACTCATGATTCAGATGATCCCCCTCCCGACCATGGCAGGATGGCTACTAAAACCTTGCTCAAAATCACAATGACCCCATTTGAGTTGTCTTTGGGTTCTCTAGGGTCCCCATCTCTCTGGGTTCTGGTTCTGACTGTGGCTCGGCCTCTGTGGACTTTGCTGACGATCAGAGATCTGACTCTTGATCTGGAGTTTGAAATTGAGCAACAGCTCTCTTCTAAGATCCAGCAGACTATTGACAGTCTGATATTAGCCGTAAGGGATTAGGCACTCTAGCATGCATGTAAATCAAAGTGCTTTTGATGAGAACAGTCATGCAAGTGTTTTCCGTATGGTAGTGCGAGTGTGGTGCAAGTGCAATGCGAAAAGTACATTTTGAATCCTACTACAATCCGAGAGTAATGCGTTTTCCACGGACCGAATGTAATGGGTGTATCAACCTCTTTAAACACCATCAGATGCAAATTGTGCAGGTAATCAGTTATAAGTTCCTCTATGGCCCCACAATGGGTACAAAACCATTATTAGATGTGTCTATTTCCAAATCCCTTACACACTGTTGTATCCATGTCCTCATGTGTTACTGAACATGTCTTACAATCTATCGGCCGCTTCACACTGCGGCGTGATCCGGTCCGGGTCTGTCCGGGAGGACCCAGACAGCCGCGAACCGGATCAGCACACAGGACTGGGGGGCTAATATGCCCTCCGGTCCGATGTGCAGCGCACGCAGTTCCCGCTGCTGATAAGTCTGGACCGCGGGCGCCGCGGTCCTGACCGGTCAGCGGCTGCAGCTGAGTGCGCTGCACACCGGACCGGAGGCATATTAGCCCCCCAGTCCTGTGTGCTGATCCGGTTCGCGGCTGTCTGTGTCCTGCCGGACAGAACCGGACCAGATCACGCCGCAGTGTGAAGCGGCCCTTACTCTGAACCCAACTGAGAGAATTCAACTTCAATGGGCGCTGTATAGCCATTTTGGGGAGCCCTATCCAGTAGCGTCTACTCCTATTCGTCAGCGCTTTTGGATACATCCTGTGACCAGAAGACGCCCTACCAAAGGTCACTTCCAACGTCTCTGTGCAATTTAGAAATAATCATGAAAATTCTTTGCCTACTGCTGCATAACCCTGTCAACCTTTGATTACCTTTTGGAGGAACTGCGACCCCTGATATCCCGGTAAGAAACTATTTTGCAACTCGGCATTTCCATGGAGAAGCGACTTTTGTTAACTCTAAGGTATGTGGATCTGAATCACTCCATTAGCCCTTGCATGTAATGTGTACCTTTCCATCTTGTGTGTGTCGACATGTTCCTTTGTGACATGTTTGCAGAATTTTTTTTTTTGCGTAGCTTTGCAATAGGGCCCTTAAGCTACAGCTCTAATTTTATCATAGTGTTGTCCACCATAGGAAAAACAGTATTGGCCCGTGTATCTGCAGCCCATTGGGCGTCATCCAAAGACATATGACACAGTCCCCACAATCAATGAATTGACAAGGCAGTAAGCAGAATAGTGATCATACTGCATAGAAGCCTTTCTGTATAATAATAATCAACACCCTTATATGCCCTTCAGGTAGTAAAGGCACGTCAGCACAGTGTCGTAAAGTCACATAAAAGGGACCTGTGTGTACAGGGACCTTCAGTAATGAGTGAGGCCCCTTTAGAAGGGTAGAGGGAGGTAAGCAGTTTGACCACACAGGGGGAGGATGTGTACCTGTCAGTAGGATCTGTGCAGAACTATGTGGACACTGGGAAGCCACATAGCATGCACTGGTGGGGAGACAGGTGTATTAATCAGGGGGCTGTTAAATTGGGGAGAGTTTACTATACCCAAGTGATGAGGGCCTGGAGTGTGGGCAGTAGGGACTAAGCCCAACGCGTGTCGCCACAATCAGTGGCTTCGTTAAAGGCGCAATGTTTCAATTACAGACTAACACGTGCAAGGAGGGTAGTGGTATGTTTTTTGGTATCCTTTGTTCAAAATGGAAAATACTCATGACACCAATCCAGTTAAGTAGTTGGACTGTCATCCATGTAATCAAGGCAGTGGTAATGCTACATAACCTGACTAGGACACGTGAATACTTTAATTAAATAAATCAAGATGCAGCAATGGAAAGTGATCTACACACACTACCTCCCTCAAGGGCCACTGGTGGTTGGCCGCCTTCTGGCATTCATGTGCGCAATGTGTTATGTGACTATTTTGTGACTAATGAGGGCTCAATACCAAGTCAACAGGATGCAGATCGTTGACATAAAAATCATGTTTTTTGTTTTTCCAATAAACATGTTCGTGTTCAATTTATGTACATATTATGTTAATCCAAAGATATTTGTCATGAACAAAATTGTATTTTCAAATACATCATACTTAAAATATGTTTATTCACACATATTGAAATAGACGTTTCCCAAACATATTATTGTCAAATGGCTGGGTCACATATGTTTTACTTCTGAAAATTAAAAATTAACTTATAAAAAATCGCAGTTGGCAGACCATGGGTCTTGTACAAACAAAATAAACTATAAATTAATGTACGTTAAGGTGTCTGAGTGGCAGGGTCAGGGGCATTAGTGGTGGCCTCTGTGTTTTCTGAATCCTGACTGGTGCTAGATGATGTGAGCATGTTGTAGTGGCCAAATGAGTGGCTAGGAAACATACCCCTGTTGAATTGGCTACTTTGGAAATGGTGTTGGTCAAATGACAGAGGTTTCTCAAGTTCGGGTGTTAGTTGGTATGTTGTCTGCCTGAGCTCTGCCAGGTTGGGTACCCTCACCAGGGGAAGGCTACTACCCCATGACCTTACTGAATTATCGCCATGTTGCCCAGTATACTCTGCATGTTTTGTAAAACCATAATTTTGGCTTGCAGGCCATACAATTTGGGGAATACCAGGGGTGTGTTGGCATTTTCTAGGCTGCCATTGGTGTTCCGTACTTGGAACAGGATAATCTGCATGTGGTGATGGGAAGAGGGACTTGTGCTTGAAGATTACAGCTGCGTCTTGACATCTGATTGTCAATGGACATCTGTCACCTTTCCAGAAAAATAAAATCCAACCTGCGGTTGTTGGGTGGCGTGTAAGCATCAATTATAATATCTAGGGCATTCCTGCACCGCAGTTGAATCTCACGTGGTATGTCATGTAGGTATTGTGCAATACTGCAGCCAAAAGCCTCCCCCCCATCATCATGAACAGTGTGTGATAGGTAGTGCAGTACTCCCGTCTCTATCTCGCGTTGTGCACTGATGTTGGGGAGTTCCCTCCTGCGCCTAGCTCTTTGTGAAATGCTTATATTTGCAGCATGGTTTGGGCTAATAGTGTTACGCAGATCTTCAGCAGCAAAGTCCGGTGCAGCTGATACAGAGCCTGCGGACATGTTAAGTTCCTCATTTGCAACTGCTGGAGCCACACCCATGGTGGCAAAATCAGATAGACTTACACAGGGTGGTTCATTGGAAGATCCTTCACCATCAGCAGCATCCACATGTTCGCCAACTGTGTCCAAAACCACATCGGATTCAGAAGCGGCTTCACCATCAGTCAGGTTGGATTCAGTACTTAGAAAAAATTCCCCCCGCTCCCCCGGAAAAATGCAATATACAACACTGAAAGTGTTCTCACATCATTGTTCACAGTTGATTATGTCTATGAATTTACCGACAAACATCGATTATGGGTTCAAGGAAATTTAGGCAATCATAATATATGTAGCGTCTTTTCTTAGGGCCACCTTCACCACTTGTAGAAGGCGACTGCCTGTCCCGCCTGTATTGATCTCAACAACTCCTCCAGCGTTTTGTAAACTCAGAAACTGAAAAGTTAAAATTAAAAACCTAAAAATGGTGTACATTTTGCGCACATACATATCTTAAGACCAGAGTGAATCCCACATCACGACAAATAATCCACATATATACCAAAATAACTGGAAACAAAAAGTGTGAATGTGTAAATTAAAATAAATTGGGATGCTGCTATTTCAACATAACAAGAAGGGAAACAAAATGAGGGATCTGAGTGAGCTCAAGACAAATAGTGAAAAAAAATCATATTGCCTAAACAACACACTCCTGCACCTGCATAAACTTTCAGACCTTGCAAATATGTCTCTACATGGTCTGCCTGTATTTTGGAGTTTAAACAAGGCAGCTGGGACTATAGTCAACAGAAGATTTAAAACATACAAGTAATGGCCAAAACACAGATTACACATATGAACAGGGGCTAGCTGGCAAATTTTGGCCTGGGGGCAAGCCCACAGCAGTAGCCCATGAGCAATGAGCTTCAATGACAGAGTGGCCTCCCAGACCAACATGACTGATGGCAGGGCAGCGCCAAAACTGCTGCTTGACAACTGGCCTGGGAGGCATCTGCCCCCCTGCCCCCTGGGCTAGCCAGCCCCTGCATATGAACCTGATGCGACAATTACGACCCAACACATTCTAAAAACTAAAATACCGGTTGATCCAAAGCAGCATCTTCTGCTATCAAGAAAGCTTTGAAAAAAATCATAGGACTGATATCCATGGCAAAGGCACTTCACACAGTACACATTTTGCAACCCATTTAGTACCACAAAGCATACAGCTGAATATAGAAAAAACATTAAGGGCTTGGGCAAGTAATCCATTGGCAAACATCAACAAGCAGGCTGCTTACGACAACTAAACAAGTAAAAATTCCTCACAAACATTAACAACCACACCCAAATAATAGTAAATGGCAAAGTAACTTACTAATGTCTTGTACTTCATGTACTGTATACTCTCATGAAAGCTGGGAAACATGTGCTGGCATATTCGCATCCAGGCTGCCTCACAGCGACCATGATCTGAATACGTTGAGTCCTTGTCAGTGGCATAACTACCGCGGTCGAGACCAAGCCCGTGCTCCCCGGGGGGCCCTGCTGCCTGTGCCTCCAGCCGCCCGCCGCGATAGCGCCGGAAGAGGAGCTGAGGGAGGACTAGAATTGATATTGTGACTTCCAGCAGCCGCGCAGCATTGCCCGCCCCTTCACCGCACCAAAAGCCGGGAGGCAGAGCAGGTAAACGTGCAGCCGGCACCACTAGCACCCCCCCCCGCTTCTCACCTGGGCCGCACCACTAGCACCCCCCCCCCCGCTTCTCACCTGGGCCGCACCACTAGCACTCTCCCCCCCCAGGTCCTCACCTAGGGCCCCCTGAGTGAATCTTGCATCGGGGCCCGCAGGACAGTAGTTACGCCACTGCACCTGAAGTATCAGCATTTCGACATTGATCTGCCTTGACATCTTGCTTCCTCTGTATCGGTGGAGGTGGTCTCTGGCCTTGTGCATGTAATATGACACTATATAGAGCAGGGGCGGGGAACCATTTCTCTGCCGACAGCCATTTGGAAATTTCTACAATCTTTCAGGGGCTGCTCAAAATTATCAACTTGAAAATTACCCACTATATTTGGTTAAACAATCAACTCACCCCTACTGAAGTGGCTGGAGCTGCTTCTTTTTGGCATCGATGATATTGGTCATGTTGCTTCTCAACTGCTTTTCCAGGTTTGCTAGAGCCCTAGACATCACAGGAGAGGCTGGGGGAATATACCTCACTGTGGAGGCCGAGGCTGGGGCATAGAGATCACTGGAGAGCTGGATTTAAAGGGCAGACAGTTGGCAAAACGCGTCTGCCAGCCTGAGCACTGCGGTCCCCAGGAATCTGCCCAGGAGCTACAAAAATTATTCGAGGGCCACATTCGGCCCTGGGGCATGAGCTTCCCCACCCCTCATATACCCCTCATATACTTGTAGATCAAAGCTTCCTGATGAGCAGGTGATGCAATGTGTGATTTTCATGCACGACGCTGGCATCATGTGTTAGGTGCATTTTATTCTCGCACCCGTAGATTTCATTGGCCTTTCGCACGTGAAACTTGCATACAATCGTAACATGCTGCGATTTGAGTCGCATTTGACTAGCAATGCGAGTTCAGTGGAGGAAAAAAGTGACAATCTGACCTGAATGTTTAACTTTGGTCCGAGTGCAATGCAAGTTATTCACGCATTGCACTCACATGAGTTTGACGCCAGTGTGCCTTGATACCACCAATCACCTCCCCCATAGCATGGCTGGTCGCAGATGACACAACCGCCCTCAATGCTTGGCTGGTTACAGGAGATTGTGCATCGGTATTAGACATCTGTGTTGCCTCTCAGTGGAGCTAATAGATTCCTGCTAAGTGCAATGAATGTTTGTCATGGCTATTTTTTCAGTGACTTTTTCAGAATTTTTTGTCCTTTAGTGTTTTTCTGCTAAAACAGACATACAGTTGTGGCTAAAAGTATTGACACCCCTGCAATTCGGTCAGATAATACTCAGTTTCTTCCTGACAATGATTGCAATCACAAATTCTTTGGTATTATTATCTTCATTTAATTTTTCTTCAATGAAAAAACACAAAAGAGAATGAAGCAAAAAGCAAAACATTGATCATTTCACACAAAACTCCAAAAATGGGCCGGACAAAAGTATTTTCACCCTCAGCCTAATACTTGGTTGCACAACCTTTAGCCAAAATAACTGCGATCAACCGCTTTCGGTAACCATCAATGAGTTTCTTACAATGCTCTGCTGGAATTTTAGACCATTCTACTTTGGCAAACTGCTCCAGGTCCCTGATATTTGAAGGGTGCCTTATCCAAACTGATATTTTTAGATCTCTCCACAGGTGTTCTATGGGATTCAGGTCTGGACTCATTGCTGGCCACCTTAGAAGTCTCCAGTGCTTTCTCTCAAACCATTTTCTGGTGCTTTTTGAAGTGTGTTTTGGGTCATTGTCCTGCTGGAAGACCCATGACCTCTGAGGGAGACCCAGCTTTCTCACACTGGGCCCTACCATATGCTGCAAAATTTGTTGTTAGTCTTCAGACTTCATAATGCCATGCACACGGTCAAGCAGTCCAGTGCCAGAGGCAGCAAAGCAACCCCAAAACATCAGAGAACCTCCGCCATGTTTGACTGTAGGGACCGTGTTCTTTTCTTTGAATGCCTCTTTTTTTCTCCTATAAACTCCATGTTGATGCCTTTGCCCAAAAAGCTCTACTTTTGTCTCATCTGACCAGAGTACATTCTTCCAAAACATTTTAGGCTTTCTCAGGTAAGTTTTGGCAAACTCCAGCCTGGCTTTTTTGTCTTGGGGTAAGAAGTGGGGTCTTCCTGGGTATCCTACCATACAGTTCCTTTTCATTCAGACGCCGATGGATAGTACAGGTTGACACTGTTGTACCCTCAGACTGCAGGGCAGCTTGAACTTGTTTGGATGTTAGTCGAGGTTCTTTATCCACCATCCACACAATCTTGCGTTGAAATATCTTGTCAATTTTTCTTTTCCGTCCACATCTAGGGAGGTTAGCCACAGTGCCATGGGCTTTAAGCTTCTTGATGACACTGCGCACGGTAGACACAGGAACATTCAGGTCTTTGGAGATGGACTTGTAGCCTTGAGATTGCTCATGCTTTCTCACAATTTGGTTTCTCAAGTCCTCAGGCAGTTCTTTGGTCTTCTTTCTTTTCTCCATGCTTAATGTGGTACACACAAGGACACAGGACAGAGGTTGAGTCAACTTTAATCCATGTCAACTGGCTGCAAGTGTGATTGTTATTGCCAACACCTGTTAGGTGCCACACGTAAGTTACAGGTGCTGTTAATTACACAAATTAGAGAAGCATCACATGATTTTTCTAACAGTGCCAATGCTTTTGTCCACCTCCTTTTTTTATGTTTGGTGTGGAATTACATTCAATTTGGCTTTAGGACAATTCTTTTTATGTTTTTTCATTGAAGACAAATTAAATGAAGATAACAATACCAAAGAATTTGTGATTGCAATCATTTTCAGGAAGAAACTGAGTTTTATCTGACAGAATTGCAGGGGTGTCAATACTTTTGGCCACAACTGTATGGTTAGGACTCGTAAGTGTGAGGGCCCTTGACAATGGGTTATGAGCTTACGTATTTTGGCAAAAATATCCACTAACACCTCACATCAACATCCATAGTGTTTTTGCACTTTTTTTTTTATCTCTTGCAGTGTACGGCTGAGCCCTCTAGAGGACATCTGTCATTTTTGTGATGCATATACATGGTGCGAGGCAGTCCGCCTGATCTAATAGTGTGGGCGTGATCAATAGGCTGTATACTGACACTGCGTCACACGTGCTTGTGTGACTGATGCCCTATGGTAACTTTGTGTCTATATATACTACCAATCACCTCCCCCAATGCTTGGCTGGTTTCAGGAGATTGTGCATCAGTATTAGACACCTGTGCTGCCTCTCAGTGGAGCTAGTAGCTTCCTGCTAAGTGCAATGGATGTTTGTCATGGCTATTTTTTCGGTGAGTTTTGCCACTGTGTGTTCACCCTTAATCAGACCATATCAGTCAACGAGGACACTTCTTTGTCCACACACAAGACGGTGACTTCAAAAAGGCCAGACGCCCACCAAGAACCTTTGCTAACCATGCCGATATTGGCTCTATTCTGTCTAGACAATGTCAGCAAACCGAAAGACGCTTTGCTGGTTGAAAACCGTTGGAACTCCTTTACTTGTTCACGACCAAATGAGTTTGTCAGTGTCTCGAGTCCCCAGTGGTTGATCCCCCCAGTCTCACATTGCAACTACCACAGTACTCTTACTGCCTGATGGCGCTTAAGGACACCACGGATCGTCATATAAAAACACTTGCTTGTTCCATGTTTGTTCCTCCTTCACGGCAGTCTAAGTTTCTAAGGCCATCACCATCCAGAGTTCATAGTCGGGTCTTACACCCCGAGGTACCTGCTTCATAGCTTGCTGACTTAGCCGACGATTTCCCAAGCTGGGAAGTATCTGATCCTGGCCTCTCTGAACATAGCCAATTACACCACTCTTGCGACATCTAACACCAAAGCGATCCGCAGAGTATTGTGCCTCAATGCCAGGAATGACTAAGTGAACAAGAAATTCCTCACGGGTCTGCCCTTCCGGGGTCTTCGCCTTTTTGAAGAAACTCTAGATAAGATGATCTTTGACGCCACTGGGGGCAAGAGGATCTCTCTTCCCCAGCAATTCCCCACAAGGCCACAGTTTAAACACTTCTCTGTTCACTTTAATTCCTTTCAGAAATTCAACAAGCAGGCTGCCACTAAAAGAGAGCATTGTCCCCCTCACAGGGATTGCAGCGCCCACTCATTCAAGCCCACCCCCTCATGCAGGCCAGACTGCGTAAGACAAAAAGCTGTGGATCATGATCCAGATACTTTTCTGCGGCATGACGCCAGGTCCCTTCCACTTGAAACCAGCAAGGTAGGCGGCTGTCTCCTGGCATTTGAGGATGCCTGGCTTTCAAACATAGATGATGCCTAGGTTCAAGAAGTAATAGCCATGAGGTACAAGGTGCCAGTCGCTCCACCCAGAGTCCAAAATACTGGCACATGCCTTTTCTCGAGCCATCTAGGCCCTTCACAACAGGGGAGTTATTATCCCCGTACCACCTCATCAGCACCATTTGGGCTTCTATTCAAACCCAATATGATTTGTTCTGAAAAAGAACAGGTCCATACATCTTATCCTAGATCTCAAGTGACAAAACTGCTCAGTTTGGGTTTGTCTATTCCTTATGAATTCCTGGCGTCCATAGACATTCAGGACGCATATCTGCGCATCCCCATCTGCAGAGCACATCAGTGCTTCCTCTGCTTCGCTGTAGATGATCAGCACTTCCAGCTCATCTCCCTTCCCTTCGGTCTGTCCATAGCTCCTTTGGTCTTTACCAAAGTCATGGCGGCTGTCGTGACTATTCTTTGACCCAGAGGCATCACTCTTATCCCTTACCTGGATGACGTGCTCATCAAAGGGACCTCGTTATCTGGCACTACAGACTTTAGATTGTCCTGGATACTTTAGTTCACCTTGGCTGGTTGTTCAACCAGCAGAAGTCATAAAAATACATGAAGAGAGCCAGCACTCTACCTGAGGATAGCATGCAGTATAAATTGTGCATCTGCACTTATTCAATCCAAACTGTATTATTGTTATAGACTAAGATTTCTGGCATAAAATTGTACAATTTTATGAGCCACCCTGCCACGTCACGGCAATCTCAGATGCTGCATTTCCCCAGACTTTTCAGAACTGACTTTCACTGCAACCAGGCTAGCAAATCTTAAGTAAAGGTGGGACAGGTTCAAGCAGGTGATGCTTGAAACTAACAAAGCCTGTGGACAGAGTATGATAGCTGTATGTGAACAGATAACAAGATTTGCTAAAATTAACACAGAAGGAACAGCGAGCTAAGATCAAGTGTGCATAGCAAAGTGGGCATCAGCCAACTAGTAACAAAAATACATGAAGAAAGCCAGCACTACCTGAGGATAGCATGCAGTATAAAGTGTGCATCTGCACTTATTCAATCCAAATGCATGCTGTCCTCAGGTAGTGCTGGCTCTCTTCAAGTATTTCAGCAGAAGTCATGTCTGATGTCTACCAAACACCTAACCTTTCTAGGGATGGCTTTCGACACCCATTGTGGCCGCGTTTTTCTACCAGAGAAAAAGCGATCCATCATCATGCAAGGGTCAACCACCCTATGCAAGCCTATCCCCCACTCCCTTCGGTACGGGATGCGAATCTTCGGAAGTATGGTCACAGTCTTGGATGTGGTTCCCTTCACAGAGTTCCACCTCTGTTTAATACACCTAATCCTGCTAGCAACTTGGGACATGTACCCCTCTTCTCTGGACCAACCTGTGCGGCTTCCCCGGTGGGTATCCCAATCTCTCCTGTGGTGGACTCATGCCTGCTCCATCCTGAAGGGAAGATCCTTCGTCTCCCTTCATTGGAGTATAGTAGCCACCGATGCCAGTCTGCTGGACTGGGGAGTGGTGTTTCTCCATCTCACCGCTCACGGTCGCTGGTCAAGCAAAGAAGCAGCCCTCCCCATCAATTTCCTAGAGATCAGAGCCATTGTCCTGGCTCTGCGCCGATTCCAAAATCTGCTCACCTGCCTCCTTATCAGGATCCAGTCCGACAATGCCACCACCATCGTTTACATCAACCACCAGGGTTGGACTCAAAGCAGGGCAGCCATGAGAGAGGTTTCATTAGGCAGAGATTTATGACTCTACGATCTCTGCAGTGTACATCCTGGGGATAGAGAATTGGACAGCCAGTCCATTGTTTACAGCCAGGCCCTCAAATATAACCGTATGTGCTCCAACTAAGCGGACAGGGATGAACACTTACACCATCTAAAAAAGACATTTTTAAACCAAGGCTACCACCCCACCTCCATTGATGATCAGATCATTAAGGCCATAAGGATCCCTAGAAGTCAAGCACTCTGATACAGAGAAAAAGAAGAAAACCATTGTGTTCCTCTGGTAGTGACCTACAACCCACTGCTTGATGTACTGAGGAAAACTGCCAAGAAACTTCACCATATCCTAGACAAGGATAACCGTCTGAAAATAACATTCAATGACCCTCCCTTGCTGTGCTACAGGCAGCCTAACATTTTAAGAAACATCATGATCCAAAGTTTGATACCTTCAGATACACTAAAGGCCCAGTTACATACACAGATAATTGTGCAGAGATTGTTCGCAGATCTCTGGTTGCAGTGAAATCATGGACACATTGTTTCATTTGTACACGGCCACAAAATGGAACAATGTGTCCATGATTTCACTGAAACCAGAGATCTGCGAACAATCTGCACAATTATCTGTGTGTGTACTGTATGTAACTGGACCTTAAGGCCACATGCACACGCTGAGTATTGGATAAGTTTTTTACCTCAGGATTTGATGCCAAAACCAGGAGTGGATAATTAAATACAGAAGTGGTGCAGGTGTTTCTATTAGACTTTTCCTCTGATTGCTCCACTCCTGGTTTTGTCTACAAATCCTGAGGTAAAAAACTCATCAAATACTCAGCGTGTGCACATGGCCTAAGAGGAACTTATCCATGCAATGTGAAGAGCTGCAAGACCTGTGCTCACATGGAGACCAAAGACAGGATACAGGACCCCAACACACAGCAGGATTATAAGATTCCTGGGACATTCACATGCTCCTCTTCCAATGTGGTGTATTTAATTCTGTGCACTATATGTCCTGTGGGGGCTTTTTATGTTGGTGAGACAGGGCAGTGGTTAGCACTGTATATGGTGGCTCAGTGGCTAGCACTGTATGGTGGCTCTGTGGTTAGCACAGTACGGTGGCTCAGTGGTTAGCACTGTAAGGTGGCTCAGTGGTTAGCACTGTATGGTGGATCAATGGTTAGCACTGTATGGTGGCTCAATGGTTAGCACTGTATAGTGGCTCAATGGTTAGCACTGCACGGTGGCTCAGTGGTTAGCACCTGCGCGGTGGCTCAGTGGTTAGCACTGCGCGGTGGCTCAGTGTTTCGCAAAGTATGGTGGCTCAGTGGTTAGCACAGTATATGGTCGCTCAGTGGTTAGCACTGTACGGTGGCTCAGTCGTTAGCACTGTACGGTGGCTCAGTGGTTAGCACTGTATGGAGGCTCAGTGGTTAGCACTGTATAAGGTGGCTCAGTGGTTAGCACTGTACGGTGGCTCAGTCGTTAGCACTGTACGGTGGCTCAGTGGTTAGCACTGTATGGAGGCTCAGTGGTTAGCACTGTATAAGGTGGCTCAGTGGTTAGCACTGTACACGGTGACTTAGTGATTAGCACTCTATGGTGGATGAGTGGTTAGCACTGTATACGGTGACTCAGTGGTTGGCAATGTATATGGTGGCTCAGTGGTTATCACAGTATGGTGGCTCAGTGGTTAGCAGTGTATATGGTGGCTTAGTGGTTAGCACTGTACGGTGGCTCAGTGGTTAGCACTGTACGGTGGCTCAGTGGTTAGCACTGTACGGTGCCTCAGTGGTTAGCACAGTGCGGTGGCTCAGTGGTTTGCACAGCTCGGTGGCTCAGTGGTTTGCACAGCGCCGTGGCTCAGTGGTTTTGCACAGCGCGGTGGCTCAGTGGTTTGCACACCACGGTGGCTCAGTGGTTAGCACTGCATGGTGGCTCAGTGGTTAGCACTGCGCGGTGGCTGAGTGGTCAGCGCAGGATGGAGGCAGAGTGGTCAGCGAGGCATGGAGGCACAGTGGTCAGCGCAGGATGGAGGCACAGTGCTGAGCGCAGAATAGAGGCACAGTGCTCAGCGCAGAATAGAGGCACAGTGGTCAGTGCAGGATGGAGGCACAGTGGTCAGTGCAGGATGGAGGCACATGGTCAGCGCAGGATGGAGGCACAGTGGTCAATGCAGGATGGAGGCTTGGTGGTCAGCGCAGGATGGAGGCTCGGTGGTCAGCGCAGGATGGAGGCTCGGTGATCAGCGCAGGATGGAGGCTCAGTGGTCAGCGCAGGATGGAGGCTCGGTGGTCAGTGCCGGATGGAGGCTCGGTGGTCAGCACAGGATGGAGGGCCAGTGGTCAGCACAGGATGGAGGCACAGTGGTCAGCGCAGGATGGAGGGCCAGTGGTCAGCGCAGGATAGAGGACCAGTGGTCAGCGCAGGATGGAGGCTCAGTGGTCAGCGCAGGATGGAGGCTCAGTGGTCAGCGCAAGATGGAGGCTCAGTGGTCAGCGCAGGATGGAGGACCAGTGGTCAGCGCGTGGTGAGGATGGTGGGCCAGTGGTCAGCACAGGATGGTGGGCCAGTGGTCAGCGTAGGATGGAGGGCCAGTGCTCAGCGCAGGATGGAAGGCCAGTGGTCAGCGCAGGATGGATCCCCCTCCAATCCGCTCCGGTCTTACCCGCATCCGATGTTTACATCGCAGCTACAGCAGGTACTGAGCAGTCATGTGACAGGCTCTGTGCACGTCACTTCAGCCCGCCTATCACATGACCGCTCATTACCTGCTGTAGCGCCGATGTAGACACTGGGTGCGGGTGAGATGGAGCAGGGTAAGGAAAATGGAGCGGGGGGGAAATGGAGCGGACAGGGAAATGGAGCAGCGGAGGGGGAATGGAGCAGGGGGGGCGGGGAGGTGAATGGAGCAGCGGGAAGGTGAATGGAGCAGCGGGGGCTGCGGAAAGGTGAATGGAGCAGTGGGGGGGGGGGCGGGAATGTGAGTTGAGCAGCGGGTGGCGGGAATGGAGCAGTGGGTGGCAGCGGTGGGTAAGAGGGGGCCAGAGGTGGCTGACAGCGCGGTGTCTGTGTCTGAGGGAAATCGCGCGCGCGGCTGTTTTGCATACTCCTCTGGCGGCCATCAATGAGCGGCCTCTGTCTGGAGTGCGATTTTGGCTTCAGACAGACGTCTTAGACAATTATATAGTAGATATATATATATATATGACGTTTTCATAAAATACAGCAGAATATAGGTATACATATTTGGTACAATATATATCAGGGTTTCATGTTTTTCAACAGATTTTAGAATCTTATCCTTTTTTTATTTTTTTTATTTTTTTTTTAAATCAGATTTATTTATTATAAACATTAACAGCTTACAAAAAGAAAGCACATGTACATAGCATTTTGTCATTTTGTATAATATTCCATTAACGTTACTTCATCTCCCCTCCCCCCTCCCTCTTATCCCCTTAAAGCATAAACTCTTTCCCTCCCCTTGTTCAGACAGCGATTCCAAATTATATACATACATTACATATTGCATGTTAAAGAAGTTTTGATTCTTTTTAGTAACTAATATCCGTACCTAAACCCGTTTATTCAATACCAAATGAACCATTTAACTAGTGTCTATATTACGATTCTTTCCACGGCGCCCAGAGTCTCTCCTGGAACTTGGTGTTCTTTCTTTTAAAATAAATTCTTTCTTCCAGTTTTACTACATAGTCAACTTGTCTAATAAACTCTTGTCTAGAGGGCGGCTCTTTTTTAATCCAATATTTAGCTATTAATTTTCTAGCTATATATAAAAGGCGGGCAACAGCTATCTTCCCGATACTGTCTATCCCAAGTTCTTCTACATACCCCAAAACGCACACCACCGGGTCCCGCGGGATGTCACATTTATATTTCCCCTCTATCAGGGCAAGGACTACTATCCAAAAGGATGCGAGTCTCGGGCATCCCCAGATCATATGTAGGACTCCCGCTTCCTCTGATCCACATCTCGGACACTCCGAATCTGTACGTACCCCTATTTTATAGAGAAATTCCGGAGATCTATATGCCCTGTGAATGAGTAGGAGCTGGGACATTCTCCCTGGTTCACTAACTGACAATTTTGGGATGTATTCCAATACCGTTTCCCAATTATCATCCGATATGGGTCCCACATCTGCCTCCCACTTTCCCCTTGCCATCACAGGGTATTTCAACAGAAATGTATGAAGAAGGTCTGCATATACCGTAGAGATCACTCCTTTTGTTCTTCCCGACATGCAAATAAAATCAAGGACAATATCTCTCGATACACACAGATCTCCCACTCTCCTCTGCTTTGTGTAAGCGTGTTGGATCTGTACATATTGAAACCCGTTTTTATCAGTCAGCTGGAATTCCGATTTTAGATGATCAAATGATTTGAGAGCATGACGGTCAACCAGCTGATGAAGGTACACTATCCCTTTTTGTATCCAGTCCTTTAATTCCCCAAGTTTATGGAATTCACTTAAGTGCTCATTGCCCCAGACAGGTGTATATGACGTCATCCCAGTAATCCCTCTAATTTTCTTCACCCTCCCCCACAACTTGTGCAAGAGTCCAAAAGTCGGGCACATCTTCCCACCTTTTCCAAATAGGCCTATCTCTAATCCCTGCACCAAAGGTCTCCTATGAATATATATCTCAAGTATTGCTTGCAATGAGTCTTTACTTGCCCTCTCTGCCCATCCCCTTATATGTTGAGATTGTGCTGCTAGGAAATATAACAATGGGTTAGGTAAGGCAATCCCCCCTTCCTCCTTGGGTCTTTGTAGGATCTCTAATTTTATTCTCGGCTGCCCACCTCCCCATACTAAATCCCTAAATATCGCGTTTAAGCGCTGAAATATTGATTGGGGAATCCATATTGGAGAGTTATGTAGTACATAAAGCAATTTTGGCATTAATACCATTTTAATTAAATTGGCGCGACCCACCGCCGAGAGGCACAGCTTCCTCCATGTCATCGCCTTTTCTTTCAAAAGTCCTATCATGGGCTGTATGTTAAGAGTCAGATATTCTGTAACTGGTACCGCTATCTTAATACCTAGGTATTTGAACACTTCTACCGTCTTTAATTGCGTATGGGCTGTCTCGTCCCTCTCTAGACCCACCTCATTGTCCACCGCCATCAGGCATGATTTCTCCCAATTTATCCGCAGTCCAGATAGTCGTCCAAATCTGTCAATGATGTCTATGGCATTAGTCAATGACTCCCCGGAGTCCTGTAAAAACAGTAAAATGTCGTCAGCATAAAGGGCTATCCTCTCCTCCACCGATCCGTATCGGAATCCATGTACTGTGTCCGTCTGCCGGAATGTTGCCGCAAGCGGTTCCATGGCGAGGGCGAACAACAACGGAGAGAGGGGGCAACCTTGTCTAGTGCCTCTTGATAGACTAAATGTATTAGACCTCTCTCCGTTTACCCTAATCCGAGCCATTGGGGAGGAGTACAGCAGCCGCACCCATGCTGTAAAAACCGGACCAAAGCCCATACGCTGTAAAACTCGCCAAAGATATTCCCACTCCACACTGTCAAAGGCTTTATGTGCGTCTAAAGACGCCACTACTCTATGTCCAGAATTGTCTGCCTTCATTTGAACATTCAGGAACAACCGTCTCAAGTTAATGGCCGTTGACCTGTCCGGCATAAACCCGGTCTGGTCAGGGTGTATAACATTCGCGATCACCCCGGTCAGACGGTTCGACAGTACTTTAGCCAGCAACTTGACGTCTGTTGACAGTAGGGATATAGGCCTGTATGACTCCGGTGATGTGGGATCTTTATTTTCTTTCGGTATCACCACTATGGTCGCTTCTCTCATAGATGTCGGTAACTGTCCTTGCTCCAATGCTGACAACAAGACATCTCTCAATTTGGGCAACAACACCTCCCCAAAATGTTTGTAGATTTCTATTGGTAAGCCGTCCGCCCCAGGTGCTCTATTATTATTCATAGAAGCCATAGCTACTTCCAATTCCTCCAATGTTAGTGGTCCCTCCAAAGTATCTCGATCTGTTTCACTAAGTCTGGGTAACATGGTTTCCCCCAAAAATTTATCAATTATCTCTCCAGAAACCCCCAATTTAGAAGTGTAAAGTTCGTGGTAATACTCCTCAAACACCCGCAGGATCCCGGTCGAGTCCGTCACCAGTCTCCCGTCTGAACAAGACAGCCCATAGACATAGCTTGACTTCCTTTGCGCTGCCGCTATAGTGGATAATAGATGTCCCACTTTCTCTCCTTCTTCATAAAAAGCTGCTTTTTGAAATTCTACTCTCCTAGCAGCATTGGCCATAAACATTTTGTCTACCTCTTCTTGTGCAATTTTCATTGACTGCTGCGTCTCGGCAGTGGGTTCCATCGCCAAGCGTTCCTCCGCCCTCCTCAAAGCCTCCAATTTCTCAGCCTCCTTCTCTCTATTTTGGGTTTTACGTCTGGATATGTCCCTTATCAATAGCCCCCGTATAAACGCTTTTGCAGCATCCCATACCATATCAGTCCCTGCGCTCCCCTCATTGTTCTGGAAAAATTCTTCCACTTCCTCCGCTATTGTCTGCATATCTAAATTCTCCAACCAAGCAGGGTGCACCTTCCACTCTTTACCCAGTCTGGTGCCATTCATTCCCATTTGTAGTTCCACTGTCAGGGGTTTATGATCAGATATTACACGTGGCAAGTACACTATCGTCGTCATCCTGGAGTCTAACAGCTTGTTTCCAAAGGCCATGTCTATCCGAGACATAGAGTTGTGAGAGGAGGAATAACAAGAGTATAATTTTATCCCAGCATTTCTCACTCTCCACAAGTCTATCAGGCCCATTTCTCCCATAAATTTAGCAAATTGTGTATCTTCATCCTTTTCAAATCTACCATGTGGTCTGCCCGTCCTATCCCACTTCAGATTCATGACGTTGTTAAAATCCCCAATAAATAAGATGGGAACTCCGGGCCAGTGTCTGGTCAAATCAATGATCTCCAGTAATTTCCCTTCGTTGTATGGCGGTGGAAAATAGACCGCCGCCACACAAAGTAACTTCCCAAATATCTTACAAACAAGAAATACGTATTGGCCATCCTTATCTATTTTAGCCTCTACTTCCTCAAATGGAACTGTAGTATGTATCAATATTGAGACCCCTCTTGAATATGCAGAGTAGGTGGCATGGTACCCTTTCTGAATCCACCTTCTAGCCAAAACACCAGTTTTCCCTTTTAATAGGTGAGTTTCCATAAGGCAAATTATAGACGGTTTAAAAGACATAACATTCTGTAAGATAGCTGCTCGTCTACCCCGGTCCGCCAAACCTCTCACATTCCAGCTAAAAACTTTAATTTTTTCAGCCATTCCGTAGCCAATTAGACATTCCCATGCAATTTCGTAGTCTTAAAGTAGTAGCACGCTGTCTGTCCTGATCCCCCCCCACCCCTCCCACCCCCCAAACCAATTCCATGTAACCACCCTCCCCCACCGCAAACATATAACAATAATAATAAACTTCACTCCTTCTCCTTTCCACTTCTCCACCCCTTCCGTTATCTACCTCTCTTTAACAGAGAGTGGGTGAATATTAGCCTATATACCAGCAAAACAGTCGCTCTGCAACGTCTATCAAAAGAATAACAGTTGTCTCAACCAAAGGCCTCTCCCGCCTTAAGTAAATAAATGTATATAAAAAATAAAAAGGGAAAAAATATCACTTTTCAATATTGCAGTTACCGCCGTCAGTCCAGCTATATCTCCATTATCACACAGGACCTGCAATTAAAAAAGAAAAATACCAAAAAAGCATAAAGGGACTATTCCAGTCAGCGTTCAGCTGTCCTTAAATTCTCGGACTCTTCTTCCGTTCTTCTCGATCCAGTCCATAGCCTCCTCCGGGGATTGCAGAAAGTGAATCTTGCCCAGCGCCACTAGTCTAAGTTTGGCTGGGTACATCATGGAGTACTGTAGGCCCATGTCTCTCAATCTTCTCTTTACCTCCGAGAATTTCATGCGCAATTTCTGTACCGTCGGGGAATAGTCCGAGTAGAAGGAAATATGCTGTCCATCTATTGTCAGATCTTTAATGTTCCTGGCCGTACGGAGGATCGTGTCTCTATCCCTGTAGTTAAGCAATTTGGCCAGCATGGCCCAGGGGGCAGCACCTGGAGGTTGGGGTCTGAGTGGAATCCTGTGAGCTCTCTCCACCACAAAGACTTTTGAGAGAGTATTCGCTCCAAACTTAGTCAGAAGCCAATTTTCAATGAATTCTGTCGGGTTGGCTCCCTCCGCCTTTTCCGGAACTCCAACTATCTTGATATTGTTCCGGCGCGATCTGTTCTCAAGATCGTCATTTTTTGCCATAACTTCAATAATTTGCTTATCAAATTTTGACTGGGCTGCTTGTATGGTTACAATACTGTCCTCGGCTGTGCTTACACGCTCCTCCACCTCCCCCGTGCGCACCTCAGCCTTTTGCATTGATGCTTTAATGTTGGTAATCTCAGCAGAAATTCCTGACACTTGGAGGGTCAAGGTGGTGAGGCTTTGTTTGCAATAAGACACCACTGCAAATATATCACGCAATGAAGGTTCTCCCTGCACAGTCTCCACATCATGCTGCAGTGCCCCATGCTGTCCTCCCTGTAATGGATCCCCAGTCATTTGTACCTGCATAGCTATGTCCTGCACCTCCACCTCCTCTTCACAGTCAGGGTCTCCCTCCATGCCTCCAGTGCTGCTCTCCCCTGCCTCTCTCCTCGCATACTTCTCCAGGCGAGCTGCAGCAGTTAATCTTCTGGCATATGCAGCGTTCGCCCGCGCTGCCTCTTCCCGCGCCTCAGCGCCATCTTGGCTTTTGGAGGGCTTGCCGGCGCCGACTTCCCGCTGCCTTGTGCGGGTCATCTCACCCTCCTGTGATGCCAGGCTGACAGGCAGGGTACTCCGTGGACGTGCTGGTCCGTTCCCGGAACAATTTTCAGCTCAGCGGCGGCTCCTGCAGTGTGTGTCGGCGGGAGAGACCAGGCACACGCGTCCGCTTACATTGCAGGCTAGGCCACGCCCAGAATCTTATCCTTAACAGTAAAACTGACGTGCATGTACGATGCCTTGGGTCAGGGATGGCGCAGACGGCGAGGGAGCGAGGAGAGGGGTGAGTATGATTGTTTATTATTTTAATTGTGCGGCAGCATGGGAGACAGTGTGCCAGCCTTATGGGGACAGTGTGCCAGCCTTATGGGCACAGTGTGCCAGCATTATGGGGACAGTGAGCCAGCCTTATGGTGTCAGTGTGCCAGCCTTATGGGGACAGTGTGCCAGCCTTATGGGGACAGTGTGCCAGCATGAAGGCTATGTGTACCAGCATGGGGGATATATATACCAGGTTGGAGGACATCATATATACTGATTGTAAGACGGACACTGGCATTATAAGGCGAACCCCATTTAACATTAAAAATGATTTTTTTGCTCTTTTCCTTCATCAAATGTGGGGGTGTGTCTTATAATCCGGTGCGTCTTATAAAGTGAAAACTACAGTATTTTATTTTCAATGGGGCAAAAGGGGGGTAATTTGAACTCTATGGCGTTTTTTTTTCTTCATATTTTTTTATTTTTTTATTTGACAAGGCTCCTTAGAGCACCTCAGCACTGCAGTGCAGAGAGATGCTTCACCATCCCTTTAGACAGCACAAATAATCACTTTCTGCCAGAGACACCTCTCTAGCATCCCTTGGAGGAAGTGATTCATGACAGCATCTGGGCTCATCAGCTGACCCTCGTGCTGTCATAGCAAAGCATCAAGGCCCCATGATCGAATCACAGGGCTGCTGATGTCTGAATAGCGCAATCCCCGCCGCGATGCTTTACATTGTGCTGCCACTGATTTACAGCATAATGTAAAGGGTTTATAGTGTCAATCAGATCGCTGATCTGGTCGGTGCTGTTAGCTACATATACAGATAACAGAGTGTGGGATGCTGCGAGCTCAACGTGTAAGCTCGCTTCAGAGGGAGGGGGGCAGTCAAGGGTGTATACACACACCCTTGGTCGTGAAAGAGTTCAAAAAAATTCTTGGTCGTTTCCTTCCCTTCTTCATTTTTGAAAAGATGAGTATGTATAAATAAATGTATATTAACTTAAAAACCTGTTTGTGTCTTTTTTTTAATAATAAATGTAATTTTGTACAAAAAACTGTGTAGGGCTCTGCTGTATTTTCAATTGCCAGCACAGGCAATCCAGGCAACTACTGGCTGACAACCCCCGTTGCCTGGTGTTACGTTGTCTTTTTTTAAAAACTTTTTACCTAAGTAATTGAAAAAAAATTGGGTATGAGCTCCACAGTATGATTGCCAGCCAAGGTAACACAGGCAGCTGGGGGCTGGAATTCTCAACATGGTGAAGCCCAAGTGGTCTGGGCTGTCCACACTAAAAATTGCAGCCCGCAGCCACCCCAAAATTGGCGCCTCCATGAGACTCCAAAACTGTCAGTTACCCCAGAGGTTCCCAACTCCAGTCCTCAAGGCACACCAACAGTGCAGGTTTTCAGGATTTCCTTAGAAATTGGAATCATCCCCAGTGCAGGTGATTCAATTATCACCTGTGCAATACTAAGGAAATCCTGAAAACCTGCACTGTTGGTGTGCCTTGAGGACTGGAGTTGGGAACCTCTGAGTTACCCGGCTCTTCCAGCTGCCCTGGTGCCAGTGGCAGACTGGGTTAATGTCAGCTGAGTATTGCTAGCTGACATCAAGCCCTAAATTGATAATGGCCGTGTCTAACATAGACATCACAAAGCACCCACTGACCTTGTGGAGACCAGTGGAGGATAACACTGCGGGCACCAGTTAAAGCACTCAAACACAGTGAAACCCAAGGTGCATTGCTCCCTAGAATTTGAATATGCAGATGAAGTCCATGGAGCCTCGGTTAAGAGTCTACAACATGGACACCAGCCAGTTATCCCACCAGGGAAGGACCCAGCCAAGGGTATTAGTAGCCCTTAAGTCACTATCCAGCCCTTGCGAGCTTGAAGATATGGCCAGGGGTTTACCATGGACTAGGTATCCAACCACAGACAGCTGTTTCGGGGTTGTTGCCCCTCATCAGTGTGGCGCAGGATTCTGGCTGGGTGGGAGCAATGCTTGATAGACAGACATCACAAAGCACCCACTGACCTTGTGGAGACATTGCTCCCACCCAGCCAGAATCCTGCGCCACACTGATGAGGGGCAACAACCCCGAAACAGCTGTCTGTGGTTGGATACCTAGTCCATGGTAAACCCCTGGCCATATCTTCAAGCTCGCAAGGGCTGGATAGTGACTTAAGGGCTACTAATACCCTGGGCTGGGTCCTTCCCTGGTGGGATAACTGGCTGGTGTCCATGTTGTAGACTCTTAACCGAGGCTCCATGGACTTCATCTGCGTGTCTAACATAGGCCTGACATTATCAATCTTTACGTAAATAGTAAAAACACAACACAGAGAAAAATAGTTTATTTGGAATAAATGACACAAATATCTGTTTCCTCTCATTATTATCCCTAAAACATACCCTCCGATAGTAATCCACAGTGAGGTCCTTCGAAGGTCTGCAGCACATCCCTGTGAGAAGACACATGTCTGCACAACGGGAATAGCAGGCTCACACTGACACCAGCCTATAATCGGTGTACTGTGAGAAAGTTCATCTGAGGTCAGAACTGAACCCGATTCTAATGTCACCTCGATCACAGCTGTCAGTGAGTGTCTGAACGGTTCTCTCCCCTTTGCGCTGTCTCTCTCTCTTTCCCCTGTGCATTGTCTCTCTCTTTCCCCGTGCGCTATCTCTCTCCCCATCCCACCGTGCACTGTCTCTCATAGCATATCCTATGGGCTTTGCAAAGATCTCCTCCCAGCTGTGATCTGGACAGCCCAGATCACAGCCACAGTGCAGGAAATAGAGTCAGATGCAATCTATTAGGTCCTATGTACATACCATGTTTGGGGTGTGTAACTGCCGATACACACCTGCAAAAGCAAAATAGCAGCCCCCAGTGTCTAAAATAAATGAGAATAAAAAACTATAAATACAATTAATTTAATTTGTATTAAAATAACTGATTACATAATCAGTAATTATTAATACAAAATGTACAATCGTGGCACCTTCAGTTTAATCCCTGTTATGCCAAAATCATTCAATGTGCTATCCTAAATTGTTGATGTAATGAATAAGGCTAGGTCCATGTGGAGCCCATTGGGACGGGGTACTCGGTACTGGACCGGGGTACTGCTGGGGATGTCACGGCGGTCCTGGTCCGGACAGTGTCCCGGGTTCTCACAAGTAAAGGGGTATTTACAAGGATAAGTTCATCGTGACGCCACCCACGGGTTGTGGTCAGTGATAGGAACACCGCTGCAGCGCAGCTCTGCCAGGAGTATGGAGGGATGCATGGGCTGCAGCTGGATGGATGAGCCCGCCGTGGGTCGGGCTGCTCCTGGCAGGGTAAGAGGGACAATAACAGTTCTGTATACCTGGAATCAGACACGGAAACTGAAGCAGGGTTCACCGGGTTTACTTTCAAGTTCTTTCAAGTCACAGTTCACGGTACAATTCAGCTTTACACAGTTAACTCCGCACACTTGAACCCTCTGCAGCCAGGCTGCCGCTCTGAGACCCCTCACTCCTTCTAATGTCCTTTCAGGCTGTTCTCTCCCTCTCTGTGTTCTCTCTGCGGGTTGTATGGCGGCAGCTCGGCCCCTTGTATGCAGCTTCCCCCTAAGTGTGTGCGGGCGATAAGCCGGGTCCTCGTGGTTGCTGCTGAGCCTCCAACCCTGGTGGTAGGAATACGGACTTGGATTCTGTGTTCCCCGCCGGTTTGTCTGGGGAGCCGGTGTATTACTTCAGTCCCCCTCAGAGCCGACACTCTGGTGTTTGCCTAGCCTGCAGTAACCCTATCTTCCAAGGTGTTACCAGGCTCCATCTAACCCGTGTGATACCAGTACAATCAGGGAAAACTACGCCGCCGGTAGTTGGTAGGTGCTGCCGTGTTCCTCGGACCCGGTGATTCCGGTCCGGTCTGTGTTCTCACACTCCCCTGGGATGCCGGCTATGGACAAGCTTTCTCTCCATGGCTCTGTGGATTCTGCATCTCCAGGGAGCCCAATCCCTCCGGGATGTGTCACTTTCTTTCTGTTCTTGTCTGCTCGGCTCACTCTGGCCTACTAACTACTTTCTCCTCTTTTCCTCTATTTGTGCTCTCTGTCACCTGACCCACATTTCCCACCCACTTGCTCTCTAAACCCCACCACCCCTTTCCTGTCTAGAGTCCCGCGCTCCGGGTTGGGTGCTGTGCTCTGGTGGGTGTGTGTGTTGTGAGGGTGTTTGGTGCACAAACTGTCTATCTATCTGCCTGGCTGCAGTTCCCTATGTGGCCACCCTGGTCGCAGGGGTGCCACATCCATACTAGCATTGTGGCATGTGTCTCGCCAAATCCGCCATAGAGCAGCTGAGGGATGAATAAATTGATTGCAACTGTATGAAACAAACATGAATGCCCAGGCACCATATCTCATCTGATTTTAGAAAACACACAAAGTGGGAGGGGAACTTCCTTGATTAGTGGTCAATTAATTTATTATTATTAATTTAGCAAACTTCCATTTTTCCAAGCTGTAGGGAGGGGCATATGACTCCATTGCTGGCTGCTGGTTTGTCATAAGGGAATAACATATTTTTACACTCAAAACTTTTAGCTCAGGTCCGTACACATGGATGTCACATGTATGACATCCGTGTGCGAGATGTTTTTGGCATGGACCCATTAACCTGAATAGGTCTGTGCTGTCGGCTAAAAAATGGACATGCGTCTGCTCCACACGGAGACATGGTTCATGCTGATTCACGGACATGTGAAAGGGGCCAAAGCATAACATTGGTCTCAGTATGTCCGTGCCTCTGGCATGTGTCGGCACGGACTGCACAAATGACGGAGGAAGAGATGTGTGAAAGAGTCCTAAGGCTGGTTTCACACTGCCGTTTTTTTGGCGTCAGTGTGAGTCTGGCTGAAACTGGATGTATCCACATCGGTTTTCGGTCCAGTGACTCTCAATTGGGCCAGAGACACCTTCGGGTGCATCCAGTATTTTCTATTTCCCTATGCTCCAGGTGTCACCAGATTTTTCACTGAGACCAAAACTGCAATTAGTTGCAGTTTTGGTTTCCATGGCAAAGCCTGTGTACACTTAAATCGGGGGCACTACGGGTGGATTTACAATTGGGCTCAATGTAACCTAGATCCGTTGAATTCCAGATCCCGTTGGATTCGAACCTTGGTTTTCGAACTGTGTCTCCCCAGAATGCACACCCCCTAGGGCAGTGTTTCCCAACTCCAGTCCTCAAGGCACACCAACAGGTCATGTTTTCAGGATTTCCTTATCATTAGACAGATGATGGAATTATCCCCTGTGCAAGTGATTAAACTAACACCTGTGCAATCCTAAGGAAATCCTGAAAACATGACCTGTTGGTGTGCCTTGAGGACTGGAGTTGGGAAACACTGCCCTAGGGGGTGTTTTATTTGTCCCCTGTTAATTGATGCCGGGGCACACTGGGGCGGTGGTTGCCATAGCAAGTGCTGTGATTGGTCCACCCCGGAACACTACATTAAACCGTGAGTCGCTAGTGTGTGTGGGTGCTGATTATCTTATTTGTGCTACCTTCAGACCGGTTCGGTCACGCTCTTCACCCACTCCCCAAGTGTGCCAGGGAGTGACGACAGAGCCATTGGTAAAAGCAATGCAAACTTTACTATACACAACTTGAATGAACATTATACAGCAGACAGTACTCTTCTTATCTGCTATGTAACACATAGGCACAATCTTAATGGTTACTGGTAACAGCATATACTTGTGAACGTTTCTTTGCTTGTCAGATGAATTAAGCTTACTTCACATACATAAACAACCATGGAGAGTGATCACTAGCAGGAGGACACTCAACGCGGTCCTTCCCTCCCTTTGAGTGTCAGCCGGGAAACTCGCAGTATTCTGACCACTTCACTGGACTCACTTCCCCTTCACTCAGTTCGACTCACAAAAACCTTCTCCAGCTTACTAACTTCTGAGGTTCAGTCACCCACACATTGCTTACTTGAGAACTTTCTGTTCACTCAGCTTCCTACACAGCACCAGTGCTGGACTCCTTCAGCCACAGGCTGACCTCTCTCTCCTGTGTAGCTCTCTCTTCACTCTCCCACTCCAGACTGACTCTAAAATCTTCTCTGTGTCTCTCCTAAAGGTACCGTCACACGCGGCAATTTTGCTACCAATTTCACTGGCAATTTCCTGGTTGCAGTGAAATCATGGACACATTGTTCCATTTGTACACGGCAACAAAATAGAACAATGTGTGCATGATTTCACTGCAACAAGCAAATTGCCAGTGAAATTGGTAGCAAAATTGCTGTGTGTGATGGTACCTTTATGGTGGGTTTACACACTTCAATCATTGTGTCCAATATCTGAACCAATCTCTGGTTGCAGTGAAATCATGGACATTTTGCACCATTTGTACACAGCCACAAAATGGAACTATGTGTCCATGATTTCACTGCAACCAGAGATTGGTTCAGATATTGGACACAATGATTGAAGTGTGTAAACCCACCATTAGTCTACAGCCTGGCAAGTCCCCCTGTGACTCATCCCAGACTTTAACCCTTCTGGTCCCTGCAATAGTCTATGCAGGATTTTCCCCTTTAGCCTACATACTAGTCTGTACAAATCTTCACCTTTCACCTACATTACTACATGCAGCTTATATTATACTATCTATTATATAATCACGAATGGGTTTTTTGCCCCTTCTGAGTCCGCTCGTGCTGCGAGTCAGCGTGGTCATGTGGATACGCCCGAAGCATTGGCCGCGCAGCGGCCATTGCGAGCAGTTCTAAGGCGACTCGCTATGCCCGCGCAGCGGGCATGGCGAGTCGCCTTAGCAGCGCGAAGCATTGGCCGCGAAGCGGCCATTGCGAGTCAGAGACTCGCTCTTCTAGAATCCCGATGCATGTGCATCGGGCACCCAGCTAGTCTATTATATAATCACAAATGGGTTTTTTGCCCCTTTTGAGTCCGCTCACGCTGCGAGTCAGCGTGGTCATGTGGATACGCCCGAAGCATTGGCCGCGCAGCGGCCATTGCGAGCAGTTCTAAGGCGACTCGCTATGCCCGCGCAGCGGGCATGGCGAGTCGCCTTAGCAGCGCGAAGCATTGGCCGCGAAGCGGCCATTGCGAGTCAGAGACTCATTCTGCTAGAATCCCGATGCATGTGCATCGGGCACCCAGCTAGTCTATTATATAATTGCGAATGGGTTTTTTGCCCCTTCTGAGTCCACTCGCAATGCGAGTCGGCGTGGTCATGTGGATACGCCCGAAGCATTGGCCGCGCAGCGGCCATTGCGAGCAGTTCTAAGGCGACTCGCTATGCCCGCGCAGCGGGCATGGCAAGTCAACTTAGCAGCGCGAAGCATTGGCCGCGAAGCGGCCATTGCGAGTCAGAGACTCGCTCTTCTAGAATCCCGATGCATGTGCATCGGGCACCCAGCTAGTCTTTACATAAGGAGCTCTGAATATCTATATCCTAAAGTACACCATATTATGCCTAAAAACAGTGCAACACATCATACCTTATAACACACAATTACATAACATCTACTATTCCTATCACTAGCTTACAGTTTGTTTAATACACTCTATGTAATTAAATCACACATAATGCAATTACATCATTGATGTCTTCAGAGGGCACAAGACTGCAGGTTTACCCTCTTACTTTGGATCCGGCAGAAAAAGGTAAGCACCTGGAAGCAACTGTCTGCCCCTGCACCACTATTATCACTGATCCATCAGTGATAATACCAATGGGGGTGCATCAGTTTGTGCACTTGCGGGGAATGCGGGAAAATCTGGGGGGTGCAGGCTTTACCTGTATCGCATTAACCTATATTATGGCCACCAATTATATTGGGCTAAACTCCAATTTAAAGAAAACCTATTAATAAAATGAGTTTAATAGCCAAATTTCTTGGTATAAATATCACTTTTATTGAAAATAGAAAAATATATACCGTATATACCGTATATACTCGCGTATAAGCCGAGTTTTTCAGCCCAAAAATTGGGCTGAAAAGTTACCCCCTCGGCTTATACGCGAGTCACTACACGGGCGCCCCCCCCCAGAGGTATACAGGCCCCCCATCAGTATACAGGCCCCCCCATGGTCCGTAAACCTGTAAAGGAAGATGATTATACTTATCACTGTCCCGGTGCCGTCCCCGCTCTGCATCGCGCTCCTCCATCTTCCGGCTTCCTGTCGGCGCCGACAATGACGTCATTCGGCGCAGAACACAGGAAGTCGGAAGCCGGTGAATGAAGATGGAGGATCGCGATGCAGATGGAGGATCGCAATGCAGAGCGGGGACGGCAGCGGGACAGTGATAAGTATAATCATCTTCCTTTACAGGTTTACGGACCATGGGGGGGGCCTGTATACCTCGGGCTGCTGTATATACCCTGGGGCTGCTGCTGTATGTACCCTGGGGCTGCAGCTGTATGTACCATGTGGCTGCTGCTGTATATATCCTGGGGCTGCTGCTGTATATACCCTGGGGCTGCTGCTGTATATACTCTGGGGCTGCTGCTGTATATACCATGGGGCTGCTGCTGTATATACCCTGGGGCTGCTGCAGTATATACCCTGGGGCTGCTGCAGTATATACCCTGGGGCTGCTGCAGTATATACCCTGGGGCTGCTGCTGTATATACCATGGGGCTGCTGCTGTATATACCCTGGGGCTGCTGCTGTATATACCCTGGGGCTGCTGCTGTATATACCCTGGGGCTGCTGCTGTATATACCATGGGGCTGCTGCTGTATATACCATGGGGCTGCTGCTGTATATACCCTGGGGCTGCTGCTGTATATACCCTGGGGCTGCTGCTGTATATACCCTGGGGCTGCTGCTGTATATACCCTGGGAAGGCTGCTGTAACACTGCTGTGGCCTGTATATACCACTGGGGAGGCTGCTGTATACCACACTGCTGGGGGCTGTATACTACCACTGGGGAGGCCTGTATACCATCGGGGGGGCCTGTATACCACACTGCTGGGGGCTGTATACCTGTGCTGGGGTCCACCCTCGGCTTATACATGAGTCAATAGTTTTTCCCAGATTTTGGGGGCAAAAGTAGGGGGGTCGGCTTATACACGGGTCGGATTATACACGAGTATATACGGTAATACAAAATTCATACATAGACAAAATCACTTTGAAAAGCCAATCAGAGACCATAACATCCCTCAATTTTATTGTAAGATAACAACCATATGATGTTGTACATACATTACTACAATTCATGCTAGTACATATTAATACATATATTTTCTCCTGATAATTATGCCGGTAATTAATCAAGTATAAAGTGCAAAGTGCAAGTGCCACAAAAACATTTTGGATCGTAAAATACTAAAGAATAAAATAAAATAAAAAACTCTCCACCAGAATATTTACTGTTAAAGTGCAAAAAAATCTAAAAGCAATAAATCAATGAATTATATTCTTTCTTTTAAATAATGTGCTGAAGCAATCTATATTGCTAGTGTTTCACACTGTGCTTCAAAGGTGAAAAAGGAGAAATACACTAAAGTGCAAAACAAGTGTGTGTATATTTACACTGGCAGAATATCTAGAGAAATAAAAAATTCACAATGTATATTTTGTATATATCTCAAATAAATATCCCTCCTCATAAATTTAGGGTCAGAAATCACAATCTTATATATAGTCCTCTATAGTCTTCTACAATGTGTACAACAGTACAAGGATCAGCCTAATCACATTGTGTACTCCAAAATGACAAATGGTGCTGGTCCTTATATTGCCTGTAATCCACACTATAGCACAATAAGCCTAAATGGTGATCAGACCCCATGAGGTTTCAGACTCAATTCAAGAGATACAAAATATCGCTATACTGCTGCAAACCAGGGTATTATGGTATAGCAGCTGCTCCAGTATTGGTACTAGTATGCATGTACATAATAAAAAATAGGTTGAATCGCAACAGAAATGAATTGCATGTGGGGATAAAGTCCATACCAGTCCTCTGGGGAGTGCTCACCCTTAACGCGTTTCGCCACAGCTTCTTCAAGATTTCTGACCCTAAATTTATGAGGAGGGATATTTATTTGAGATATATACAAAATATACATTGTGAATTTTTTATTTCTCTAGATATTCTGCCAGTGTAAATATACACACACTTGTTTTGCACTTTAGTGTATTTCTCCTTTTTCACCTTTGAAGCACAGTGTGAAACACTAGCAATATAGATTGCTTCAGCACATTATTTAAAAGAAAGAATATAATTCTTTGATTTATTGCTTTTAGATTTTTTTGCACTTTAATAGTAAATATTCTGGTGGAGAGTTTTTTATTTTATTTTATTCTTTAGTATTTTACGATCCAAAATGTTTTTGTGGCACTTGCACTTTATATTTGATTAATTACCAGCATAATTATTAGGAGAAAATATATGTATTAATATTTACTAGCATGAATTGTAGTAATGTATGTTCAACATCATATGGTTGTTATCTTACAATAAAATTGAGGGATGTTATGGTCTCTGATGGGATTTTCAAAGTGATTTTGTCTATGTATGAATTTTATATTACCGTATATATTTTTCTATTTTTAATAAAAGTGATATTTATACCAAGAAATTTGGCTATTAAACTCATTTTATTAATAGGTTTTCTTTACCTGTAACGCTCCAGATTTAAAAAAAAAATGGCAGTGTGAAACCAGCCTAGCCTCACTCAAAATTTTTTTATTATTGATTATTAATCATCAAGAAAATTATTTTCTATGTTGTGCCACAAGGCAGTCATCATTTTTAAGAATGTGTTCTTAAAAATTGAAATCTTGTGTGATTTTACCCCTTAACGCCCATAATGGGTGTATCCATCATGGAGCGGGCCAGGGCACATGGAGAAAGGCTCAGGAGCTGAACTCTCCCCACACAGGGCTGGTTAATTAGAATGGTGATCATCTGCACACAGTCAGTATTTGGTGAGTTTTTTACCTCAGTGTTTGTAAGAAAAAATCAGGAGTGGAATAATCAGAGGAAACGTATAATAGAAACACGTCACCACTAGTGATGAGCGAGTAGTGAAATATTCACACTCGCTATACTCGTAACGAGTAGTTTCTAATACTTGCATATTCATCTGAATATTGAGTCTGATGTTAGTCAATCAGTGATAGGTTCCACCCACGCACTTCCAGCCGTAAAGCGAGTCTTTCCAGGACAGGGTGAGAGGGTAGGCTTTTTTTGCGTTTTTACTGCATAAAACACTTTGCTGTGCCCCCCAGAGAAAAGCCTAACATTCAATCTGCTCTCACTGAGGTTCCAGATCACTTTGTGTACTGAAGGGAACTGGCAATATGTGTCAGATCAATAACGATTGATACACCACTGACGAGCGCCAGCGATACTCGCCGAGTAAGGCCAGCTTCACACATTTATTTGCTGGTTCTGTCTGGTGTTTTGCAGCAAGCACCGGACAGAACCTGACAGCCCCAAACATAACAGGACCAAGGGGCAAATATGCCCTTCGATCCTGTTTTCTGCCAGAATCCACCCTGCGCGCGGCTGCCACTGTCCAAGTGCTGAAATTTTAGCAGTGTAGCTCTCCACGTGCTGAAATTTCAGCCGGCGGCTCTTGTCCAGGTGCTGAACGAGCACGGCTTGAATTTCAAAGCCGCCACTCGTTCAGCACCCAGAGTCCGGGAACCGGTCCAATTTTTTGATGGATTTGGGGCGATCTGGCACCCATACTCCCATTTTATGGGGCGCCGGATCGCACTGGATCCGGGAGGATCCGATTTTTGCCCCGGACACAAAAAAATGCTGCAAGCTCCGATTTTGTGTCCGGGGCAAAAAAACTAAATCTGCCGGATTCTCCCGGACAGCACAAAATCGAATGGAAAATCACTGCCATCCAGCCCCATAGGGATACAATAGGGGCCAAATCGGATCCGGGGCTGTCCGGATCCAGAAAATCGTGGTGTGAAGCCGGCCTTACAAGTATACCGAATACCATACTATTAGTGCGAGTAGCGAATAGTAACCGATCACACTCGCTCATCACTAGTCACCACTTCTGTATTTATCACCCACTCCTGCTTTTGGCTACAGATAGAGGTAAAAAACTGACCAAATACTGAGCGTGTGAATGTGGCCCAACAGTCGCCCCTAGTTGCTAACCATTGAAGTGCCATTATTACTCCGATAGCATTTAAATAAAATGTGTGTCTTTCGTGCATTGTGACTTCCTGCGGTGCGATTGTGGAAGACAGGTGGACCAACATGACCACCAGAGGCCATCTTGGACCCTCTATGAAGCTTGCCCCACTGTTTTCCTCACTATTCTGGATTGCAGACATTGACCCTGCTGACCATACTTATTCTGGATCATAGTGTCTATTGTCGCCTAGTGAACCCCGGATATTAATGGAGGGGGAAACGCGTCAGGACCTAAATAGGACCTTTATCTGGGACTATGTATTTGCACAAACTGTAGTTGTGTGGGGGTGACCTTACACTGTTTTTGGGTAATTGCAGGGACACAGAGAATCTATAGGGAGGCACCAAAAACAGGGCGTCCTACCCTGCATTGTTAGGTAGGGACCTCAGCTATCCATGAACTGCATGTAATGGAGTGGACTATGGATCATAGGAAAGTCCTGGTTACAGAATAGTATGAGGCTCAGATATTTCACACATTTCCATGTTTTTGAGTCTATATGACATATTTAAAAAGGGTTGGCCATAGAAAGAGACATGTAGTTATTACCCACTGTCAGAAAACGTGTCATAAACTGGGCTGCAGTACCATACACAACCTGTAGAGGCGCTGTGTGGAGAAGAGCCAGGCATGTTTTATAATCCGGACAAGACTCGTGAGATTAATGTGAGGGAGTTGCCTATAGCAACCAATCAGATTACAGCTCTCAGTTTACTATGGCACGCTGAAAATCAAAGACGTGCCCTGATTGGTTGGAGCTCCTACTCCACTGTAGGATTCGCATACCTCGCTCCGCACACTTCGCTCACTATCATGAATAACGGCTAGAACAGAGCGGAGCTCGGGGCAGCGGCGGGACGGCTGCAGGCAGCTCCGCGGAGATCCCTTCACTGTCAGTAGTAGATGCACATATCCGGCGGCAGGGGGCGCTGTGGGCGCTGCTCTCCGCCTGTGACGGTCCCCTCTCTCCGCCCCCCGGTTCTCTCTGGCAGCTCGGGATTTCCCGCTCTACGTCCCATCGTTTGTGCGTTTGGAGGCAGAAGCCCGCGCAGGCCATCACCAGCCCCGGGGTGTCCCGGAGCCCTCCCCGACCGACTGCGAGGGTCCCCGGCCAGGAGAGTAGGAAAGACACGCGGGAAGCCCGGCCTGCCCCGGGAGGAGCCCAGGATGGCGGTCAGCCTGGACAAGGAGGCCTACTACCGGCGGATCAAGAGGCTGTACGGCAATTGGAAGGTGATGAATGGCGGCGGGAGTATCCCTGGCCCCGGGGGCAGCGCCGGTCACGTGTTCATCACCGGCCCCGTGTTGTCCCTCACTGTCCGCGCCATCATCTGCCGGGTCACGTGTGCGGCCTCTGCTCTACGAGCACTATACCCCCGTGTATAGAGCATGTGCCCGCTCCACCGGACTGGGGTGATGACGTGCCCACACATGCCCAGGCCAGCCCTGTACAAAGCTATTGAGCAAGTCCTCTGCAGGTAGCGCTGTACCACGTGTAGTACCTCTGCAGGTAGCGCTGTACCACGTGTAGTACCTCTGCTCCCTCTGCAGGTAGCGCTGTACCACGTGTGAGTACCTCTGCTCCCTCTGCAGGGTAGCGCTGATACCACGTGTAGTACCTGTCTTGCTCCCTCTGCAGGTTGCGCTATGTACCAACGTGTAGTGGTACCTCTGCTCCCTCTGCAGGTGGCGCATGTACCCTGTGTGATACTCTGCTCCCTCTGCAGATGGCGCTGTACCCAGTGTGATACCTCTGCAGGTAGCGCTGTACCCCGTGTGGTTCCTGTGCTCCCTTTGCTGCTAGCGCTGTGCCCTGTGTGATACCTCTGCTCCTCCTGCAGGTGGTGCTGTACCCCGTGTGATACTCTGCTCCCTCTGCAGATGGCGCTGTGCCCTGTGTGGTACCTCAGCTCCCTCTGCAGATGGCACTGTATCCTGTGTGGTTCCTCTGCTCCCTCTGCAGATGGCACTGTACCCTGTGTGGTACCTCTGCTCCCTCTACAGGTGGTGCTGTGCCCCGTGTGATACCTGTGCTCCCTCTGCAGGTAGTGCTGTGCCCTGTGTGGTTCCTCTGCTCCCTCTGCAGATGGCGCTGTACCCTGTGTGGTACCTCTGCTCCCTCTGCAGGTAGTGCTGTACCCTGTGTGGTTCCTGTGCTCCCTCTGCAGGTAGTGCTGTGCCCTGTGTGGTTCCTCTGCTCCCTCTACAGGTGGTGCTGTACCCTGTGTGGTTCCTGTGCTCCCTCTGCAGGTAGTGCTGTGCCCTGTGTGGTTCCTCTGCTCCCTTTGCAGATGGCGCTGTGCCCTGTGTGGTTCCTGTGCTCCCTCTGCAGATGGCGCTGTTCCCTGTGTGGTTCCTCTGTTCCCTCTGCAGATGGCGCTGTGCCCTGTGTGGATCCTCTGCTCCCTCTGCAGATGGCGCTGAACCCTGTGTGATACCTCTGCTCCCTCTGCAGATGGCGCTGAACCCTGTGTGATACCTCTGCTCCCTCTGCAGAAGGCGCTGAACCCTGTGTGATACCTCTGCTCCCTCTGCAGATGGCACTGTGCCCTGTGTGGTACCTCTGCTCCCTCTACAGGTAGTGCTATGCCCCGTGTGATACCTGTGCTCCCTCTGCAGCTAGCGCTGTGCCCTGTGTGGTTCCTCGACTCCCTCTGCAGATGGCGCTGTACCCTGTGTGATACCTCTGCTCCCTCTGCAGGTAGCGCTGTACCCTGTGTGGTTCCTCGACTCCCTTTGCAGGTGGCGCTGTGCCCTGTGTGGTACCTCGGCTCCCTCTGCAGATGGCGCTGTACCCTGTGTGGTTCCTCTGCAGATAGTGCTGTACCTTGTGTGGTTCCTCTGCTACCTCTGCAGATGGCGCTGTACCCTGTGTGGTTCCTTGGCTCACTCTGCAGGTGGCGCTGTGCCCTGTGTGGTTCCTCGGCTCACTCTGCAGGTGGCGCTGTGCCCTGTGTGGTACCTCGGCTCACTCTGCAGGTGGCGCTGTGCCCTGTGTGGTACCTCGGCTCACTCTGCAGGTGGCGCTGTGCCCTGTGTGGTACCTCGGCTCACTCTACAGGTGGCGCTGTGCCCTGTGTGGTACCTCGGCTCACTCTACAGGTGGCGCTGTGCCCTGTGTGGTACCTCGGCTCACTCTGCAGGTGGCGCTGTGCCCTGTGTGGTACCTCGGCTCACTCTGCAGGTGGCGCTGTGCCCTGTGTGGTACCTCGGCTCCCTCTGCAGATGGCGCTGTGCCCTGTGTGGTACCTCGGCTCCCTCTGCAGATGGCGCTGTACCCTGTGTGGTACCTCGGCTCCCTCTGCAGGTGGCGCTGTGCCCTTTGTGTTCCTCTGGTCTCTAGAAGTGATGATTAGCCCAGCACCTCTGCCTAATCTGCTGCCAGGATGATACTGTGGCACTCATCTTGTTGATTTCTTTTTTTTTCCCCACCCTCCGTTCTCTGAGTGTAACATGTTCGTCCAGTTATCTCCTTAGGTGTTAGTACTGGGAAAAAAAAAAGCCATCTGGGGTGCACCATGACTGTGGGCATGACCCATGGCAGGGTATAGATCACTGCGGGTATATGGGGTTCCATCGTGATCAACTAGAAAGTTAGTAGCCGTTAGATGTTATGAGTTGCTGCAGACCCTTCAGGTCTCATTGTGCCCCTTCCACTTACATTATGCTACAATGTGGCACCCGTTGCTCGTCAAGTTTCACCATCTAGACTGGTCAATGTGTTCCTAAAGGTTGGCTGATGTGGTCTGTTGTGTTGATGCAGTCTGATGGCCCAGTGGCTGAGTGGTTAGCAGCACACTGATTCCACAGCAATGCTGAGGCCATGAGTTCAAGTCTGACCCAGCGATGTTGGCAGTATATGCCCAGTTTGTGCCCACTATTGTCTGGCAGTGCCTATGATGAGTTGCCATGCTAATACTGACGCTGCCACCAGGAGCATGTAGTTTCTGAGCTGGCAGTGAATGAGTGTTACTGACTGACTGAGGTGGCCATGACACACTGTTGTTTTCCCTTCCCAGTAGATGCTTTTTCCTTATTGCTGATTCTAATGATATTTTTCAGAAAGGTGAAGAGGACTTCTCCAATGTGGATGCCATTGTGGTGTCGGTGGGCGTGGATGAGGAGATTGTGTACGCCAAGTCCACCGCCCTACAGGTGACGTTCTATTTGTACTATCATTTTTGATTGGTAATTTTTGCAGCACCATCTAAAGCTTTGACTGTTTATTATTCTTGTGTGCTTCTTTTAGACTTGGCTTTTTGGCTATGAATTAACAGACACCATAATGGTTTTCTGCGAGGAGAAAATTTTCTTCATGGCCAGCAAGAAAAAAGTGGAGTTCCTAAAGCAGATCGCAAACACAAAAGGCAATGAGAACGCTAATGGCACCCCAGCCATCACACTCGTAGTCCGCGAGAAGGTATGTGTTTTACGTCACGCAGCGATTCATACTACTATGATGGTGCACCGTGAGATAGTGGACCTCATAGTACCTCTAAAGGGCCCATAAACATTGGGCTAATGTCTGCTGAACCCCCTGATATTGACGAGTTCAGCCAACAGTCGGAAGAGATGCCCACCATGCATGTCAGATTTTGGGCTGCCAATCTCATTGTGCACTCGGAGATAACCAGCTGGCGGATTTTTCCTAGAGAGCCCAATAACTGTTGGCCAAGCGAGGGTCCCTGTGTATGGGAGAATCGGTAAGATAGCTGTTGGCTGAACGTTCAGCAGACAGCCATCTAATGTGTGTGGCCAGCTTAATACCATCGGTGCAATAGACCTCACCTAACAGAATCACAAATTGTGGGAACGTTGGGTGAAGTTCCCTGAGCATGTTCAGTCTTGGGGCAGGTCAAGGGATGCTTATACTGCTTCCAAGGTATTAGGAAATTTACTGGCCCAATTTAACAAAAACAAAAATCCCACCAGGATATGACCTTCAGCTGGACTGGACAGTAGGGGGCTCCTAATAGGGGGCTACACAATAGTGTAGCCTTACTTTGCCAAGATCTGCATGTGACAATCACTGTAAATGCTACTAAGTTGTCACCCAGTGGTGACAATAGTGAAATAGAACGGGTAATAATCATTTGGTGACTTGTCTTCGTTGTGTAGATGAAGCACCCGCTTGACACTCAGCCCTTTAGTATTGTGGCCAAGGTTTTCCTACATCATTGGCATTGGAAGTCGCTCACTTTAGGACAAGGCCTTAAACCCTCAAATAATTTACTTGCCATCATCAAAGCTTTGTGATCACTTTTTCCCCTCCCATCGTTTAGCACCTTAGACCTTTTATGTAACATTCCTGCTCCCACGTTGAGCATAGATAGTGGAATTACCTCTCCGCTGGTGGCTTTGTCATTTTACTAAATCTGCAACTTTCTATCATTTCCACAAGGAAATTCAGCAGTGAAATGGTCCTATGGGGATGCTTCTAATACCTCTGTGCATTATTGCAAGTAATATTAATGTCCTTGGATCCTACTCCCAATCCGAGGGAGGCAGATTGCTGTCTGAATAAGGCAAAGCTCACATTATACGTTGTCCATGTTCATGACATTAGTGGGCTTTTATTTGAATCCCTGAAAAGCAAACAATGTAAAATATTAAATTCTGGTCTCTTTCATCTCCTTTTGCCATGGAGTGTCTTTATTAGGCAAACCCAAATGGTCTACAAGGCTCCCTTCTGTCTCATTGAAGTTTAATGACTGGATTGAGATGAAAGCCCCTGACTGAGTCTTGAGTGGGGACCAAGACTTTTTGCTTAAATGCAGGGGACATATGCTTTGAAAGAAATACAGCATCACATGATGTCCTGTTTCTAAGCTTGTATGGTTACATCTTTTAGTAAAAATGTGCTTTTTGCTACAGCAAAACGAGGGTAACAAGGCAAACTTCGACAAGATGCTCGAGGCCATTCGAGGGAGCAAGAAAGGAAAACGAGTAGGTGTTTTTAGCAAGGACAAGTTCCCGGCGATTTCATGAAAAGCTGGTATGACTGCCTGAATAAAGAAGGCTTTGACAAGGTAGGAACAGAAAATCTATGTTTAAAGTCCTTACAGCATGTGTCCAACATCTTTCCAGTTGCATATAATTTTATTGTCAGTATGCGGGTTAATATCACTAAGCTGAGAGCTGTGCAGAGCTCTGTATACAGGACAGTATGTTGGGTTTGGTGTTTCCATACAGGCAGGATTGCAGTGACAGGATCCTCTTGAGCGAAATCAGTGATGGTACAGCTCACCTCCTCCACCTCCCTATTTAATAACTTTCTCCAGATCAAAGCAAAACCAGAAATAACGTCTATAAAAATCATTAAGTGAGATATGGTCTGTTTCTGCTAAAAATGGGTCTATTATTGGGTATAACAAACAAGGGGGATAATTTCATGATATCACATTCTAAGTTTTATCTAGATTGTTGTATGTATTGTTTGTGAATGATTTTTCTTATTGTTAGTATCAATTGTTCAGAAGCGTTACATTTTCTGGACAAAAAACCATAACTGGACGTTACAGCAGTGATGCATTTTTTTGGTTTTGCTCTTTTTTTGTGCAAAGTTGGTTTGGATCTGGGCAATAATTCTACTAGATTGGGGTCTGATGCTCCACAGGCTTTGTTAACATTAAGAGCCGCTTTACACACACCAACTTCTGTGACCAACTTCTGGACAGATCTCTGGTTGCAGTGAAATCATGGACACATTGCTCCATTTGAACACAGCCACAAAATGGAACAATGTGTCCATGATTTCACTGCAACCAGAGATCTGTTCAGAAGTTGGTCACAGATATCTGTGTGTGTAAAGCGGCCCTAAGAGTTTTACTTCCCACATTGATTTTGGTTGTAGAGGAATCTTGGGAAATGTTGCCCAAATGAATGGCTTTGTCGCCAGTTAAGCCATATACTTGTAGGCAGCCCAGACGTCTTCTGAATAAGCCTTTGGTGCTAGTGTTTAATCATTGCAGCAATGAATATAGGACATTTCTTGAGTCTCTTCTCATTCCTTAGGTTGATATCAGTGCCGCTGTGGCTTACACGGTGGCTGTAAAAGAGGATGGGGAACTAAACCTTATGAAAAAAGCAGCCACCATTACCGCTGATGTCTTTACCAAATTCTTCAAGGATCGTGTCATGGAGATTGTGGATGCTGATGAGGTAATGAAATGATATGTTTTCAGCAAAGTTAACTGCTTTTCACTAGACAATGCTTATCCATGAGACAGGTAATAACTTACTAATTGGTGGGGTTCTGACTGCTGGGACTGGCATCAATCACTAGAATAGTGTATTTCTATCTCCAACCATGGCACACTTATCCTTGTTACAAAATGGAATGGTCCTCCATTCATTCGCTATGGAGCTGTCGGAAGAAGCCATATGCATTGCCTTATTGGAAATAAATGGAGTCCTGGTGAGCATGTACATTGTCACTCCAAGGGGGTGGAAATTCCTTGTTATGCCAATGGCTTTCACCAGACAGCACCATTTTAAAGTGAACCTGTTGCCAGTTTTTTTTTTTTACCATATAAGCTGTATACACCACCAGTAAGGCCTTATATTCATCATTCTAGAAAGTTGTATAGAAGTCCCCAGGCCTATCTGCATAATGTAAAAAAAAAAAACGCTTTTATTATACTCACCCGAGGGGCGGTCCGGTCGATTGACGTCATTAGTTTTGGTCAGCAGCCTCCTTTTTCTTGTCATCACATCCTCCTCTCCTGCTTCTAGAGGGCAACATGTCCTACATCACCCACACACTGTTTCCTCCACTTTGCTCCTGCACATGCACACTTCTCTGCCCTCCTGATGATGGAGCAAAGTACTGTAATTTGTAGGGAAAGGTCAAAGAACAAATGGGCACTACACGGGTGTTTTTTGACCTTTTCTCATGCCTGTGTACACCCGGATACAGAAGCAGCGCGAGATGTCCAGGAGCTCAAGGTGACGTCGACTGCTGGTATTTATGTTATATCAACAGGGGCCTGATAAAACTGAAAGAGGGCTAGGCAGGTAAATAGTCAAAGCCTTAAGGGCCCGTTATACACAACGATATTGTGAACGATATCTTTGCAACCTCACCGGTTTGGTGACGTTGCAGCAATGTCGAAACGACATCTTTGTATGTGACACGTATCAACGATTAGTCGTTGATCGTAGATTTATGTTCAGGTCCTTAAATCTATTGTTGGTCTCCTGCTGGACAGCCGGAATCGGCGCGTGTGACAGCAGGAAACCAATGATGGACGAGCTCCCAGCGCTGGACAGCAAGCACTGGAAGCTGGTAACCATGGTAAACAGTGGGTATCTAGGCAGCGCGCAGCGCCTAGTTACCCGTTATGAACCTTGGATACCAGCCTGTAAGCGGAGAAGGCTGGTAACTAGGGTATACATCGGGTTACTAGGCGCTGCGCGCTACCTAGATGCCCACTATTTACAATGGTTACCAGCCTTTTCCCGCTTACCGCAGCCAGACAGCGGGAGCCAGATATCATGGAGAGAATATTTTATTTTCCACGATGTTGCTGGTCCACTGCTCGCTGGTGAGTTTGCCTGTGTGACAGCTCACCAGCGATCAGTTCACAATGTGGCAGTGATCCACATCATTGGTCGGATCGCTGCCACATTGCAGCGTGTAACGGGGCCTTTAATCAGTAAAGGGAAAACGAGCGTTACAAATAATTTTTTTTACACGTCAGATTGTGAGAATATCATTAGGCAGGGATGTTTAGGCAGGGAATTTTGATCCACACATGTGCCTTCTGATAGATTAAAGTGTTCAGGAGACCTGACAGGTTCGTTTTAAATATTTTCCTTGCTGAATAAAATGTACAACTTTTATTTGTTTGCGCTCATTCTAGAAAGTACGACACAGCAAGCTAGCAGAGTCTGTGGAGAAAGCCATAGAAGATAAGAAGTACTTGGGTGGTACAGATCCATCCACCATTGAAATGTGTTATCCTCCTATAATCCAGAGTGGAGGCAATTATAATCTAAAGTTCAGTGTGGTCAGGTGAGCCCGCCCTCCCAATACAGTAAGGGTATGTGCCCACAGGAAGGTTTAACGTCGGTTTAGCAGCGAAAACCGCCGGCGGTTTAGCATAGGTTTTATTTAAATTTATGCAAATCCTAAGCAGCGTTAGGACTTACAAGTAACCCTATGTAATTTAGAAACCGCTGTGCACACATAGTCGGTTTATGTGAGCGGATCTGCCCGCGGTTGAGCGGTTTCCCAGCGGTTTAGCAGCATACAACATGTCAATTCTTCTCAGCGATTTTTGATCGGTTCCATGAACAAAATCCTCCATAGGAAACCGCCGGAAAAACCGCTGGAAAAACCGACTGAAAAACGCTGTGCACACGCTGAAGAAAACCGCCGGAAAACAGCTGGAGACTTCAGAGCTCAGAACTGATAATTTCCAGCGGTTTACTGACGGTTTGAACGCCACTAAACCTTCCTGTGGGCACATACCCTTAAGGTTTTAGAAACTGAACACTGGTACATATCCACTCATTTGTGTTTTTTTTCTTGTAGTGACAAAAACCACATGCACTTTGGGGCAATCACATGTGCCATGGGCGTCCGCTACAAATCGTACTGCTCCAATTTAGTGCGCACCCTCATGGTGGATCCAACACAGGAGATGCAGGAAAATTACAACTTTTTGTTACAGATGCAGGATGATTTATGCAAGGAGTTAAAGCATGGTAGGTGCTTCTTGAGTTAGCAGTGCGTTTGCTTCATATAATTCATCACATTTCCAGGGGGCTGTGACACTTCTGTTGATCCTCACAACTCCTATCTGTAGGCTATGCCATCTGTGACCTCAGTTAGTATACAAATAGGTGTAGGGTAGGTTTCCTCCACAAATGTTTACATCCATTGCATAGCATACATCAGTAACTTTCCAGATAGGGGGAGCACTCTTTCTTTTGGCATCTGAGATAAATATGGCCCTTTGATTGGCGGTTTTCTTCCGAAGCTTTCCTAACCTCTTTATTTTAAAGCAAAAAAAAAAAGTGTGAATTGAGTCTTAAAAGAATAGAACATGATTATCATTGTGTTACACCAGGTGCAAAAATAAGTGAAATCTACCAAGCCATTATGGAACAAGTAAAGAAGCAGAAACCAGATCTAATGAGTAAAATCACAAAGAACTTGGGGTATGTGCACCTCGTGTGGCAAATAATGTGTACGACTCACAACCTGCTTCTTGCTAACATCTACTTCTCTATTCATTTCTTCAGTTTTGCAATGGGAATAGAGTTTAGGGAAGGATCTCTTGTATTAAACAGCAAAAATCAGTACAAGCTCAAGAAAGGTAGGAGTCCAATATAATACTTTTAATAAACCTTATCCAGGCGAAGTAATCTTGATATCCAAAGAATATTCTTTCCTGACTTAATTCTTATTAAAGGAATGGTGTTCAGTGTTCATTTGGGTCTGTCGGACCTCACCAACAAGGAGGGAAAGAAGCCAGAAGAGAAGACCTACGCCTTGTTTGTTGGAGATACAGTGCTGGTTAATGAGGCAAGTAGGGGGACAGTTTAAAAGAAGTACTCACTGATGCACACTTTTATTTTCTCTGTTTTTGTTTTCTTGACAACATTTTGGCAGTTAATCTTTTGGCTTTAACCAAAAATGATTCTGCAACATTTTTGCTGTGATTTTACAAAATGCAATCACAGCAAAAAGGGCAAGAACTGTCAAGTGTGAATGTAGCTGGGTAGGCTTGTTGCCCAGCTAACACAATGAGCAATTGAGTTGGTATCTGAGTGTGTGGAGCTGCTGATTACATTACTCTCGAAGAGGTTTTCTTTTTTGTTTTGAGAAATGTTCCCGTCTCGCAGTTTTTTTGTGTTTAAGATTATAAAGTTTAACTCACTCTCCCCAGGTCCAGGGCTCAGTCTCTGGAGTCTGTTATAATCTACAGGCTTATGTCAGGTTGATAGCTGCAGTGCTAATCCGTGCGCTCTGCGGAGGTCACTGATTGGCTGAGGTGCTGTCATCGTGATTACAGCACTGCTGCAAAAACATCAGTGCAGCGGTGGAGCGCTGACACTGGATCGGATGTTGGCGAGTACCAGCTGACTTTATTTTGCTTGCCTGCCATTTTTTAGGTCCCACTTTGTTGGAAGTGGAAAACCCCTTTAATCAGTTTTGATCAGTGTTCAAAGTAAAAGACTGACGCTTGATGGATTTTCTTTTCTAAAAACAATATTTCATTTTGCTGGTTTTATTAGTGTTCATTTTCTTTTTTTTTTTCTCTCCTTGTAATTTTTTTCTTTGTCTAGGAGGGACCAGCAACCATTCTAACCGGTGTTAAGAAAAAAGTGAAGAATGTTGGAATCTTCTTAAAGGTAACTTTGATAAAGTCGCGACATTGAGTTTCTTGAAAAATATGTTTGACTACCTTTTAAGCCAGCATATTGGTATACTTGGTTCAACATCAATAACAGATCCATGTAATTACTTATTTGTCTCATCAGAATGAAGATGAAGATGAGGAGGAAGAAAAGGATGAAGCCGAGGACCTTCTTGATCGAGGATCTCGAGCTGCAGCGCTGCTCACAGAAAGAACTAGAGTATGTTCTATATTTGAACTTGAATTCAATTCTATAAAGCTGTCATGGATCATCTTGGTCTTTTCCTATTTTGAGCTGTTTGTGATTGCTTCACTGCTGCTATATTTTACAGAATGAAATGACGGCAGAGGAGAAGCGCCGGACTCATCAGAAAGAGCTGGCGACACAACTGAATGATGAAGCACGGAGGAGGCTAACGGAGCAGAAGGGCGAGCAGCAGGCGCAGAAGTAAATCCTTGCTGTAACGTATCTCACTGGTATTTGTTATGCTGTTTGATTCACTGTTAGTAATTGATTTTCTTCATCTAGGGCTCGCAAGTCTAATGTTTCATACAAAAACCCCTCACAAATACCAAAAGAGTCTGAAATTCGGGAGATGAAGATTTATATAGACAAAAAGTATGAGACTGTGATTATGCCTGTTTTTGGAATAGCTACTCCCTTCCATATTGCCACCATCAAGGTAAATGCGCATCAGCTCCATATACTGTGAGCTTTATTTTGTTTTTGCTAAATCATTATGAAAAATTCTTACTACGTTGTTTCCAAATAAATAGCTTTGTACCAAGTGTACTTGGCACGATGTGGCAGCTCCATTTTGTCACCTTGCAGCACATGCATCACCATGCTAGCCAGGAAACAGTGATGGCTTATGATTTGTAAAAATTTTATTTTTATACATAATTTTGGTTCCAAGGCTTCAGAAACTTTAGTTGTGATTCCGCTGTTTTTATGTGTGGCAGAGTTTTTAGCTGGCAGATCTACTTTAATATGGATATATGAAACCAGAATTTATAGGCATTGCACAGTACTGAGCATGAAGAGTTTATGGTTTTTCTTTTCTCCATGTAATCAACTGGTTTTTGGAGGCTTTTTATTTGCTTTCTTACACAATTTCTGTTTCTTTATATACAGAATATTAGTATGTCAGTTGAAGGTGATTATACGTATCTCCGTATCAACTTCTACTGCCCTGGAAGTGCATTGGGGCGAAACGAAGGCAATATTTTCCCTAACCCAGATGCCACATTTGTGAAGGAAATGTAAGTTATATTTGGTACAACAAGTGGGTTTGAGTACACTTATCTTTTCTTTAATTTCTTTATAATTTTTTTTTTATTCAGAACATACCGGGCCTCCAATATGAAGACCCCTGGAGAGACCGGCGTGCCATCACTCAACCTACAAAATGCTTTCCGAATTATCAAGGAAGTACAGAAACGATATAAGACAAGGGAGGCAGAAGAGAAGGAGAAAGAGGTGAGAAAAGAAGACATCTGTCTTGATCGAATCCGATAGTTCTTCTAATATTAATTATTGACTTCAATTTCTTCTACAGGGCATTGTAAAACAAGATTCCCTTGTCATTAATCTTAATCGTAGTAATCCAAAGTTGAAAGACTTGTACATTAGGCCCAACATCGCCCAGAAACGAATGCAGGGCTCTCTTGAGGCCCATGTAAATGGTAAGTGTGAAACTTCACAAGAAGCCATCATTCCTACAGGGTCTTGTGCTTTAGTCTACAGAAAGTGGTCAATATACTAGCCTGTATTGTCAAAATACTCAACAGCTGCCCTCTGAAATGCTAAGGTATGCATACAATGAATATAGGAATTGAGATAAGCATTATTGCTAAGGAAATACATTTTAAAAATTGAGACATTTAGCTCATAAAAAAGGCCAGTATTATGTGAGCTTAGAAATCTACATCAAAGCGTATATCTTTGCTAGGTCCCTACCTAATGCCTCTATCTGGGTTCAAAAACTAAAATTAATGGGCAGGCAGGAACCAACTAATAGAAAATTAAAATCCCCTTAAGCTGGTGGGAAGGAGGAAGACATGGGCCCATAATCTAAAATGGAAAAACTGATGGCACTTCAGACTGCAGCTGTTTATTAAGGTACCATTACACGCTGCAATGTTGAAATGAGATCTCCAACGATCTCAAGGGCGGGGCGGTCGTTGGGACATCGTTTAGAGATCATTAATGAGATGTCACATGGCTCGATATCGTGCACGACACACCAACTATGCGGCGAGCAGCTATCGTTCACACAGCCCAGCGAACGATACTTCTTCATTGCTGAGAATAGGGGAAATCATTAATGGCATTGTTATCGCGGTGTCAGACAGAACGATGCAGCAGGTTGGCTGATCATTAATCCTCTGATTTGAGAACATGTTCTCAAATGTGGATTCAGCGATCCAACGTTTTATCGTAGTCGTATCTCAGTCACACGCAACGAGGTAGTAACGATGTCGCTTGAACGACTCCAAATCTGTGACGTTTAAGTGATATCGTTAACTATCTTGTACTGTGTAATGGTACCTTAAGTTAGATCAGATTTCACGTTCAGTTTACACCTGTTCACACTTTTTTGTAGGAAGTGCTGTCAGGTTTTTTTTCTTTTTTCTATTGTCAAAATATCTAACAATCATAAAAATAAAAATAAAATCAGTATAACCTGTACTAGTCTGGTCTGGTTACATTCCTACAGTAATGGGAGCATGAGAAATGGTAATCGTTAACTTGCCAGCCATAGATTATAGCTCCTCACTCGGTTTCAATGTGGCAGTTGTAAAATTATCCAGTTTGGCTTCCACTTGCTTATTTTTATTGTAGTGCTATGTAAAAATTTTTTTTTTTTTTTTTTACTAAAATATTGAAGATTGACCATTAAAACGTGACCAATGCCAAGTTGCAATTTCAGCTCAGATCAGTAATCCACCACCCCCCTCGTCTGCCATGACTGTGCCAATTATTGTGTGTGTCGGGAGTGGGTTTGTCATTTCACCACAGTTGGAATTTTTATTCCTATTTTCTTTTCAATAGAAAAATAAAAATACTTATGTTTTTTAGAAGAGAGGGGTAGGAGGAAACAAAAATGGAAAATCACTTGTTCTTGATGGGTTTAACATCTAAAGTATACAACTTGGTCAACTGAAACTGTAGACACACACTCATACTTTGTATTAATAAGTATATGTACATATGTGTCCTCAGGTTTCCGCTTCACATCTGTCAGAGGTGATAAAGTGGATATTCTATACAATAACATTAAACATGCCATTTTCCAGCCTTGTGATGGGGAGATGATCATTGTGCTTCATTTCCACCTTAAGGTAATCACTGTCATTGTAATTTAGCAGAAGGACCACCCTCAACTCCTCGAATACAACTAGCTTACCACACTTTCTTGTTTCACAGAATGCCATAATGTTTGGGAAAAAGAGGCACACGGATGTTCAGTTCTATACAGAAGTTGGAGAGATCACCACAGATCTTGGGAAACACCAGCACATGCATGACCGTGATGACCTGTACGCAGAACAGGTGAGCAGATCAATCCTTTACCACGTGGGAGCAATGCCTCGAAGAAGAAATGTGTAAATCCTGTTACACTTTAAGAATTTGGTCCAAAAAAGCATACAGTAATACCTTGATTTATGCCTTTAATTTGTTGTGTTATTTTGAGTGCTTAGCCTCCCTGGCGGTCTGTTTATTTCTGGAATTTCTTGCTAAAAGCGGGCTACCCGCGTTCGCGGTAGATGCGGTTAAAAACCGCATCTACCGCATCTGCCGCACTTGTGCCGCACTAGCGGCGCGGTTGCGGCGCGGTTGCGGTAATCTGCATAGGAACCAACCACCTCTGATGCCCCTCATACATTGTTAATATGTGCCCCTGCAGCCTAGTAAACCATTAGCAGCCCTGTTGTTGTGGGCAAAGTGGCTGCAGTAGAAGTGCGATAATGATGGTATATACTTACATGCCTGCGTTCTTGAGGGCGTCTCCCTGTGTGTGCTGGGACTTGTTGTGCTGTGGTCATCATGTCTGCTCGCCCCCTCCCTTATGCACGCCCCCTCTCAGCCTGCTATAGTGATGTGAGGCTGATTGCGTCATAAAGGGGCGGGGCTACCGTGATGCCGCGATTTAGCCCCGCCCCTTTATGACGCAATCAGCCTCACATCACTATAGCAGGCTGAGAGGGGGCGTGCATAAAGGAGGGGGAGAGCAGACATGACCACAGCACAACAAGTCCCAGCACACACAGGGAGACGCCCTCAAGAACGCAGGCATGTAAGTATATACCATCATTATCGCACTTCTACTGCAGCCACTTTGCCCACAACAACAGGGCTGCTAATGGTTTACTAGGCTGCAGGGGCACATATTAACAATGTATGAGGGGCATCAGAGGTGGTTGGTTCCTATGCAGATTACCGCAACCGCGCCGCTAGTGCGGCACAAGTGCGGCACAAGTGCGGCAGATGCGGTAGATGCGGCAGATGCGGTTTTCTCACCGCATCTGCCGCGAACGCGGGTAAGCCCGAGCCTGACTCGGGGTTAACGCTTCTGGTAGTGAATGTTAACCCCGAGTCAGGCTCGGGAATAACACTAGGAAGGTTAACTCCCTTTTCTCTTTCGCCTCATTGGGGGGCAGAGGGCCATGACCACTAACTCCCTTTTCTTATGTTATATTAAGTTTGCTCATTAAAATAAAAAAAACTATTAATCCATTTCAGCCCGTACTTAATGCCCCCATCCTGGTATATATGATGCCCATCCTGGTATATATTGGTCGTCTACCCCCCACATCTTGGTTTATATGATACCCCCCCTGCATCCTGGTTTATATGGTTTCCCCATCCTGATGCATATGGATCCCCATCATGCCTCACGCTGATTTAGCTGACCATATCACATTTCACTGCTGTCCACGCCTGGGGTGATCGGAAGGTGGGGGGGGGGGGGGAATATTCAGTTGCTTATTGAGTGGGTAGGTCACATAGGATCACACAGCAGCTACTCTTAACTCGCATTTGTGCTTGCATGTCAAAGTAAAAAATAAATGGACGGCTCTTATCTCAAATTGTGTGTATGCTGGTGCACTCTTAAGTCCAGGTACTACTGTATTTTGCCGTTTTTACCGAAAACTTTCCTACGAGATCTTAAAAATGGTAAATCTACAAATGCCATTTATTTTGTAAGATATGCCAAACCAAAAATCTTGTATATCCTTTTATCTTGCTTTGATATAGCTGGAAAGAGAAATGAGGCACAAGCTGAAAACTGCCTTCAAAAACTTTATTGAGAAGGTTGAAGCATTAACAAAAGAAGACCTTGAGTTTGAGGTTCCTTTCAGAGACTTGGGGTAAGACTTTATGATCCTTTGCTCATGATTGTAGTTGTGGAGCGTACATTTGGAGACACAATGGTGTTCCCTCCAAAGAAAACCTCTGACAGGTCTCTGGGTTAGCATGTGTGCACTTCAGACAAATGCTGAGGTGTGGTTTTAGTGGTAAAATTCTGGAATATTCCTACTAAAAACGTACACTTTTTTAACTAATGCTAGAGGAACTGCTTACAAATAACTCAAGATCTGTCAGATGACTTGTTTTCTGGGCCCATCCTTGATCACCAATCATGGTCTATGAACCAGCACTCTGCTGAGCCTCATCCTTTTCGCAGTCTATGGGTCTCTGCACCTGGACTCCACCAATCTAAACTTCTGATATATTTATTTTGGTAAAAAAGTGATTATGTTTTTAACTTGAACAAAGTTTTATGTTTCCATGGTATAGATTTCATGTCCATGTTCTAGGTTCAATGGAGCCCCATACAGAAGTACATGTCTTCTGCAGCCAACAAGCAGCGCTCTGGTAAACACAACAGAATGGGTGCGTATTCCTTACTTTTTTATGTATATTTGTGTATATACACAATACATGGAGAGAACACTTAATCATTAAATTCAAGTGTTTCATTCAGTCCAGCGCCTAGCCTTGCAATCTTCCTTTACAAACACTTATGAATGAGTTGGTCCTTTTAAAGTGTTCACAAACGCCAGCATGGTCCGGTACTGGAATATACCACTCTTATAACATGTTAAAGCAGCTTCTTCAATCCTTTGTATTTTTTGATCAGCTGTGATTGTTGGAAGTGATTAGGCACTACAGCAACTGGGCTACAAAGTGACACACTATGTGAAGTTACACAGCGGGGTCACTGAGTGTTGAGGTGTAAAGTGCAGAAGAGCAGCCAACGCTCTGCTCACTCAATGACTGCAGAGTTCCACACCTGCTCTTAAAATTGGCACAATTGTCTGAGGAACTTTATGGTGTGTGTTACTGTAGCCAAGCAGCTGCAATAAAGCCTTAGGGTACCGTCACACTTGGCTATGCTCCAGCGATCCCGACAACGATACGACCTGGCCGGGATCTCTGGTGCGTCTCTACGTTGGTCGCTGGTGAGATGTTAAACAGTCAGATCACAGCAGCAACGATACGGCGGTCGTTGGGAACCTGTCACTCTCGGGCGTAGTATTGAGATCGTTGGTCATTGTCTGTCAAACACAGCGATGCACGCTGCCCAGCAGGAGACCAACTACCTAAAAATGGTCCAGAACGGTTTGTAACGATCAGCGATTTCACAGCAGGGGCCTGGTCGCTGCTACATGTCAACGTAGAGAGATCGCTACTGAGGTCGTTGTTGCATCACAAAACTTCTGACTCAACAGCGATCTCGCTTAGTGTGACGGGGGCTTTACATCCCCAAGCACAAGGCTTATTGTAAGATGGAGTGGTGTACAGCACAATGCCACTCGTTTCTGGAGCAGCGGAAACCCATGGGAACACAGATGCCATGTATCGCTCAATCATACTCTTAAGGACAGCATTATACAAAATTGGTGAATGAAGGCAATGGTGATTATTAATAGAACACATGAATTGATAAATAATTAAAAACAAATAAATAATCGTCATCTAACCAATTTCATATATAATCATAAATTTTTAAGCTTAAAATATAACCACTGTCCACCCAGGATAGACACCATGACAAAGACTGAGCAGTAGGGTGGGAAGCTTCTTCTGTCACTGAGGAGAATAACACCTGGGATCAGTATATATAGCCAGGGCCGGCCTTATGTTGAATGGTGCCCTGTGCGAATTTGCCTTATGGTGCCCCCACGCCATTACTTACTCAGAACACATGAGCATACATGTTTGTACATGATCTATTCATGGTCTTCAAGGAGAGCAGGGAGGGGCGTTGCTATGCTAGGGTTAGAAAAAATCAGGGACCGAAGACCTATATCCTCTCCCACCTCTAATTACCAACCCTCCCATATATAGAGGTGTTACCTGTCATCTTACAGGAGGAGGAGGTGAGCTGTGATATCACCTATTGTGAATGGTGGATCCTGTGTTATCTACTGTATATAGAGGTGTTATCAATCATTGTACAGGAGGAGGTGAGCTGTGACATCACCTATTGTGAATGGTGGATCCTGTGTTATCTACTGTATATAGAGGTGTTATCAATCATTGTACAGGAGAAGGAGGTGAGCTGTGATATCACCTATTGTGAATGATGGATCCTGTGTTATCTACTGTATATACAGTGCCTACAAGTAGTATTCAACCCCCTGCAGATTTAGCTGGTTGACACATGCGGAATTAACTTGGCATTGTGACATTTGGACTCTAGATCAGCCTGGAAGTGGGAAATGCAGTGCCACAAAAATTTTTTTTTTTAAAGCGTTAAAAGTTAATTCAGAGGGTCATTTATTATTCAACCCCTCAAACCACCAGCATTCTGTTTGGTCCCCCTAAAGTATTAAGAAGTAGTTCAGGCACAAATAACAATGAGCTTCACATGTGTGGATTACTTATCTCTTTTGCCAGCCTTTTCTGACTATTTAAGACCCTCCCCAAACTTGTGAACAGCACTCATACATGGTCAACATGGGAAAGACAAAGGAGCATTCCAAGGCCATCAGAGACAAGATCGTGGAGGGTCACAAGGCTGGCAAGGGGTACAAAACCCTTTCCAAGGAGTTGGGCCTACCTGTCTCCACTGTTGGGAGCATCATCCGGAAGTGGAAGGCTTATGGAACTACTGTTAGCCTTCCACGGCCTGGACAGCCTTTGAAAGTTTCCTCCCGTGCCGAGGCCAGGCTTGTCCGAAGAGTCAAGGCTAACCCAAGGACAACAAGGAAGGAGCTCCAGGAAGATCTCATGGCAGTGGGGACATTGGTTTCAGTCAATACCATAAGTAACGTACTCCACCGCAATGGTCTCCGTTCCAGATGAGCCCGTAAGGTACCTTTACTTTCAAAGCGTCATGTCAAGGCTCGTCTACAGTTTGCTCATGATCACTTGGAGGACTCTGAGACAGACTGGTTCAAGGTTATATGGTCTGATGAGACCAAGATTGAGATCTTTGGTGCCAACCACACACGTGACGTTTGGAGACTGGATGGCACTGCATACGACCCCAAGAATACCATCCCTACAGTCAAGCATGGTGGTGGCAGCATCATGCTGCGGGGCTGTTTCTCAGCCAAGGGGCCTGGCCATCTGGTCCGTATCCATGGGAGGATGGATAGCACGGCCTACCTGGAGATTTTGGCCAAGAACCTCCGCTCCTCCATCATGGATCTTAAGATGGGTCGTAATTTCATCTTCCAACAAGACAACGACCCAAAGCACACCAAGAAAACCAAGGCCTTGTTCAAGAGGGAAAAAAATCAAGGTGATGGAGTGGCCTAGTCAATCTCCTGACCTTAACTCAATTGAAAACTTGTGGAAGGAGCTCAAGATTAAAGTCCACATGAGACACCCAAAGAAACTAGATAACTTGGAGAAGATCTGCATGGAGGAGTGGGCCAAGATAACTCCAGAGACCTGTGCCGGCCTGATCAGGTCTTATAAAAGACGATTATTAGCTGTAATTGCAAACAAGGGTTATTCCACAAAATATTAAACATAGGGGTTGAATAATAATTGACCCACACTTTTAGGTTTAAAATTCATAAAAATTCAACTGAGCAACATAACTTTTTGGTTTGTAAGATTTATGCTTCTGTTAATAAATCCTACTCTCGTTTGCAGTTTGAAGGCTCTAACTTATTGGCATCTTATCAAACTAGCTAAATCTGCAGGGGTTGAATACTACTTGTAGGCACTGTAGAGGTGTTATCAGTCATTGTACAGGAGGAGGTGAGCTGTGATATCACCTATTGTGAATGTGGTCCTGTGTTATCTACTGTTATAAGGTGTGTTCATCATTGTCAGAGAGTGAGCTGTGATATATATGAAGGTGATCTGTGTTATCTACTGTAATAGAGGGTTCAGTCATGTACAGAGGAGTGAGTTGTAATACCTATTTGATGGGATCCTGTGTCTGTATAGAAGGTTACATCACTGACAGGAGTGATTGTGATCCTATTGTGAATGGTGGATCCTGTGTTATCTACTGTATATAGAGGTGTTGACTCTTAAACAATGCAGCATTTTAAATAAGAACATACTCCAAAAGCTTCTAGGGACCGAGACAGATAGGAGAGTAGCAGGAAAGGCTAGTCCCTGGCGAATTCACCTCATTTGCGTGTATACGGAGAGACCGGTCACTCAAGGCAGTGGGCAGGGAGAAGCCGTCAGGGAACAGACTTTCTGACTAGTCTCCAGCAAGACTTGACCCCTGACAGCACCCCCCATAGTATTCCACATAGTATATTGCACCCCCAAATTCCTCCATATATTATGCACCCCCTTAGTCCTCCATATAATATAATGCACCCCTATAGTCTTCAATATAGAATAATGCACCACCACAGTCCTACATATAGTATATTGCACCCCATAGTCCTCCAAATAACATATTGCACACCCACAGACCTCCATATAGAATTATGCACCCCCACATTCCTCCGTATAGAATAATGCACCCCCACAGTTCTCTATCTAGAATGCACACCCAAAGTCCTCCATTTAGTATAATGCACGCCACAGTCCTCCATATAGTATAATGCATTCCACAGTCCTCCGTATAGTATATTGCACCCTTAAAGCATGACATTATAGTACAATACACCCCCACATTCCTCCATATAGTATAATGCAGTGTACTCACTGATTAAGAAGAAAAAAGTAAATACTCTCTTCTCGCTGCTCCAGTCTCCTCAGCATCTGCTCTGCACGTCTCAGCACAGTGGGACTCACTGATGACAATATCGTACCCCGTCGTGCTGAGCTGCAGAGGGCAGACAGCGGCGGCCGGGACTCGGGAGAAGAATGCTGCCGGCAGAGGTGACTGGAACTATAGGAGTGGGAGCAGCATCTGTGGGGGGCTACCACTGGTACACACACCTCGTACGCACTCGGCTCCACTCCGTACACTCGACCTCGTACGCAACGTCAGGCTCCACTCCGTACACATCGTACGCACTCGCTCCACTCGTACCTCGTCACTGTCCATCCGTACACCTCGTACACACTCTGCTCCACTCCGTACACCTCGTACACACTCGGCTCCACTCCGTACACCTCGTACACACTCGGCTCCACTCCTACACCTCGTACACACTCGGCTCCACTCCGTACACCTCGTACACACTCGCTCCACTCCGTACACCTCGTACACACTCGGCTCCACTCCGTACACCTCGTACACACTCGGCTCCACCTATCGTACACACTCGGCTCCACTCCGTACACCTCGTACACACTTGGCTCCGCTCCGTACACCTCGTACACACTCGGCTCCACTCTGGAAACACACGGCTCCGCACACCTCGTACATGTGGCTCAGCTCCGTACACAGGTTACTCTGCTCAGTACACCTCATACACGCTCGGCTCTGCTCCGTACACCTTGTATACACACGGCTCTGCTCTGTACACCTCGTACACACTCGGCTCCGCTCCGTACACCTCGTACACACGCGGCTCCGCTCCGTACACCTCGTACACACGTGGCTCTGCTCCGTACATCTCGTACACACGTGGCTCTGCTCCGTACATCTCGTACACACTCTGCTCCGCTCCGTACACTCGTACACACTCGCTCCGCTCGTACACCTCGTACACACGGCTCCGCTCCGTACACCTCGTACACACGGCTCCGCTCCGTACACCTCGTACACACGGCTCCGCTCCGTACACCTCGTACACACGGCTCCGCTCCGTACACCTCGTACACACGGCTCCGCTCCGTACACCTCGTACACACGCTCCGCTCCGTACACCTCGTACACACGGCTCCGCTCTGTACACCTCGTACACACGCTCCGCTCTGTACACCTCGTACACACGTCTCCGCTCTGTACACCTCGTACACACGTCTCCGCTCTGTACACCTCGTACACACGTCTCCGCTCTGTACACCTCGTACACACGTCTCCGCTCTGTACACCTCGTACACACGCTCCGCTCCGTTCACCTCGTACACACGGCTCCGCTCCGTACACCTCGTACACACGGCTCCGCTCTGTACACCTCGTACACACGGCTCCGCTCTGTACACCTCGTACACACGGCTCCGCTCTGTACACCTTGTACACACTTCTCTGCTCTGTACACCTTGTACACACGCAGCTCTGCTCCATACACCTCGTACACACGTCTCTGCTCCGCACACTTCGTACACACGCGGCTCTGCTCCATACACCTCGTACACACGAGACACTGCTCTGTACACCTCGTACACATGTCTCCGCTCCGTACACCTCGTACACACGTCTCCGCTCCGTACACCTCGTACACACGCGGTTCCGCTCCGTACACCATGTACACATGAGGCTCCGCGCCGTACACCTCGTACACACGTGGCTCCGCTCCGTACACCTTGTGCACACGCGACTCTGCTATGTACACCTCATACACACGCAGCTCCGCTCCGTACACCTCATACACACTCAGCTCCGTACACCTTGTACACACTTGGCTCTGCTCTGTACACCTCATACACACACAGCTCTGCTACATTCACACTGTACATCCCTCCTGATCACACACAAGCTCACCTCATCCATTTCTTCACTTCATCCTGCTTAGTGGAAGCTGCCCTGTATACTCGGAGATGCTGATCATGTGATCCCTGACTCTCCCCTCCATTGACATCATGACAGGTCCTGTAAGCACAGGCCTGTGCAGCTCCACAGGTGGGCTCACACTGCAGGGTGGAGGGGGGGGATAACGCGGCGGCGGCCAGGACTATAGTAGAGGGACCGGCATCAGCAGGGGGCCGCGTTACCACCAGGCGCTCCTGCGGATGCCGCTCCATGTCTACTAGCAGCCACGCAGATCTAGCGAAGCCCCTTGGAGCGGGAGCAGGGCAGCAAATAACAGTGACAGCTGTCTCCCTGCGGCGCCCCCTGGAGTGTGGCGCCCTGTGCGGCCGCACGACTCGCACATGCCTAAGGCCGGCCCTGTATATAGCTCTCCTGGCCTCCCCCAAATTGACCAGTCAATCGCTGCCTGTTGTGTGCTTCTGTCCAGTCATGTGACCGGCTCTCTGGACCATCTACAAAACAAATACTATTAGCCAACCACAAAAGGGGAAGATGGGGACAGGTCTAGAGAAGACAGCTGTTACTAGGCAGAAAAAGCAAGAAACATTTAATAAAAAACAAACCCTACTTCAAAGACATCAAACCATGAGTCCCCCCATGCTAAATGTTGTAAAGGGGAGCATATGCATTCTGTAGGTGTGAACAATCGTGCTCCTCTCTGGCATCTGAGGAACAAGTCTGTGTGGTGAATGCCAGAGAACATTACCCGCCTGGACTGCACTGTGCCAACTGTAAGGTTTGGGGAGGAGGGGTAATTTATTGGGTTGCTTTTCAGGGCCCTTAATTCCAGTGAAATGACATCTTAAAGTGATCCTAAACCCAGAAACTGACCCCCCCGTATCTTCAGACCTGTCCCTGCACCCCCTCTTATCATTTCTAGCCATCCCTTTTGCAGAAAAAAATCGCTTTTGTAAAGTAAGAGAAAAAGTTATATATACTTTGTCCTGTGTGTGTTCTCTCATTCTGTGCAAGCCGCAATGGGCGGGGCCTGTGTGCTGCTGCCTTGTAATTATGCACGCCCCTCTCTGCATCTAAGAGCCTGGCCGCGTCTCAAAAGGGGCGGGGTTAAATTGCGTCATGCCGGAGCCCCACCCCCTTTCATGACACGGCCAGGCTCTTAGAAGATGAGAGGGGCGTGCATAATTACAAGGCAGCAGCAGACAGGCCTGCCTATTGCGGCTTGCACAGAAACAGAGAACTCACACAGGATAAAGTAATATAACTTTTTCTCTTACTTTACAAAAGCGATTTTTTTTTCCTGCAAAAGGGATGGCTAGAAATGATAAGAGGGGGTGCAGGGACAGGTCTAAAGATACGGGGGGTCAGTTTCTGGGTTCAGGATCACTTTAATGCTTAAGCATACCAAGATATTTTGGACAATTCTATGCTTCCAATTTTGAGAACGCCGTGTGGAAGGCCTTTTTCTGTTCCACATGACTTTAAACCTGCTGAACAAAATAAGGTCCATAAAGTCATGGCTGCTTGAGTGATATAGAAGAACTTGGCAGACCTATACAAATCCCTGACCATTCCTCATCAACCACCATTACCTAGCATTGAGATTGGGGCCAGGCCCTCTTGCCAGCCTCTCGTCTCAGCTCACAAATGCTATTCTGGATGAAAGGGTAAACATTTCCACGCACTTGAAGATCTTCCAGAAGAATGGAAGCTTTCTTTTTCGCTCCATTGGGAGACCCAGACATTGGGTGTATAGCTTCCGCCTCCGGAGGACACACAAAGTATTACACTTAAAAACAAGAAGTGTAACTCCTCCCCTACTGCCTATACACCCCCTCTAGGAGGAATCCCATCAGTTCTTAGCTTTGTGTTGAAGGAGGCACACTCTGCACTCATGCACTCTCACTTAGTCTTACTCACTCTCCTAGGAGAGTGTCGGATGGAAGCAAAGAGGATCCATAGGATCCCCAGCATGTCTCCTTCCTCACCCTCGGGCAGAGGCGGTTGAGGTACCCTTGGGGTATGACGGGCTGGAGCCCTCATGCTGCGTTTTCCTTCTCCATCCCCTCGGGGCTCTGGAGAAGTGGGATCGGTACGGGCTCCCAGATCTTCTGGAGCTCTGACTCCATCCACAGCCCCTAGGGATCCTGTCGGCTGGTGTCCTGGACCACAGGGCTTCGGTCCCCTGCACCTAATTAAGGTACTCTGGGAGTTATGCTTGCCCTGCCTGCCCTGCTGCAGCCCGGTCCATCCACCTGGGGAGGGAGTATGTGGACTCTGGAGACATTGTCCCTCTGTGTGTGCTCCCTCCAGGCTCTCATGCCCTTTTCAGTGGGCTCTTTAATGTGTTAGCAGTGCTCACACTCTAGAGGGGCCCCTGGTGGTATTTTCCCGGTCCCTAGCGGCCTGCCACTGCAGCGCCGCGGGTTTCCCGGGACTCGCTGGTACTACCGCGCTCGGGTGCCCCTGAGCGCGGGCCGGCGTTCTAAATTTAGGCCCCGGCTTCATTGAGGCCTTGTTTTCCTCCAGGAGCCCGGGCTCCAAGGGAGGCGGGCCCGCCCGCCTTTTGGGGCGGTCTTGGAGCTCGGCCGCTCCCAGCCAGGGCTTGCATCATAGCCTGGCTGGGAGGGAGGGGAGTAGCCCTCCGGATTCCCGGGCTGCTAGGCCACGCCCCCTCGCTCGGCTCCGGCGGCCATCTTATGTAGGGGCTGGAGACTGCTGATCCCATACTCCCAGCGTCTCTCCCTGCACTCTGCAGCTGCCAGTACAGAGCGGAGCATCCGGAGGGCACACACACACTCCCTGGTCGGTCTGGTAAGTCACCACAGGTCTCCTGTTGGTGCCTTTCCTTCTCCTATTCCCCCCTCTGGCTTGTTTCCCTCTGGGAGGATTAATACTAAGGGCGACATGTCTTCCACCAGGAGCAAAGCCCCTAGGGTGAAGGCATTTTACTCTTCTTGCACTGCCTGCAAGATTGCCCTGCCTGCTGGGTCTATTGACCCTCATTGCTCTGTCTGCGCCTTACATGACTCTGTAGCGGCTCAGGGGGCCCCCCCAAGCTCTGCTACATCAGAGCCTTCCCCGAGTCAGGGGGACCAGGATGTCCCTCCTTGGACTGTAGCTTTCACTAGGACCTTTTCAGAGTCTTTCGCCCAGTCCATGACGGCTCTGACCAGGGTCTTGCAGGAATCTTTGCAGGCTTGTCACCGGGAAAGCGCCCCCGGTCCCTCGCCCTCACGCCGCAGGCACCTCAGCGAGTCGTCCCCTGCTGGGGGTGTGGACCCTGGAGACAATACAGGGGTCTCGGACGCAGATCCCTCTCCTCGGCCACCTAAACGCCCACGTAGAGCACTCTCTCCGGCCTCCTCGCTTCGCACGGAGCAGACTGAAGGTTCTCAGATTGAGGGGGCTGATGGTCAGGAGTCCGTGAGGCCCTCGGACGAGGCCTCAGAGGAGGATTCCTTCGTGGATGACTTGGTGTCCTCCATTAACACGGTATTGGACCTCTCGGCTCCCCCTCCCACGGTGGACACCTCGCTCTCAGAGGAACTGTATCAGTTCCTTCCTCCATCCAGACCCCGGGGCTCTTTCTTTGATCATTCAAACTTTAGATCAACGGTTCAGACCCCCAGAGCTTGTCCTGACAAGCGTTTTTCCAAGAAACAGAAGGATACTCGGTATCCTTTTCCCTCTGACGTTGTGAAGGGTTGGTCGGCCTCTCCTAAGGTAGACCCCCCGGTCTCCAGGTTGTCGGCCAATACTGTCATGTCGGTTGCAGATGGCTCCTCTCTTAAGGACCCCACTGACCGACAGATTGAACTTCTGCAGAAGTCAATCTATGAGGACTACAGGAGCCTCGTTTGCCCCGGCTTTCGCTGCAGTTTGGGCTCTGCAGGCTGTTTCTGCCTGCTTGACAGAACTGAATGCGGTAGCTCAGGATCTTCCTGAGGTGACTACCCTTACTGCTCAAGCGTCTGCTTTTACTGACTACGCCAGATCGGCCGTCATGGAATCCGCCAGCCGTACCGCAGTGGTCTCGGCTAACTCTCTTGCAGCCCACAGGATGCTGTGGCTGCGTGACTGGAAGGCTGATGCCACGTCCAAGAAATTTCTACAAGGCCTCCCGTTCGCGGGACACAGGCTCTTTGGCGAACAATTGGACGACATCATCAAGGAATCCACGGGTGGAAAGTCAACTTCTTTACCTCAAACCAAGGTACAGAAGTCTGGTCAGCGTCCGATGCACGCCAAGTTTCGTGCCTTTCGTCCCTCCTCAAAGACGTCGTCGTCCTCCTCCTCCCGTACGGACAGGGATCAGAAGTCAGGCCGGCCGTGGAGGTCCAAAAATCAACAAAGGAAGCCAGCCAGCGCTACAGCTGCCAAGGCGGCCTCTTCTTGACTCGCCGCCTCTCCCAGCAACATCCTTGGTCGGTGGCAGGCTCTCCCACTTTGGAGACATCTGGCGCTGCCAGATCCAAGACCAATGGGTAGTCGACGTAGTCACCCAAGGCTACAGAATAGAACTGACCTCCCGTCCTCCGACTCGTTTTGTCTCTCTTCGCCCCCGCCAACAAGGGCCTTGGCCTTTTGTCAGGCGCTGGACGCTTTGAGACGAGACGGGGTGGTGACCCAGGTTCCCTCCGGGGAACGATACAGGGGGTTCTACTCGAACCTCTTCACGGTTCCCAAAAAGGACGGATCGGTACGACCGGTTTTGGATCTCAAACTTTTCAACCGGCACGTGAAGGTCAGGTCATTCCGCATGGAATCTCTGCGGTCTGTGATAGCGTCTCTATCTCAGGGGGACTTCCTAGCCTCAGTAGATGTCAAGGACGCCTATCTTCATGTCCCCATCGCTCCGGCACATCAGCGATGGCTGAGGTTCGCGGTAGGAGAGGAGCACTTTCAGTTCGTGGCTCTGCCCTTCGGCGTGGCCTCCGCACCAAGGGTCTTCACCAAGGTGATGGCGGCGATGGTGGCGGTTCTGCATTCTCAGGGCCATGCAGTGACTCTGTACCTGGACGACCTTCTGGTCAGGGCCCCCTCTGCGGAGCAGTGTCAGCGGAGTCTCTCGATTAGTCTAGACACGCTGCAGCACTTCGGGTGGTTGATCAACGTACCCAAGTCTGTTCTTCTGCCTGCTCAGTCCATAACTTATCTGGGCATGGAGTTTCATACTGCCCCGGCTCTGATCGTCCTTCCGGTCGACAAACAGATCTCGATCCAGGAGGAGGTCCAGTCTCTCATGCGGTCAGACTCCGTGTCCATCAGGCGTCTGATGCACGTTCTAGGGAAGATGGTGGCGACCATGGAGGCAGTGCCATTTGCGCAATTCCATCTCCGTCCGCTGCAATTGCAGATCTTGCGCGGATGGAACAAGCAGTCCTCCTCCCTCGACCAACACATCCCTCTGTTGTCGGACACGAAGGAGTCTCTTCGTTGGTGGCTGCTTCCATCCTCCCTATCTCGGGGCAGATCCTTTCTGCCCCCCTCTTGGTTGGTGGTGACCACGGACGCCAGTCTTCTAGGCTGGGGCGCCGTTTTTCTTCACCACCGGGCACAGGGCACCTGGACAAAGCGGGAATCTTCCCTTCAGATCAATGTTCTGGAGATTCGGGCCATTTATTTGGCTCTTCTGGCTTTTCAGAGATTCCTGGCGGGGAATCCGATTCGTATACAATCCGACAACGCCACCGCGGTCGCTTACATCAACCACCAGGGAGGCACTCGCAGTCGTCAGGCCCTTGCGGAAGTCCACCGTATCCTGCAGTGGGTCGAGGACAACGGCTCGTCCATCTCAGCAGTACATATTCCGGGAGTGGACAATTGGGAGGCCGACTATCTAAGTCGGCAAGGTATGGACCCAGGAGAATGGGCTCTTCACCCAGATGTCTTTCGGCACATCTGCGACAGATGGGGCACTCCAGACGTGGACCTCATGGCCTCTCGGTTGAACCACCAGGTCCCGCGGTTCATGTCTCGCTCGCGGGACAGCAGGGCGGTGGCGGTGGACGCTCTGGTCCAGGATTGGTCCAGGTTTCTGCCTTCCGTACGTGTTTCCTCCAATCCCTCTATTACCCAGGGTTCTTCGGAAACTCAGGATGGAATGTCATCAAGCCCTGCTCATCGCCCCAGACTGGCCCAGGAGGGCCTGGTATCCGGATCTTCTGCAGCTCTCGACGGGGATTCCGTGGAGGCTCCCTCTCCGGCCAGACCTTCTGTCTCAAGGGCCGTTCTTCCACCACAATTCAGCGGCCCTCAGCCTGACTTTGTGGCACTTGAAGACTGGTTGCTGACATCCTGTGGCTTTTCTTCGGAAGTCGCCGCAACCATGAGACAAGCCAGGAAACCTGCCTCGGCAAAAATATACCGTAGAGTCTGGAAGATTTTCTTTTCTTGGTGTCGTCTCCACAGAAAATCCCCCTGGCCTTTCTCTCTTACAACCCTGCTTGCTTTTCTTCAGTCCGGGTTGACCAAGGGGTTGGCTCTCAGTTCCCTAAAGGGCCAGATCTCCGCTCTGTCTGTGCTTTTCAACAAGCGTCTGGCTAACCTGCCTCAGGTCAAGACGTTTGTACAAGAGGCAAATCACATCGTTCCCCCCTACAGACATCCTCTGGACCCATGGGACCTTAATATGGTTCTCGCGGCTTTGCAGAAGCCGCCTTTTGAACCCTTGAGGGAGGTGTCTCTCTGAGACTTTCTCAGAAAGTGGCCTTTCTGGTGGCTATTACATCTTTGCGCAGAGTTTCGGAGCTGGCAGCTCTGTCCTGCAAATCTCCTTTCCTGGTAGTTCACCAGGATAAAGTGGTACTCCGTCCTGTGGCGGAGTTTCTACCGAAGGTGCTGTCCCCGTTCCACCTGAATCAAGACATTGTCCTGCCATCTTTTTGTCCTCATCCGGTTCACCAGTATGAGAAGTCTCTCCATACTCTGGACGTGGTCAGAGCGGTCAGGATTTATATCTCCCGCACGGCTGCCTTTCGCCGCTCGGATGCCCTGTTCGTTCTCACGACGGGCAAGAAGAAAGGAACGCAGGCTTCCAAGTCCTCCTTGGCTCGGTGGATCAAGGCTCCCATTCAGGAAGCCTACATTCTCTCTGGTACACCTGTGCCGGCTGGGATTAAGGCACATTCCACAAGAGCTGTGGGTGCCTCGTGGGCCCTACGTCATCAGGCCACGGCGCAACAGGTGTGTCAGGCGGCCACTTGGTCTAGCCTGCACACCTTTACGAAACACTATCAGGTTCATGCATATGCTTCGGCTGAAGCTAATGTGGGTAGACGGATCCTTCAGGCGGCGGTTGCTCACATTTGAAGTTACTGTCTTGCTTGGGTCTCTTCCCACCCAGGGATAGCTTTTGGACATCCCAATGTCTGGGTCTCCCAATGGAGCGAAAAAGAAAAAGAGAATTTTGTTTACTTACCGTAAATTCTTTTTCTTCTAGCTCCTAATTGGGAGACCCAGCACCCACCCTGTTGGCCTTTGGGCGTTGTTCTTTTATGTGAGTGACTGGTGTTGTACATGTCGCTCTTTTGGCCCTGTTGGCCGACAATGTTTAACCGGACCTTTTGGTCTTGATGTGGGTTTTATCCTCCTTCCTGCTTGTGCACCGAACTGATGGGATTCCTCCTAGAGGGGGTGTATAGGCAGTAGGGGAGGAGTTACACTTCTTGTTTTTAAGTGTAATACTTTGTGTGTCCTCCGGAGGCGGAAGCTATACACCCAATGTCTGGGTCTCCCAATTAGGAGCTAGAAGAAAAAGAATTTACGGTAAGTAAACAAAATTCTCTTTTTTTATAACTGCAAAGAGGAGACTTACTCCATATAGTCTATGGTTTAGAACAAGATGATATAAAAGCTCCTATAGGTGTAATGTAGAGGTGTCCCAATACTTCTGTCTGTTGTGTGTTACTAGATAAGCCATTTAATCTTTAAAATATCCCCAACACTGAAATTGCCCTTTCTCTTATTATATTGGTTTTGATTTCACAGCCTCCCTTTGTTGTGACGCTAGACGAGGTGGAACTTGTACACTTTGAGAGAGTCCAGTTTCACCTGAAGAACTTTGATATGGTCATAGTCTACAAAGACTACAATAAGAAGGTTACTATGATCAATGCCATTCCTGTGGCATCCCTCGACCCAATCAAAGAGTGGCTGAAGTGAGTACCTCTAACTAAAAAATAGACGTTTATGTGCTGAACATTGGAAATCGTTATTTCATAGTATTCTTTGGGACAAATTTTATATCGAATTCTCGTATAGCTTGTAGAAAAAGTACTGAGAGAATATGGCAGTAGAAGACTTGTGGGGCCTTACCAAGATATATTTTTATTGCGTTGATATTTCTTTATGTATCGAGCAGTACAAAGTGATGCTATTATTTAAAAAAAAAAAAAAAAATATATATATATATATATAAAATTTCTTTAATGCTGCCTTATTTTCTTCCGCAGTTCATGTGATATTAAATACACTGAGGGAGTCCAGTCCTTGAATTGGACTAAAATTATGAAAACAATAGTGGATGACCCCGAAGGGTTCTTTGAACAGGGCGGCTGGTCTTTCCTTGAACCGGATGGGGAGGTAAGAGAATTATGCACCTTTATGTTAACTTGAAGTCAACAAATAATATATTTTCTTAATCGCTTCATTGGGGACACAAGAAGACCTTGGGTGTATGCTTGCTGCCATCAGGAGGCTGACACTATGCAAAACAACAGAAAAGCAATTCCTCCCCAGCAGTATACACCCACCTACTGGCACAAATGCAACTCAGTTTTAGCTTAGTGTCATAGGAGGCAGACATGAATCTCCGAGCCCCATATCTATTTTTTTTATTAGATTAGTTTTTAATTTTTTAATTATTTCAACAATGAAGATTCATCAGGGAATACATAGCGGTTGAGCCAATCCGTCACCCCGCATAGAGATCGAGAGTCCATTGTACGCTGGTTGCACTGATAACTCTCCCTCTCTGAGCCAGGGCCATCCATCCCTTCCTAGAAACAGACCCTGGAGAACCCTGAGGCCGGACGCCCTGGCCCAATTGCTTCCCTACTCGCTCGCCCACCAGAGGCGGCCGGTAGGGTCGTCAGACGCCCAGATCCCTGGAGCACAGGGAGCCAAGACAAGTTTCTGCATCTGAAGCTCTGCACCTCTCAGGACAAGGTAGGGATCTGCATCTTCATGGCAGCAAGCAGACCCTGGGTCCGGGGACCATATATTTTTCCCTTCCCCATCCTCACTTTACCAGCCCCCTCCTGGTGCTCCTCAGCTTATCCCCCAGGCTACTCCAATGAGGGGTAATTGCTCTGAAGCAGTAACAGCAGTGAGGGCACTCTGCTTCTTCGTGCACGGGCCGATTACTGGCTAGCTCAGCAGCCTGATTAGCCATGGCCCTTATCAACTAAGGCTGCAGCAGGGGTTGCCTGATGGTGAGGTGCTTTATTGATTCTCAGGGGCTCCTGGCTCTGTTTCAGGGCCTGTAAGCCCCTCTACCATATCAACCTATGGAGGGAGAAGCTGCAGCTGCAATGGATCCACAGCTCCTTACTTGGAGGTAAGTCAAAGCCACTGCAGCCACCTCTAACAGAGAGGCTTTAAGCAGCAGCCATACCCGGGCCAGCACAACCCTGGATCCGAGGCTCTGCGCCTTCGTGCCTTCTGATCCGGGCCGCTGCCAAAAATTTAGCCCAGGCTTCTGTTACGGCCTCCGATGCTCTCCTGCCCGCCCACAGACAGCGTCCGGACCAATCACGGCCTCCCGCGGGCAAGCTTCTCTGAAAGGCACTGACGCTATTCCATCCTTGGTCTCGTTCACATGACTCTCTTCCGATAAGGTTCGGGCACCTTATTTTTGCTAGTTGCTAGTCTAGTAACAGGGACTCCAGTCTAGAGATTTAGGAAGAATTCTATTCTCTCCCCTTTGTCCACGTTCACTACCATTTCAAGTGTGGGCAGACACCTTGTCGGCATTGCTTTCTGCGGCTTCCCCTTTAGGGATAACTGACCGTCCATTATCAATTCTTTCCCTTATTACTTCGGGCCTAGACAAGAATAGCCCTTTTTGGTTGACAGCGACCACTTCTTCTGTCGAAAAGTGCTGGCCTCTGTCCTTTATTATTTTCTACTCTTATCTTCCCACCCTTGGGGACTGCTTTTGGACGTCCCATGGTCTTCCTGTGTCCCCCAATGAAGTGATAAAGAAAAGGGGATTTTGGTGGCGTAAAATCTTTTTCTTTTGCGCTCCATTGGGAGACCCAGACATTGGGTGTATAGCTTCCGACCTCCGGAGGACACACAAGGCATTACACCTAAAAGTGTAACTCCTCCCCTACTGCCTATACACCCCCTCCAGGGAGAATCCCATCAGTTCTTTGCTTTGTGTTGAAGGAGGCACACTCTACACTCATGCTCTCTCACTTTTTAGTGTCGGATGGAAGCAAAGAGGATCTTTTGATCCCCAGCATGTCTCCTTCCTCTTCCCCTGGGCGGAGGCGGTTGAGGTACCCTTGGGGTACAACGGGCTGGAGCCCTCATGCTGCGTATCCTTCCCCATCCCTTAGGGGCTCTGGGGAAGTGGGATCCACCTGGCCCCCCTGTCTGGGCTCATCCACACAGTCCACGGCTCCCTGGGTGTCTGCTGGCCTGCGTGAGGGATCCACTGGGTCCGGACCCTGCACCACCAATGAGGTACTCTGTGTGGGTCTGGGATGCCTCTGCAGCTGCATTAGGCTGGCTGGGAGTGGGGCACTGTCTCCCCCAGCTTCCTGGGATCCTGGCCAGTCACTCCCGCGATTTTCGCGGGTGCACCGCGCTGGCCCCCTGCTGGCAGGCGGCCGCAGTGATAAATTTAGGCCCCGGCTTCGGCCTAGTCTCTCTGGAGCCGAGCCAGGGCTTCATGGGGCGGAGCTGTGCCTCGTCCTCACAGACTGTGAGAGGCTTGTGCCCGCCCCTCTGGAGGCCGGCCGCGGCAGGCCGAGCCCTGATCCCCTATGGGAAAGGCTGTTTGCTGCTTAGGGGGTGGTGCTGCAGTGGGGGAAGGGACCTGCCCTCCAGTCACTCCCTCTCCCTCAGCTTCTTTGGCCATCTTGGAGGCTTCTCTCCCTGCATTTTGCTGCTGGCTGCAGGGTCTGAGCGTCTCTGGAGGGCACACAAGGTCTGGTAGGTCACCCCAGTCTCTGGTGGTGCTCCATTCTCCCCCCCTGTCCGCAGCTGCACCCCAATTCCCTTCCTCTGAGATCTATCATTGGATGCACTGAGGGGACACCATGTCTAGCTCCAGGAACAAAGCTCCTAGAGTGCACACACGTTATCATGCTTGCACAGCATGTAAGGCCCAGCTGCCTGCTGGATCCTCTTTCCCTCATTGCTCGGCTTGTGCCCCGCAGGAGGTTGATATCTCACCGGCTAATGTGATCCAGGTTTCTGCCTTGGTGCACGAGCCCCCCCCCCCCAGTTATGGGTCTTGGCTTCTCTGCCTGGCCCGGTGGACCCAGCAGTACCTCCGCCTTGGACGGCTGTTTTTGCTCAGTCCATTTCTGACTCTGTGTCTCAGTCTATGGCGGCTATGACCATGAGCCTTGCAGGAGTCTCTATCAGGTGGATGGGAGGGTTCCCCTGGGGCCTTCGCCACACGTCGTAGGCGTCGGAGCGGTTCTTCCTCTACTAGAGGTTTGGACTCTGGCGACAATTCTGGGCTCTCGGAACCGTCCCCCGCGACCCCCTAAGTGGCCTCGCCGGGCAGTTTCCCCGGCACCCTCGCAGGCGGGCTCACGTGCTGCGACCTCTCTATTGGAGGGGGAGGAGGACTTAGACTCCGTCTGCGCTCCTGATGAGGACCCGGACGTGGGTTCTCTGGTGGACGACTTGGTATCTTCCATCAATACGGTGCTGGACTTGACGGCTCCTGCACCGCCGGTGGATTCCTCTGTTTCAGAGGAACTTTATCAGTTTCTCCCCCCGGCCAGGTCCAGGGGATCTTTCCTGGATCATTCCGATTTTCGCTCGACGGTTCAGACCCCTCGGGCTTGCCCTGACAAGCGCTTCGCTAAGAAGCTGAAGGATTCCCGTTACCCTTTCCCACCAGATGTGGTCAAGGGTTGGTCTGTTTCTCCGAGAGTCGACCCTCCGGTCTCTCGGTTGTCTGCCAACACCGTTATGTCGGTGGCGGACGGGTCCTCTCTCAAGGACCCTACGGACAGGCAGATCGAGCTTCTGCAAAAGTCCATTTTTGAGGCTACTGGGGCCTCCTTTTCTCCTGCATTTGCTGCTGTGTGGGCTCTTCAGGCGGTTTCAACTTGTCTCTCGGAGATCCCTAGGTTTGCTTCGGGGATTCCTGAGGTAGCGGTCCTGACGTCTCAGGCTGAGGCGTTTACGGACTACGCTAGATCCGCAATCATGGAATCGGCTAGCCTTCGGCGGTAGCTTCGGCTAACTCGCTGGCAGCACGACGGATGTTGTGGCTGCGCGACTGGAAGGCGGACGCTACGTCTAAGAAGTTCCTCCCAGGGCCTTCCGTTTTCGGGAGATAGACTATTCGGAGAACGTCTTGACGATCTCATCAAGGAGTCGACGGGTGGCAAATCCACCTCTTTGCCGCAATCTAAGACGCAGAAGACCGGTCCGCGTCAGCTGCATGCTAGGTTTCGCTCCTTTCGTCCCTCCTCCAAGTCAGCCTCGTCATCTTCATCCTCTTCCCGTCCGGACAAGGACCAGAGATCCCATAGGTCCTGGAAGCCTAAGGCCCAGCAGAAGAAGCCTGCCGGCGCCTCAGCCACCAAACCTGCCTCCTCCTGACTCTTCGCCTCCTCCGGGAGTGTCCAAGATCGGTGGCAGGCTCTCCCGCTTTGGAAACATCTGGCGGGATCGCATCCAGGACCGGTGGGTGGTGGACGTGGTCTCCCATGGCTACAGGATCGAACTGGAGTCGAGGCCTCGACTCGGTTTTGCCTCTCTTCGCCTCCTCCGGCGAGGGCTGCGGCTTTTCAGCGGGCGCTAGACGCTCTGCTTCAGAGCGGGGTTGTGGTCCCGGTTCCGTCCGAGGAACGGTTTCGGGGGTTTTAATTCCAACCTTTTCACGGTTCCGAAGAAGGAGGTTCAGTCCGACCGGTGTTGGACCTCAAGCTCCTCAACAGACACGTGAGGGTCAGGCCTTTCAGGATGGAGTCCTTGCGCTCGGTGATAGCGTCCCTGTCTCAGGGGGACTTCCTGTCCTCGGTGGATGTGAAGGATGCTTATCTCCACATCCCCATTGCCTCTGCTCACCAGAGATGGCTGCGGTTCGCTGTGGGAGAAGACCACTTCCAGTTTGTGGCTTTGCCCTTCGGCCTCTCATCGGCTCCGAGGATCTTCACGAAGGTGATGTCGGCCATGGTGGCAGTGCTGCATGTACAGGGGCACGCGGTCACCCCGTACCTGGACGACCTGTTGATCAGAGCCTCGTCTGCGGAACAGTGTCAGTTGAGTCTCTCTGCCACCTTGGATACTCTTCGGACATTCGGTTGGGTAGTCAATTCCCCGAAGTCGGTCCTTGTTCCTATGCAGACGATTTTGTATCTGGGCATGGAGTTCCACACCATTCCGGCTCTGGTGATTCTCCCTCTCGACAAGAAGTCCTCGATTGTGGAGGAGGTCCGGTTCCTTTTGCAGGCGGACTTGGTTCCCATCAGGCGCCTGATGCATGTTCTAGGGAAGTTGGTGGCGACCATCGAGGCGGTCCCTTTTGCGCATTTCATCTGCGTCTGCTTCAGCTACAGATTCTGCGCGGATGGGACAAGAGGCCGTCCTCTCTGGATCGGTCCATTGCCCTTTCGTCCACGACGAAGGAGTCTCTCCGATGGTGGCTGTTACCCAGGTCAATGTCCCGAGGCAGGTCGTTTCTTCCCATCTCTTGGTTGGTGGTCACGACAGATGCCAGCCTTCTGGGCTGGGGTGCGGTGTTCCTGCATCACAGGGCTCAGGGCACCTGGACACTCAGGAATCTGCTTTGCAGATCAACGTCTTGGAGATTCGTGCCATATACCTGGCTCTCCCTGGCCTTCCAGAGGTTTCTGTCAGGAAATCCAATTCGGATTCAATCCGACAACGCGACGGCTGTCGCTTACATAAACCGCCAGGGAGGCACTCGCAGCCGTCAGGCGCTCGCGGAGGTCCAAGCCCATCCTCCGGTGGGTAAAAGACAACGATGCGTCCATCTCGGCTGTCCACATCCCCGGAGTGGACAATTGGGAGGCCGACTACTTAAGCCGGCAAGGAATGGACGAGGGAGAATGGGCCCTTCACACAGAGGTGTTCCTGCACATCTGCAACGAGTGGGGAACTCCCGACGTGGACCTGATGGCGTCCAGGCTGAATCATCAGGTCCCAGCCTTCATGTCTCGCGCTCGAGACGACCTGGCAGTGGGGACGGATGCTCTGGTCCAGGATTGGTCCCGATTTCGTCTGCCCTATGTGTTTCCCCCGTTGGCCTTGTTACCCAGGGTTCTGCGGAAGCTCGGGCGGAATGCAGGCGAGCCCTTCTCATCGCCCGGACTGGCCCAGGAGGGCTTGGTACCCGGACCTGTTACGGCTCTCGGTGGGGGTTCCATGGAGGCTCCCGGATCGGCCGGACCTTTTGTCTCAGGGTCCGTTCTTCCGCCACAATTCCTCGGCCCTGAGCCTGACTTTGTGGCGCTTGAAATCTGGTTGTTGACGTCACGTGGTTTTTCCACTCCTGTCGTTGCTACCATGAGACAGGCCAGAAAGCCGGTTTCTGCGGGAATCTATCGCAGAGTATGGAAGATTTTCTTCTCCTGGTGCCGTGTTCACGGTTGTTCTCCCTGGCCTTTCTCTCTGTCAACCCTTCTGGCTTTCCTCCAGTCGGGTTTGGATAAGGGTTTGGCTCTCAGTTCCATCAAGGGACAGATCTCGGCTCTGTCGGTTCTCTTTGATAAGCGTCTGGCTACGCTTCCCCAGGTTAAGACGTTTGTCCAGGGGGCGAGTCACATCATTCCTCCCTACAGACGTCCTTTGGACCCATGGGATCTTAACTTGGTCCTTGCAGCGTTGCAGAAGCTGCCGTTTGAACCTCTTAAGGAGGTCTCCCTTTCTAGGCTTTCTCAGAAAGTTGCCTTTTTGGTGGCCATTACTTCTCTGCGGAGAGTTTCGGAGTTGGCTGCCTTGTCCTGTCGGTCTCCTTTTCTGGTGTTTCACCAGGATAAGGTGGTGCTTCGGCCTGTGGCGGAATTTTTGCCTAAGGTGCTGTCTCCTTTCCACCTGAATCAGGACATTGTCCTGCCATCTTTTTGCCCGCATCCAGTTCATCAGTATGAGAAGTCCCTCCATACTTTGGACCTGGTCAGGGCTCTCAGGATCTACATTTCCCGAACGGCGTCGTTTCGCCATTCGGATGCTCTGTTCGTGCTGACTATGGGTCAGAAGAGGGGTGAGGCAGCCTCCAAGTCTTCTCTGGCAAGGTGGATCAAGTCTCCTATTCGGGAGGCTTATGTCTCTGCTGGTTTGCCTTTACCTGCTGGTATTAAGGCTCATTCTACAAGGGCTGTGGGGGCCTCGTGGGCCTTGTGTCATCAGGCCTCAGCTCTTCAGGTGTGTCAGGCGGCCACGTGGTCTAGTCTGCACACCTTTTCCAAACATTATCAAGTCCATGCTTTGGCATCGGCTGATGCCAATGTGGGCAGGCGGATCCTTCAGGCAGCTGTTGCTCATTTATGATGGGCCTGCTTTTGGTTTTTTTTCCCGCCCTGGGATAGCTCTTGGACATCCCAATGTCTGGGTCTCCCAATGGAGCGCAAAAGAAAAAGAGAATTTTGTTTACTTACCGTAAATTCTTTTTCTCCAGGCCCCTTCCACGACAGCATAGGAGGTTGCCTCTCCACACCCTAATTGGGACAGGAAGCACAAGAGAGGTTAAAAGGCCCCTCCCACCTCCCACAAGCCAGTGTCTTTCCTGTCCTCATGGGGCATGGAGAGGTTTTTTCTCTGTGCTGTGGCGGCCAGCGAGCTTCAGCATACCTTTTTTTTTTTTCCTTTTGATGCTGGGCAGTCTTGGTCGGGCTTGGCTCTTCCTCTACTGCTCCCATGGTGTTATGCCATGGGACCAATGCCTGGCCCTCCGGATCCCCGGTGGGGGTGATGCGGGCTATGGTCTCCCTGGTCGGCGGCCTCCTCTGCTGGGGGAGCCTGCCGGCTGCTTCCCGCGCATGTGCGCGTTGTCCCGCACGGCCGGAAGTGACGCCGGTGGGCGGGACTTCCGGTCAGGTGCTCTCCCGACAGGAGAGCGGCGCTTGCGGGTCCCGGCGTCGGGACTCGGCGGGGCAGCGCGCGGGCACGTCTCCCCTGGGGCGGCCTGCCCAGGACCCGGCGCGGGAGGTGGGGAACCCTTCTTGGACACTGGGAGGGGCAGGCCTTCCTGGTTGTAGGCTGCCCTGAAACCGGCTGAACCACGGTAAGTCTGGTGCGGTGGTGCTCTTGTCAGGCACAACCCAGTGTTCCCCCCTGCCTCAGAGCTGGGGGGGGGTCCTGATGATCCGGCTGTCGGTTCTTTGTCCTCTGGGTTGTTCTGGAGGACGACACTGTCCCTGAGAATGCTTTTGCATGCCAGCTGGCTGGAACTTCCCATTTTGTGGGATGTCGCGGTGTCAGAGCTGCACGGACGACATGGGTCTCCCTTGCCTGGGTAGTCCAGAGCGCGGGCTTCCCTGTCCTCCCTCGCCCCAGAGGCTCCTAAGCCAGGCCTTCTTCCCCTGAGGGAAGCTCCTGGCTGCCCTTCTGGCTGTGGATTCTCTGGTCAGCCGCTAATATGCCCTCTGTGGCAGCCTCTGCTTCCTGACAGGCTGGGCTTGGACAATTCCTCGTTGCCATGGAGGTCTTGTTTGGGGCTGTTCGGAGCACTAGGGGGCGAGAAGAGCGAGTCCTCTCCTCCGTCTGGTCGAGTGGTTTGCTGGGCTTACATATGCTAAGCTGCCTGTTTTTCCGGTTCATTCCTCCTTTTTTTTTGGAGGACTGGGATTGCCGGTGTACCATTTCCAGAGTGATCTCAGTCGCAGATTTCTCCTGAGTTCCCCTGGTTTGTCCCACGTGGTGGATGTGAGGGGGTGCAGCCACTCTCCTTTTGTACATAGGAGCTCTCTGTGGCGCAGTTGGTACTCCAACTGGATGTAAGCCTGATCGGTTCTGTTAGCATCCTCTCTTTACGGGCCTGCTAGGACCGATCGATTGAGTGCCTTCTGAAGTATGCGTGGGAGGCCTCCTCCGCCTGCTTTCGGGCGACTTTCGCTTCTTGTGTGTCTAGCTCCCTCCTTAACTGGCTGGATCTGTGGGTTTGCCATGTTTCCCTAGGCATCCTGGGGAAGCTCTCCTTGCTTCCTTTCCCTTGGCCTGGCAGCTCCCTATGGGGGGTTCTCGGTTTCTGCAGGCCGGCTGTGTGGCGGTCGGTGTGGAGTGGGGTTCCCACTTCCGAACTGCTGCTGGGCTCGATCCCCTTAACAGATGATTTGGTGTTCAGGCTGGCTTTGGTGGAGATCCTGGGGAAGGCGCCTGTCCACGGGGCTCTTGCGGTGCACGAGCCCCCCTGGTCACGGACCTTTTGTTCTTCGGTGCCTTAGTACTCCCAGCCCCACGGGACTGGGTATTCTGGATGGAGTTCCCAGGTGGGTAGAGGGGACCATGTCCTTGTCCCTTCTCCGTTTGCAGCAGCAACTGCCTGCCTACGGGTGACTCGTGTCAGCTGCCATAGTAAACCCATTGTGCATGCCCTTGACACTCTGTTAATGCTAAGTAGCAGGAGCCTCGGTCAAGGGCTGGATGGGAGACCTCATGTGAGACACCGTGGGAATCTCCATGAGTTCTGGTGAGGGAGGGGAAGCAGACTCGCGGCCTTCTCCCCTCTTGGCGGCAGATTTTGTTGGCAGTGGATGGTAGGGGTCCTTTCGGTTCCTCTTCACGTTCGGGTCTCCAGGTTCCCGGCCTGCCTTCGCGGGGCGCGCACGGTATTCTTTATGCAAGGGTGAGGGATTTCCTGCTTGCATACGCCTCATTTCCTACCCTTGGAGTGGTGTTAGGTCTACTCCTGCCTCTTCTTGGTCAGGGTGCCATCTGGGGCCTCCCGGGTCCTTCTCTGCCTGACACGCTCAACCTGCATGTCAGGTACGCGCGTTTCTGGATGGTGTCTTTTCTCTCAGCGATTCCGTTGATGGGCGACACCTCCAGATGGCTACAACCGATTTGATGGGCGCTTGCTTCCCCGTTCCCTTCATCCTCGGCGCCGGAAGTTCTTCATCTTCGAACTTCCAGTTCACTGTCCTTCCCTTCGGGCTCTCCTTGACTCCCTGAATTTTCTCGGAGCTGTTGCGATGTCAGTTGACATTGTACACCCATTGTGCATGCCCTTGCCTTTCTGTTGAAGCTAGGCAGCAGTAGCCTTGGTCTCTGGCTGGATAGGAGTCCTCATGAGAGGAATGCGAGTCTATATGGGTTTCCCAATAGGAGTCTCAGTAGGAGAGCCTGGGGCACTTTCTTGGGGAACCTTTGGCGGCATTGACTTTCTGAGGCGGTGGTGGCCTTCCTGTGGGGTCGGGGCAGTTTGTTGTTGCTATGTCGGAATGTCTACCTTCTAGTTGCTCCCTCCGCTCTCGCCTGCCTGTCTGGAGCCACGGCAGTCGTCCGTTGTCTCCCTCCCTTCGGTCGCCACTTTCGGCTCTGGGATCCTCGTCGTCCGGCATTCCATCTGTCTTGTGGCTCGGGCCCGCTCTCGAGCCTTCCCGCCCCCATCCTGTCTCAATGGGACGGATTCCTTTGTCCCGGACTTCCGGGTTTCGCCTCCTCTAGTGGTTGACCCTCTCGGCCTGTTGCCAGGGGTTTCCTCGGTTCAGTCTCCGGGTCATCCCTCTGACTTTGGCCGCCGGCCGGGTTCAGGGATTATGGGGTCGTGCCTTTTGTCCCGGTCCTCCTTTTCTCGGGGGCTGAGGGGGTCGCGGAATCCCTCCTTGCTGCTCGAGGTCTGCAGGGCATCTCTCGTTCTGGGGTCTTCAGTTGTTGTCGCCTCAGTGACTCCCCTCCGTCATCGGGGGGGCCGGGGTCCTGCGCCCTGTTTCGGGGTCCTCCCAGTTCTTCCTCTGGGCCGAACTGTTCCTGTTTTTTCCTTCGCCTGTTCCCCTGATGAGGTCATTGCGCCTTCTGGCGGATTTCCTCCTCCGGCGCCTGTTTTTCCGCCAGGAGTGTGGAACTTGGACCAGGTGGGTTCTACTCTCTGTTGGCATGCTTGAGTCACTGGCCTTCGTCCTGTTCACTTCCCGCCTATTTCCCTTCAGGCAGGTCCTCTGAGGAAGTTCGGGAACGGCGATGTTCTAACCATCCTTGTGGCTCCTCGGTGGCCGAGGAGAGGCTGGTTTCGCCCTGAGTATATCTCTCATTCTCGAGGGTCCGGTCGTGTTGGGCCCTGACCCCTCCTTACTGTTTCTGGGTTCGTTTGTCCTCCAGATCTTTGGTGGCTCAGCTTCGCTGCTTGGCTTCTGGGCCCCTGTACTGAGGCCTCCGGGCCTGTCTGGACGATTCGTGACTGCCTTGCCGGGGTCCGTTGGGCCCGTCCCTTCTGCACACTGCGGTGGGGCTGCGATTCTTCTCTTGGTATGGGTCTCGTCCTTCCAGATGTCTCGCGCTTTCTGGGTTTTTCTCCAGGTGGGTTGGTCCTGGCGCCTGCCACATTGTGGGCTGGTTTCGACGGCCCGCTCTTGGGGGCAGTTGGGCATCTCTTCCCGGGGTTCGCCGTTTTTTGGTGTCTGCTTCCGGACTTTGTCCGCGAGGGGTCCTTGCTCCTGCCTGGGCTCTCGTTGTGGTCCTGTTTGGCCTGTCACGTTATCCCTCGGGGCCGCTCTCTTCCAGTGCTGTCCGCTTGTTGTCTCACAAGACTCCTTTTCTTGTGGCATTCCTGTCTGCTCGACGGGTCGGGATGCTTCTGGCTTTGTCCTTCCGGCTCCCATCGTTCTCTGTCCCTGCTGACAGCATTGTCCCTCAGCTGGTCCCTTACTTCTTCCCCATGGGGGTCTTGATGTTCATTCCTTCCTGATCGCAGGACCGGGCTTGGTTGTCTTGGGGTGGTGATACCCTGGCGCATAGTTCCCTACCTTTTTTCTTGGCCCTTTGGCCGTCAGGTGAGCTCGTCTGGGGCTTTGATTCCCGTGGCCCCCTGGACCACCCGGGCCCTTACTGTTCTGGCCTCGCCTGGCAGGTTCTGTCACCTTCCGGGTTTTTCCTGCCCTTCCGCCTGTGCTTCCGCAGTCTTCGGGGCACGTTGTGCAGGGGCTTTGCCGTAGCAGCTCTGCGGGGCTGCTGCGTGGTCCTCCCTGCGTACCTTCCCGACTCCTTATCGTCTGGATCTGGGATCCCCCGGGGATTTGGCTTTTTTGCAGGATGTCCTGCAGGCTGTGATTCCCCCCCTAGGTATCAATTCGTTGGTATTCCTCCTATGCTGTCGTGGAAGGGGCCTGGAGAAAACAGAATTATTCTTACCGTTAATTCCTTTTCTTGGGCCCTTCCACGACAGCACTTATTACCCTCCCTATTTCCTGGTGTTTCCTGGAATGTGTTCCTATTCCTCCTGCTATGGTTCTTTGTAAGACACTGGCTTGTGGGAGGTGGGAGGGGCCTTTTAACCTCTCTTGTGCTTCCTGTCCCAATTAGGGTGTGGAGAGGCAACCTCCTATGCTGTCGTGGAAGGGCCCAAGAAAAGGAATTAACGGTAAGAATAATTCTGTTTTCTTACAGCTCCTATTGGGAGACCCAGCTCCCACCCTGTGCCTTTTGGGGCTTTGTTTCTATGCTAGTGCCTGGTGTCTTTTCACCTCGCGTGTTGGCCCTGTTGGCCGTTTATTATTTCCCAGTCCTGTTGGTCTGGGCGCGGGTGGTCTTTCCTCCTTCCTGCTTGTGCACCGAACTGATGGGATTCTCCCTGGAGGGGGTGTATAGGCAGTAGGGGAGGAGTTACACTTTTAGGTGTAATGCCTTGTGTGTCCTCCGGAGGTCGGAAGCTACACACCCAATGTCTGGGTCTCCCAATAGGAGCTATAAGAAAAAGAATTTACGGTAAGTAAACAAAATTCTCTTTTTCTTGAAGCTTCAATTGGGGGGCACAGCACCTGCCTTTCTTATGTTTCTGTTGGGACTCTCTGTACTTAGTGCAGTAGGAGAAGCATTTAAAATAACTGACCAACTCCTTCCAGTCGGTGGGGTGTATACTGCCTGGGAGGAGCTATACTTTTTTAGTTTAGTTTAGCCTAGTGTCGCCTCCTAGAGGCAGAACAGCATACATTCATGGTCTTCCTGTATACCCCAATTGAAGCTTCAAGAAAAGGATTTTACAGTGAGTACCAAAATCCCCTTTTTTTTCCCCTTCATGTCCTTCAATAACAGATCTGCATTCTTCCAGTAGTAGTCTGAAAATGTTTTATGATTACTTTTCCACAAAGTGTTTTTTTTTCTCTTAAGGGCAGTGATGCAGAAGCTGCAGGTTCAGAGTCAGAAGTAGAAGACGAGACATTTAACCCCTCTGAGGAAGAGGAGGAGGAGGAGGAGGAAGACAGCGATGAGGATTATTCTGATGAAACTGAAGATTCGGGTATAATTGAGATTATCTCTGTGTCTGATTAGCTGCTTGTGATATGTGGAGGTGGTGAAAGCAGAAATTAAGAGGAATCAATAATAAATGTCTGAACTCTTCTTTTTGTTTCCAGTTTACAGTGAAGATTCTCTAGGCAGCGATGAAGAGAGTGGAAAAGACTGGGATGAACTAGAAGAAGAAGCCAGAAAAGGTATATATCCTTTATTAATTGGATTTCTTGGCATGATGATGTAGAAGGGCTACAGTTTGATTTATCTTGTTAGAAAACCATTGATTACCTTGATCCCTTACTTATACAGTACCATTATCCTTCCAAACTGTTGAATGACCTTCTGATATTCTGGCAGTATGTCACCAAACTTGACTAATGTATTATAGATGTATTCTTACATTTCCATATGCTTCCAAAGCATTCAGGTTTTAAGGAAAGGTTGCAGTTTGGTGTATAAAGTTAAATGGTTTGTTGCATTTCTTCCTTTTTGCCAGCTACAGGGTTAAGGGAAGCTGCGGGGGTTTCTGATAATTGACAGTTTGGACCAGCAGCTTGGTTGGGTTGTTGGCACAAACGTCCTCGCACAACACCAGTCGGCCTCTGCAGCATCATAGAAGCGTAGTGGCCTGTTATCTGGCCATATACATTGATCTCTCGAGCGTCATAGTGGCACCTGCACCACGTGAGCAGTCCATTCCCACGTAGACAGTCACCTCTGATAGACTGTAATGGTGGCAGGTAATCGTAGACAACCACAAACAATAAAAGCCCTCTTTCTTAAAGAATCCTTTTTTTTTCTTTTTTCTTTAAAAGAGGCCAATTGCAAAGTTGTTTGTTAAGCAATCGAGACAACCCCATTTGAGACAAAATAATGATATTGTATGTTGCATTGACTAAATGAATATTGACTGACTTTTTTTTCCCCCCAACAGCTGATCGTGACAGTCGCTATGAGGAAGAAGAGGAACAAAGTAGCAGTAAGAAGAGGAAGGGTCACGTACGACATGCACCCCCCCCATCAAAAAAGAGGAGGAAGTAACACTTGCCACCTTTTCCTTTTCCCAGCTCTCATTCTTTTGTCCCTCTCCCTACTTTTGAAGTTAAGCCCCTATGTCTCTTCTTTCTACTCATTCCTCCTTACGTCTTTTCTTACCCTTTCTTCACTTGCCCTATGAGTCTGAGGTGCGTCACCTGTGCTTTTGCTGCTACAGACTGCTGGGATCCTATGTGATGGTTAAATGGACCAATATGGCATTATTTTATTATCTCCTCTTAACTGGACTGGTCAGAAAAAGATATCCATGTTTAGTTTTCACAACCTACAAAAATGCTTCACTTTTTTTCTGAAAAGACATTAACATTGTATTTATACACCCTTGCATTATTTCATGGACTTGATGCTGTGTGGCAGTGAAGTGGTTAGTTACTGCCAGTCTCCAGAGCTGGGTGGTTTGCCTGTATCCCTACGTGCACTTGACCAATTCCCGTGCCACCTCCTCTTCTGGCTTGCCATTTTCCGATTTCTTGTGCTGCTCTACTAGCAATTCTTGTAAAATGTTCCTTTTTTTTAATGTTATTTTGTTGAAAGTGTCAGGACTCTGCCATCATTCTCCTCTCTGCTCGTCTCTTCTGACTTAAGCACCATAAAGGTGTGACAATTTTTTTTTTTCTCTTGGGATTTTTCTTTTCCATTGCATATGTTTTTTTTTCCTTTTCTCAATCGCAGTGAGGTGTAAATGGTGTTTTTCAGACCTTGGAGACATGTAAACAAATAAAAGAAAAAAAAACCTTTTTGTACCTTTTTCCCCGTTTGCTATTTTTTTTGAGATTCTCTGGTAGATTGAGGATTTTTACTGAACACTCAGATTGTTGAGCAGCACTTGTAAATGACACGGTGATTGTTCAGTCCTGTTCGATACAATAAAATGCGATTCCTCAGGGATACAATGCCACCTTTGTGTGTGGTTTTGTGCTTTCATTACTTAATATTTAGAGTGAGCCTTGGCCAATGTTCTGAACCCCTTTCTCATTTAAAGTACTTGTGAAGTTTCACTAATAGTAGCTATTAGGATAGTTTCAAATAAAAATGCAAGAAAAGTTAAAGACTGAACCTTCTTGTTGGTGTATTATTATTTTTTTTTATGTATTTATAGCTTCTCCGATCAAAGATATTGATGACTGACTCCTAGTATAGATCAATAATATATGATTGCCAGGCTTTTGGCACCCAGGACCTCGCCAATTAGTGTTGCATGCACCAGTCGCAAAAAGAATATCTTCTGCCCGGAGAACCTGTCATGTGTTTTGATTTGTTTTTTAAACCGCCCCCAATGTTATTTAGGTCATGCACTCTGCATTACTAACTAAAAAGAAATCCATGTTTCTTAATCGCTTCATTGGGGGACACAGCAAGACCTTGGGTGTATGCCATTTATCGTAAAAAGCACTTTTAAGTGTGCCTGCACAAAACAATCATCAGTGTGGTTCTTCAGCTGGTAAGTTACATCAATACACTTCAGTCATGCAGTGAATATCAAGTAGTCACCTCCACTGCATTGTAATGTATTCTTATCACTGTGCAGAAATACACATGATGTGAAAGGACCTGTGGTGAAGTCACGACCGTATGTGACCTTAATAGGCAGAGATAAGCTGGTTTAAAGTCAGACCATTTGGGTTTAGCACCACCCATTAAGGTCACATGATCGTGACCTCACCACAGGTCCTTTCACATCATGTGTATTTCTTAATTGCTTCATTGGGGGACACAGGAAGACCTTGGGTGTCTGCTTGCTGCCATCAGGAGGCTGACACTATGCAAAACAACAGAAAAGCAACTCCTCCCCAGCAGTGTACACCCACCTACTGGCACAGATTCAACTCAGTTTTAGCTTAGTGTCATAGGAGGCAGACACGGGTCTCTGTGCCCGAATCTACCAAAAATTTTTATTAGTTAGTTTTAAATCTTTTTTTTTTTTTCTTTCTATGAAGATTCATCAAAGAATACGGAGCCGTTGAGCCAATCAGTCACCCCGCATAGAGATCGAGAGTCCAGTGTACGCTGGTTGCACTGTTGACTCTCCCTCTCTGGGCCAGGGCCCTCCATCACTTCCTACACGGACATGTATCCCGGGGAACCCTGAAGCTGGATGCCGGTGCCTGCCCATGCCCATTCGCTCCCCTACCCACTCGCTCACAAGAGTCGGTCGGTAGGGTTGTCAGACGCCCGGATCCCTGGGGCACAGGGAGCCAAGAAAAGTTTTTGCGTCTGGAGCTCGGCACCTCTCAGGATGAGGTAGGGACCTGCAAAGCAGACCCTGGGTCCGGGACCCATATACCCCGCCCCCCTTCCCCATCCTCACTTCACCAGCCCCCTCCTGGTAGCTCCTCAGCTTTTTCCCCCAGGCTACTCCAATGGAGAGGAATTGCTCTTGAGCAGCAGCCGCAGTGAGGGCACTCTGCTGCTGCGTGCACAGGCCGCTTACTGGCTAGCCAAGCGGCCTGAGTTAGCCATGCCTCTTATCACCTAAGGCTGCAGCAAGGGTTGCCTGATGGTGATAGTGGCCAAAAAAAGGTGACACTTTATTGATTCTCAGGGGCTCCTGGCTCTGTCTCAGGGCCTGTAAACCCCTCGCCACCATATCGTGGTCAGCACAAGCCCTTAAGGAGGAAGACAGATTCTGCAGCCACCTCAGCCACGCTGCAACTGCACCGGACCCACAACTCCTGGCACATTCACTTTTCGGGTGAAGCCAGAGCCACCACAGCCACCTATGAGAGAGAGGCTTCAAGCTGCAGCCGCTCCCAGGCCAGCACAGCCCCGGATCCGAGGCTCCGTGCCGCCACCAAAAATTTAGCTCCAGGCTTCTGTTGCGGCCTTCTGAGCTCTCATGCCCAGCCACGGATCGCCTCCAGACCAATCATGGGCATCTGTGGGTGGGCTCCTCTGAAAGGCACCTCCATGGGCACCTCTGAGCTCTGCCTAGGCCCCGCCTGCACGCGAGACACATTGAAGAGGACCTTTTTTTCGGCCGCGCTGGCCACGCCCCTGTCACACTTGGGCGGCGTTTTCTCGACCAGATAGCCCCGCTCCTTCCCTTGGCCAATGGGGATTGAGCGCAGGCTCTCTGCCTGCCGTTTTTGACCCCGCCCACCGTCTCCTTGCAGAAGCCTGCGTTTTTACACAACAGGCAGAGGGAGCCATCACAGGCAGGCACACAGAACGCAGCAGCTGCCTCTGTGCTCCACTGCACGGATCCTCCACGGGGGACACCGGAAGCCTGGGCCCTGGTAAGCAAAGCTTCCCCAGTCCCCCCCACACTGCTGGCATTAGCACATGCCTCACACAAGGAGATCCCGTACAGCCACCATAGCCACCAAGGTGTACTTAGCCTGCTCAGGGTGCAATAAGGAGCTACACTCGGCTCAGAACTCTCCACTGTGCCTTGCTTGTAGCCCACATACCATGCAGAATCAGAGGGGACCGGACCACTCACAGAGGAAGCGGATTTGCCCATACTTCTCATCCCGGTCTCCCCCAGAGACCTTCCCTCGAGACCTTCTTCTCCAGTGCGTTCGGCACCATCTGATTCCCGATTCCTTCTCGGACGCTGACCCGGATATAGACTCCGACCAAATTTCTGGAACCAGTGACACAGTTGACACCCTGATTCTACCAGTGAACGACACCCTTAGTCGATTCTGACGACAAACCGCCTACACGGAAAGTGTCAGTCAAGCGTTCTAAACCAGCTCCTCGGGTCTTCTCTTACCTAGAAGACTTTGACGACATCTTTACTAAAGAATGGCTACACCTAGAGAAGCGCTTTCAATCCAGAAAGCGTCTGGAGGCTCTTTATCCCTTCTCTAAGGAGGGTCGCCAAAAATGGACCGCCTCAACTGCAGTGGATCCCCCAGTTTTACATCTATCTAACAACACCATCCTACCCCTGGCAGATGGCGCTTCCTTAAGGAAGGACCAGACAGACACATAGAGGCCATGGCGAAATCTGCTTTCAAAGCCTCGGGCGCATCTCTTTGCCATTTGTTCGCAGCCACCTGGGTCTCCCTGCCGTGTCCTCCTGGGCCAAGAGCCTCCGAAGGGATATTCTGTCCCAAGCACCTCCTGCGGAACTAGTGGGCCTGGCTGAACAGATCGCTCATTCAGGAAAATACATCGCCACTACTTGCTGTGATGCCGCATCCTGCGGTGCCTAGGATTCCAGCAACATGATCTCCATTCGCAGGGCCCTATGGCTGAAGGCATGGAATGGCGATTCAGCCTCTAAAAATATCACTCGCCAGTCTCTTTCGAGGGTTCTCGCCTATTCGGCGATAAGCTAGATAAAATCATATCGGACGCCACCAGCGGGAAAAGTACCTCCCTTCCACAGGCAAAGCGTAAACGTGCAATCCCTAAGAAGAGAAATTTCCAATTTCGTTCCTTTCGGACCTCAGCGCCCAAACCCTCCAATCGGCGAGACCGCTCCCCCGCCCGCCAGGATAGAAAGAGGCCCTCCTACAAGCCTGCTCCTTCCTGGTGTCCTCGTAATGCACACTGTTGACCATCTGGTTCCCGGTCCAATCGCTCATGATGCCAACCTCAACCTCGGGACCCGCCTCAAGGCCTTCCGTTCAGTTTGGCTATCAGTAATAGACGATGCCTGGTACCGAGACGTTGTCTCGGTGGGGTACAAGATCGAATTTGCTTCTTTTCCCCAAGACAGTTTTTTTTCTATCCCAGCCACCAAAAGTCCCAGATCTCATTCTTGGCTTTCACCAAGCCATTTCTTCCCTCGAGGAGGCAGGCGTTCCAAAGCATCAACACTTTTTGGGATTTTACTCCAATCTCTCTGTGGTCCCAAAAAAGGGAGGTCCTGTTCGCCCCATTTTGGACCTGAAGCTTCGCAACACGAAGCTCCGGTTGAGACACTTCAGGATGGAGTCCCTTCATTCAGTAATAGCGTCTATGGAGCCAGGAGAATTCATGGCCTCCATAGACATCCAGGAAGCCTACCTCCACGTTCCCATCCTTGTGACTCACCAACGCTTCCTGCGCTTCGCTGTGGGGTCCCAACAATACTAGTTTTCCACCCTACCATTCGGCCTAGCCACGGCTCTCCGGGTCTTTACGAAAATCATATGAAACAGAAAAAAAACAGCACTGTTGCGCCACACGACTAAATTTCACCACAATGTGGTTCTATTAAATGAACACTAACCTTTCCAGGTTGTGCACGAATCCAAACAACCAGATTACTCGAGAGATGGGGTCCATAAAGTTGATGATCATCAGTCCTCTGTGTGAAGAGAAGATATTTTACGCTCCTTGAGTTAATGGAAATCACTTCCTTGTCTTCTCAGAGCCGGCTGATCATGTGATGAACACAGGTGGAGTTTGGATGATGTACTGCCAGGTCATGTGGACTTGCCCAAGCTGCTCGCTACATCGCGCTCCCCGAAGGGAGAATAGGTATGAATGATAGAAGGAGCGGTGTTAGAATGCGGCGCTAGGTAACACAAGATCAAGCCTTCATAGAATTACCTTAAGTTTATTACACAAAGCTGCACCCTGCAGCTTTGTGTAATAAACTTAAGGTAATTCTATGAAGGCTTGATCTTGTGTTGCCTAGCGCCGCATTCTAACACCGCTCCTTCTATCATTTTTACGAAAATCATGGCAACGGTGGGAGCCATCCTTCGGTCCAAGGGAATTTTAGCAATATCCTACTTAAACAATATCCTGATAAAGGCCCCCTCACGCGCAGGGTGTCTCCAAAGCCTGCAAATATCTCTAGATTACCTCCGTGGCCTGGGCTGGATCGTCAATGTCAAGAAGTCTTTCCTTGTCCTGACTCAGCGGATCACCTTTCTGGGCATGATATTCGACACTGCCCAGTCCCTCATTTTCCTTCCCCCAGCAAGCGGGCCGCCATGATTTCTGGGATTCACCGTCTCAGGCAGCCCTCTCCTCCATCACTCCAACTCGCCATGAGGGTTCTGGGCAGAATGGTGGCCTCCATCAAAGCCATTCCATTTGCTCAATTCCATACCAGGCCCCTCCAGCACTTTCTGCTAGCGACTTGGGTTCGCTCCCTCAGCAGTCTCGATCTCCTAGTCCACCTCTCTAGATCAGCGAGACAGTCACTCTTCTGGTGGATCGAGTCCCCCCCCCTTCTCTTTCGCGGCAGATCATTTCTCCCGGTCAAGTGGACATCATTTCCACCGACGCCAGTCTCTCCGGTTCCTCCCTGCCCATAAACATCCTAGAACTCAGGGCAATCCTCTGAGTACTCCTGTACTGGCAAATCTCCCTAATGGGCCGCCATGTCCGAATTCAGACTGACAACGTGACGGCGGTGGCGTACATAAATCACCAAGGGAGGGACTCGGAGCCGCTCAGCCATGGCGGAAGTGACCCAAATCCTTCAATGGGCCGAGCTACACATTCACGCAATTTCAGCAATCCACATTCCCGGAGTGGACAACTGGGCGGCTGACTATCTGTCGCGGGGGGTTGGACTAAAGAGAGAGAATACCTCTGGGTTCAGGGACCAATCAGATTTACCTCAGATAGGGGTTCCCAGATGTACACCTGATGGCCTCTAGGGACAATTACAAGCTCCGTCCCTTCGTCGCAAAGGTCCAGGGACCCCAGGCCCTCGATGCACACACTCTCGCGATTCCATGGGCCCACTTCTCCCCCCCCCATCTCTCTCATTCCCAGGATTCTCATGAAAATCCGAGCAGAAGGAATAACTAATCCTCGTTGCTCCAGATTTGCCCAGACGGTTCTGATACGCAGATGTCGTCAACCTCCTCGCAGACTCTCCATGGCCACTCCCCAATCTCCCGGACTCGGGTCCTTTTCAACATCTGAATTCTCAGTCGCTCAATTTAACGGCGTTGCTGTTGAAGCCGCGGTACTGAGATCGTCAGGTCTTTCTGAACAAGTCATCCAGACTCTGTTAAAAGCCAGGAAACCATCCTCATCACGCGCTTATCACCGCACGTGGAAGGCTTTCTTCCAATGGTGCGAGGAGCGTAATTTTTCCTCAATGGTCTTTTCCATCCCTCCTGGCTTTTCTCCAGTCTGGTCTTGATGCAGGTCTATCCCTTAGCTCCCTGAAAGGCCAAGTGTCCGCCCTTTCGATGCTTTTCCAGAGGCAGCTCGCCTCACGTCCACAGGTCAAGACGTTCCTCCAAAGAGTGGCTCACGTCGCCCCTCTGTTTCACACCCCCTCTTGATCCCTGGGATCTGAATTTGGTACTAGACATACTCCAAGGTCTGTGTGGCCAATGACGGCATCGGGAATCTTGTTAAAGTTGAGGGTCGCATGGATTCCACTCGTATCGGCAGATTCTTGAGAATAATGTTCAAGAATCAGTGTCAAAGTTGAAGTTATGCCGGGGATGGATCTTTCAGCAATACAATGATCCAAAACACCGCTCCAAATCTCCTCAGGCATTCATGCAGAGGAACAATTACAATGTTCTGTAATGGCATCCCAGTCCCCAGACCTGAATATCATTGAACATCTGTGGGATGTTTTGAAGCGGGCTGTCCATGCTCGGCGACCAAACAACTTAACTGAACTGGAATTGTTTTGTAAAGAGGAATGGTCAAAAATACCTTCATCCAGGATCTCATTAACAGCTACAGGAAGCCACTAGAGGCAAAAGGTGGATCTACTAAATATTAATGTCACTTTTCTGTTGAGGTGCCCATATCTTTGCACCTGTCACATTTTGAAATAATGCATATTTCACATTTTCGGTTAGTACAATAAACCTCATTTCAATCCTGAAATATTACTGTGTCCATCAGTTATTACATATATCACACTGAAATAGCTGTTGCAAAAAAAAAAAAAAAAAGAGTAGGATTAAGAGGGGTGGCCAAACGTTTTCATTTGACTGTATTATTATATCTGGGTGATAAAAAAAAAAAAAAAAAGAATACAGAATGGTAGGATTAAGGCTCCGTCACACTTGGCGACGCACCAGCGATCCCGACAACAACACGACCTGGTAGGGATCGCTGGTGCGTTGCTACGTGGTCGCTGATGAGATGTCAAACAGTCAGATCTCACCAGCGATGCAGCAATGATACGGCGGTCGTTGGGACCCTGTCACTCAGACCTGTAGTATTGAGGTCGTTGGTCGTTGTCCCCATCAAACACACCAATGCATGCTGCCCAGCAGGAGCCCAACGATCAAAAAATTGTCCAGGACATTCCAACATGATCCGGGATCTCACAGCAGGGGCCGGGTCGCATAGCGAGATCGGTGGCGAGGTCGCTGTTGTGTCATAAAAACTATGACGCATCAGCAATCTCGCTAGTGATCTGCTTAGTGTGAAGCACCCATTAGGGTTGATTTACTAATAGAACAATGCATGACTGAAGATGAGTCAACAGTGTGATGCAGCAGCAAAAAAGGCAAAAACATTCTGGGATGTATTCACAGAAGCATACAGTCTAGATCACATGAAGTCATTATCCCCCTCTACTCTTTGATCAGAGCTTTTCTGGAACACTGTCCGTTTCTGGGCACCACAATTTAAAATAGAGCAATTTGTAAACTGTGATCCCTCGCTGGCAGGGTTCTCTCCTCCTGTCCTTGTCCATGCCTTGTATTGTTCATGAAGAATGTACTTGTCTGTATTGTGTATACTCCTCTTCACATGTAGAGCATCATGGAATTAATGGAGCTATAATAATAAAGTTCAGAGAAGAGCGACCAGAATGGTGACTGGTCTGCAAACCATGTCCTATAACAAATGGTTACAGGATTGGGAATGTTTAGCTTGCAAAAAATATCTCAAAGGCTGTCACACTGTCAAGTGTTCAGTTTTATTCCCATTTGCACAAAGAAAGTCTAGAAGCAATGGGATGAAACTAAATGGGAGGAGACACATTAGATATTAGAAAAAAAAAATTTGACAATGAGGGTGATCAACGAGTGGAACAGGCTTCCACAAGAGGTGGTGAGTAGTGATGAGCAAGTGGGTGATCAACGAGTGGAACAGGCTGCCACAAGAGGTGGTGAGTAGTGATGAGTGAGTGGGTGATCAACAAATGGAACAGGCTGCCACAAGAGGTGGTGAGTAGTGATGAGCGAGTGGGTGATCAACAAGTGGAGCAGGCTGCCACAAGAGGTGGCGAGTAGTGATGAGCGAGTGTAATCGTTACTATTTGCTACTCGCACGGATAGTACGGTATTTAGGATAGTCGTTACTCGGCGAGTATCACTGTTGCTCACAAGTGATGTGTCGATCGTGAACGATCTGACATATTGAGCACTGAAGGTAACTGTCAAAGTGAGCTGGTACCTCAGTGAGAGCAGACTGAATGTTAGGGTCTTTCTGAAAGGGCACTGCAAAGTGTGTTAAGCAGTAGAAACGCAAAAAATCCCACCCTCCCGCGCTGTCCCAGAAAGACTCGTTTTATGGCTAGATGTGTGTGGGCAGAGCTATCACTAATTGACTCACATTAGACTCGCTATTTGGACGAATATGCTAATATTAAACACTACTCGTTATGAGTATAGTGAATGCGAATATTTCGCTACTCTCTCATCACTAGTGGTGGGTTCTCCCTCAATGCAAGTCTTGAAACCGAGGTCGGACAGCCATCTGTCTGAGATGATTTAGTGAATCTTGCTTTGAGCCGGGGGTTAGACCAGATGACCCAGGAGGTCCCTTCAATCTCCACCATTCTATGTTTTAAGAACAGCTTCTGAGCCCCTCTGATTCTGCCAACCAATAGCTAGAAATAGCTACCAGTTCAGTGGTATTATCTTCTAAGATCTTCAGAAGATCTTTGGATCAAGTAATGGAAGGGCAAGTTTCCATTCTGAAAGAAAGTTATTTATATTTTTGTGATGAGTAAAAAAAAACTACAACAGGAGTACGGTGGAGTTCTCAGATACTGTCCACTTAAAGTCCTAAAAGCCATGGTAGAGAATTACTACCTCCAGATGGGAACTGAATTTTTAATTGTTTTATTTCTTTTACCAAGGTGAAAAATCTATTAAAAATATCTGGGTAATCAACATGGTAAAACAGCTTTAGTATAGTACTATTGGCAGAGCTGCCCGAGGTCAGATGATCAAGTGGCAGATACGTAGCAACTATATATTGCTGCCTGCCTCCAATTAGCATATACACAGCAGAAAATGATGCATGACAAAGTACAGTGCGACTGCTTCATTATAGTCAATGGCCCCGGCGATGCATACACCCAAATCCCATTTTACTGGTTTTCACACATAGGCCCCCATGGAGCAAATGAAAGAAGTGTCAAATGCTGTCTGAACCCAGCCTAACCAAGCAGCCACAGTGCTCCACAGAACATAGCATGTGCCTGGACCTTCAGACATACTGAGCCTCTGTAGAATATCTAACATGGAAGGATGAAAACGCAATGCCTTCACTGCACAGAGATAGCATCATTTTATTATTGAAATATCACTTATAAAAATAAAGAATAAAGGTTAATGAATAATAAGAAATGAAAACCCCTTTTCTGATCATCATAATGGGAGACCCAGACAATGGGGTTTAGGGCACTGCCCTCCGGAGGCCACACTAGGTACTACAAGTTTGTAGACACCGCCCCCTCCGCTTATAAACCCCTACCGCAGGGAATATCCTCAGTTTGGTCCATAAGCTGCGAGGAGACAACATAAACCACACCCGAAACATCGGGAAAGCAACCGTGCACAGACGGTCCAACAACCCGGAATAAACTGTCCCAACTGGGAACAGGTCAAATGCAAAACATCCAACGGAACAACTGGGTGGGTGCTGGGTCTCCCATTGATGATTCAAGAAAAAAGAATTTACGGTACGTAAACAAAATTCTCTTTTTTCTGATCATCATAATGGGAGACCCAGACAATGGGGATGTCCTAAAGCAAACCCCAGGGCGGGAAGAGTTCCTCAAAAAGACGTTGAGATATACGGTCCCCCTCAAAGGTGGGCAACCGCCGCCTGGAGGACCCGCCTGCCCAAACTTGCATCCGCAGAGGCATGGGCATGCACCATATAGTGCTTAGAGAAAGTGTGCAGGCTGGACCATGTGGCCGCCTGACACACCTGTAGCGCAGAAGCGCGATGTCGCAAAGCCCAGGAGGCACCGACAGCTCTGGTCGAGTGCGCCTTCAAGCCCACCGGGAGAGGCAAACCAGAAGAACGGTAGGCCTCTTGAATTGGTGCCTTGATCCATCTGGCCAAGGTCGATTTTGACGCCGCGGACCCCTTACAGCGACCTGCCGTCAGTACGAACAAGGAGTCCGAACTCCGGAAGGAGGCAGTCCTGGACACATAAATGCGTACAGCCCGTACGAGGTCCAGAGTGTGGAGGTCGCGCTCAACCTGATGAACAGGGGCAGGACAGAAGGATGGAAGAACAATCTCTTGGTTCAAGTGAAAGGTGGACACCACCTTTGGCAAGAATTCTGCCCGCGGGCGCAACACCACCTTGTCTTGGTGAACCACCAGAAAGGGAGACTTGCACGATAGTGCAGCCAATTCTGAGACCCGTCTTAGAGACGTAATTGCCACCAGAAAGACCACTTTCTGTGACAGAAAAGAGAGGGAAACTTCTCTCAGTGGCTCAAAAGGCGGTTTCTGTAGAGCCGCCAGGACCATGTTGAGATCCCACGGGTCCAGCGGTCGCCTATACGGCGGGACCACCCGAGACACCCCCTGGAGAAATTGACGAACCTTTGGAAGGAGAGCCAAGCGCCTGTCAAACAGTACAGACAGCGCTGATACCTGACCCTTCAGGGAACTGAGGGATAGGCCCAACTCCAAGCCCGACTGCAAAAAAGCCAACAGAGTCGGGATCGACAAGGGCCAAGGCGAACGTCCACCAGAGGCACACCAGGTGAAAAAGATTTTCCACGTTCTGTGGTATATCTTCCTAGCTCGATTCATAGTGGCAACCACCGTAGGGGAGAATCCTCTGGACGTTAGAAGCCAGGCCTCAAGAGCCATGCAGTCAATCTGAGAGCCCTGGAATTGAGGCGGAAGAAGGGGCCTTGCGCGAGTAGATCTGCGCGGTCTGGAAGAGCCCACCGGTTCCCGCCTGACAGTTGCCACAGATCCGGATACCAGGACCTCCTGGGCCAATCCGGAGCCACTAGAATGGCTGTGCGGCATTCCGTCCTGATTTTCCACAGAACCTTGGGAATTAGTGCCAGAGGTGGGAAAACATATGGTAGTTGGAAGCTGGACCAACGCAGGATCAGAGCATCTGCCCCCAGAGCCTGAGGGTCCCACGATCTCGCCATGTATTGTGGCACCTGATGATTCAGCCGCGAGGCCATCAGATCCACGTCCGGGGTGCCCCATCTGTTGCAGATGTCCCGGAATACGTCCGGATGAAGAGACCATTCTCCGGCGTCCATCCCCTGTCGGCTCAGGTAATCGGCTTCCCAATTCTCGACACCTGGGATGTAAACTGCGGAGATCAAGCAGTTGTTGTCTTCCACCCATAATAGAATGCGGTGGACTTCCGCTAGAGCCTGTGCACTCCTGGTTCCTCCCAATTACCACAGGATTAATGTGGTGCTGCCAGTGACCAGGCAGTGGTGGCAGCAGTATTTTCAGACAGAGATGTGACAGTTCTGTAGAGATAAGCTGCTATCGGAGGAGTCTGATGTCCTAGTGGGAAAAGGCAGTATGGGTGCCAAAAGCTGGATGGTGTCAACCCAAATGGACTAGGTGAGAACTGGAAAAATCATTTTATTCAGGAGACTCGTTTCAAAAGCCAACTGCATGGTTGGTGAAGAAAGGAGTTTGCTTTTGAAATTCTTTGGAAAAACGTAACATTTTTCCAACTGATGGAAGTCCATGCTTGTCCATTTTGAGCTACACTTTCCAGCTCTTGGTGCCCATACCTCATTTTCGTACATAGATACTGCATTGAGAATGCTGAGGAAACCATCAAGGAGGAGCAGCCTTGAGCCAGTCCACTTTACAAGGTTAGAGTTTTAACTGGAAGAATAGGACACCATAATCAGGTGAGAAAGTGATATAACTTTAGAATATTCTCTTTATGCAAGGGACATACTATATAGGAGTGCTCTTTATCTATTTTTAACTACAGAATCCAGAGGAGTCTGGCAGAGGCTGTTTCATAGAGAACACAAGCGCTCATCAGAGCAAGCTCCTGTGTATGGGACAGTCAGGGGCGATGGCTGCTGATTGAACTATTATTTTGCCTGCAGATATCTAATGTGTATGGGGCTTTACATTATTATTATTATTATTATTATTATTATTTATATAGCACCATTAATTCCATAATGCTGTACATGAGATGGGTTACATACAAAATTATAGTTTACAGTAAACAAATTAACAATAACAGACTGCTACAGAGGGGAGAGAGGACCCTGCCCTTGCGGATTTACAATCTATGGGGTAATGGAGATGAGACAATAGGTCAGTGGTGTAGCAGATCCAGTGGGTTGTCATCTCGGGTGGTGGTGAGGTGGCCTCTCTAGTGGTACTGATGGCAAGGCAGCAGCTCCAGTGATGGTGAGGTGGAAGCTCTGGTGATGGTGAGGTGGCAACATGGTCATTGTAGGCTGTAAGCTTTACTGAGGAGATTCATTTTCAGGTTCTGTCTAAAGGATCCAAGTGTGGTGGCTAATCAGATATGTTAAGGTGCAGAATTCCAGAGGATGGGGGATATTCGGGAGAAATCTTGTTGGTGGTTTGGTCAGAAAGTGTCGAGGAGAGGAGGAGGTCTTGAGAATCGAAGATTACGTGAGGGAAGATATTGGGATGTTAGTTGAGAAATATAGGGAGGGGACAGGTTATGGAAGGCTTTGTAGGTTAGTGTTAGTAGTTTGAACTGTATTCATTGGAGAATTGGGAGCCAGTGAAGAGATTTTCAGAGAGGAGAAACGGGAGTAGCGAGGAGAGAGGTGGATTAGTCAGGCAGCAGAGTTGAGGACAGAGTGGAGAGGTACAAGAGTGTTAGCAGGGAGGCCACAGAGGAGGATGTTACAGTAATCAAGGCAGCAGATGATGAGGGTATGTACAAGAGTTTTCTTAGCCCTCAATCTACTAAAAGAATATTTTTGAGCTGGTGGAGACAGGAGGTGGTGAGAATTTGCCTGTCCTTCAAACCACACATCCAGAGTCGAGGGTCACTCCAAGGCAGTGGATTTCAAGTGTGGGAGAGAGCATGATGCCATTTACTGTAATAGAAAGATCAGGTAGGGAAGATTCATGAGATGGGAGAAAGATGATGAGTTCAATTTTGTCTCCATTGAGTTTTAGGAAGCGAGAGGTGAAGGAGGCTGCCAGACACTCTGGGACTCTGGCCAGCAGAGAGTTGACATCCGTGCCAGGGAGGTAGATCTGAGTGTCATCAGCATACAGGTGTACTGGAAGTCATGGGACTATATGAGTTGTCCTAGGCCAAGGGTATAGGTGGAGAAAAGTAGAGGTCCCAGGACAGAGCCTTGTGGGGCTCCATCAGAGAGGACAGGATGAGGAGGTAGTGTGGAAGTGGGAAACAGTAAATGGACCATTGTAATGTGGAAATACAGAGGCAAATTTCATCTTCAATGCTCTTGCAAATGGAAGGAGATTTAGACCCAAAACCTCACAATACATGGCTCCATTCATTCTTTCATGTACACAGATCAGTCATCCTGGTCCCTTGGCAGAGAAACAGCTCCAAAGCATGATGTTGCCACCCCCATGCTTCACAGTAGGTATGGTGTTTTTTGGATGCAAATCAGCATTCTTTCTGCTCCAAACATGACGAGTTGTGTTGCTACCAAACAGTTCTAATTTGGTTTCATTTGACCATATGACATTCTCCCAATACTCTTCTGGATCATCCAAATGTTCTCTAGCAAACTTCAGATGGGCCCGGACATGTAATGGCTTAAACAGGGTGACACATATGGCACTACAAGATCTGAGTCCTTGGCGGTATAGTGTGTTACTGATGGTAATCTGTGTAATGTTGGTCCCAGCTCTCTGCAGTTCACTCACTAGGTCCCCCCATGTGATTCTGGGAATTTTGATCCCCGTACCTGAGACCATTTTGACCCCTTGGGATGAGATCTTGTGTGGAGCCCCAGATCGAGGGAGATTATCAATGGTCTTGTACGACTTCCATTTTGTAATTATTGCTCCCCCAGTTGATTTCTTCACACCAAGCTACTTGCCTATTGCAGATTCATGGTACCTTTACACGCAGCTACAGGTAACAGGTTTTCCACAGGTAACTTACTGGCTGCAGTGAAATCATGGAGACATAGTTCAATTTGTACACAGCAACAAGATAGAACCATGTCTCCATGATTTCACTGCAACCAGTAAGTTGCCTGTGGAAAACTTGTTACCTGTAGCTGCGTGTAAAGGTACCATCAGTCTACCCAACCTGGTGCAGGGCTACAATTTTATTTCTGGTGTCCTTTGACAGCTCTTTCGTCTTCACCATAGTGGAGTTTGGATTGTGACTGTTTGAGGTTGCAGACAAGTGTCTTTTATACTGATAATAATACGTTCAAACAGGTGCCAGTACTACAGGTAATGAGTGGAGGACAGATGAGCCTCTTAGAGAAGAAGTTACAGGTCTGTGAGAGCCAGAATATTGCTTGTTTGTAGGTGACCAAATACTTATTTTCCACCAAAATTCAAAATAAAAATCTTTCCAAATCAGACAATGTGATTTTCAGGATGTGTTTTCTCATTTTGTCTCTCTTAGGCTGGCTTCACACTACGGCGTGATCCGGTCCGGGGCTCTCCGGGATGCCCCTTACAGCCATGGACCGGATCACCACACAGGACTGGGGGGCTAATATGGCGCCCGCAGTCCTGACTTAGCAGCGGGAACTGCGTGCGCTGCACACCGGACCGGAGGGCATATTAGCCCTCCAGTCCTGTGTGGTGATCCGGTCCGCGGCTGTAAGGGGCATCCCGGACAGCCCCGGACCGTATCACGCCGCAGTGTAAAGCCGGCCATAGTTGACATCTTCCTATGATGCCAATGACAGGCCTCTCTCATCTTTTTAAGTGGGACAACTTGCACAATTGGTGGCTGACTAAATACTTTTTATCCCCACTGTATGATGTCTGGTATATGATAATTCATGTGCTTTGTGTCATGATGTTCATTGTATATTACCTCTTCCTCCATCTTCGGAGATGTAACTAATATAACATAGGTAGGATCCTGCTGCCATTTGATAAAAAACTACACCAAAGGCAAATAGGATATCTATAGTCTATAGATCTGATCTATAGAGCTGTTAACAAAGTGAAGCCTGCTCCATTGCGCCTCTAAGGCTGCCTTCACACTTGCAGATGCATCTGCAGCGTTTTGCAGATGCATCTGCAAGTATCAGCATGCAGACCGCGGCCGTGGTGTGAATGCTCTCATTCATTCCTATATGTGAGCCGTAAGCAGGCGTATGCCTGCTTACAGATCACACTCTCCCGCCCGCACTATGGACGCGAGATGTTGCGTCCAAGGTGCGGGGCGGGAGAGTGTGATCTGTCAGCAGGCATACGCCTGCTTACGGCTCACATATAGGAATGAATGAGAGCATTCAGACCGCGGTGCGCCCTATTATAAACATAGGGACCGCGGTCTGCATGCTGATACTTGCAGATGCATCTGCAAAACGCTGCAGATGCATCTGCAAGTGTGAAGGCAGCCTAAGCACAGAAAGTGCAAGAGAAGAGGGATGTCTGGTACTTTCCCACTGTGATACAGCAGATAAAACATTACTTAATGAAAGGGTATGTTATCTAACTAATAAATACACAGTGTGCCAAATGCAGGAGAAAGCTTTGTGACACCAAGCTGCTATATGTCTCTGCCAACTCCCCTGAATGGTTGAGTTGTGTTCTCTACAGGGAGAGTGGAGTACAAAGGGATCAAGTGTAGAATTGAAAGTTACCTTACCTCTGGTGACATTATCGGTGAGAGTTGGGAGGTTCCATCAAAGAAGATAACTATTTATTCACTTATTTAGCACAATTAATTCCACTGCACTTTACATCCATCAGCAATTCTGACCCCATTAGGGCTCACAATCTAAGCACACTATCAGTATGTCTTTGGAGTGTGGGAGGAAACTAGAAACCGGAGAAAACCCAGGCAAACACATGGAGAACATACAAACTGCTTGCAGATGTCCTTGGTGGGATTTGAACCCAGGACCCCAGCGCTGCAGGACTGCAGTGCTAACCACTGATCAACTGTGCCACCTGAATGAGTATAATGTGTATGTAGGCCTGTATATGAGCCTCTATATCCTCTGAAAATTGATTTGCAGAAATTATTTCTATTGCAGTTGTAGCTCCAGGTAGATAGCAAGGTAAAAATGCAGTTTTTTGTTTTACTCCATTTTCATTTATTTAAGGAATTAAGTTACAACATCCACTTTAACTGTTAATTAGCGTAAGCTCTTACTTATGACCCCAGTTTACTAAATATTCTAGAGATCAGCTGCCAAGTGGTTTTGCGCACACTACTATTTGTATTGGCATTGTGCTGTATTATTCTACAATTTTTCTGTGGCAAAAAGGGGGGCCTATAATGCACATTGATCATTTCATCAAATCAACATCACTTTCAGCCGCTGGACCTGCAGAGATCAGGAGATACCCTCATGACTGCTTTTAAAAACTGAGTTGTCATGGAGGGATAGCACTTTTATTAAGTGGTTTTACTACCTTCACCGGCCATTAATATAATATGTAGAAGGCTTGAATATCACATTTATTTGGTAATTTCTCTAAAGGACATTTTATCTAGAACACACTGTGCAACTGAAAATTGAGCTGCAATATAGTTGGATATTTTGCTCTGATGAGCTTAGGGCCCTTTCACATCAGCGTTTTTTTCAAATCGCGGCAGATGCGGTAAAAAAACCGCATCTGCCGCGATTACCGCATACCGGCTGCACTTGCGGCGCGGTTGCGGTTTTTGCCATGCAAAGTATAGGCGGACTTGCGGACTTGCGGTTTTTTTCGCGGCCGCACCTGCCGCAAGTGCAAAACCGCACTTGCCGCACCTGCCGCAAGTCCGCCTATACTTTGCATGGCAAAAACCGCAACCGCGCCGCAAGTGCAGCCGGTATGCGGTAATCGCGGCAGATGCGGTTTTTTCACCGCATCTGCCGCGATTTGAAAAAAACGCTGATGTGAAAGGGCCCTTAAAGGGGTTGTTTGGTATAATCTTATTTTTTAACCATGGGTTTAAAAACTAACTGGCAGGTAGTTACTTTATACCTGCTTGTTCTACTTGGCCCTGACCGCTCCCGCCGGTGATTCCGCTTCTTTGTATCAACAGAGGTCTTCCTCTTCCAGGTTGCTCTGTTCATGTGATGTGACTGCCAATCTCCCTAGTTAGCTAGTGGGGAGCTGCATTTAATTGGCAGGACATAGGAAGTAATACCCCATCAACAGAGCAGATTGAAAGAGAATTGCTGGCAGGAGCAGTCAGTGACCACTCTGTACCAGCGGAGATCTACACAGGGCAGAACACGTAGGTAATTAGCTACTACCTGTTTGTTAGTTTTTAAACGCAAAGTAAAAAACAAAATAGCCCCAACCAACCCCTTTAAAATTGCATCTAAATAAAAAGAGCTTGTGTTTGAAAACTATGATGGCTGGAGTCATATAGTTGTTGTATAAGGCCAACAGATGAGGATCTCTATTGCTATGTAGATCCCATGCCTCATAGCTAAGCTCTTCCAAGCCACTCTGTTCTACAGCTCTTTTATAGTCATCCATTTTCCTCTTCACACAATGTAGATACATCTTGTTCAGGGATTTGCCACTGTATAAGCTGTCATAGCAAGTGACTTGTTATCGTGGAAGTTGATGGTTAGCCAGCAGACTTTATTCTTCTTTCTCGGTACACAACTCGTGCTGCTTCTTTGGCTTCTATAACTACACGTAGGGCTCCTATTATTTGTCTTGGATCACATATATCCAAAACTAAAAGAAAAAAAAATAGAGCACATTTACGGGCAAACTACCAAGATGATAAGACTCCGTTCACACTACCATTTAGTGACTATAGTTTGCCATCAGTCTTTTTTCTTGGAAAAAGATTTAACACACGGTATACCTTTTGATTGCATTTCTTTGTATGGGATAATGTAGTCTAGGGGTCTCTTTCATACAATTGAAGCACCAAGAAAATTAATTCTGATGCAAGCTGAACATAGTGCAATGATGAAATAAAAATACCTTAAGGCAGTGTTCCCCAACTCCAGCCCTCAAGGCCCACCAAGAGTGCAGGTTTTCAGGGCTTCTTTAGTATTACATAGGTAATAATTGAATTAACTGCACAGGTGGTGATTCTGACACATGAAATTCTAAAGGGCCCATTACACGCAGCGATATCGCTAACAATATTGCTGCAACGTCACAGGTTTTGTGACGTTGCAGCAACCTCGCAGCGATGTTGCTGCATGTGACATGCCGCAGCGACCAGCTATGAGCCCTCTGATTGCTGATCATTGGCCAGGACCATTTTTCCATTGTAGGTCTGCCACTGTCACGCATGCATCGGCATGTGTGACGGGCAACGACCAGCGATCCCCAGTCTGTGCCTGAGACCCTGAACGATCATAACGACCGTCGGGTGTCAGCGCAGTACTGGGTGCTGGTGAGATCTGCCTGTATGACAGCTCACCAGCGATCACATAGCGATGTGCCAGCGATCTCGATCGTTGGTCGGGTAGCTGGCACATCGTTATGTGTAACCCGGCTTTAAGGAAATCCTGAAAACCTGCAATGTTGGTGAGCCTTGAGGACTGAAGTTGGGGAACACTGCCTTAAGGCATAAAGATATTGCAATCCTATCATAATTGAAATTGTTGCTGGGTCCAAAATTAGTTTATATACAGGGTGTTCATAAAGTAACTAAGCAGTGGTTAACACTTGCCAGTAGGTGATATAAAAACTAGAGGAGATGTGGGAAGTGCTGCCACTTAACAAGGTCGCTACTGCAGCGCCACTCACTGTTTTCCACAGTCCTCACAACTGTTCTGCATCTAACCGGACCAGCGGACAAATATACTGTGTATTAGTACTTATACCAACACCATGCTGCACTGCATAGTTACTTTATGAACACTCTGTATATAATTTAAATTTTTAAAGCTACTCTTGTAAGCCAGCAAATTGCATTAGACTTTTGAGATGTTGTATTCTATTTGTTAGGTTAGGGTCACACTTGCAGATTTTACTAGCGTTTTTGGGGACCTGCGTTTTCACAAAACGCATTCAAAAACGCACCCATAGGCCCCCATGCAAAAATGCATGCCCCAATAGCAAAAACGCATGTCTGAATGTACCATGCGTTTTTGGGATGAGTTTTTGGCTCAGCACCAAAAAATACTGCAAGATGCAGCTCTTTTTGAAAAACGCACCCAAAAACGCAGCATGCAGTATTTTTTGGTGATTTTTCAAAAACGCATGCGTTTTTTTAACATGGGGCCCTATGGGAAACGCATGCGTTTTTAAATGGCACTAAATGGTACATGCGTTTTTGCATGCGTTTTTGCATGTGTTTCAAGGGGCCCCCACACCTATCAGTAGAAACGCATGGTGCCAAAAAGCACCTTAAACAACACATGGCAAGTGTGACCCTAGCCTTATTTTCACTAAACAGATCCAAAATTCAGGAAAGATTCACTTTGCAAAGTATCTGTAGAGAGGTCAGAGCTCCCCTTTTCTGGCATAGACTGTTTAATCCATAACTTCCCTTCACACAGCCTGTAGAGGTGAACAATACAATTTTGGCTGCCTGCAGCAGACACTAAAAAAGTTGGAAACTGGTTAATAAAGAAATCCATCTAACCTATACCACTGTGTGAAGGTACGCAGGAACTTCACAGCTCCAATAGATGCTGACATTTCCTCACCTTGTAGAGTTTCTTCTGCTGGATCTACAGCTCTTCTCAGAAGGTTCTGCAGGTCTAGAAAAGCATATCCCAAATCACGGCACTCATCTTCTTCATCCATTGGGTCGCTCACCACTGTAAACTTTAACCTTTGGTGCACCAGTGATAGAAGAGAAAACTTTTATAAAATATTATTTTATTTTAATAGAAATATCCCCTTAGTGCCACCTCTCCTCCAATCAGAGCTTGGTTCATCGTTAATCGGTGCAATAGATTTTCTAAGTAACTTTTACAAATCATAAAGTGACTTCTTGTAGTGCAACAATAAAAAAGTCTGCTTGTTTTATCATTTCATTGTTACAGTGCCAATATTATAAAATATACATTCATATGGTTCAACAGTCTATTAAAGGGCTTCAGGGCACCCAACTAGCTCAGAATACGTGACTGAGAATCCAGACGGGGAGATGCTCATGTTATAATGTTAGTATGACTATACATAACCGGCTCATACTGCCCCCTTTCTAAGGTCGGAGCTAGAAAATGTGTACTCATGCTACTGCAAAGAGATGAGGGAACAGGATGGGGAAGGCCGCTCCACCGCCAATTACTCACGGACTCCTGCACCGGTGTGACGGTTTGGCAGCCGTTTGAGTCAGCATTTTTGAAGAAGAATACCGGTGCAATCCATCTTTTCCGGGTTCTTTATTTCATACAATTGTTAAAAGCATCAAAGTGCAGGCACAGGGGATGGCTAGATGCGTTTCGAAGAAACTTTCTAAGACCCCTTTCACATCAGCGGTTTTCGCTGATCCAGCAGTTGCGGGGTAAAAAAACGTAACTGCCGCAATTACTGCATAACGGCCGCACTTGCGGTTCACTTGTGGCAAGCCCCATACAATATCTATGGGGCTTGCTGTAAGTGTGCGGCAGGTGAGGCAAGTGCGGTTTCGGCACTTGCGGCAGGTGCGGCCGCAAAAAAAAACGCGATATGCCGCGTTTTTTTCGAGGCCGCACCTGCCGTAAGTGCCGATACCGCACTTGCCGCACCTGCTGCAAGCCCCATAGACATTGTATGTTCCTTGCCGCAAGTGAACCGCAAGTGCGGCCGTTATGCGGTAATCACGGCAGATGCGTTTCTTTCACCGCAACTGCCGCGATCAGCGAAAACCGCTGATGTGAAAGCAGCCTAATCATAAGCATATCAAGAATTAAAAAAAAAAATCAGATGGGAATCATGAATATATATTGTAATATAGAGAATATCCGAGTATGAATACAGAGCATTAGCAAACAAGAAATAATTAATTGATATAAAATAAAATATGTGTATCTAAAGAAAATAAATTGGTAACAACTTTTTAGAAGAGATGTGTAAAAAAAGGCATGAAAATTTGGAATCAGAATTAATAAATTTAAAATATGCATGTATTATATACTGGGTTGTTCACTGTACCCTCTTGGTACATGAATGAAACCCTACATTATCATAGTCATTTTGTGTCGATAAAAAGAATAATTGCTCTTACAATTACAATATTAGCGCAAGATATGCATTAATAAGTCTGTGTCTATGAGAGAAAATGAAAATGAGCATTAAGTTTACGCAAACTTAGTGCCACAATAACATGTTTTAGTGGCATTCCGTTTGATAATGATAACACACATCTTGAAGGTAGCATTGATGTAGATTTTGCATTCTACATTTTCTATCCCTACTTTGCAAGTTTGTCCTAAACGTCAGTTTTTGTACCTGCCTTTTGCATTAATGTATCCAATTGTAACACACTTGTATGTGTCCATCAAACGCTTGACCAGACAAAGCTTAATTCCTGTTCATTTTGTATATGTGTAATTTGTTTCAGCTGGGTGTGTGGGGGTTGTTTTGTATATTTATATGTCTGTTTTTTATTCTTGATGTGCTAATGATTAAGAAGGTTTCTTCGAAATGTGTCTAGCCGTCCCCAGTGCAAGCGCTTTGATGCTTTAAATAATTGTATGAAATAAAGAACCTGGAAAAGATGGATTGCACTTGTATTCTTTTTCAAAAGTACTCATGCTATATAGGTACTATGTGCCACATGTTGACTGCTATGTAGTCTTCTTGAACTACTATGCTGTGATTTCATCATATGTTTAATTCCTGATGGTAAACTCAGAGTTAATGTCAGTTGCTGCTGCTGTCTATGGTTATTAGGCTATGTGCACATCTGACGTTTGTGCATCTCTGCAGTCCGTCCAAAAACCTGGTTTTTTTTAGCAGAAACTGAGTTTTCTGTGCTCAGAAGTGTCCCTCGTTTTTTGCTCGTTTTCCGCCCAGTTTTCCAGCGTTTTTCTCGGCGGTTTTCTCGGCGGTTTTGAAAACTGAGTTTTTAGTGCACTTGTTCAGCTGAAACCGGTGGAAAAACGGAGGAAAGAAGTCACTTGCTCTATTTTTGGAAAACCGGTGGAAAAACTCAGTTTTGACTGAGAAAACTCAGTTTTGACTGAAAACGACCAGAAGAAAAACGTTCTAGTGAAGACAGAGTTTTCTAAAATCCATTGACTAGCATGTTAATCCAACCGGTGGATAGGATTAACATAAATTAACATAAAACTGAGCGGAAAACGCCGACGGAAAACGTCCAAAAGCAGCCCACAAAACGACTGATGTGCACATAGCCTTAGGCTCTTCAGGTGAGGATGTGTGTCAAATTACACAGCTGTCCATGCCCCTAGCCTGTAAATAGTTTCCTCTTCCACCAGCAGATGTCGCTGATAGTTTAGTGCCTGCAAGGACCTTGAGCTATAAAGGCGATAGTTCTGTGTGTGCTGAAGTCTTTGTGCTGTTTCTACCATGAGTTTTCTTACCTTGTGGGAGTTGGTGTGCTTCCTGGTCTGTGGGTAGAGGTGAGGGGGTATTAGCCTAGGGCTGATCAGAAACAGACGGCAAGGGTGGCAGCCAGGACATCCTCACCTTCAGAGGTAATTCCAGGAACAGGGATAGCCAGGGAACCCAAGTGTAAAGGTCAGACTAGTTCCCCTGATCACTTTTTGCTTGTCATTATCATCCTGCTACTTTACTCCCTTGACCATTATCTCACCCTGTGACGCTATGTTGTCCAATGCCGGAGTCTACAAAGCTTACTTCATGTTTTCCATTTTTCATTGGTCATAACACAAAACTAAAGCCATAAGAAAACTGACCAAACACAATGCAGCACATGCAAAAATTAAAACCAGCACCTGACTTTTTCTCCAGTGTCTGATCCTAATAGGAGCATATAGAGGAATCGTCTACGATCTATATGATTTTCACCATCCAGATGGATAACTGTGAAGATAAGTCATTCAGTTTAGGTATCGATAACATTGATTTCCAAATGTTCAGATCCAATGGTTGGATTTTGATATCTACATTATCTGCTTGCTGTCCTAACCTTTGCTGAAATGGTAGAATATCTCTTCACCATGGATAGGCTTGCGAAGTGATAAAGGGGTCTCTGTTTCTTCAGGGGGAACACCCGAAAAATGAAACTCCACAAACACCCTCTGTACTGATTTATCAGTCACCACGTGTGAGCATGGGTCTAAAGTTAGAGAGGCCACCTCCACCCGAATCCTGGATGAAGGCTGTGAAAAGTGCAAAATCATGATAACACCAGACAATACTAATATGCACTATCTTAAAGGAACTATCTTAAAGGAATAATAATAAGCAAAGTTTATATCACATACCGATTTATATGTAAATAATGGTCCCGGAGAAATGATGATATCATCATCATCATCACTATCTGTAATGTCTTCTCCTACATTGGAATAGGACAAGTTGAGTGTTAAACATGACAAGTGTAATAGTAAGCATTGCTCATGAAGAGGCGGCCATGCCATGTTACCTGTTTCTTTTGTACTGACTTGTCCGACTGGTGGGAAAGAGCTGTCATATCTTGTTTCCTGATCGGATTCATTTATATCTTCACACATAAGACTTTCTTCATGTCCTTCATTTTGTGCCTCAGGTCCTTCTGAAATATCCTGCAAATATGAAGGTGCAATTCTTTAAACCTAAATGTAAAACCTATGAACAGAGTTTTGTATGATGGCATTTATTCTCACATTGGTATGCCAAGGATGTATCAGATCCCATTTCACAACCTTTCCCTTTTTTAACACTTTGATAACAAGCTAATTTAAGTGCACACATTACTGATGTGATCCCTGGCCCATGCATGGATCTAAACCCTTGAACAGACAGCATCGTAGATACCTCGGATGCGGTTAGTTTGAGTCATTGGACCTGCAGCTGGGTCATGAGTGGCATCAGGAATATGGGCCCAGGAATATGCCTGAATTACACTCATCTGAAACTGGCCTTATTTCTATAAACTCTGCAAAAGGCATACTACCGCCATGCTCAGTAGCCTTAAAGAATTGCATGATAGGAAAGGACATGTTACAACATCTCTCTGCACATTCATGACTCTGGAGGTCCTGGTTAGCTCAGCTGAAAGAAAGAAAATTTCAACACAAAATCACAACTTTGAAGGCTTTTTAAAGGCATGAACCAATGTTATCTAATGCATAATGCTCATTGCATGAACAAGTTTAAAGGGAATCTGTCACCAGGTATATAATAATAATAATAATAATAATAATTTTCTCCTTCGCCTCATTGGGGGACACAGGACCGTGGGTGTTATGCTGCTGTCCACTAGGAGGCGACACTAAGCAGAATCTGCAAAAGAGTAACAGTGGCTCCTCCCTACAGCATATACACGCTGGAGCAGGAAGTGCTTCTCCAGTTTTTTGCTTAGTGTCGAAGGAGGCACACGACCATTTTTACTCTCTATTTTTTCTCATCCTTTTTTTCTTCCAATGAAGAAAAGTGGGTCCGGTGTGACCCCCGGCATGCTCCTTCCTCGGCCACCCACTGTTGGGGCGCTGGGTTGAAGTTGAGAATCCTTACATATGCCGTACTCCTTTCTCGGCCTCCCACTGTTGGGTTGCTGGGTTAAAGTTGAGACAGCCCAGCATAACATCCACCTTCCTCACTCCCTCGGGGTCCTGAGTTGAAGCCAGAGCTGGACTACCTGCCAGATGACGTCCCCCTAATCACCCTCTGGGTGCTTAGGCTGAGGCACCACAGGTATCAGCAGCACATACTGCATTCTGGGCTGGGATCCTGAATGGCTGCCTGCAGGAGCGCAGGCTCAGAGATGGCCCCCTAATCACCCTATGGGTCATTAGGCCGTGGCACCACAAGTACCAGCAGCACATGCTGCATTCTGGGCTGGGATCCTGAATGGCTGCCTGCAGGAGCGCAGGCTCAGAGATGGCCCCCTAATCACCCTATGGGTCATTAGGCCGTGGCACCACAAGTACCAGCAGCACATGCTGCATTCTGGCCTAGGCCTCTAGATGGATGCCTGCAGACAGGCTCAGAGACGACCCCCTAATCTCCCTATGGGTCATTAGGCTGTGGCACCACAGGGCCCAGCAGCACATGCTGCATTCTGGGCTGAGATTCTGGAGCAAATCACCCTGTGGGCATTATGCTGAGGCACCTGGCTGCCTGCAGGAGCGCAGGCTCACAAGTGCAGCTGCACTTATCTACCCCAGGATCCCGGTGGGGTCCGGATTCAGCCCCACTCAGCCCTGCACTTCCTTCAGGACCTGGGTCTGTTCCCCATTCTCCCTGCAGCTCCCACAGCCAAGGCAGGGAGAAGAGGTACCCAGCTCCCCCCCAAGCTGCCCCTGCAAGGCAGGCAGCAAGGTACCTGGGGTGGCAGGGATCCTCCATGGCGGCGGCTATTTGCGGGGCCTCAATTCACGCTAGGCCCCGGCTTCAGGCCTAGCGTGGAAGACGCCGCCTATCCCCGCCCACCGCCAGCCCTCCGGATAGCGTCAAATGACGCGGCGCCGCATCACAGAGAGGGGCGGGAAGTCCCTTTGGGCGCTTGTATTGCGCGCCCATTCAGTATCCCGCCCCCTCCTTCTCCCTCTGGGGGCGCCAAAACGGCTCTGGGCGCCATTATAGGCGTAAACACTGCAGCACAGCGGCCACATAAGGCTATGGGGGCATATACAGAACAGCAGGGATTGTTTCCCTGCAGCAGCTCTCTTCCCCCCTGCACACCAGGTGTGACAGGCTGTGGGGCAGATGCAGGACTGCCAGCAGGGATATAGTTCCCTGCTGCAGTTTCCTCTCCCCCTGTACACCATGTCTGTGCCATGTGTGATGCCTCCCTCCGGACTCCATAAGTATAGAGGGCCAGTACAGAAAGTGGGCAAACTGTCATATTCTGTCCTGAAATACTCTGTGCTGCTGGGAATACAATTAACTGCTGCAGCACAGTGCTGCCCTCACTGACATCACAATAAGTGTACCGTGCCCTACAAGATCTCTCCTGACATACTCTGTGCTGCTGTAAACCTTTTTTTCAGCAGCTGTACATAATGTCAGTGAAGAAATTAAGCGTCAGCATATTCTCAGTACGCACAGGGGACACGTGATCCACCAATGCCCTATGAATGTAATGTGTTTATTCTGTGTCGTCACAGTGACACGGCTTCGCCTATGTTCGTCTGACGTTTTACCTCTTATGCCTCTCACCCAGCGAGCAGAGTTCCTCTGCCTAATGTGGGTGACACTCTAATATGCACAGCCTGGCTTTCCTTACACCGGGTCAGCCACTGATGCCGGTGCCTATCAGAGCACATAATGCTACATCTAGATAGACAGTTGTTACGTCTGCGACTGTCGCAGTTTATGGAGACTAGCATGCAGCAGGATGATTGCTCCGACGTCTGATAGTTTTTTCGCAATCCAACAGACTCGGACCTTCATGCCTCTCTAAATCAAAGTTCCATCTCAAAGGAAGCTAAATGTCGATACTTCGAACATTCATCTGTGTCTCAAAGGACACAAGACCGTACCCATGGGACCTTCAGGGCCCCACTTTCCATACGGGAGTTTTATTGGGTTGCGTCTCCGTGGTAGGGTTCGTACGGTACAGGATATGACAACAAGGTTCCTGTAGGGCCACAGTTCTGCTGAACAGAATACTACAGCAGGCATCAGAGTCCGCTACCATACCTTGGGAATGCCAATCGCACAGCACCAAACGGTGCCTCACTCGCCGTCGGCAATCCAGATTCCAACCTTTTCGGAATTCATTTAGCGGATCATCGTCTAGATCGACACAAACTCGATCAACGCGCATATAGCGCTCACAGAAAACCCTCCAAATTAAAGCTCCCGTTAAATTCAGAGACTCATTATGCCTGTTTTACACGCAGAACGTGTTTAAAGGTTCTATGCCAGTGCCACATGCACAGCGAGGTTTTTAAAGGCTCTATTCCAATTTCCTTGTTTTCCATAAACGAGAACGTGCAGTACGTCCTGTGCTAGACTGACACAGCTAGACAAACATACCTGGGACAGTTTTTTTCCGCACGGATCCTCCGCTCCATAATAATAATTTATTAGGGAACACGGAAAATACCTTGCATCCTTAGATATACAGGATGAATACCTGCATGTTCCTCTTGCAGCCGCTTATCATATTTACAATTTACAAAGATGATTCCTAATTGTGGCGTTTCCGTGCACACTTGTTACAGTTCCCTAAGTGGTCACAAAGGTTATGGCAGTCGTCTGGTTTTCCTGCGTTCCAGGGACGAGGTCTCTCTTCCACACCTGGACGTTTACTTCTCAACACACGACCTTCACGGATTGAGAACGCAGCGTCTCTATTACGAGGAACACTTTCTTAAGACTTGGTTGGCTGGGCATCCTCCACAAGTCTACCCCAGTTTTCACTGCAGTCTTCGTATTTTCGGAATACAGTTCAATACATTCGAAGCTCCGGTCAGACTTTTTCTGAGACTAGACATAGGCACTTCAACTAGAGGTCCGCACCCTCCTTCAACGGTTTCCTCAGCCTGTCGGACCTGACCTGAGGGTCAGAAGCAGGACGGCGGCAGCACTGGTGGTTATTCCTTGACGCAGTTGCTCCTCAAGACTTCCCAGTTCTCCATGCTCACGTCATGCGATACCATTGTACGATCACCTCAGGAGGTGTCTCCTTCCAGTACCAGCCATGTAGTATCTCCTGTGGTGGCTCAGCCACTCACTAGTACACAGGGGAAGTATTTTCTTCTGCCAAGTTGACGTGCACTGTACCTACATCTCAACATTACGAACAAATGGTCCTGTTTGGAATCCACGATACTCATCGTCCCAACACTGCAGACTTGATCCCCTCTTCTGGCGGACTGCCATGTCAGAAGGCAGTCTGACAATGCCACGGCTGTGGCATATGTTCACTCACTAGAGCAAAACTAGTGAAACTGGAGATATCATCCGGTCCTGGAGTGGTCGTACCCGGTCGTCTCTGCTGCATGGCATGATGTAGTCTGCGGCCTAGGCTCGCGCTCCAGCTACGAATCGTCCACTCAACAGTTTCCATGAGCCTCACCCGGAGGCCTTGCAGAGCTTCTTGCCAAAAGTCAGGGCTGCCGTCGATGTTGAGGACAGGACCCGGACCGGGGTGGCCTATGGCTGCTCTGGCCTCGGCTTCCACTTGTTGCATAAGGTCTCGGAGTCTCAAACTGGCCATCTTAATAGAAGAACCACACCCGTCCAACCGTTAACCGTTCTGGTGAAAAACTGGTGAAAAAGAGTCTGACACTCCCACTTCCTTGGGGGCTTTTGTAGTCCAATTGTGGGAAAAAGTCTTTGGTCCGCCCCCATGGTTGTTTCGAGCAATCAGGGCTGACAATGATTTTGGTGCCTTTGCCTTTGGCCCTCCCACGAAGAGGGGCGGTGGCTCACCCCTGGGCTTGCACGTGGCGGATCCACATGGCGGGGACGCCATCTTGGGCGCCATCTTGGCCCAACGGTGAAAAGGTGGGAAAGGTTCTTTTTAGGACGAACAAAGTCCAGTTTGATGAAATAAAGTCTTTTAAGCACATAATACCCGTTAGGGAACGGGCCTGCTCGTATCCTGTTCGTGACGCCATCTTCTGACTCACCGTGGCCGGGACTCCAGTTTAGACAGGCGTTTTTTTTCCTCCTTCTTGTCACGGATGGACCGCGCCTGCCGGTAGTGGGGCCCGGTGGTGCAGGTCAAAAGAGAGAGACGCCATTAGTGGAACAGATTAAGGGGTTAATTTGTCGTGACGTCACCTATGAGAGTTTCGGTAACTTTACCGACGCTGCGGGGACTCCGGGGGATGGAATGCAGCAAGATGGAGTGCTCCCCACAGGCTGAGCGGTGATCCCCGGAGCCAGAAGCTGCGCAAGATGTTCTGAGGCAGCTGCGGTTACTTTAGCATGCGGATAAGCAGTTCATAAGAAGGCATGGACACTGTAAGTCTCTGTAACGGTTCTTTACTGTAACCAGCAAGCAGTACATGGTATACAGTTTGTAGGTAGTGGACTGGGTGGACTCAGCAATGACCAGTGTGTTCTCAGAGATCCGCGGTGTTCCTCCATTCTAACTAAGTGTGTTGCCGTTGTCGCCCAGGAATACCAGGTCGGGTACAGGGAGGCTGCTTGAATGCCCTATCCGGGGTATACGTTCCGGATGCTTTGGGGAGCCTTGGGTCCCTTGGTGGGTACACTGCTGGTTAGACGACTGGATATGGCGGTGGTGGGATGCTCCTGTAAAGCGGTCCCTCCACTCCTCTGGTTCGCATAGTAGAGCTGAACTGCTGCTAGCTTTGGTACCAGCAAACCGGCTGTAGATGGGCACGGGATGATTTTGGACCCGCATGTTGATGCCCGAGGATCGGTTGATTAGGCACCGAGAGTGACGGTGCTCAACCGGTTGATGGAAGGGAGATGGCCGGTAGAAGGTGGTCAGGGGGCCGCACGGAACTGTGCAACCCCCTTTCCTAGGTTGCAGAGCTTGTTGGTTTAGCTCCTTCTCCTACGTTGCTCGGAGAGTTCTTCTTTTCAGACTCTTAATTGTACTAAACTTTCCACTACACACTACCCTTACACTCCGCCCACCAGGACCTGATTGGCGCTCTATGCTAGGTTATGCATGTAGGGCATGGATTTCTGAGTTAACTGTGTGACTGCTGAGTCAGAGAATATTGCTGCTGCAGTTTTGGCTGCAATACCCTCTTGTGACGCACTCGTTGCGGGGCGCCACATAGATCTAAGAGCTAAACTGTGTAACCCCGCCCACACCCCTGATTGGCAGCTTTGTGTCTACACTGTGAATTAAGAGCAAGCTGTCAATCAGTGGTGGGTGGGGAGTGACGTTACACGTAATTAACCTGACTGTCTGTGTGTGAGCTGTAGTCCAGTTGTGTTATTCTCCTGCTGTGAAAGTGCTCATTATATTGAAAGTACAACATAAAGCATAATATGTGACACATACCTGGAATCAGGCTCTTGTTTTGCTATTCTTGAATAGCAAAATCCTTCTTACACTACAATCAAAGCTTGAACCATGTGTCACTTGCATAATCCACCTATTCTCTTGCGTGAGAAAATCAGCAACTGTGTTAGGCAATGTTCACACTTTAAGTATTTGGTGAGATTTTTACCTCCAGAATGTTCACATTCAATGACTTCAAGTGTTTGCACCAAAATTCATTACAACAGTCTTATCTGATTATTGCTTTTTAATGCCTTTCCTCTTGATCTTAGGCCGGCTTCAGACTGCGTCTGAGATCCGATCCGTAGCTGTCCGCTTGAAGCAGACAGCCGCGGACCGGATCTGCACACAGGACTGGGGGGCTATTATGCCTTCCGATCCTGTGTGCAGCCGCACGCAGCTGCAGGCGCTGACAAGTCAGGACCGCGGCTCCCGCGGTCCTCACCTATCAGCAGCAGGAACAGCGTGCGGCTGTACACAGGATTGGAGGACATAATAGCCCCCCTATCCTGTGTGCTGATCCGGTCCGCGGCTGTCTGCTTCAAGCGGACAGCTACGGATCGGATCTCAGACGCGTTTTCATCGCAATTCAGCAAAACTGGCACTTCCGGCTGTTCTTAAAATTGCACTTAGCAGCGTTTTTTGTCCCGTACCGCATTGCGATGAAAACGCATGTCGACGCACATGTCTGGAACTCCTATACAAAATACAAAATGCATTAGACAGAACGCAATGTTGCCGCAAGTGTGACAAATCCATTTTCTTCAAAAGTTCAAAAGTTCAGGTTTGCTTCATCTGCTTGAACTGAAAACACATGCAGATCTAAAAGTAGCCTTATTCAGCCATCATCTCCCTCTAACATTAATGTTGAAGCACCGGCCCTCAGCTGGGGGTTTCATGGCAACATGGAACCAATGTTTGTGTTATGTGATTACAAAGGGTTAACACTGTGTTTCTAAGTTTTATTTCCACAGGTATCTGGCTTTATGTTGTTACCATAGCTACTGGAGTAGCCAATGAATTGGAGGAGCTTTATGAGGAAGCTTAGTAACAGCTCCTGATTGGTGGAAGCTTTGGACAGAAATAGCCCCTATATAAACAAATTTCTGACAGAAAACAAGCATTATTTGCTGTGGCAAGCCAAGAAGATGCCCGCCCGCCCGCCCTCCCTGTTTTATTTGTCTCTCTTTCTCTAGGTTATTCTTTTTCTTGTCATGCAACTTTATTAGAGTGGGCACAATTGCTCTTTTCCATGAGCGGATTTTGGTTAAATGGTTATAAAGGATTATTTATATTTTTAATTATTTATAGAAATGGAGTTATTTATTTATTAAAATTGGAATTATTCTTTTGGTGTAATTCTTCAAATTTTAAGTAACCCTTAATAAAGTTTCATGGCCACTTTTATTCCACACACGACTGAATGTCTCATTTATCTTATGGGGTTTAATAGTATTATAAGCATAGGGGTGGGTCCTATGTTGCCATGTGCGCAGACTGGGGAGTGTGTCATTCAATATGCCTTTCGGCGCACCTGTGACATGATCACGGAGCACCGATGGATTGCTATAACAGCCGAGGGTCAGCTGAAGACCCCCTTGCCTGTCATTACGGTACTCCTGTGAAAGCCAGCCTATAGCAAGTGTTTTATAGGAATCCATGGTTTTCGCTGTGGCACTGCTTTTAAGGCCATGTGCACACGTTCAGTATTTGATGAGTTTTTTACCTCAGGATTTGTAGACAAAACCAGTAGTGGAGCAATCAGAGGAAAAGTCTAATAGAAACACGTCACCACTGCTGTATTTATCACCTACTGCTGGTTTTGGTTACAAATCCTGAGGTAAAAAACTCATCAAATACTCAGCGTGTGCACGTGGCCTTATAGTACAAGCGATTGGCTGACGACTGGTTCAAGTCCATGAACAAAAAAAGTGAAAAAATGTTTTTCAAACTATGAAAAAAATAAAAACAAATAAAAGTTCAAATTACCCCCCTTTTTGCTCCATTAAGGACCTTCCACGTACTTCTAACTTTGTCATTTGTGCCAATGTGCACCATGTCCTCACCAGCCCCTCCCAGTAATCTATCAACCCGATCAGCGATGTGCCGGACTCAAGCGCCAGGTAGGCAGCACACTGTTCGACGATCTCTGTCTTTGTGACAGATTGCCCTATATGTTCCCTTAATAATTGAGTCCCCCACTACCAGCACCTGTCTGGCCTGCCCTTCTCTCCTGCTTTCCCCCTAACTGGAGCAGACACTCCTCAGGCTTTCAGAGGGCATGCCTTGCTGCAGCAGTGCTATCCTTGTACTGACACCCCCCTCATCTGCCAATTTAGCAAATTTATTGGGGTGTGCGAGATCAGGACTAGCCTCCCTGGCACTCTTCCTTCTACATGCTTGGTATCTGCGTAAATGTAATGACTTGGAGAATCATATTACCAGATATTGAACATGGTGAATAAAATTAACAAAAAATAATTGTGGAACCGCTCGAATTTTTCAACTTTGACACATTTGGAATTTTTTTCCCCCACTTTTCAGTGCATCAATGATGATAAAAATGGTGCAATATATGTGTCCAATGTACAACTTATATATGAGTGATTATCACAGCTGGGATATTTTCCCTGGCAGTAATGATCTTGCATGCACCGGACATTTTATGTATAGGATTATAGATGGCAGCCAGTTTCATTTCAAACATTTTTGTGGATTTGTAGTAATCTATGCTACAGAAGAAACCCCATATATATAGACTGGATTACAAGTCACAGACATTTCTAAAACCAATTAGAAGAAAACCTAATGAGCCTTGTATATTTTTCATAGGGTATGTGATCATGTTAAGTATTTAAAGCAGCTTTTTCTTCTGCAAAAACCAGCGTTGACAGAAAAAAGGCTCCATAAAATACGTGTTTTTCTTGTGATGAGAATGATAGTCAACCACCGATTTTGAATGTATTGCCTCTCACACTTGGCATGGTATTAACATCATGCTATATGTTCAGTTCTAAGGGAAGTGTAGGGGGATTTAGGGTCTGTTCGCATGATGTGTATTTTGCCGCATATTTGGTGTGTATTTTGGGCGGATCTGCACTAGAGATGCAGCAGTTTGTTTTCCCAGAAAAGTCTATGGGATTTGTGATGTCCTGTCCGCATGGTGCGTTTTATTCTGCAGCGGATCTGATGCATATTTTATTGTAGGACAGTCTGCAGCATGCCAATTCTTGCTGGGGATTTTACCACATTTTTCACCTATAGACACTCATGATAACTCAAGATGAGCAGCAGTGTTCGCACTCTGTGTATGTGTTGCTTATTTTGAGGCTAGTTTTCATTAAAATCTGCAGGAAGTGATAGTGTTGAAGGGGGGAGCAGAATTTCTCCTTTTTTTGGATAAAGTATCCAAGCTTTACTGAAACAGACACAAAGCATCTTAAAATCTGCATCAAAAAACATTAAAGATGCACCGTGCGGACAGGGATGGTTTGCTGCATTTTTCTGCCAGTAGGTGCAGATGTTGAAAGTCCAAAATCTGCACCACCAACTCAGCATGTGAACACACTGTTTTAGATCATACAATGCTCCCCTGTGAATTTAAATATGCAAACTGCATCTTCAGAAAGGAAGATAACTTGAATTCTGGCACAACCTATTGGATGGTGCAATCCTAATCCTATTGACCTTTTAACAAGCCTTGCCACACGACTGAGGCTGGCTTCACACCACGGCGCAGTCCAGTCCGGGGCTGTCAGGCATGAACCTGACAGCCCTGGACCGGATCAGCACACAGAACCGGAGGGCCAAAAGTGCCCTCCGATCCTGTGTGCCGCTGGATGGCTGTAATTGCAGCCGCAGCTGCTGATTTTTCAAGATCACAGCTAACATGGAGCTAGCCGCGGTCCTGAAACAACAGTGGCGTGCAGCCGCTGGTATCCGGTTCCAGGATTCGCTCAGACCGGGGCAATCTGGCCCCATAGGCTCCCATGTTAGGGAGAACTGGATTGCCCCAGATCCGGGAGAATCCGGGACAATCCGAGATACGGCATTTTGGAGAGATTTTTCTCCCCAGACACAAAAACGTTGCAAGCAACGTTTATTGTGTACGGTGAGAAAAATCCGATTTCTCCTGGATTCGACCGCAGAGGTGAAACCGGATGGTAGATAGCTGCCATCCGGCTCCATCCGGCCCCATAGGCTACTATGGGGCCAAAAACCGGTCCGGGGCTGTCCGGTGTAAACCAGACTGCGCCGTGGTGTGAAGCCAGCCTTAGAAGCCAAAACTTGAAATTCCATTTGCAGACATGTTTTTCGTTGTGTTCAACCCTACTCAGTGCAAAGCAGGAGCTCTGATTTGGCTAGGTAAGAGGCACCTGACAAAGGTTTAGTTTGGCATTTATACTACAACGACCCACCTCCACATTCATGTCCATCTCTTGGCTCTGTAGCTCAGGTGTTGAGGATTCATCTCTTGCCTCGTTCTGCTTCATCTTTGGACAGTCAGTTGTGTATGGATCTCTCCTGCCCCTCTTGTTAGCGCTGACATCTCTCTGCAGTTCCTCTTCGGCTTTTCGTGATTTGGATAGTCTAGAACTGCTTAAGTGAATCCTAGAAGAATCTCTTGATAACACCTTCGTAGGAGATTGGTGCTAGAAAAATATTATATGTTTATGATTTGTTTGTAGTTACGTCCATGTGTAATACTATATAGCTTCACATACATTACTATGAAAGTTTATATTTACAGGACTCTTAAAACAGCAGATGCAATTTAAAGCAATTCTGCTTCTTTAGCACAGAACTTCAGCTCTTGACTTCAATAAAGGCCACCGCATAGACGATGTGGCTATTTCATCAATGACTGCTGCTACCTACACTATTCATTATGGACTAAGAGACTGATAGTAAAATCAGCTTGCTAATGATATAGTCTGATATATACTGCTCAAAAAAAATAAACGGAACATTTAACAACACAGTGTAATGTTGAAGTGTTCCCTTTATTTTTTGAGCAGCATATAAGACAGCAGACAAGTTTTAGACATAACACATGTCACCAAATAAGTGATATATAGATAGTTCTCTTTGCTTTTAAAATAATTTGTTTAGTATTTATAGTGTATAATGTACATTATACGTTCCTATGTCTCATATTATGCAGAATGTAAAGATACTGCTGCTGCTTTTACAAAATGGGGGGATTCTTCTCAATCATTGTTAGATAAGAAGCTTCAAATAAAAAGCGGTTGTGCAGCAGCAGTGGTGTCTATTATAAGAGAGAATACATCATACATAATACATAATGCTCAGCCTGCAGCCTCTTACACGGCCTTCAAATAATGACTGCTGAAAGTATTATTCCCAGGAGAAAGAGCATCATCTCATACATTATACAGTTTTCTACCATGCATCTGTGGTAATGACATAGATCCTACCTTCACAGCACCTATGCCACCACTGGTGGATGATTCCCAGAGGCTCTGACCAGGGGCATGGTAAGGGTTCTTCCATTCTAAGCTAATCTGTACGGAGCCAACACACTTGCCATAAAGATTTAAAAGCCCAAAATCACCTTTCGAAGCCAGGAGAAAGAAAATAGAAATAACAAAAAGTCAAAATTATTATAATTATTATACAGTTAGGGCCAGAAATATTTGGACAGTGACACAATTTTCGCGAGTTGGGCTCTGCATGCCACCACATTGGATTTGAAATGAAACCTCTACAACAGAATTCAAGTGCAGATTGTAACGTTTAATTTGAAGGGTTGAACAAAAATATCTGATAGAAAATGTAGGAATTGTACCCATTTCTTTACAAACACTCCACATTTTAGGAGGTCAAAAGTAATTGGACAAATAAACATAACCCAAACAAAATATATTTATTTTCAATATTTTGTTGCGAATCCTTTGGAGGCAATCACTGCCTTAAGTCTGGAACCCATGGACATCACCAAACGCTGGGTTTCCTCCTTCTTAATGCTTTGCCAGGCCTTTACAGCCGCAGCCTTCAGGTCTTGCTTGTTTGTGGGTCTTTCCGTCTTAAGTCTGGATTTCAGCAAGTGAAATGCATGCTCAATTGGGTTAAGATCTGGTGATTGACTTGGCCATTGCAGAATGTTCCACTTTTTTGCACTCATGAACTCCTGGGTAGCTTTGGCTGTATGCTTGGGGTCATTGTCCATCTGTACTATGAAGCGCCGTCCAATCGACTTTGCAGCATTTGGCTGAATCTGGGCTGAAAGTATATCCCGGTACACTTCAGAATTCATCCGGCTACTCTTGTCTGCTGTTATGTCATCAATAAACACGAGTGACCCAGTGCCATTGAAAGCCATGCATGCCCATGCCATCACGTTGCCTCCACCATGTTTTTCAGAGGATGTGGTGTGCCTTGGATCATGTGCCTTTCCCTTTCTTCTCCAAACTTTTTTCTTCCCATCATTCTGGTACAGGTTGATCTTTGTCTCATCTGTCCATAGAATACTTTTCCAGAACTGAGCTGGTTTCTTGAGGTGTTTTTCAGCAAATTTAACTCTGGCCTGTCTATTTTTGGAATTGATGAATGGTTTGCATCTAGATGTGAACCCTTTGTATTTACTGTCATGGAGTCTTCTCTTTACTGTTGACTTAGAGACAGATACACCTACTTCACTGAGAGTGTTCTGGACTTCAGTTGATGTTGTGAACGGGTTCTTCTTCACCAAATAAAGTATGCGGCGATCATCCACCACTGTTGTCATCCGTGGACGCCCAGGCCTTTTAGAGTTCCCAAGCTCACCAGTCAATTCCTTTTTTCTCAGAATGTACCCAACTGTTAATTTTGCTACTCCAAGCATGTCTGCTATCTCTCTGATGGATTTTTTTCTTTTTTTTCAGCCTCAGGATGTTCTGCTTCACCTCAATTGAGAGTTCCCTTTGACCGCATGTTGTCTGGTCACAGCAACAGCTTCCAAATGCAAAACCACACACCTGGAATACACCCCTGACCTTTTAACTACTTCATTGATTACAGGTTAACGAGGGAGACGCCTTCAGAGTTAATTGCAGCCCTTAGAGTCCATTGTCCAATTACTTTTGGTCCCTTGAAAAAGAGGAGGCTATGCATTACAGAGCTATAATTCCTAAACCCTTTCTCCGATTTGGATGTGGAAACGCTCATATTGCAGCTGGGAGTGTGCACTTTCAGCCCATATTATATATATAATTGTATTTCTGAACATGTTTTTGTAAACAGCTAAAATAACAAAACGTGTGTCACTGTCCAAATACTTCTGGCCCTAACTGTATTTATCAATAATATATAGGGAATTATAGCCAATATGTTCTTACCTTGAATGTTGTTTCCTTGTGCCAGTCTCAGTAGTGGCACTTCAGCCTTTGCCAGGTAAACCCCGGGCTGAGTTTCTTCATCATCAAACACATAGATATTCAGATGCTCCTGCTGGAGATAGCGCTCCAGGTCAATGGTCAACTGTAGGGGATAGACAGCTTCATACCCAAACTGAGGGTTGTTACTACAGGGTATAATGGAGGTAGTTTGGTCTGGATAATGGTAAAAACGATAGATTATATATGGACTTGGTTGATGGCCCAAATGGCCCACTTGTAGACTTCTGCATCCCCAAAGCTTGATGATCAGTTCATTCTGGAGTCCACTATTTAACGGTGATTTCCAGAACTAAAGAATAAAGAGTGATAAAGTAATTTTACCTTTATATCCTGGCATTACGGCTGTTGTGTGACTATATCATTTTTTATTTTCAATTTAATTCCCTGATCCATATAGGGGTATTGTTATTATATTTCCAAATGTTGCTCATATAAAGGTCTTTTTTTTCTTCTTTGTATTATTACCTTGTCTGTATTTCCATGTCTGCGAGTGGATAAGTAGCCATATGCTTTGCTTCTTTGCCTTTGAAGGCACTGAACATGGGACAGGGATCCATGCAGCCGTAGCCAATAGCTCAGTTCCCCTATAGTCTCCCCATCTTCATCTAATAATAGCAGGAAGATAATCATTTCATTCATTTTTTAATCTAAATTTAATTCTATTAATTTTTCATGTATCAAAAATATACAGTAAACTCCGTAAATATTTTTTTTTGTTTTGTGCTATGGACCCATAGGTACTCCACATGATAAAGTATTTCCCTGTGAGAATAAAACTGATATGTCTCTGTATAAAATCAGACACACACAGATGTAGAGTATGCACCTTTAGATTTCTATGTGTGCTATGTTATAATTACAATTTGTAAGGAATGAATGCTCTAATAATGTAATGTGAATAAGGTGTTATGTACGGCTACATATCATATTTACTCATTAATAAAATACGTACTGAAAGTAGGAAGCAATCAATAAGGCATATACATCATGCAAAATTATCAGCAATGCAAAAAAAAGCAAACATTCCCCATTCATTTCCATGATTGGAATATTACCGGTTAGTATGATGGAGTTGTGTACTCTGTCTGTAGTGTGCCAGTGTAGACTGACCCGTGGAAGCGCACAAGCGCGAAACGGTGCCGTCGTCAGTGGCTCCGTCCTCCCCCTCCCTGCCTTGAATGTACACGTTCCCTAATTAAACACCGATTAAGACTCGGGCGAGTGCCGTCTCTACTTTCAAGAATCTAGAGATCTACTGCTGTTGTGCTTAAGGACTGGCACCCCCGTTCTATTGCCTGAGTGCTCCTGGTTTGGTCCGCCCGGCGAGCTGTCGGCTCTGGTGCCCTGCATTCCTCCTGTACCTGTACATCATGCAAAATTATCAGCAATGCAAAAAAAAGCAAACATTCCCCATTCATTTCCATGATTGGAATATTACCGGTTAATATGATGGAGTTGTGTACTCTGTCTGTAGTGTGCAGTACTGAGTCTAGTTTCAGGCGTCCTCTTGCCAGTTCACGGTGGTCAGCCCCTTTAACTTGGTAAAGCTCAACTGTAAGGGTCCCAACTCTTAGATATCGCAGGAATTCAGGATCTGGAGTTACGGCATAGCGAGAAGTGAAGTTGTACTGAGGCTTGATTCCAGCAACAACTGGGTTGAATGAGTCTCAAAGTCGTACAGTGAATAGATACAAAATGTGGCTGGTTGAAGGTCTTCAGTAAGCCCTATGCCGTAAGGGGTAAAGCAGATTTCTCCAATATGAACCTCAAACAGAGTTTCACCACGATGCAGAGATGGAGGTGGAGAGACACCGACCTCAGAAGAGGGGCAATCTTCAGTATTTAGCTTGAATGGAAATGTACCATAGGCAATATCTTTGAGCTGAGCTAAAAGAAATGAGAAAATTGAATATATAGACAATATACTCATCACACTCATAATACAGTCCCTTGTGAAGAACGCTAGTTACCTTCCAACTTCTCAACTCTAGATTTCCGCTGAAGAAGTCTGTCCTCGTATTGGAGTAATTTCTCTTCATTTTCTCGACTTTCACATTCTAATCTAAGCTTTACAGCTTTCAGCTCCTCCTTATATTGAATATAAAGAAAGTTATATTATGAAATAAAATGGCAAGCAGAAGATAACAAAATATAAAAAACTGTATATTTTGGAAGATCCTTACACATAGAAAATTGTTACCTAATGATTCTACATTCAAAATCTGTCCCCAAGACCTTGTACATGGGAAGATAATTTCCTGAACAATCATTCGTTGGAGTGTTTGTTTCCGACTGCTGTCTTGGGTAAACATGTGCAGTGTCATTGTTCATATCTTTTATGCTGACCTGAAGGTTATCATTTGTCTGCAGTAGGGCCTCATGTAAGCAAGCATGTGTAGTGCAATTAACATGAGAGAAGAAATGACCAGCGATCATATGATTAAAGGAATGATAGAACATCTGATTTTTATAACATGTAAAAGCAAGTATAAGTTAATGACTAAAATTAGCAATTAGCTCTTGTTTTATTAAAGTCATTCTATGCAAAAAGATCCTTGAAATGGTATTCTCATGTTAAGTACTTTTTTCCAACTTTGATTTTTATTAATTTTTTAAGTCATGTCAACAATCAGAACAATACCAAATGTGATTTCATAATAATAAGTCCACATTACATTTTCCAATATCAAAATTCAAGAACATCAACATATATCCTCCATATATTACAATTGTTGTGAGTCCATGGAGAGATCCCATATCTGCCAAGTCTGGGTAAATTTGTCCATTGTGTTATGAAGCGTGGCGGTCAGTTGTTCCATTGATCGGAGGTCCTTTATCCGTATAAGCCAGTCGGACAACGAAGGTGGAGCCCTCTTCCTCCAATTGAGAGATATCAGGCATTTTGCTGCCGTAAGAAGAAGCATTAGGAGTTTGCTCTTGGGTTTATTCAAGCTTAAAGGGAACAGATTTAAGAGGTATAGAGCCGGGTCTACTGGTAGAATATGACCCATAACCCGTGTCAACACTGTTGCTATTGACCCCCAAAAGCCTCGGATTATCGGGCAGGACCAAAATAGATGGTATAATGAGGCATTTCTCTGGTCACATCGCCAACAATTATCAGGTATTGCCGGGTTGAACTTATGAAGCATCTCGGGGGTGTTATACCACGTCATCAAAATTTTCATCTGATTCTCTTTGTATAGAGTATTAATTGACGTTCTGAAGGTTCTCTCCCATATCACCTTCCACATCGAATCAGAGATTTCCCGTCCTAGCCATGTTTCCCATCGTGCCATATAGGCATGTTTGAGGGGACCTTGGATACTTCGAGAGTTCAAAATAGCATATATATCTGATATTAGACCCTTTGTAGAGGGTCCCCGAGAGCAAAGGGTTTCAAATTGGGTTGGTTTAGTATATTTATTAACTCCCATGATCGACGCGTGGTAGTGAATTATTTGTCGGTACGAAAAGCCAAGGGTTACCGGTAATTTATAAAGCGAGCATAGTTCGGTAAAAGAGCGTATTTTGTGGGTAAGTGGGTTTAGTATATCACGGAAACAAAAGAGGCCTGCTTCTGCCCATTTTCGCATAGTAGCAGAGTCCATGGCTCCCGAAATGTGTGGGCTATACAAGAAAGGGGTCAGAGAAGAGGTGTGTGTCGCCATCTGAAATTTAATCCTGCATCTATCCCAAATGCTCTGGTGAAAGACATTGGTCCCAACAACATTTTGGAGGGAATCTCCGAGGGTTTGCCCCATATCAATGAAGCAGGGTGGTATGGAGCTAGCCATAATTGTTCTACCTCTGACCATCTGGTACAAGCTGACAATGTCGTCCAGTGAGACAAATGGCGTAGGTGCGTAGCGTAGTAGTATAGTAAAATATCTGGGCATGCAACACCTCCCTGTCGTCTTGGCGCACAAAGGACCGAGGCTGGTATTCGATGTCTCCCCGAATGCCAGATAAACTTCATTAAAAATGACTGGATTCTTTTTAGAATTACTACGGGTACTTTTACTGATAATGTTTCAAATAGGTATAAAAACCGGGGTATAATGGACATTTTCACAGCTGCTATTCTCCCCAAGAGCGAAATTTGTAGGGATGACCATTTTTTAAGCTGAGCTTCTACTTTCTGAATGAGGGGTGGGAAATTAGCTTGGAATATTGTTTTGTAGCTAGAGGTCATATTGATCCCCAGGTATCGGATGGATGTTGTGCGCCATGTATATTTATATAAACTTTTAAGGAGATGAAGTTTAGGTTCCGGGATATTTATGGGCAGTGCTTCAGTTTTTGTAGAGTTGATTTTATAGCCTGATAGTTTAGCATAAGATGCGATAGTGGCCTGTAGGTTAGGGAGGGAGGTTATAGGGTTTGTCAAGGAGAGTATAACATCATCTGCGAACAGGGCGATTTTGAATTGTTTACCTTTAAGCTGGATTCCCAATATATCCGGGTTCAGTCTAATTTGCGCAGCTAATGGTTCAATACTGAGGACATACAACAGAGGAGAAAGGGGGCACCCCTGTCGCGTTCCATTTTTTATGGGCAGGTCTCTGGAATGTGCGTGAGGAAGGCGCACCAGAGCAGTGGGTGATGAATATAGACCTTTCAGAGCCGTAACAAAAGGTCCCGACAGGCCAAAGTGGTGAAGAGAGTGGAACATGAATGTCCAATCTAGCCTGTCGAAGGCCTTCTCAGCATCTAAACTTAGCAAAAGGGCCTCCCCCGCTCCTCTGTTGGTCACCTCGACCAAGTCTAGGATACGTCTAGTATTATCCCCGCCTGTCGGAAACGTATAAATCCTACCTGATCCTTGTGTATTAAATGTGGAAGCAAGGACCCCAGCCTCTCTGCCAAAAGCTTAGTGAAGATTTTCAAATCAGAGTTTAACAGACTGATGGGGCGATAGCTTGCACATTCCATCGGGTCTTTGCCCTCCTTTGGGATTACAGTAATATATGAACGAAGAAGTGAGTCGGGTATCATCCCCCCCTCCATGAAATGATTAAACAGATTTACCATATGTGGGGATAGCATATCTATGTAGGTTTTATAGTAGAGATAGGGCAACCCGTCTGGACCCGGTGCTTTACGATTCGGTAGATTTTTCACTATTGCCGCAATTTCGTCCGACGTAATTTTCTGGTTTAGTTCGTCTAAAGCAGACTGGGATAGTTTAGGTAGGTGGCATGATGAGAGGTAATCGTCCAGAGATCGGTTTTGTTCACCTGGGGGTTGATGTGATGGGGGGGGAAGAGAGTAGAGGGAAGAATAATAATCATGGAAAATTTGAGCTACTTTAACCGGGTCATAATGGATCACACCTGTCGGATCCTTAATACCGTATGGGGAATTATTAGTGGCCTGATCCCTCAATCTCTTAGCCAACATCGTGTGTGCCTTATTGCTGTATTCATAGAATTTCTGCCTAGAATATCTAAGAAGGGTCTCCACCTTACTATGGGAGATGGCTTTCAGTTGGCTTCTCAGGTCCACTATTTCTTTAAGAAGCGATCTGGTTGGGTGTGTCAGTAGTCGTGCCTCTGCTTTCCTTAATTCCCCTTCTATTTGCAGGTATCGGGATTTTGCATCCTTTTTAATCCTAGATGATAGTGCAATGCACTCACCCCTGAAAACCGCCTTATGGGCTTCCCATAGGACAGACAATGACGGAGAAGTGGGGGTGTTTTCTGTAAAGTAGTTTACAAGGGATTCCCGCAGTTTGTCTCGTGTAATTTTATTAGTGAGAAGGGACTCATTCAGTCTCCAATGATTCAACTTAGGTGGAACTGGCATCAATTTGAGATCTATTATCAAAGGGGCATGGTCCGTCCATGTTATAGTGCCAATGGAAGCTGATAACAATGAGCAAACTGAAATCACGTCCCCAAAGAAATAGTCTATACGGCTGTGAGAGCCATGCGGGTGTGAGTAGAACGTGTATCTCCTATCCGTCGGGTTGTCAATGCGCCATAGGTCATATAGTGTGTATCTACGAATAAGTTTCCGAAAGTCAGTGGAGACCCGTTCTGTCAATTTTGCATTACTGGAAGGTTTATGGACCAACCTGTCTCCAGTCTTGGAAAATGCCATATTAAAATCCCCCCCAATTATTTGGGCCATTCCCCGATCAGGGTGTAAACGGGCTAATAATGAGGTTACAAAACTTTACCTGGTTTGTGTTAGGGGTATATAGGTTGCACAACATAATTGGTGTTCCTCCTATGTTCCCATATACAATGACAAATCTGCCTTGAGGATCTATATCAGTTTTTGTTACCTGGAGTGTGCAATGACGGGAGATCAAGATCGCCACTCCAGCCGTTTTGTTCTTAGCCGTGGCTGAGAAAGTAGTAGGAAACCAATGGTGTGCAAATCTAAGGGAACCCGAAGTCGTAAGATGTGTCTCCTGTAAAAATACGATATCCGCTTTGGACTCCCGCATTTCCCGTAGCGTCAGCCTTCTTTTTAGGTCTGAGTTTAGACCTTTTACATTTAGAGAGAGTAACTTAACCATTGTAAAATATGGGTTTTCTCAAAGCTTTTAAAAGGAGATATATATAATGTCTTGGTGGGATTGTAGACTCCGTGAGCGTTGTCGTGTGGGCTTGGCTGGTATGGAAACATTAGGCATGTACTGTATATCAAAACAATAATAGTATAACCAAACTTTGAAAGAGTGAGAAAGACAAAAAGAAAAAACAACAACCTCTTCATATTGTAGGACAATAACATGTAGTCCCAAAATGAGAGTCGGACATAGTATGGCATCAGTCGCCAAAGTCAGCTACCTAGAGCTACTGTACCACTTAATAAGTCATAGGACCTATAATACAACTCTCATCTGTGGGGGTACACGTGAGAACCTCAAGAACAGTTACCATAAAAAGTCCCCCCCCAAGAGCTGTCTATTCTCGCCCAGAGGCCCAGATGGGTATATATAGATTCCCACAACTAATACAGATATGAAAGAAAATATAAGCATAATAGCCAGGCATTAGATAATACAGTCACCAATCACGCCGGGTCTCGTCTCCTGGGGAGCCTCCTTGTCGTTTGACGAGGTGTGGATTGTTGCCATGTTTGTTGTAGTGGGGGCAGTCCCTGCGATACGGACCAGTCGGGTAGGTCTGGCCTTTCGATGGTCAGTGTACGGCAGAAAGACACCAGGTCATCTGGGCTTCTCAGAGTGGCCACCCTTTCTCCCCTCTTAGCTGAGAGGCTAAAAGGGAAGCCCCACCGATAGGGAATATGATTGTCTTGTAGGATCCTTAACAGTGGTCTCAGTGCTCTGCGTTGCTGTAAAGTAATCCACGAAAGATCCTGATATAGTTGTATTTTCACATTATTGTGGGTGATCTGCTTGAGCTGTCTTGCCTTTGCCATGATGTCTTCTTTCAGGGAAAAGTCAGTAATCCGGCAGATGATATCTCTAGGATTGCCCGTCATGGTCTTTGGTTTCAGGGCTCTATGAGCTCTATCCATTTTAATTGGATGGTCAGCTGGGCGGCGTAGCACTGTGTTGAAAACTTTTTGTAGGGTACCCGCTACGTCTTCCACCTCTCTCGTCTCTGGGATCCCTCTGACCCTGATGTTATTTCGGCGTCCCCTATTGTCCAGATCCTCTATGTGTCGCTGGAGATCTCTTATAATTGAGGCTTGAGCAGCCGTCTGGGATTGGAGGTGCCGAATGACCGCCCTGGCCTGGTTATGGTCTTCCTCAAGTTGGTGAACCCTTTGGGTCAGAGCCACCACCTCCCGCCTTGTTGCTGCTAGTTCTGAACGACAGGTCTCTTTGATCTCGGCTACCATCTGTTTGAAGTCGTGCTTGGTTGGCAGCAGTTGCACGTATCGCCACCAGTCAGAAGGGGGCGGAGGAGGGTATGGGTATTCCCGGGTGAGGTGTGGTGGGCCAGGTTCCTGATTCATATGATCTCCTCCTGAGTCAGTTGACAGGGACCCAGAACCTCCAATCAATTCTCTGTGCTCCAAGGGGGCACCAAGGGCCTGGCGTGGTGATCGAGACGATCTCTGCGGGCGACTGGGTTCCTCCAAGGCCTGAGTCGCCCAGTTGTCACCTGCCCAGGTAGAGCTCCATCTGTCCCCATCTGAGAGATCAGCAAAGTCTCTCCGGAAGCTCTCAGCATCTGAGGGCCCCTCATATTGGGCAGAATCGTCTAGGTTCCTCGTGCCCCTTTCTGACAGGGTATCCGGCTTCTCACTAGGCTCCACTGTCATCTCAGGTGGGAGGAGGGGTGTGCTGGGGTACATATCCTCTTCTCCCTCTCTATCATCTGCATTGGAGCTTCCTTCACTTATAGGGTCATAGTGTAGCTTTATTGGGATCAGTACCGGAGTACAGTCTTGCTGGTTATCAGGGAAAGGGTCCTTATGACTAGATCCTGGCCAGGGCAGAGTGTCAGGTAGAAGGATCTGCAAGTCATTAGTTGTCTGGGGCCCTGCCCCCTCTACTGGAGAGATGTACATCAGGCTGTGCTCCTCTTCACTCCCCTCCCCTCCAGATCAGCCAGCACAGGAAAGCCCTGGGATGAAGAAGGGGCTGTACTACAGGGTGCCATTTTGTGTTCACTGCAGGCTCCTGAGACCTGCTTCCTCTCTTCCAGCCCTGTGTCTCTCGTAGCAGCTGTGGGCCTGTGTAGACTGTCTTGTGACAGCATCTCTGACTCACCACTGATATGAAGTGCTGGTGTCGGGTGCTGTGCAGTCTGCAAGCCGGTGGCTCCCTGACTCCTCGGCTGTCCTGCAGCATGATCAGGGGTTACTCCACTCCTGGCCAGGTATTTATCCAGGGCACCTGGTGCCTGTACTCCTGGCTCTTTGGGTGTCTTGTGGGTCCTCTTCTTACCCATCTCTGGGCCTCTGGAGCTGTTTTATTGCTGATTTATGCTCTCAGGAGCAGGAGCTCAAGTTTCATGCGACTGCTCCCATTCAGGTCCGGACACGCCCCCCCATGTTAAGTACTTTGTACGGTTAGACAACATGAAAATAACCAAGTTTACAATTGACTTGCTTTTTCTATCTGCTATAATTCCACTGTTGGGAGGACTTTTATCTTACATACTGCACAGCCTATTGGCAAGAAGATAGACCACCAGAGCCTTGCTGAGTGTGTGCAGTAGCTATATTCAAAACTGAGGAGTTAACTCCTGAGATTCTAGTCACAGCTTATTGATTCTATAAAGCAGTTACCTGCAAAAGCAAAATCCCTGGCCCCTTCCATTGGCAATTTTTACTTGAGTCCTGCACTTGTTCAAAAACCTTGTTATCTCTATATGCAAATATAGTGATAACAGTGTAGATTTTAGAACACTGTTTTTCTGTCACTATAGCATACGCTCAGCAGTAGCACAAATCTACTGACCAGTACTGTAACTCAAGGAAGACTGCATACTCCCAAGCAACAAAGAATTAAAGAGACTGTAGAGCTGTGCACTGCTCAAGTCACAGCTAGAGAATAACCTTTTAAATAGATATTGCCATCTCATAAGTGATGGTATAATACTAAGATATAAAATGAATTCATAAATGGTGGGTGTCCATCCTCTGGGTCCATCAGCACTTTTTAGAATAAAGATTTCACGGCACCAATTTAGCACAGACAATTCCTACACAGTGGTGCCCTGTCACGTTTAGAAGAAAGATCCAGCTCCAGTGAATAAAATGAAAATGACAGTTAAAATAAAGTGCATCTTGAGAAGCTGTAACTACAGCAGACACAACAATCGATGCGTAAGAGTTAGGTTAATAATGTACCCTGGGAGGAAACTCACTGGCACAACCTCCATACAAATCTTTCCTAGGAGTGCAGTGATAGAAGGTAGCAGTATTTTATTCTTTCAGTTTCCCTAAATCACTACAATGCTTTACATGACCAGTTTATGTAGTGAGGCATGATAATGGATTAGAGGCAAAATAAGAGAAAAATATCTACCGAGATGCTGAGCTCTTAATATGATTGGAGAAGACTACAGGATCTAATTATTATTGGAACAGTATACTTAGCATACACATAGTGTTTAGTGTCGCAGCAGATAACTCCCTTATAGTATACTTAGCATGACTTATGTACCTGGTAATCAGTGTTGATTTTATACTGTAAAGATAACATTTCACGAGTTTTCTCCAGCTCTAGAATAGTTTCGGCGTGAGCTGCTTCCATTTGTCGCATCCTCCTTTGCCTTTTTTCTTCCATGTTGCTTCTCTCTTCCTCCTCTCTTTTTATATCCACTCTTTCCATGTTTGATTCTATATCAAGCCATCTCGGATTACTTTTTACTCCCTTGATTTCTCTCCGTTCACCACAGAGGTCATTTTCTCCTCCATTTCTTTCTGTCACTCTTGGAATGTCTTCAACTAGGGTTGACTATATCAAATAATGAAGTCATTAGGACAAATGACTTAATCAATGAATTGTCATACTAACTGCAGTTGTACTAAAGGTACCGTCACACACGGCAATATTGCTTGCAACTTCACTAATTTGCTGTTTGCAGTGAAATCATGGACACATTGTTCTATGTTATTGCCGGGTACAAATGTAACAATGTGTCCATGATTTCACTGCAACCAGCAAATTGCCAGTGAAATTGCCTAGCAATATTGCCGCGTGTGACGGTACCTTAACAGTAGTATAACATTAGATTATATTGGAATCTCTGTGTGTCTATAGATGTTCTAATGAAAAGATCCCCAAATGGATTAAAAGTGGTCTCTACTTCTTTTGAAACAAAACAGTATGGAAATAATGTGTGCACTTAGCCTACAGTAAACATCAGGAACTTTTCCCATTGAATACTGTAACCTGACCATAGACAACCATTCACCAGATGGAGGCTAAAAGTGTGTTCTTTTGTCCTCTGTCTTGATGGTATGTGGCTGCATACTGTTTGTTTTACTGTATAGGAAAGCCCATTTGACTGCTCTATTCTATACAGAAGGCTACTGCATGCGGTGTGCATTTATTTGCAGTGGGCACCTATGGTGGACAGATGCATTGGCATCCATCCTACCTGTGAACATTGTTGGCCATATACCCCTGATGTATATGCCCAACAGAGGACACAGACAAAAGGTGGAGTCACCGTAATAGATTCAGACTTTTGTCAGTCATGTCAATGATTTTGATTTGTTGGTGTCAGTATTTTTCACCTGGGCTCTTTGTCTTCTGGTGTCCTCTTCCTGAGGAACATGCTTAGCAGTTGTTAAAAGTAAATGATCTGATACTTTGTCTTGCAGAATATGGATTTCCTGCATCTTCTCAAGAAGTTGAGACTGCAGCTGAGACAGAGTTTGTTTTAGATGTCCATTTTGCTCTGCGAAAGTCAGAGGACAAGTTCATTGGCATGAACAGTACATAACATTAGTCAAATAGCAAAAATACAGAACTTAGTATCATAAGTGCTGTGTATTATAGTACTGTATCATTCACTGGATCAGTTCATCTACTGGCCTGTACAGACACTTTCTAGATGCTATTGCTTTTATGGATATGATAGTAGCTAGTAAATAATTAAAAGTGAATATGTGCTATATGTGCATTGAAAAAGTGTGGCACCCCTGTGGTTCGGTCGCCACGGTGGTATTGCACCTATCCAACAGGTGTGGCATCAAGCTCACAGGTAAGGTGGGAAAGCTTTGCTGAGACCCCCAACACTATCTAAAATCCAGGCCAGGGAGATGCTGGGCACAAGAGGCTGGCTGATAGAGCAGTCCCCATCTGCTCGCTGGAGGGAGGAGATAAGTTAGGGGTGGGAGGAGTAAGGAGTTAATGAGAGTTGGAGAAGAAACATCATCAGAGGTAAGATGAAGGGGTAAGCTCTAAGAGAATTCGGGAGCTGGGGAGAGAGCGGTATTATGCTTTGGTCAGCCACTAATCCTCAGCCCTGGGGACGCCGAATCTGTGGCCGACTGTTCAGTCCAGATAAAGAGCTTGCTGCACAGGGGACCAGTCCGAATTCGGCCTGGACATCTGCAGGAGCAGCCGAAAAACTGGAGGTCACTGGGCTGCATGCACAGAGGCTACCATCGTGGACTTTCCCACGGCAAAGGAACTACAGACGGTGAAGAGGACTTACAAGGCAGTTGCTCACATGGCCCATAGTCACCTGCCTTTGGGATTTGTAACCAAAAGGACACTACGAAGGAAAGGAGTAGATGTGTCAGAGAGGGAGGGCAGCAAGGAAGACCATATTCACTGTGTCTCAGCAGAGTGGACCCGGACTACTTGTGAGCTGGCCGGGCTACAATCTTGGTGAACACGGTACCCCCGGCTGGGTTGTGTCTGCACGGAGTTACAAGTAAAAGAGACTGGTAAGAACTGCAGAACCCGGTATCTGTCTACTCATTCCTGCACCTTCCTTGCACCTACTACTACCACCATTATCACTACCTCTCCATCAGTATAACCCAGCTCCATCTGAGGGGAGTGTTCCAGCAAGCTACCACACAACTTATCCTCGGTGGACCTCTATCATATGCAGCGCTGGTCATCATTGACCAGAAACCTCACATGGCATTACAACTAACTTTTCCCCTTAAATGACCTCCCTTTTCAATGACTGGTCGCAGCCATGACTTCCAGGGAAGGCCACCGTGACATCCCCTGAACTGCTGAGCCCTGGAGAAACAAGTACCCTGGCCCCATGACTGCTGCAAAAGCATCTTTGCAGTAAAAATCTGAATCTCCCTGCTCACAGGGGTTAAATCTTGAGCATGTATAGGAGTCCTGAATGAAAGTTCAGGTTGTTCTACATCCAATGACAAATTCAATTTAGAGTATGACAATTACTTTACGATTTTCGATCATCAGTATCAAATTGGTGCGGTTCTGACATTTGGTAACCCCTCGGTCAACTCTAATCGACTCCATTCCCAAGGACTGCAGCTTTGTTCCTTTTTGCTTCACCAAGAGCTGAGTTGAGGTAGTGGGGGTGCTGAATGCCAGACTCCCACCAATCTGATATTGTAGACCTATTTTATGGTTAAGCTTAAGGTATCAAACTACTGCACAGCTACAATCCCTTTAAGTTGCATGTCCTTGTGATTGAAAGATACATGCTGCTGTTATATTCCACTTACTTACCTTTCTCTTGCTGAAGAAGCTCCTTGTTATGTGTCAGATCACTTAAATGACATTGAATGAATTCCTCCAGCTTAGTGATCTGAGCTCTCATCTTAAACTCTGTCACTTTCCATGAGTTCACATGTTTTGCATCCAGAGAACTGAGAAACAAATGAAATAAATCTTGACATTTAGATCAAGTTATTAACATGAGTCACTCATCACTTCTGATCTCACCTTTTCAGGAGATTCTCATAGTTTTCCTTAAGAAGTTCTTTCTCTTTCTCAAGATCAAAGACTCTCTCCTGAAACTAAAAGATCACAGAACTGACACTCACTGTAATATTGCATGAGGTTGTGAAGGGAGCATTTGTATCTAGATTCCTAAATGTAAGAGGATGACGGTATTATTAGTACAGTAGCTACATGAGCTGCATGGTGCCATAATCACACTAGATGGCGCTATTCACATTATTTATAGCACATTATAAGGCTTCACATTTTGTAGTGACATAGGCAGCCTTTGTACTGGCTCCACTGTGTAAAATGGTGTCAATTTTATTGTAAAAATGATTTCCTACAAACAATAAGTATAGTTTACCTGTAGAGACAAGAGACATCTAGTGTGTTAATATTTATTGCTTACCCACATTAAAGAAGTGGTCAGAAACTAGCATTGATTTTAATCCTAATTGTCTATCTATTTAAATTTAAGAATCTAATCGCTTTTCCATTATACAAAGTGGGTCATTTGTATGGATACACCTAAATAAAATGGGAATGGTTGGTGATATCAACGTCCTGTTTGTGGCACATTAGTATATGGGAGGGGGAAAACTTTTCCAGATGGGTGGTGACCATGGCGGCCATTTTGGATCCAACTTTATTTTTTTTAATGGGAAGAGGGTCATGTGACACATCAAACCTATTGAGAATTTCATAAGAGAAACATTGGTGTGCTTACTTTATTCTTTCATGAGTTATTTACAAGTTTCTCTTTGTTTTTAGGTCTGGGAACTTGCTATCTACCTTATGGAGACAGCGAACTAGGTGAGGAGATTGTAGCCACTTCCCTCCTCTCAGATATATGCAAATTTGCACTTCAGTAAGGAAGTGGAGAAACTCCAGTGCCACATTTAAGGAGCAACTCAAAGTCATAATCGCTTTCCAACAAGCTTTTAATATGACTAAGGGATTTGTGCCAGATCAGAACCCCAAACTAAAGACGCTGCATTTCGGGGTAACTGCCCTTCATCAGTGTAGTGTGTGGGATATTCTGATCTGGCTGTGTGAGTGGGCTAAGACTAGGTCTGGGGAACTTGCTATCAACCTTATGGAGACAGCGAAGTAGGCCTACATTCCTCCTGGATTCTCTTCTATGAACACATTCATTCCTTACAATGTAACTTGTTTCTTCTCATTAGAGTTGGTGAGGGAGCGCATTGTCATTATGTATTGAGTAGAATTGTGCAGTAACAAGGGAGCATACATCTGAATAGATAGCCTACACATTCAGGTGGAACGGTGTTTCAGTTATTAGCACCGCAATCTTGCAGCACTTGGGTTCTGGTTCAAATCCCACCAAGGACAACATCTGCAAGGAGTTTGTATGTCTCCCTGTGTTTGTGTGGGTTTCATCCGGGCACTTTGGTTTCCTCAAACACTACAAGATGTATTGATAGGATGTTTAGATTGTAAGCCCAAATGGAGACAGTGCTGCAAATGTATGTAAAGTGCTATGAAATTAATGGAGCTATATAAATGAATAAATATTATCATTATGCATGCTCAAAAGATCAGGGACTGACCCTGCTTTTAAGGCTGCATACTCATGATCAGTATATGCAGCGTTATGGATGCAGCATCTTGCCGCTGTGTCCAAAACGCTGAATAGTACAGTACCAGAATAGTGGATGGGATTTGTAGAAATCCCATGCCCACTTTGCTTAATCTAACCACAGTGTTTTGATAGCTGCTGTGCGGGTTGCTGGCATTTCGCTCCTCCACAGCATGCTCATTTCATGCTGCGGAGTCGGAAGCGGCTCCCATCGGGGGACTGCAGGGAGAAGCCGCCCACGCTGCACATGGTGAGTTCAAGGTGGCTACAGTCTCTAACACGCAGCTCCTCTGGACCGTGAGTACATACTGTAACATGGAAATGACTGAAGAGGCTTTGTTTCAGGGTGGGGACAGAGGGTGTGGCCATGACTTTTCATGTCTTGTTTGAGCATCCCAGCATGCACAGGGGAGTCTCAACTAAAATGTAATCAAAACAAAGTAGGTAAATAAAAAAGAGTTAGGGTCCTTTCACATCAGCGTTTTTTGCAGAATGCGGCAGATCCTGCTGATTTCCCGCATTTGCTGGATCTGCCGCCTAATGGCCGATTTGCGGTGCACCTGTGGCAAGCCCCCATTCATTCTCTCTGGAGCTTGTGGAAGATGTGGCAAGTGCGGTTTTGCTGCGATCTGGCACTTGCGGCTGCGCATGAAAACCGCAGCTAACCGAGTTTTTTTGCCCAGACGCAACTGCGGAATTTGCCGAATCGCAGCAAAACCGCACTTGCCACACCCGCCGCAAATCCATAGAGAATGGGGGCTTGCCGCAGGTGCACCGCAAATCGTCCATTAGGCGGCAGATCCAGCAGATGCAGTAAATCTGCCGGATATGCGGCATTCAGCGATAAACGCTGATGTGAAAGGACCCTTAGACTTCAGAGGGAAGGATAGACACTTTTTAACCAAAGTATATTGTACAGGCAATTAGATTATTATAATAAATAGATAGACATTTAGGACAAAATCAACATTAGTTTTGGAGCAGATTGAGTTTTGACAGGAAAAAAGCTGCTTATAAAACGCGCATTTTAGGCTAGGATCACATTTGCGGTAGCAAATGCAGATCCTGATCCGGTTTTGAGCTGTAAAAATGCTCAAAACCGGATCAGGAACCACAGCCCATAGGAGCCCATTATAAAACCAGATTGCACTACATGCAATCCGGTTACCGCATCCGGATTTGCAGCCTGCGGTAAAAATCATGCAGGCTGCAGTTTTCGGAGCGGTTTGCAAACCACAGCAGGCTTGCTATAATGGGCTCCTATGGGAGCCCATCCGGCTACCGCAAGGCACATGTGAATGCCTGCGGTAGCCGGATGCTTTGTTCATCTCTGCTGCCGCAGTGTCCTGAAAGCTTTAACATTAGGTCTATGGGGGTGTGCTGCCCAAAGAACTAATGTTAAAGCTTTCAGGACCCTGGATAGCGGTAGATAAAGTATGCAGATTACGTACTGTATCTCCTCCACAGTGAGGGGCCGCCGGCTTCAATTCATAAAATAGTAAATGCCAACAATAGCCGGCAATACAGTAATACACCTAATTAACCCTTCATATGCTGCCCCATATGGTCACCATGTCTCTAGGAAGGGTGGGCACTCCCTGGAGACATGGTGCCCACATCTATTATTAACATTAACCCTTTGTACATCCCTGCGGCAGCAGGGATGAACAAAGAATCCAGAAACCGGATTGGACATTATGAGCAATCCGGTTACCGGATCCGGGTTTAAAGATACATTTTGAACACAAAATGTGTCTGAAGGCTCATACGATTACTGCATCCGGATCTGGATGCAGTAATCGCAATGAGCCTTCCAAATGTGACCCTAGCCTTATGTATACGTTTTTGCTTAATTTTTACTTTCGTTTACTTTTCCTTTTATTTGCATGGGTGTAAAATGCTGCAAAAATGCTGAAAGAATTAACAAGTTTCAGAGCTGATGGGTAACATTTGGAAGGAAAAAATAAGCATGTGCACAAGCTAAAGTGAAAAATGTGAAGAAAATTGCAGCAAACCCTATATAATCTATGACATCTGAAAATGCTTTTTCTGCGTCTCCACATTTAGGGTCATTTTTAGGTGAGTCTCTACCTCAAGAAGTGACTTCTGCAGGTTGTCCGTGTTCTGCTGCTCAATCTCCATTGCCAGCACTTTCCCTCTTTCTTCTTTTAGTTGTGAGCTCAAGTCATCTAACTGAGCCAGCACCGCTTCGTGACTGAGTGCCAGCGACTTTTGCTTCTACCAGGATGAAAACGACACAAAATGTAGGTTACCGTATATTCAAATGTGTCTAAACTAAAGATTTTGCTTCATTGCTAAATATATCTCATCTCGTTTTTTTTTTTAGAAATCATCACTCACAAAAATCTGCTTTACTAAACCTGAATGTAGCAAATATTGGTACACGAAAGTATTTATGTATTTTGTACAAAAAATGTTCAAAGCTCAACAAGTCAATAGGAATACATTGTATTATCATTAACAATAGTTAAAAGTAATTGGTAGATGTAGAAAATTGAACAAAACAAATATTACAATATCTAAGTGGGCAGCGGCACCTCATTCCCAAGCAGGATAATGAGAAATCAAAATACTTCTCTGGAAGAAGCTGGTGTCATGACTATAGTAGCTCTGGTGCTTCTCTGCAATTGTGGAGTTCTGGAGTTTATCTTTTTGTGTCTATTTCCCCCTGTCTGTCTCTGTCACCATGTTGTATTATTTGCATTAGTGAGTCTAGCAAACTTACTGGCCTTGTCACTAGCCAGAGTAAGTTCACGGCAAGTGAGGGCTTAGGTATGTGATGGCGATGGGGTGGAAGGACCCACATAGGAACATTAGGGAGTGCAGGGCACAGACTCAGGTGAGTGCCGGTAGGTACCACTTTCCCCTCTCCCTATCACCCAGGCTTTCCATTGACACCTGCGACTGTCACATCAAGCTTCTTCAGGGCTTCCCACCAATTGTTTTTAATTATTGTTAATAATAAAATATATTATTATTTAGTTGTTGAGCTTTGCATTTTCTCTTGCATAGAGATCTTTGATTATATTGTACATATTGGCTTTAGTCTTAAAGCTCAGAAGGTAGGTTTGGTATATTTATGTTGGATTACAGAATATTTGTATATCTGGACTATACCAGTTTGATGCAAAGTCACAGAAAAGGAGGTCTTCCCCCCAGATTCCAAAAAACAGCAGTGTGAAACCAGCCTTATCCAATGGATAGGATATAATTTGTCTTTTTAAGAATAGCCCTTTATCTTCATTCACATGCTACAAGAAAAATTCAGGAAGAATAAGTGCAAGAATTAGCCTGCTACTTATTCCAATAGGCTCGGTCCTAAAAAGTTTAGCTCAATTTAGATAAATAGGTAACTAGTATATTTTGCACCAAGACCATTTGCAGTTGCTTCTTTTTTTATTTCAAAGAATAAAACAGATTGGTTACAATAGCGCACTATATAGTCCATAAGCAGGAACAGCCACAGAAGTGGAGTTGCCCTTTAAATCCAAATCTTTTTAATGGCCTATAAATATGATGAAATAATAAATGTTACATACCTCTTGCAGCTCTGTCTCATATGACTGATAACATTAAAGAAGAAAATAATAATTAACATACCCAACTCAAATCCTCTAATAAGTATATTAGGCACAATCTATCCTCCATTTTCAGAAACATAACATGGTATTGAAAATAAGAAAATAAATTTTTCAATAATATACCGTATGTACAAAAATTTCCACACAAGAAACATTGTGGGCTCGATTCATCATTTGCATTTATTTTAAACTCACTATTCTTTTTTATCTCTTGTGATATTCGTTGATGTTTTTCACATGAATTTTGTGCAAAATATAAAAATATATTAAAACTCTTTAACTTTTTTGGGACTTTTTAGCAAACAAAAAAAAACCAGGTGAATACGTATTCTTTTAATTTTTGATGCCATTTTAACAGCCTAAGCAAATTAAAAACACTACAACAACTAGACAGAAAAAGGCACAAATGCATTAATCTATTGTGTCATTAATACACTGTTATTTTGTACATAAATGGCCAAATTCTTTAGTGCATTCACGCCAGTTTTTTGTCAAATTGTTGATGTTTTGTGCCTTTATTTTTGTTTTCCACAAAGTCATCTTTCCATTTGCGCCTTTTTGAGGGGTCTCTCTCATATTTGTTTCCTAGGTTTTTTTTGTTCGCCACTGGGGGCTTGGTTCAAAGTTTCCAGATATTTTTGTCTGATTTCTAATTTATGACGTTTCAAAAAGTTGCAAATTTTCTACACACATACTTCAATGTCCCCCTTCCCCTACACGATTTTATGTACACCAGAAAACTATGAACATTGTTTGCGACATTTTGCAAAACATTTAACTTTGTACACGAAAAAAAAGTTGCAAAACTGGTTACAGACAGAAAAAAAAATGTTTGTGTTTTCAGAAAATTTCATGATCCGTATGCGCCATTTAGAAGAATTTGGCACAAAAAATATCAGCAAATACTACAAGGTAAAAAATGAAAAGTTAAAAAAAAACCTGCAAATGATGGATCTGGTCCCAACTCTTTGGCAGAGTCTGATGAACTGATCTTGTCACATGCTCCTCCATCAGCACTCATTTTCTAGGTATAACAGCTGTGTACTCTGTGTAAACAGCTGCACTAACAAGTGCAGGTGGACAAAGTGTAATCTTACATGTAATTCTGAACACATTATTCTGTTTGAAGCCATGATGGCAAGAGGACACGCCCCGAGCTACCGATTGGCTTCAACAGTCTCACTCTCTAAGCACTAGCTCCTCCCACTGGACTAATCCCAACTGTCACTTGCCCTGCAGTTGGTTGCCGTGCAACCTATCCTACAAATATCCTATTTTATACCCTTATATCATTACCAGCACTGATATATCTATATATTTCTCTACATCTTATTATTATTATTATTTATTTATATAGCGCCATTGGTTCCATGGCGCTTTACATGTGTAAGGACAGAACAAGGACGAGAACATAAATAACGACAAATAAATCATACAGGTATATTAGGGCAGAGATCCTGTCCACAAGGGCTCACAGTCTACAGGGGATGGGTGGGACACTGTAGGAGGGGGAGAGGTGAGATGGTGCAGCGGATTAGGTGTCAGTGTGGGTTATAGGCTTGAAGGAAGAGGTGGATCTTCGGGTTTTTCTTGAAGGTTCCCAGGGTAGGCGAGTGTCTGATGTCGTGTGGAGGAGAGTTCCAGAGTATGGTGGATGCACGAGAGAAGTCTTGTATGCGGCTGTGGGAGGTGGAGATTCAGGGGAGAAGAGAAGGAGTTCTTGAGAGGAGCGCAGATTGCGTGAGGGGTGGTATCGGGAGATCAAGTCGGAGATGTATGGAGGGGACAGGTTGTGGATGGCCTTGTATGTCAGGGTTAGGGTTTTGAACTGAGATCTCTGGGAAGTAGGGAGCCAGTGGAGGGCTTAGCAGAGGGGGGAGACGGGGGAGTAACCGGGCAACAGGTGGATGAGTCGGGCAGCGGAATTGAGGATGGTTTGGAGGGGTGCAAGGGAGGAAGCAGGGAGGCCGGTGAACAGGAGGTTGCAGTAGTCGAGGCGGGAGATAATGAGGGTGTGGCAAGTGTTTTGTCAGTGTCATGGTCAAGGAAGGAGCAGATCCGTGAGATGTTTTTAAGCTGGAGGTGGAAGGAGGTGGCGAGGGCCTGGTTGTGTGGCTTGAAGGAGAGGACAGAGTCGAGGATTACACCGAGGCACTTGGTGTGGGGGACGAGTGAGAGTGTACAGTCATTGACAGTGATGGTTAAGTCGGGGAGGGGGGAAGAGCGACTTGGGGGAAGACAATGAACTCGGTTTTATCCATGTTGAGTTTGAGGAAACGAGCGGAGAAGAAGGATGAGATGGTGGACAGGCAGTGTGGGATTTTGGATAACAGGGAGGTGAATTCAGGGCCGGAGAGGTAGAGCTGGGTGTCATCGGCATAGAGGTGATATTGGAGGGCATGGGACTCGATGAGTTGGCCTAGGCCGAGGGTGTAGATGGAGAAGAGTAAGGGTCCCAGGACTGAGCCTTGGGGAACTCCAGCAGATAGGGGGTAGGGTGAGGAGGAGGTGTGATAGTGGGTGATGCTGAAGGTCCGGTCTGTTAGGTATGAGAAGATCCAGGAGAGGGCTAGGTCAGTGATGCCAAGGGATTCTAGAATTTGAAGCAGGAGGGAGTGGTTGTCTGTGTAGAAGGCAGCAGAGAGGTCGAGGAGGAGAAGGATGGAGTAGCATCGCTTGCTCTTGGCGGTCAGTAGGTCGTTGGTGACTTTGGTTAGGGCTGTTTCGGTGGAGTGGTGGGCTCGGAAACCGGATTGCAGGCGGTCAAAGAGGGAGCACTAGGAAAGATAGGAGGACTGTTCGGAATAGACATGTTGCTCAAACAATTTTGAGGCAAAGGGGAGGAGACATATGGGACGATAGTTGGAGACTGTTGCGTGGTCGAGGGAGGGTTTTTTGAGGATGGGTGTGATGACGGCATGTTTGAAGGATGAGGGGAAGATGCAGGTGGTAAGTGATATGTTGAAGTGATGGGTAAGGGCAGGGATAAGAACAGTGGTGAGGTTAGGGATGAGATGGGAGGGGAGAGGGTTGAGGGCACAAATGGTGAGGTGTGATCGTGCTAGAAGGAAGGAGAGGGGCACTTCAGTCATGGAGGAGAAGTTACTTTTGGTCGAGGGGGGTTGGGTGATAGAGAGGGAGGGCCGAGGGGATTGGGAATCGAAGCTCTCTCTGATTTTGTCGATCTTCTGTTTAAAGAAGCTGGCAAAGTCGTCGGCGGAGTGGGTGCGGGGGGACAGAGTAGGGTGTTAAAGGTTATGAAAAGTTGCTTGGGATTGTGGGAGAGGGAGCTAATGAGAGACGAGAAGAAAGCTTGTTTTGCGGTGGTCTAATACATTATTAGTTATAACATCACCTACAGCAACCAGAGTGCAGCTGTGAAGCTGCTGAGGTAAAGTGAAAGCTGAGCTGTGATTGGTTGTTGTGGACAACTAGCCCCTTATCAAGCATAACCAATAATCTATAATATAATGCTGAACAAGTTCTTCTGTCCAAAGCCAGGATTGAAATTTTTCATTGGCCAAGAGGCCTATTTTTATTTGAAAAAGGTTAGCTACTGCAGAAGCAATTGGGGTCTCATAAATAAAAATTGCCACACATGAGATCATTCTGGTTTCCTATACCAACCAGAGTTTCAGCATTGAAGCTGCTGAGGTAAAGTGAAAGCTGAACTCTGATTGGTTGCCATGGAAAACTAGACCCTTATCACGTGTAACCAATAATTTATAATATAAAGCTAAACTTAACATTCTGTCCAAAGCCAGGATGGCTGGCATGTGTGCAGTGCTATGTTCATGTTGTAGTTCAATTCTACAATAAAATTAGCGCTGTAATCACCACATGTGCATACCGTGGACTCCGGCGCCATTTTATTGAAGACACGGTCTAACTGATGTCACCAGTCATCAGTTTGTTTCAGATGAAATTCGCAGAGACAGTGTCTTCATGAAAATGGTGCCGTAGATCGCGGTATGAGCACATGCTGACTCTGGCACCATTTAGGATTGAACTACAACATGAACATAGCACTGTGCATGCTCTGGTCATAGGGATAATAGCAGTGACATTTAAATAAAGGGGAGGAAAGCAGCCAGGGGACAAATAGATAAAGAAGTTCTGACCCACAAAGTCCTGCACCAACAAGGCAATTTAAGAAAGACCACAGAGTTTACACCAAAAATGTGGTTAAGAGAGAAATTTTTGCACAATAAATACATTTTGTTTTCAGGTACTGCTTCAATAAAATTAAAAATGTGACAATAGAAATGCCGCCACTCGGGCGTAGAACACGTTCAATAGCTAGTAATTATATATTAGTTATATACCACAAAATCAACACATGATGATGTGTATAAAGTGCTGTGGAATTAATAGCGCTATATAAGTAAATAAATATTATTAATATTATATCTGTCAAAAATAAATTGGCCAGCCCATTTAACTCTATGGTTTTTTGAAGGGAAGTGTAAGGGTATGGTTGGTAACTGGACGCTCCTGCCCTGAAGACACCAATCACGCTGTGCAATCTGTGCCTTGCATTACAGAATATAATATGATGTAATGTATTTTGTTCATGTATAAAGTGAGTACAAGCTGTACCTGCAGGTAGAACAGAGAGCAGTAGTGTGCAAAACAGTGAAAGTCTCTAGGCTGCAATAAGTGGGTGCTCGTGGCATCAGTTACCCCACCATCGGTAGACAGCAGGAACGGAGTGCCTGGGAAGTACACCAGGCTGGGATGTTGTCAGAAGAGACCTCTGTCCTGCAGTCTTGAGTTTCAGGTCTGAACTCCCGGAGGAGTAAACGGTAAAAGTAAACGTCCAAAGGTAAACATCCTAACGTGGAATCCTAGCATGGACCTGAGCAAACAACTCAGCACAGCAACGCTAGTCCGACTCTGGTTCGCACTGTTACTGAAAACGGGTAACTGTGGGTGGGACAAGTGAGACCCTGGTTAGGGGGGACTTAATTACTTTATCGTGCAGGGCTGTGATGCAAGATAGGCTGGAGGAGTACAGACTTACACCATCAGATGTATCAGGAATTATGGAGCAGCCTAATGTTACATTGTGCCCTAAAGCAAAAAGTACTGTAAAAAGACAGTTCGTGGTGTGGTACTAGCTGTTAAGTAAAAAACTGTTGAAAAAGAAAACTGCATCTGCGTGTGTTGATCCCCAGTGAAAGAATCCTGGCCTGCACGAAGGCCTATCAAAAATTACAACATGCATACAATGGGTCCATGCATCCAGCCAGAATCGCCATGACCAACACCTCTCCCTTGCTCTGTGAAGGTGGCCAGGGTGTCCGAGATTTCTGCTGAAGCCAAGGCCACAACGAGCCCCTCATCAGCGATTACCGCCTCAGGCCACCCTCACAGAAGTAACCGATATGGAGCTCTGTATCTCTGTATCAGACAAACTGAGCTCTGACCCGTTAAAGACTAAATTCATCAACACAAAATTGCTGTCCTAAAAATTAAATAAAACAGGAGTGTCCACTTTAGTAACAAAATAATATCTCTGTCTGCAAAACACTATTTTTTGTTACAATACAAATAGACAATTTTTTGCTTGTGTGAACTGTAGTCAGCAGCCAATAGGAATTGAGTATATACTTTATAATAAAACATTAAAGACAAGCTAGTCTATAGGGTATCGCTGTTTTTCTTAATGTTCTAGATTTTCAACTATGTAGTCTGTGTGAAATACAGTATATAACTTAGGGTTAGTGGTTATCTCTGATGCTGCTGACAACATATACTAAGGTGTGTTGCTTAGGCCGGCTTCACACCATGGTGAAATCCGATCCAGGGCTGTCAGGGGTGAACCTGACAACCCCAGACCAGATTTCGGTCCCATAGCGTGCTATGGGGCCGGATGGAGCCAGATGGCAGCTATATGCCAACTGGTTTCCATCTGTCCGGGAGAATCCGGGAGCATTCAGATTTTTCTCCAGGACACAAAAATGCTGCATGCAGCATTTTTATGTCCGGGGGAAAAAAGCTGATCCTCCCGGATGCTCCCGGATCCCCCGGTCCGGTGCGATCCGGCGCCCCCGAACATGGGGGTCAATGGCGCCAGATCGCACCAGAGCCACACCCGGGAGCCGGAACTTCAGCACCATGGAGCCGTCCCCTGCTGACAGTTCAGGACCGCGGCTCACTCCCTGCGAGCTGCAGTCCTGAATTATCAGCAGCTGTGGCTGCAAATGAGCCATCCGGCTGCACACTGGACCTGAGGGTATAATTGGCCCTCCGGTTCTGTGTCCAGATCCGGTCCAAGGCTGTCAGGTTCACCCCTGACAGCCCCGGATCGGATTTCATTGTGGTGTGAAGCCGGCCTTAAAATTAAAAAATATTAGAAAATGTTAGATATAAAGTCATTCTTTACCTCTTTCAGCTGTTGAAACTGTTCTCTGAGAGCGCAGAGACTTGTGCTTTTTTCCCTGAGTTCCTTTTGTAAACGGATATTTGACACATTTTCCTGGATAGTTGCCCTAAAAGAATACAGTTCTATTTATTACTTTAGTGCTATGTACCACATATAGCGCTAGTCTTGAGGGTGGCAATGGAATTGTTCCTTCGATATATAAAATCTTATCCTAATATTCTTAGTCATACAAGCTCACCGTTGGTCCTCTACTTGCTGCATTTGATGCAGGGAAAGGATCATCTCAGTTTTCAATTCCTTTGGTTGGCTAGTAACCATATTCTTCAGTAAGACTGTAGGCCGATCATCCGCACTATTGGTTTGCCTTCCAATAATCTTCAACCTAAAACCATAAATGATATTAGTAGTCATTTCTATATTGCAGGCTGGAGGCCAAGATTTCACAGATCCTTCGCTCTTAATAGCATTAATCTTACAGGATATCGTCTTTATGAGTGCCACTTGTTAGCACAGAAGCTGCGAATCTGGCATGGAGCAGTGATGGTAGAAATTGAAGTCAAGTATGTCTTCAGAGTATACTTACAGTCTATCAATCTCGGCTCTAGCTTCATCACTGAGAGCTTCAACACAAAAATCCCCAGGCATGCGTGTGTGTCTGATATCTGTCCTTTGCACAACTAGACCTAGAAATAGAAACTGTTAGATAAAGGGAATCTCCCAGCAAAGAATGACTGTTCAAATCAGGCGCTTGGTGAACACTTGGTTTGGCCGGACAATTTGGTGCACCCATCTTCTTGTTTTCCCTCCACTTCCACCCTCTTCGGGCAACTGTAAAGGCAGATGTATCAATCAAGGAAGAGAGGGTGAAGATACTTGGAAAATAAGCAGGTGGGAAGGTGCATTCAACCGCTTTGTTACAGCAAAGGTGCACCAAGTATTAAAGTCATTTTGCGCTGCCAAACATATAATCCATCCAAGGAATGGGTATGACTTTGTGTATGGGTTCACATGACAGTATAAAATAATCAGTGTGATTTTCATCCAGAAAATTGGGATGATTTTTTTCTCACTTTTCATCCATGTGCAGTCTGTATGTAATCCATTTTTTACAGTAGCAGATGTTATTTACAGGAGCATTTACAGTTTCCTTTTACAGAATTGCAATGTATCCATAAAAACCGGAAGGCATACTGTGGCATCTAATTTTTTCTGTCCTCTATAGACTTGAATGGTGAGTCTCATCCAATTTCAGAGTCAAATTGCACCATGCTGTGATTTTTTTAACAGATTCCGTCAGTGAAAAAAATCGGTCATCTGCACTGCACCATTAAATAACATGTGATATCTGATTAAAAGTTGAGTAGCACATGTCCGATTTATACTGTGGTGTGAACGAGGCCCATGAGTTATAACTTGAATTATCTGCCATTTCGTCATCTTTTTCCAAGTGAGATCAATACTTACCTTTTTTATATTTATCTGGCAATACTACAGCTTTTCTAACACCAGAATCTGTCCGAGCCATTACTGAGCTGTAGGGACAATGTCGACAACTATTTTGAAACTGCAGCCGTTCCTTATAAGTAGATAGCCGATGCCTCAGTGCTTCATTTCTACGTTCTAAGTCCCTCACAAACTCCTGCAAGTCTTCAATCTTTTCTTCAGACTCTAAATCTCTTCCATCTTTCCTTGCACCCGGTGCTTTCTTTTCTCCTTTCTTTCCAAGGTCAGAAGTCAATCGAAACAATTTAGTGGCCATTCTGTTTAAGAAAAGGCAGATTTGTCAACTTCGCTTTGAGCACCTTTATTATTTGTTAACCTGTACAATACTTCAGCTGTATATAAATGTCAAATGTTATTGTAATTATTCTAATATATTATCAAGCTAAAAAAGACATGTATGTGCCATACTTAATGAATGACAACGCAATACTCTACAGACTGCATTTGTGCACCTCTTAATTTTGTCTTCTTGTCTCCTGGCATAATCCTTGAGTAGTAGATTCTCCTCATGAAGACGCAGAAAATTGTCCTCTAGCTCTTCCCTGGATATTACTGAAATTCTCCGTCTAGCCTTCAAGTCTTGTTCTCCATAAAAAAGCACATATTAGTAAATGTACATAAAATAGTAGACAAAAAATACTTGGCATACGGTAGACCTTTACAAACTAGTAGAGCTCAGAGCAGGAATCAGTAGACTTTCAAGATACCTGGCTGTTTTCCTGCTATCATCTACTCCAGAAGTCCCCAAACCTGTAACTTGGGAGGCACATGTGGCTCGTGGGCCTGTCATGTGTGGCTCGCAGCTGTCTTCCAGCTTGCGGCATAGCATAAGTACAAGATCTATCAAACAACTATGAAGAGCAGGTCTCCAGATGGTGACTTTTGTCAGTAACCCCACATAGAAGAGCAGATCTAAAAGGGAGTAAGGTAGGAACACTTGGGTCTTGGTATACCAACTAACTGTGTGTATTCTGTGGTAAAGCTCTGACTATCATTATTCCAGTAATTTGGCCTCTGGGTTTCAATACTGAGACAGGGTGGTAGCTGGATATGGCTCACGACCATCTTTCAGAGCTGAATGTGGCTCTCAGGATCAGAAAAGTTGGGAACCTCTACTCTACTCATAAGTAGAAAAACAGAATCTCTATATGTTTGTCTTTCAGTGTTCCAGTACTCGTCCTTTTCTATTTAAATGCTTGTTGATTAATCATGTAGAGAGTAGTGAAATTAGATCAATGCTATTAGATGTGCTTAATCTTACACACTTTCTGACAGCTCAGTAGGGTAGATACTGAAGGTGGGGGGGGGGGGGTAGAGAGCAGTTGCCCCAGGCCCCACGATCTCAGGAGCACATCCAAAACTATAGCTAATGTAAACTGTATATGTATGTGTAATAGGTGTGCGCAGTCCAGTCGATAACTGGTAATCTCTCCGGTAGAGGAGGGAGACATGATTTCCCTGCACCACTGATCTCAGACTCATGGACGAGGTGGGAACGCGGAGTGGCATGATGATGTAATCATGCTGGGACTTTGTGTGCCCCAGCCCAATTACATCACTGCATTGGTCCTCTTATGTCGTGATCCTGTTGCTGGCGGATTCCTCAGGTCAGAATCAATGGGTATGTGAAAATAAAATGTTTTTTTTTTTGTTTGTTTTGCTCTTGGGGAAAATATTGTGGAGCATACTACCATGTGGGGGAAATACTGGTGGCCATATTCCATTGTGGGGGAATACAGGGGGCCATATTACAGTATGGGTGAAATCCTGGGGGCCATATTACAGTCTGGGGGAAATAGGTAGAGCCATATTACAATATGGGAATACTAGGGGGGTAATATTTGAGGTCATAATTCAGTGTAGGAAAATACTGGGGGTCATAATACAATGTAGGGAAAAACTGGGGGCCATATTACAGTCTGGGGAAATAGGTAGAGCCATATTACAATATGGGAATACTAGGGGGGTAATATTTGAGGTCATAATTCAGTGTAGGAAAATACTGGGGGTCATAATACAATGTAGGGAAAAACTGGGGGCCATATTACAGTCTGGGGGAAATAGGTAGAGCCATATTACAATATGGGAATACTAGGGGGGTAATATCTGAGGTCATAATTCAGTGTAGGAAAATACTGGGGGTCATAATACAATGTAGGGAAAAAACTGGGGCCATATTACAGTGTGGGGGATACTGGGGACAATATTGCAGTGTGGGGAAAATACTGCAGACGATGATACAGTTTGGGGGAAATACTTAGGGCTATAATACAGTGTGGATGGAATTCTTATGGCCATATTACTATTTGGAGTAATACTGAGGGTCATTGCAGTGTGTGTGGTGGGGAAATAGTGTTGACCATATTACAGTGTGTAGGGAATATATGGGGCCATATGACAGTGTGGGGAAAAAACTAGGGGCCATATTACAGTGTAAGGGAAATAATGTGTGTTATATTGCAATGTTAGGGAAATACTGGGGGATATTTATTGTGGGGGAAATACTGGGGCCATGATACAGTGTAAGGAGAATAGTGGGGGCCATACACAAGTGTGAGAAGGGCTACTAAGGGCTGTTATACAGTGGGTGAGGTCTTCTGGGGGCTATCATAAAGTTGGGGGCCATACAATGGGATGGGGTTACTGTGGGGCATATAATTATGTGATAATAGGCTACGTAGCTCTCATGCTGTTTTTTGTGTGAGCTGGGGGAAACATGCTGTGTAGAGGGAACTGTATGGGAGACTCAGGAGACATTATTAAATGTCAAGTGGGCACATAAAAAGCAATTATTGTTGTGGGTGCACTCAGTGTGTTGTGATTGTGAAATGAGCACACTGGAGGTAGTATTTTTAGGGGTCAAAATGTGGGCACTGTGCTCTAGGGCACTTGTGCAGGACATATTTTCCAGGGGGCAATTTTATTACCTAGAGTGTCCAAAGTAAGCATTTTACTTTGTAAGAGGCACAGCAGTGGATATTATGTAGGGATTAGTAATAGAGATACATACAGCAGCAGCGGCTAAGGTTTGGGGTGGAAGTAGAATGAGGAATTTGTGCACATTGGGAATAGATGGGGACCGGATGGAAATCGGAGAAATGGAATGTGCCTTTGTGGTGATATCTGCAGATGAGTCGAGACTGGAAGAAGTTGTTATTTCAGTCTTGGCCGGATGGAAAAGATGGGAAAAGTGAATGACTCCATTAGAAAGAACGTCAGAGATAAGTCACCATCTTTACCTGTACTGTAATCTCCTACATGTTCTGCAGGACTGGTATCTACTATTATATGGTCACTATATGGTCACGATATGGCGGAAATGTTGGTGTTAAACTTTGCATAGAGATTTTCAGTAACAGAGTGGTCATCTACTAATGTTGCCCTATACCTATGATTAGGCTGCTCCACCGTAGTTGTACCCCTGAGCTGAAACTTTAGCTATGTCTCTGATTATATCCATACAACATACAGCATAAACACACTACTGAAAAAGATAAGTAGTAACATCCCAAAATTCAATGCAGGTTGTTTATCAATATTTCTTTTCTGTGTGATATTCCACAATGTGCTACTTATCTATGTACATGTCATATATTTTGTGGATTGGGTACTATCTGAATATACAAAAAGTCTGTGTGACACCAGGGGTCTAATGTAAATTTCCATTGTTACTTTTTTGTAAAACAATGATATCCACATTTTGGCATATAGTGACAGCTTGGCCATAACTCGTGTTTAAATAGAGCCTGTAAATAAATCATAAGTGACCAGTTTTTGCTCTTTTTTATCACTACTGCTCTACTATACACTAAAGGAGGGAATGCTACTAAGCATTCTTTTTTTTACCTCAAATCAGTCATATGGTTCCGGATATTAAATTATTATTATTTCATGCTAATTTTTATAATATCTTTATGGTCTTTGCATGGGTACACGAGTCTGGATTCTCTAGAGACTTGTCTTTAGACTTAACTTAATATTATCTCACTTGGTAAAGACCATTAAAAAAGCACTATATTAATACAGGCTTCTGCATTAGTCTTGCAGTTATCACATCACATGGTACAGCGCATCCAATCAGGAAGGACTATCATAGACTGTATAAAAACATAGGTAGGGAATGCAGAAGCTTTTTTTTTTTTAATAGTGAATCTGAAAGTGTGAATGTTTCAGTTTAGCCATAGAGATGAGATTGGTACAGAAATCCATAGTACCCTAAATACACATTACATAGCGTATGTGTCAGCACAGCAGTAAAGAACATTTACAATCTGTTTCCCCATAACCATATATGTTGAGGTCACTTTGGCACTGGTGTTTGCATTTAAAGAACTTGACACTAGTTGTATACAATGCTAGGAGAAGGTTATACACAACTTGTCAGGTGAACTGCAGTACTTGTGATTTACTGCAAAATGGAATTATTTACAATTATTTGTTTAAGCTGATGTTAATGACAGATATTATGCCACAATGTCATGATGTTGTTGGGGTCCTAGTATCATAAGACCCCAGTGTTCAAGGATGCTGGCATACGAGCCAGCTGAGGAAGTTGGCACTGCGCTATTCTGGCTGCCGAGGAGTACTGAAGTAGTCCAGAGTAGTGTGATTTTTTTTCCCTGATCTCTAGTATTTACTCCTGTTTTTGACATGTAATGCAATATTACATAAGCATTAAATATGACCTATGAGCTCCATAATATATCTTAGGATGTACTCCTCAATTCTAGAGTATCTTTCCTTAGAGCACTTTGCCATTCTTCTGTTTATCCTCTAGGAATGTATGAATAATTTAATGACATTACTAATAACCTTATCAATAGTGTTTGTCCATATACAACCTGACATTACACAAACAGTGACAAACTGTGATGGGACACTGTGCTGACACAAAATAATCAGACACAACTGTCCATGAATTCATACATTTTGTAAGTGCAATAACAGGAACAGTTCAATGTTTTAATTAGAGGTTCTCTAGGATCGAAAATACTAAGAATGACTAAAACTGAGATGTCTAGAACACTAACAGGTCTTCGTTTAAATGGAGTGTCACCAAACATCTCAAGGATAACTACAATATGTTATACCTTTCACTTTGGGAGCCTTTTGAGTCAGATACCTCTGTAAGTGAGTTGCTTTTGCTACATCTGTAAAATAGATGTAATGGTAATGAAATCAGTTACTACTTATATTTGTAGAAAATTAGTATTAGTGTTAGAATACAATACCTTGTATAGCTGAAATCACTGCCGGTCGGCAATCAGTGTCTTTCACCGGAAGGTCCGAAGAAGTCTCATCAAAAAGTGACATCTTCAAGCTGTAGGAAATTACTCCCTAGCCTAATGGGACATCACATACACAGAAGTGGATCAGTTCTTGGCATAAAAGGGTTATGGCGAGAATCATAAGATATTGGGTAGTTCATCCTGAAGGATATAACCACTCAGGCCAATACATAATCATTTTATAGATTTCACTGTGAATAGGCTCCTTGCTGTATTCTTTTCATCTGTGTCACTTCTTACTCTGGATTAAAGTTCTTGTAATCTCAGCCCATATGGTGGGGGATGTATTAGCCAAACCATGTGGGGTATTAGTCACAGCTGAGCCAAATCCTGATAAAGAATAGGCAGAGCAATACATTTTATAAAAGAGGCAGGGAGATACCTTCCATTCATTAAAATGTTCTTTTATTTTAGATTTTTGCTTTACAGTAGGAAAACTCAAAATCTTTATTTTATTAATATAGCACTACATTTAATAACATTACTTACTACTGCTGCCTCTACTGATCATTCTGATACTATAACTTTAACAAATTATTATTGTACTGAAAAAAATTAGAAATGTAAAAAATAATGTATTTTCTTACCTCACAGTAACTATCTATCCATCCATCCAGGCAAGATGTTTTTCTGGACCTTTTATTAAGCCATGTGATGCGACGTTTCAGTCAAAAAGACTTTTTTCAAGCATGCTTGAAAAAAGATTTTTTGACTGATACATCGTATCACATGGCCTAATAAAAGGTCCAGAAAAACATCTTGCCTGGAGTGCTGTCTGATTTCTTTTTTGATAAGTATCACCACACAGTGGAGCACTGTGTACAGGACTATTGCACTTACCTGCATTTACTACTGTGCGGATTCTAACTTTATGTTCTCTGTATCCATCCATCCATCTGTGGCGCCCCGCAACGAGTGCGTCACAGGAGTGTATTGCAGCCAAGACAGCAGCAGCAATATTCTCTGACTAAGTAATGACATGGTTAAAACTCAGAGCTCCATATCTTACATGCACATCAGCACAGAGGGCCAATAAGAGCCTGGTGGGCGGAGTGTAGAGGTAGTGTGTAGTAGGAGACAGAGAAGAGAGAAGCAACATAGGAGAGGGGACCTGCACAGTTCCGTGCAGTCCCCTGGCCATCACCCCCGGTTAGGCGCCATTACCCCGGTGCCTCAACAACCGGACTCTGGGCGTATGCATACGGGTCAAAACATCCCGTGTCCATCTACAGCTGGATTACTGGTTCCGAAGCTGGGAGTCGTTTATAATTGCCATGCAAACCAGGAGTGGAGGAACGCTCTCCAGGAGCACCCCACCACCGCCGCACACTGAGTTGTCTTGCCAGCGGAGTACCCACCAAAAGGACCCAAGGCTCCCTACAAATACCGGCCAGAATTCACCGGTAGGGAAATAGAAGCAGCCTCCTTGTACCCGATCTGGCACCCCAAGGCGACAACGGCAACACAAACTAGCTTAGAATAGAGGAACACCGCGGAGCTCTGAGAAACACTGGTCATTGCTGAGTCCACCCGGTCCGTTACCCGTCAACTGTATACCATGTATCATCTGCTGGTTACAGTAAAGTACCCGTTACAGAGACTATCAGTGTCCGTGCCTTTCTTAGAACTGTCCATCTCCGCAGACTAGAAGGTAACTGCAGCTGCCTCACAACATCTTGTGCAGCTCCTGGCTCTGGGGACTCCCGCTCATCCTGTGGGGAGCATTCCATCTTGCTGCATTCCATCCCCCGGAGGCCCAAGCAGCGCTGGTGGACATCACCGGAACACTCACAGGTGGCGTCACGACTTGAAACAACCTTTTAAATCTGTTCAGCCAACACTTTTGAATCTGGACCACACCGGTACCCACAGCTGCAGGCGCGGTTCCGTGACAGGAGGAAGACAAACGCCTGCCCTGTGCAGCCCCGGGTACGGTGGATGGAGACACATCCATCCATCCATTCATCCATCCATCCATCTAGGAAAAAGAAAAAATAAGACAGCCCTCCAAAATCTACCTACATAGTGGACTTTAATTTAGCCCATGTGATGGAATGTTGATAAATAACAAGAAAAAAACTGCACAGCACTCACAAGGAGGATATGGATATCAGCGTAGGACTCATCATACCTGAAGTCACTTTGTCGCAGTTGATGAGCAAGCAGACATTTGCCAATGTGTGTACTAAGAACTTCAGAAATAAAAAGATAAGATTTTTGAGTTTTTTGAAAAAAACGTAAGTTTTTAAACTTTTTCCTCAAATACATATAGCTTATAGCATTTGTACATCATTGGTAGTAGCTGTGTGCTGCAAGAATTTTTTTTTTTTAATTATTTGACCCTGCGTCTTTGCTAGCACCAGTTCACACTAGTCTGTGAGTGCTGTGCAGTTTTTTTCTTGTTATTTATCATATGGAGTTTCAGGCTCCTTGCAGCAATGTGCACCCTCATTAACCTACAGGTGATCGAGGGTCTAGATGGAGTCTGCCCACTGAGAAGTGGGGGGTGGACAAGGAGGATAGGAATATCAGCATAGGACTCATCATACCTGAAGTCACTTTGTCGCAGTTGATGAGCAAGCAGACATTGGCCAATGTGTGTACTAAGAACTTCAGAAATAAAAATATAAGATTTTTGAGTTTTTTGAAAAAAACGTAAGTTTTTAAACTTTTTCCTCAAATACATATAGCTTATAGCATTTGTACATCATTGGTAGTAGCTGTGTGCTGCAAGAATTTTTTTCAAATGATCTATCTATCTATCTATCTATCTATCTATCTATCTATCTATCTATCTACCATTCTCTGCCATACTCTGGAACTCTCTCCCCCAACACATCAGATACTCTCCTACCCTGGGAACCTTCAAAACAAACCTGAAGACCCACGTCTTCCATCATGCCTTCAACCTGCAATGAGACCCGGTTCACTGCATCGTCTCATGATTGGTACTACCCCCTCCTACTGTATCCCCACCCGTCCCTCTTAGACTGTGAGCCCTCGTGGACAGGGTTCTCCTCCCCTCCTGTATCTATACGACTTGATTGTCTATACAGTTGTGGCCAAAAGTATTGACACCCCTGCAATTCTGTCAGATAATACTCAGTTTCTTCCTGAAAATGATTGCAATCGCAAATTCTTTGGTATTATTATCTTCATTTAATTTGTCTTCAATGAAAAAACATAAAAAGAATTGTCCTAAAGCCAAATTGGATATAATTCCACACCAAACATAAAAAAGAGGGTGGACAAAAGTATTGGCACTGTTAGAAAATCATGTGATGCTTCACTAATTTGTGTAATTAACAGCACCTGTAACTTACCTGTGGTACCTAACAGGTGTTGTCAATAACTAAATCACACTTGCAGCCAGTTGACATGGATTAAAGTTGACTGAACCTCTGTCCTGTGTCCTTGTGTGTACCACATTGTGCATGGAGAAAAGAAAGAAGACCAAAGAACTGTCTGAGGACTTGACAAACCAAATTGTGAGGAAGCATGAGCAATCTCAAGGCTACAAGTCCATCTCCAAAGACCTGAATGTTCCTGTGCCCACCGTGCGCAGTGTCATCAAGAAGTTCTCTGGTCAGATGAGACAAAAGTAGAGCTTTTTGGGCAAAGGCATCAACATAGAGTTTACAATAGAAAAAAAGAGGCATTCAAAGAAAAGAACACAGGTCCCTACAGTCAAACATGGCGGAGGTTCCCTGATGTTTTGGGGTTGCTTTGCTGTCTCTGGCACTGGACTGCTTGACCGTGTGCATGGCATTATTAAGTCTGAAGACTACCAACAAATTTTGCAGCATAATGTAGGGCCCAGTGTGAGAAAGCTGGGTCTCCCTCAGAGGTCGTGGGTCTTCCAGCAGGACAATGATCCAAAACACACTTCAAAAAGCACTAGAAAATGGTTTGAGAGAAAGCACTGGAGACTTCTAAGGTGGCCAGCAATGAGTCCAGACCTGAATCCCATAGAACACCTGTAGACAGATCTAAAAATGGCAGTTTGGAGAAGGCACCCTTCCAATATCGGGGACCTGGAGTAGCTTGCCAAAGAAGAAAGGTCTAAAATTCCAGCAGAGCATTGTAAGAAATTCATTGATGGTTACCGGAAGCGGTTGATCGCAATTATTTTGGCTAAAGGTTGTGCAACCAAGTATTAGGCTGAGGGTGCCAATACTTTTGTCTGACTCATTTTTGGAGTTTTGAGTGAAATGATCAATGTTTTGCTTTTTGCTTTATTCTCTTTTGTGTTTTTTCATTTAAGGAAAATTAAATGAAGATAATAATACCAAAGAATTTGTGATTGCAATCATTTTCGGGAAGAAATTGAGTATTATCTGACAGAATTGCAGGGGTGTCAATACTTTTAGCCACAACTGTATATATTGTACTCGTCCTCGTCTGCCCGTTCCATATGTAAAGTGCCATGGAATCTTATGGCGCTATATAAATAAATAAATAATAATAATAATAAAAAAAAAAACTATCAATCTCCACTGATCAAAATTAGAGAACAATGTATGATTTTTTTCAGACAGAATGTAATCTACATTGATCAATATTTGAAGGTTTTTGTGAAAGGAGTGCACCATGCCACTAGAACAGTGTTTTCCAAAATAACCAAAGTTTATCAACTTAAATCCTTTATTTTATTCAAAACGTGATGATTATAATTAGAGAACAGCAATGACTGTAGCACTAAGAAAGATTAAAACTAAATTTTGTGAAGGTCACAACAGCCACCAATCAGTAGAAAGTGTACAGGCCTTTGCTTTGTACAGGCCTTTGCATTGAATAACTTCAGCACATCTGCGGCCACAGGACATCACTAGTGATGGACAAAGCCAAACTGTAAGATTAGGGGTATGTACCGAACACCTAGTATTCGTGTACAGATCCTGACCACGGGTTTCCCGTGTATGTATAATGAAATACACAGTTTTTAAATGCAAATGCAAAACGCAAGGTACAGGTATAACTTGGGTGACAGGGTGACAACACCCCTGACCCTCTTACAGTTTAACGAATCTACTTTTTTTATTGCTAGGTTTATAGTTTCAAATAAGAGGAAGGTATTGTGTATTCTAACTTCAGACCAAAAGAAAGCTTCATACGGAAACCACACACAGCAGCTCTCTCTACAAAACACAGGTACTCTGGAAATGAGCTGTATAGTTAATGTGTATTGCCCTCAGTAATGTTTTAATATATGGGATACAAAAGTTATTGTATTGTTACAAGAACCTAGATTAAGGATTTCAACGAATGTTTAATAATCATTAATTTTCTTCTTTACCAAGTATCATCCCATATAATTAGTAGTTCAGTATTTCCCTTTCCAGATAGTGTGGAGCATTAGCATTTTCTGGTGCCTAGTGAACACACACTTAAAGTTGTTTTGTTTTTTAGCAGTTTAGTTTTTATTGAAAAGGGTTTATTTTGTAAAAAACTATCTCATCTAAAAGGTAGATTTAATGTACAGAGAAGTGTGAAACTGTTGCATATCTCATCTGGGTAAAAATGTTTGACTCCTTTCTTGGACAGTTCTTATGCATATTAATTATTGTGAATTATGGCAGTTTCCAGTGTTCATTATTGCTACTTTATTTCTTCGCTCTCTTCTAAGGCTGCGCTCACAGGAGCAAATAATATGGATGAGGGCCGTTCGATATTTTACCAGATAGCCTCATACCAATGTTATAGTACCGATTCAGCATGAGAAGTAAATTGCATCTCCAACTCCTATGTTGCTCCTGGGAGCAGTGTTGGGAGAGTTGTACACTACTTTTACGGACTGACAATAAAACAGAAAAAAACAAAGATAAAATGAATTTTACAGGACAAAAATGTTAGGAAACATTTTTTCCTGTGTACTAACTTGTATATAAGGCTAAATGAAAAATGAAAAAAAAAAAAAAAAACCTCTTTCACCCCTTAAGCTAATCATTCATTCCATCTTTAATAAACCATACATACACATACATTAATTCTTATCTAGGATGACGACAGGCATCCAGACCTGGAACCCACCACAAGAACCACTCTATAGTAATGCCTGGAGAATGAAATCATCCTCAGTGACAAAGTGAGGGGCTATTCGCCACCTGTGGTCTCAGGATATTGACTTCTCTAAAAGTACTGCGCAAACTGTTGTGGTGCAGCTGTGGTACCTTATTTCCAGAGATGATGTTCTCCACCCAACTCTCAAAAAGCTGAAAGGGTCTTTAGTAGAGATGGGGAGTCGAGCTGGGCTATCAGACAGTCAGCTGTGTAGCTGAAGTCTCATCCTTCCTATGGTTTCACTGTTTAAAGTAAACCAAAAAGGTGCACATTTGTTATCACCCCATCCATAATGACCTCAGTTATAAAACCATATCATAAACCATACAATGAATGTCATTTAAAAAAATAAAATAAAAATTTAAAAATTGATCAAATGGTCTATTTTCAAAAATAATATGGTGTCACTAAAAATGTAATTTTGTCCTGCAAAGAATGTGGCCACCCCCAAAGTCAATTTTTTTCTCTGTGCGGCCAATAGACTCAGCAGAGTCTGAGACTCCTGGACTAGGCTATATTCACAATTAGAGTTCTTTAAAAAATGCAGCAGTTCTTTTTTACTTCAATCAGGAAAAAACGGTTCATGGTTTCTTCTTTTTTTGCTCCTCCTCCATCATATCAAAAGGGTCATCATGTGGCCCTCTCTCCAAATACTTAGCGGGCCATAAAAAGACCCTCCGCCATAAATTTGAGTGGCCCTCATTCATATTTTGTATTGTCCACAGAGTTGAGCCAAATCTGAGGCTTGAAGGCTACAGTCACTGCTTATGCCCTGCTTAATTGATTCTGTAGGTCTTCAGTGCAGCCGGGGGCAAAATAACTGATAAACACACGCTTGTCAACTGAAAATGTGCTTATAGGCTGATTGTTCTCACAATTAAAAATCTCTTGATTGGACCAGATTTCTCAACATCACCGGATGACAACAGGAACATAAAGCCAAATCAAATGTTTCTTTTTTTCTGGTGTATTTCCATGCACTCCTTCCCACCCAAAAAAGGGCATACTGTTCAGAATTTCTTATTTATCTTGTCCTCTTCCTCCTCCTCCACCATATCAACAGGGCTTTCAGGCGGGCCTAACTCAGCATTATTAGAGGGCCATCAGGCAGCACGCCCTATCTCATAATTTTTAGAGGGCATCAGGCGGCATTCACTCCCAGTTTTTAGGGGACTATCAAGTGGCGCTCACTGTGACAACACCAACATTTTCAATGTGTGGCATGGGTTAAGCTTCTTAAATTAGCCAGACATGTTGGTATTTTGTTTGATAGCTAATGATAAGTTAATAATGGTTTCTGCCAAAGTATGCTGAGTCTTTATTGTTCAGAGGTTGTGTATTGCTAATTCAATGTAAGTTACCTGGCCACCTCACCCCTTCTCCACCTTGACTCCTCTCTTGACTTCATACACTCAAAGGAGAATAAAGTATGTGGCTTAAAATCCAACGAATAAGAAATCATCCTTAGCCCACCAATCCTGGAATAACACAATATACCTGCAGATGTAGGCTGGGATATAAAAAGGGACATTTATTCAGTGACCGGTGAGAGATGATGCATGACCCAGCTTAGGCACTCCGTCGCCTGCTAGGGGTCAGAAGCTGTATTATAATATTATATGGACTTCAGCCTAGGAATTTCTATTGTGGCTTCTAGGACAATATCGTATTCATACTTTTCATGTCCTCAACCTGAAATATGGGATTATATTCTGCAGGAGCTCAGCCTAGAAGTCGGCTGAAATATCAGTGGCTATGTAAGGAAGATACCCAGGTTGGGACAATTCAGTCACCTGGCTACAGACTTTGTTATGCTCGGTCAACTTCCTAAGCTTGCCGCTATTCCTTTCTCAGTGGGTGCCCACCAAAAGTGGGGTGCTGCTGGATTGTAGTAAGTGGCTCTGGAAGCCCTGAAGGCACGAACATTCAAATCCCTGGTAAACCAGCAGAAGGGTGAGACTGTTGCCTGTTACATTTTGTGTTTTGCTTGGTTATGTGTTATATACCTTTGACTTTTGGGGATCCAATAAAGCTTTAATATTGTTATTCCCCCACCCTGTGTTGTTTGAGTAGTGTTCCACCCACGGTTAAGGAGCTCGGGTGTTCAGTTGGCATGAGTCCGGGTCCATGCGGTCTTTCTACAGTAAAGGAGGCCGGCCAGCGGACAAAAGCATCCACTGACCCAGGTGTTTCCACACTCACTCCCAATTTTTAAAGGACTATCAGGTGACCCTCATTCATTATTTGGCTTGCAGGCTGCACTCACTACTCCATCCCTGCCTAAGGTGGTTCCGTATTAACTGATAGACACATCCGCTTGCCAACTGACAATGCTGAAAAGCAGACTGTTCTCAAAATGAACAATGCCTGGATTGGGCCAGACTTCTCAACCCCACTGGATGACAGCAACGAAACATAAAGCCGAATCAAATGTTCCTTTTTTTCCCACCCAAATAAAGGTATGTGGTTCATGGTTTCTTCTTTTTCTTGTCCTTCTCCTCATTTTCCTTTTACTCTGTAACAGCAGTATCATCATGTGGCCCTCACTTCCAATTATTAGAGGGCCATCAGGTGGTCCTTAATCATACATATCGAAGGGCCATCAGGCATCCCTCATATCAATTCTTTTTCAGGGCTACATATTTAAAAAAAAAATAAATAAAACAATAAAGTTTGCAGAAGGGAGCACAGGAAACATGCCTGGACCCACAATCAGTGTCTACGGGTAACACCACTGCTTCTTCTTCTGTGCTATGTGCTTACCAATCCCCTGCCCAGGATGCAGGCGTGGATGCTTCCTGCCTTGCACTCGCCGTTGCACATTCACAAGCCTTATAGCAATGTTGTCCGATTCTTTGTCCCAGGCCATCCACAGGCCTAAACACTAAACAGGCTCTTTTCTGGACTGCTTGACCTGGACATGTTGGCGTTTAGGTTTGTGGATGCTGAGGGTTTCTGCAATCTCACTATTTTTCCCACTTTGCTGTCCTTGGCTTACACCAGCACGTGTCCTATAACATCACTGGTGCCTTCACCAATGCAGTTACTGGAGGTTCCACAATTCTGTGGATTGAGGCCCTTGTTCCATGAGGCTTTCCTTCACCTCCTACAGCAACTATTGAACCCCCTCTTTCCATCATCCTCCATCTCCAAACTGTCATCTCAGAGTACGTCGTCCATATCAGTCCCAAGCTGAAAGCACTGCAACACTGCCCCGGTGAAGTAGCAACTGGCTCTGATGAAACTAATTTATTTAGGTGACAAACCCCACACCACTGCAGAGTTGTGGTAATCTATAACGGAACAGACAGATCAATGAACCTACAATAAGACATGGTGTAATAATTGCCGTAATGGTGACGGCTCTGAAACTTGAATACCCAGTTCCATGCCTGGCTCACATGCTCTCCTGATTCCACAGTTTATGAAAACCTAAACAGATTGACCTGGGCTACTTGTGAAGATAGGCTGCATGTGTGCCCAATTCCGCATGTCAGTTACACCTACTGTTGGTCTGGCAGTGTTGCAGCAGTGCTTGCAAGTGCCAGCTCACTGACTAGTATGTGATATGCTTACGCGCTAGAACTCCACATTACAAATGTTGGCAAGGCTTTACATATGTTAGTGGTGAGTATGTCAGCATTCCTACCAGGAAGGAGATGCAGGGCAGTGCATGGACGTGTTACAATATCAAGTTGGTCATCATGCAGTCCTTGCTTCACCCTTTTGTAGAGTGATCAGACCACCCTGCTTTAAATTTTAAGAGCCTAAATGGGTGGCCTTCGTTCAACCTTTTTATAGGGTCATCAGGCTACTCTTTCTTCAAATTTAAAGAGGCTAAACAGGTGGCCTTCGCCCCAACTTTTTGAGTGTTAGATACTGTCCCAATATTGGTAAACCTTATCAAGGTGGGATGGCTTTACGCTTTTTTGACCAAAAACAGTTTTTACTAAGCATGTAAGCACTTGCTTTTTATTTATTTATTTATTTATTTAAAGTCGGTTATTTGTTCATATAATACTCATCTTAAGTTTTGTCTGTTTAGTGACTAATGTGAACATGCTCTTATGGTTTGCATGTATACCAGCTCACTGCCACTGGATATCTGAAATTGCTACATGATTCACATACCCAGTGGCATTGAGGTTTCCATTGATGAAGAATGGCCCCACTATCTTTGTACCCCATATACCAGACCATAGCATCAATTTTTGCGTTCCAACAGTCTTGGATCTATCCACTGTGGGTTAGTGTCACACCAATAGCGGTGGTTTTGTTTGTTAACTTCACCATTCAGTTGTCTATGCTTTGAAGATCTGAGATATGCAGCATCTGAAACAACGGATACTGGAAGCCTGTGCTAGCATTTCTTCTGTGGTGTTGCTATCAGTGTGTCAAGAGTGGGAGAAGAGGGTTGCATTGACAATCCAACACAATGGGCAGCACTTTGAATACATTTTATAAGTGGTCATAAACTTGTAAGTAACTCATGAAAGAATAAAGTTAAGTTAAAACCAAGCACATCATTGTTTTTCTTATGAAATTCTCAATACGTTTGATGTGTCACATGACCCTCTTCCCTTTGGAAAAATTAAGTTGCATCCAAAATGGCCACCATGGTCACCACCCATCTGAAAAAGTTTTCCCCCTCCCATATACTAATGTGCCACAAACAGGAAGTTGATATCACCAACCATTCCCATTTTATTTAAGGTTGGGTTCACACCACAGAGCAGTCCGGTCCGGGGCTGTCCGGTGTAAATCAGACAGCCCCGGATGGATCAGCACACAGAACCGGAGGGCCAAATGTGCCCTCCGGTCCTGTGTGCAGCCGGATGGCTGTAATTGCTAATTTTTCAAGATCGCGGCTAGCATGGAGCTAGCCGCGGTCGACGTGCAGCCGCCGGTATCTGGTTCCTGGATTCGCCCGGACCGGGGCAATCTGGACCCATAGGCTCCCATGTTAGGGAGAACCGGATTGCCCCAGATCCAGGAGAATCCGGGACAATCTGGGAAAATCTGGGATCCGGCTTCTTGGGGAGATTTTTCTCCCCGGACACAAAAACATTGCAAGCAACGTTTTTGTGTACGGTGAGAAAAATCCGATTTCTCCTGGATTCCACCGCAGAGATGAAACCGGATGGCAGAGAGCTGCCATCCGGCTCCATCTGGTCCCATAGGCTACTATGGGCCAAAAACCGTTCCGGGGCTGTCTGCTTTATACCGGACAGCCCCGGACTGGACTGCGCCGTGGTGTGAAGCCAGCCTAAGTGCATCCATATAAATGGCCCACCCTGTCGTATAATGTTTTCAGCCTTTGCACATAGTGATTAGGCTTCATGAGTCTAGGAGTCCCATTACCTAACATCTTCAACAGAATGTATATGATACCTTCCATTATGTGTAATACCAGGTGTATCAGAGTCCTCTTCCTTCAAATTTCCAGTTCTTGCATTGCATAGGCTTTGTGAGTTTCAGAGTCCTTCCTTCATAAATTAAACAGGATGTGTCCATATCACACACACAACATGCCCAAATAAAGTAGGAATGTGTTAAAATTGACATATCTGGTGACTACAAATGGGTGTACTTTTATTATCCTGCCCAACTACTATGTCAGAGACAATAGGAAACTACCCTGACAGATAGCTGGAGAAGACATTTCTTAAAATTATTTTTAATTTTGCCATATAAACAAGTCCTTATGCAGGAAATGTTTCTTAACATTTGTTACTGTAAAATCCATTTTGTCTTCGGTTTTGTATGTTTTACTGTCAGTCTGTTAAAGTGCACTATGGCAATACACCCTGCCTATATGCCGCTAATCCAAAACTATGCCTACCCCAGCAGTTAGCCGTACAGTGAATATAAATAATAGCAGTTTGACTCCAAGAAAGGGCTTTTGGTTGTTCATGGCAGCAGCAATGTACGAAAGGCAATATTCCCTGGGTAGATGCCTCTAATACGCTATGCCTTTTCCAGAAGCTAACCCTACACTAATTGCAGACTAATGGTACCTTTACACGCCGCTACAACAGGGTGTAAACAACCGGGTAGATGAGAGAAATGTATCTTGCACCGCCAAATCAACCCGAGGTAGCGGCGTGTAAAGACGGTTGTTTCCACCCGTCACTTGCGGCACCTGTTTCAGAGCAGTGCTCTAAAACAGGTTGATTTCAAGGCGATGGTAGCGGCCTGTATCGACGTGTAAATAAGGAACAAGAGGGTTGTTTCGACACCTTGGTATCTCCCTGGGGCGTGACACAGGGTCCGGGAAACCGCCCCCTTCAGCGATCATTGGAGGAAGCTCCTGCATTACGATAGGTAGTCGCTGCATAGGGCGGCATATTTAAGGAGCTGACCAGTCACACGACACAATTGCTCGAGCGTCATGTATTAGTCTGCCTCCTGTGCTGGCTGGCCAATCATGATGCTATTGCGTTGTCCTATCAGCGTACAAAATTCTCTTAATCCACAATTCTGGCACGCCTATGTGTTGTCTCTGCTGCACCAGGTCCTCCCATATTACCCTCTGTAGTGGTGTGTAAATGAGGTAAGGTGCTTTTCAGAAGGTAACTTTAGGAACCCGGCGGTGCATCCAGAGATAGATTCAACCTTCTGTAAAGCACCTTATAGCGGCGTGTAAAGACGGTGCAGGTACCGTTTTCAACCGTTTGTGCGTGCTCAAGCGCGTGAAGCACCCGGTTGTTTCCACCATCCTGTAGCGGTGTGTAAAGGTACCATAAGAGGTAATCTTAAACAATAGAATCTATTTTCCCATTGAATTTCATTACATGTGGCATAAATACACGTGTTTTTAATGTGATTCTGCTATTATATCAATAAAAGTTTGGCAAAGCCAAACACCAGTAAGTATAAGAAACAAAATAGCTTCATTTATCATTTGACTTTCTAAAAAGAAACATAAGTAAAAACTGCAGAATCAAGAATACAATAAAAATGCCTTATACAGTTTGCACCTATGGTGTATGTTCCCCTCCACCAAACTCATTCCGGCAGTCAAAATTGAATAACTTCATCTTTATTCAATAGTACATCATAACAGTGTGAGTGATGTTATGACCACAAAATTGTCTTTATCAAGGAATATTGATTATTTTTTTAAGTTTAACAAGTGGGAACCATTAGAACCCTCGGACATAGGTGCACAGATGTTGCCATGGATGATGCTAAGGACTTGCGCAGTGGTGCAACTAGAGTCTGATAGTCCCACATCCAGGTATACTTGATGTCTTTTTTCCTGGCACCCTTTCTGGCATAACGTTTCCCTTTACTGGTATACTGTCCTCCATAGGAGGAAAAGCATGGGGGGAGTGCCCAGGGGGCCAGGGGCCCCTATCAGAGGCAGATACACAGCTCCCAGGGGCCCACAGCCATCAGAGGGAGCACTCAGGGGGTGGGGGCCTCTGTTAAGGGCAAATATCCAGCTCTCAGGGGCCCAAAAACATCAGAGGGAGCACACAGGAAGTGAGCACGGCCGTATTTGCCATTAGGCACACCTAGGCACGTGCCTAGGGCGGCGCCATTTATAGGGGGCGGCATCTCGGCGTGTATTTTTTTCTTTTTTTTTCCAGACTCCGGGCCGGCCGTGTCTCAAGCCCCGCCCCCATACAACCCCCCCCTTCCGTCATCATTATGGCCGCCCGCCGTCCCGCCCGCCCACCTCACAGGCAGAAGACCCGGCCGGACGAGACGAGGAGAAGGAGGGGCCCGCCAAAGAGGGGAAACTTGAAGTTCCCGCTCTGTTCCCTCCTGTCTCCCGTGCTGCTGTGGTGGCGCCGGCGGCGGTAGCGGCGGTAGCGGCGGCAGCGGCGGTACTGGCACCCAGCCGCCCCCTCCAGACCCAGAGAGCGGGGAAGCAGCCGGAGGCATTCGATGATGGTGCTGCTGGCGACGGAGCTCCTGCGGCACATCCCTGTGCTCAGAGGGAGCCCGGCTAATGTCAGCAGCCAGCACCAGGTGAGGACCCTAGAAGTGTGGGGAAACTGTGCAGGGGACAGAGGAGCAGGGGGACCGAGAAGAAGAGGCACAGGGGGACAGAAATAAGGGGACAGGAGAAGAGGAGAGAGGAGCAGCAGGAGGGACAGAGGAGAGGAGGACTGGGGTGCAGAAGGACAGGAGCAGCAGGAGGGACAGCTGAGAGGAGGACAGGGGTGCAGGAGGACAGAGGAGCTGCAGGAGGGACAAAGGAGAGGAGGACAGGGGTGCAAGAGGATCAGCAGGAGGGACAGAGGAGAGCAGGACGGGGGTGCAGGAGGACAGAGGAGAGCAGGACGAGGGTGCAGGAAGACAGAGGGGAGGAGGACGGGGTGCAGGAGGACAGGCGAGCAGCAGGAGGGACAGGGAAGAGAAGGACGGGGGTGCAGAAGGACAGAGGAGAGCAGGACGGGGGTGCAGAAGGACAGAGGAGAGGAGGACAGGGGTGCAGAAGGACAGAGGAGAGGAGGACGGGGGAGCAGGAGGATAGAGGAGCAACAGGAGGGGCAGAGGAGAGGAGGATGGGGGAGCAGGAGGATAGAGGAGCAGCAGAAGGGGCAGAGGAGAGGAGGACAGAGGAGAGCAGGACGAGGGTGCAGGAAGACAGAGGAGAGGAGGACGGGGTGCAGGAGGACAGCCGAGCAGCAGGAGGGACAGGGAAGAGAAGGACGGGGGTGCAGAAGGACAGAGGAGAGCAGGACAGGGGTGCAGAAGGACAGAGGAGAGGAGGACATGGGTGCAGAAGGACAGAGGAGAGGAGGACGAGGGAGCAGGAGGATAGAGGAGCAACAGGAGGGGCAGAGGAGAGGAGGATGGGGGAGCAGGAGGATAGAGGAGCAGCAGAAGGGGCAGAGGAGAGGAGGACAGAGGAGAGCAGGACGAGGGTGCAGGAAGACAGAGGAGAGGAGGACGGGGTGCAGGAGGACAGCCGAGCAGCAGGAGGGACAGGGAAGAGGAGGACGGGGGTGCAGAAGGACAGAGGAGAGCAGGACGGGTGTGCAGAAGGACTGAGGAGAGGAGGACAGCGGTGCAGAAGGACAGAGGAGAGGAGGACGGGGTGCAGAAGGACAGAGGAGAGGAGGACGGGGGAGCAGGAGGATAGAGGAGCAACAGGAGGGGCAGAGGAGAGGATGATGGGGGAGCAGGAGGATAGAGGAGCAGCAGAAGGGGCAGAGGAGAGGAGGAGAGAGGAGAGGAGGATGGAGGTGCAGGAGGACAGGAGCAGCAGAAGGGACAGAGGGGAGAAGGACGGGGATGCAGGAGGACTGCGGCTGTGGCTGGCGCTGTGTGTGGTGATAATGGCGGCTGTACCGTGTGTCTGCCTCCATGCAGCTGCCACCACCTTCCTGTGTTGGCAGGGTGTGGCATGCTGGGAGTTGTAGTTCTCCTGCCTGTCCTGTATGATTTCTGGGCAGTGTGTTGGGTGCTGGGAGTTGTTGTTCTTCCAGATGGGCTCAGTGTTGTCCCGCCGCCCGTCTGTCTCTTCTGGGATGTCCTCAGCTCTGTGCTGTGCACAGACAGTGTACCACCATGTCCCCAGCTCCGTGCTGTGCACAGTGTACCACCATGTCCTCAGCTCCGTGCTGTGCACAGACAGTGTACCGTACACTGTCTGTGTACAGCAGGGAGCTAAGGACATGGTGGTACACTGTCTATGCACAGCACGGAGCTGCGGACATGGTGGTACACTGTGCACAGCACGGAGCTGCGGACATGGTGGTACACTGTGCACAGCACGGAACTGAGGACATGGTGTTACACTGTGCACAGCATGGACCTGAGTACATGGTGTTACACTGTGCACAGCACAGAGCTGGGGACATGGTGTTACATTGTGCACAGCACGGAGCTGGGGACATGGTGGTACACTGTGCACAGCACGGAGCTGGGGACATGGTGGTACACTGTCTGTGCACAGCATGGAGCTGAGGAAATGGTGGTACACTGTGCACAGCACGGAGCTGAAGACATGGTGGTACACTGTCTGTGCACAGCACGGAGCTGAGGACATGGTGGTACACTGTGCACAGCATGGAGCTGGGGACATGGTGTTACACTGTGCACAGCACGGAGCTGGGGACTTGGTGTTACACTGTGCACAGCACGGAGCTGGGGACTTGGTGGTGCACTGTGCACAACACGGAGCTGGGGACATGGTGGTACACTGTGCACAGCACGGAGCTGGGGACATGGTGGTACACTGTCTGTGCACAGCACGGAGCTGAGGACATGGTGGTACACTGTGCACAGCACGGGGCTGAGGACATGGTGGTACACTGTGCACAGCACGGAGCTGAGGACATGGTGGTACACTGTGCACAGCATGGAGCTGGGGATATGGTGGTACACTGTGCACAGCACGGAGCTGAGGACATGGTGGTACACTGTGCACAGCACGGAGCTGAGGACATGGTGGTACACTGTGCACAGCACGGAACTGAGGACATGGTGTTACACTGTGCACAGCATGGACCTGAGTACATGGTGTTACACTGTGCACAGCACAGAGCTGGGGACATGGTGTTACATTGTGCACAGCACGGAGCTGGGGACATGGTGTTACACTGTGCACAGCACGGAGCTGGGGACATGGTGGTACACTGTCTGTGCACAGCATGGAGCTGAGGAAATGGTGGTACACTGTGCACAGCACGGGGCTGAGGACATGGTGGTACACTGTGCACAGCACGGAGCTGAAGACATGGTGGTACACTGTCTGTGCACAGCACGGAGCTGAGGACATGGTGGTACACTGTGCACAGCATGGAGCTGGGGACATGGTGTTACACTGTGCACAGCACGGAGCTGGGGACTTGGTGTTACACTGTGCACAGCACGGAGCTGGGGACTTGGTGGTGCACTGTGCACAACACGGAGCTGGGGACATGGTGGTACACTGTGCACAGCACGGAGCTGGGGACATGGTGGTACACTGTCTGTGCACAGCACAGAGCTGAGGACATGGTGGTACACTGTGCACAGCACGGGGCTGAGGACATGGTGGTACACTGTGCACAGCACGGAGCTGAGGACATGGTGGTACACTGTGCACAGCATGGAGCTGGGGATATGGTGGTACACTGTGCACAGCACGGAGCTGAGGACATGGTGGTACACTGTGCACAGCACGGAGCTGAGGACATGGTGGTACACTGTGCACAGCACGGAGCTGAGGACATGGTGATACACTGTGCACAGCATGGAGCTGGGGACATGGTGGTACACTGTCTATGCACGGATCTGAGGACATCATGCTACACTGTCTCCCGCCGCCTTAAAATCGGTCCGTTTCTCATCCAGGAGAGTCGGATGAGTGTCATCGGTTTTTTGGTCCATTTGGCAACTGCTGTACGAGTGTCCGACATTTCTCTCAGATCACATCCGTGTGCAATCTGTTCTTTCCTCAGCAGCTATTTACTGTAGACTCATTTACAGGAACATTTTACAGTGTTCTCAGTTACAGAATGATAATGTATCCGTGAAAAAAACTGATGCCTCTCAGATGGTCCGTGTGCGGTTCGTGATTTTTGTCGGACCCATAGGCTTGCATTGGTGAGTCTCGGTGTGAATCACAGACTGTCGCAGCATGTTGCGACTTTTTCTCATCCTGAATCTGGCTGAGAAAAAAGCGTCCGACACTCGCCAGTGCTCTCAGAGATTGATTAACATTGGTCCGAGTGCAATGCGATGAAATCACACATTGCACTCATCCGTGTTTCACGCCAGTGTGTCCGTACCCTAATAATAAAATCCATATAGTAATCCTAAAATGTCTGCTGGACATGGTATGGGGTGTTAATGGCTCAGTTAGTACACACTCCATACTTCATGGTATGGGGAGGTTTATGGCTCAGTTAGTACACTCCATACTTCTTGTTATTAACCAGTTAATGCTTTCTTGTCCACCGCACTGCAGTGTCAAAAGAGGAAGACAGCGACACAGGCAGCAACACGGCGTCAGAGAGCCCCTGACCTCGAAATAGAAGATCCTCAGATCCCGGTATTATGACATCATATTAAGAATAATATCTTTTGCACTTATATTACACTATGAACTCCACAGCACTTTACATACATCATCAACACTGTCCCCATTGGGGCTCACAAAGTAAACATCCTATCAGTATGTCTCTGTAGTGTGGTTGGACAAACCTTTTACATGCACTACATGATAAATGTGGGGGGAGAAGCTACATGAAGCCTGGGGGGAAGGCTGCGACTGGGGGGAAGATTGTCCGTGATGGGGGAGGGGCCGTGACGGGGTGAGGGGCCGCAATGGGGGGGAGGAGCCGTGACGGAGCCCGCTGACAGTGCCTAGGGCAGCAGGAACTCCAAATACGGCCCTGGAAGTGAGGGCCCCTGTTAAGGGAAAATACACAGCTCCCAGGTGCCCACAGCCATCAGGCAGTGTATCCACACATCACCTGATATGTTGGGGGCACCAGTGCTCTGCAGTTCATGTAATGTGCCCCATCCTCTGCAAGCATGTATGGTGGACCATGCTCTGCACAGCATGTAATGTGCCCAGATTCCAGTGCTCTGCAGGTCATATTCAGTGCCCCGTGCTCTGCAGAACATGTAATGTGCCCCGTGCTTTACAGATCATGTAATGTGACCAGTGATCTACAGATCATGTAATTTGACGAGTGCTCTGCTATTCTGCTGCAGTTATGTGCATGTGATGAGCATGTGCTGCAGAGCATTGCACCCCGCCAGCCCTGCTCTGTGCACTGCGGCACTCAATCCTGTCAGTGTACACAGGTGTACGCCAAACACAATACTTACAATAGTAGAAAAAAGTGGTACTCTGCTATGACAATTAGAATATAGGAATATTTTCTAAGCAAAAAAAAAATTTTAGCTTTATAAATACGGCCATATTGATAAACCACCCAGTCACCGCGTTGAGGCTTGTCTACTTGACTGAGTCCCTAACCTCAATTTTCATCCTCCATCTGGGTTAAAAAACTCCTCTTTTATAGGCAGATTGGGAAAAGGAAAAAAACTGATAAGGCTGGCTTCACAGCACGGTTTTTGGCTGTCAGAGTGGATCCTGTTTTTTGCAGGATCCACCAGACAGAACCTGACAGAACAGGATGTGCACAAAGTGTGGCTAAATATGGTCTGGGATCCTGTTTGTTTTGCAGGATTTGTTTTATGCTGCTGTCTATGGTGCTGAAGTCTGCCTGTGTCTGCTCTGCCGTTGTCCTAGGTGCTGAATTTACAGCCTGTGTATGAAATACTGCTGTCCATGGTTTCCTGGCAGTTCAGCAGTGAATATGCACCAAGTACATGGCTAGGTCTGCACTGTTAGCACATAGTCTCAGGGGGAGGCAGATACACAGCGCACAGAAAGGAGATGGGTTGGTAAAGGGGAGAGACAGCATACAAGAGGAGACAGACATAGAGAGGGAAGACACAGCACACAGGGGGGAAACAGGCACAGAGAGGAAAGATTGCGCACAGGGTGGGAGAAACACAACGCACAGAAAGGAGACGGGGGAGAGAGACAACGTACAAGGGGGAGACGGACACAGAGAGGGAAGACATTACACAGGGGGCAGAGACAGCATACAGGGGAGAGACAGACGCATGGGAGAGATACAGCGCACAGGGGGGAGACAGAGACGGGGACAGCGCATAGAGGAGAGGCAGTGCACTGGGGGGGGGGGGACAGAGCCCACAGGAGGAATTACATTTATGGGGATTGTATATAATGTGGTGTTGTGCACACCGGAGGACTGCTTGGCAGCGGAAAACAGTGCATACAACTGTCTTTTAAAGTGACAAAGACCAGCAGTTCATTCACATGCCTCATAAACTGCACATAGTACATGTCTCTTCTGAGTGTCTGACCTTAGTCCATTGGATAATCACTAACCTTAGTCCATGATGAGGAGATGCTGCCTCTGCAGGATAACAGACTCTTGTCTGGTCTGGGCTCAGCTGTTTGCGTAGCTGAAGTTTACAACATCGCTAAGCAACCGGCCTGCGCGCTTGCTCAGTGATGTTGTAAACTTCAGCTACGCAAACTACGTAGCGAGATTCACATAGCTAAAATCGTACAGCTGCAATACAGTCGAATGTACCCTGTTTTACTAACAGTAGCAGCTGCTGTTCAGAGCGGAGCCGCGCTGTTACCAGCTGAAACCTTCCGCGATCACAGCCAAGGGGAGCCCAGGGTACCAGGGGAGACAAAGCAATGGGGTGAGGGGGTATCAGGGCACAGATGGCTGCAGCACCAGATTCCCGCCCTGCTGTAATTATACAGCATAACACAGAGCAGGGCAGGAATAGGCAGGACAGGCAAGGATTGATTCACACACATGAGGCAGGGGGCGGGAATGGCCCCTGTGAAGTGACCTGCCTCCAGCAACAGAGAATGTCCTCCTGACTTTTTGCAGTGACTTTTTATAACGCTATATCTTGGGGTACACACCACAAACACACATGCTGGACCCCTTGCCTGAATGCAGCAGACATGCTGCATTCAGTGCTGCATTTAGATTGAAATCCTTGTGGGGGATGACAGGTCCTCTTTAAAGGGAATCTGTTAGCAGGTTTTTGCTATGTAATCTGAAGACAGCATGCTGTAAGGGTTAAAACATAGAAGTCAAAATTGCCTGTCTTGTCAAGGTCCAAGCTGTTGTTTTCCTGCAATGTTTGTTTCAGCTTCAGGACCTTATCATTGCTGGACTAGATTGCCTAATGTATCATAACCCCCCTTCTGTGATAAGCAGATCACTGTCTATGGACATTGTATACATAGCCTTGTGTGGATGTGGGCAGCTTTATTAGCTCTGCTGCATGGCCACTTCTAAAAATTCTGATGTGTCAGTCTGCACCCAGTAATCTAAGTGATACATCATTGGATTCCGGATCTCTTTGCTTACATTATGCTGATCTCAGATAAGGTAGCAAAAACTAGCTGACAGATCCCTCTAATAGTAAAAAACTCCCAAATCATTGTATTCATTGTGTAACTGAATATAGCATGTATTTCAATAGATAATAAATCTCTTTACCTCACACTTGAAAAATTCTAAATAATTCCAAACATTTTCTGAGAAGGGTTCAATAGGCCTCCAAACTGTCTCTAAGTTAGGGCTCGTTCAGACATTAGTTTTTCCCATAGTCAAAAGACTGATCAGTTTTCATCAGCATTTTGGATCAGATTTTCACTAGTCGTTGGTCAGTGTCTCTGTTTTTACCATCAGAGTTTCAGCATTATTTTTTGTGCACAACGATTACTGACGCCTATCGTATCAGTCAAGTGTGAAAGCTAAACAGAACACAGATTGCATCCGAGTCCCGTCCCATTATTTCAGGGACCCAAATACTTGACACTTTGAGTTGTGACTCGGAACAGAATTGGACATTATATATATACGGTATGTTATCTTTATGTAGACTACTTGGTCTGCAAAAATGTATAGAGCACCACTGCTTCCATGGTGCTGTACATGAGATGGGGTTACGTACGAAATACAGATACAAATGACAGTGTACAAACTAACAATGACAGACTGGTACAGACAGGAGAGGGCCTTGCCCTTGTGGGCTTACAATCTTTCATTATAATAGGCTCAAGTTCTATAAAATGCACAGATAGAGCTTCTACGTAAAAAGATACCTTTTGAATGAGTATTTTATCACTTTAAAAAGAGTATGTAATGTCCAAGGGCTCATTGAGATATCAGTTTTTCATGTACGTGTGCATGTCTAGCATGGTCTATGAGACTGCTCACATGAGTGTTTATTTTTGCAGACCAATAGGTCCATACCATAACACAGAGACATGCCTGCTTTTGATCAGTTACTGAACATACTCGCTAATGCAAGTCAATGTGTCAATGAAATAACCGGACAAGACTCAGTTGTCGTCTGCAACCCCTGCACCTATTGTAGTTACGCCCCTGTGCGCAACCCAGGGGCAGGAACTTCCCGGTTACATGTGAGGCTACATTACTTCTGTTACATGTTACACTGAACCAGCAAATAACTATGGGAATTTCCAGTTTCCCTTCATTAGAGGACCTTACTTGCTGCGACTCCTCACAACTATACTCACAGTCAATTTAATGTAAGCCTATTACCTATACCCACTATTAAGAATTGGTTGTATTTGGCCATGAGAAAAATCACTGACATCTAAATGATCCTAGTCATTGGTATATAAGATACAACTATAGAGAATTATAAAGTGATATCCAACTAAATCACTATAAAGTGATAAGTAAAATGGATTTTTCTTTTCTCTTTCAAGCAGTTTCTGGAAAGATGTCTACAAATATCACCCATCGTCCCTTCATTCACACACTGGATTCTATGACAGATGAAATTCGATTTCTGTGGAATGATATCTCTGAAGAATATACAATTTTTATTTGCTGTATTTACACAGGGAACACGTTGCTGGGTCTAACAGTCAACATATTGGTTATGTGGGCAGTCTGGCCAGAAGTCAGAGGTTCCTTGGGTCTACCTGTTTATGCCGTCAATCTCCTCTGTGCTGCAATCCTGGAATGTTTGAGTTTACCCTTTGGAGTGGCCTACCTTTTACACAGCTTGGCTATGGACCCCATGAGTTGTAAGATTCTTGGCCTGATTCCAAACATTGCTCAGAGGGCGGCAACAATGTTTACCATGTGGATATTTGTGGTGCGATATGTGGCAGTGTCTTACCCACTGAACTACAGGAAATTTTGCAAATGTTGGGTGTTGGGGTCAGTCAGTATTACAGTATGGCTGACATCATTTACTCTTTCAGTACTGGAGCAAGCGCTTTCTACAGACAAAGCAAATCTCTGTTATCCTAATTACCGACACACACCAGAGTGGCCACTGCTGCATTTGATCATATCATTTCTCTTTAGCCATCTGTCCCTCATTCATCTTTGTGTATTTGCTTACCTAATCTCCCGTTCTGTGAAGAACTCAGACTCCGTGCCCACCGAGCAATATAAAAGGATCAGCAGGTTACTTGCTTTTGTCATCGTTACTTTTGGAATATTTTTTTGTCCAATGCATATGGTTCTTCAATATCACAATCTCATTATATTACTTGGGAAATCAAGTTTTAAAGTACAACAAAAACTCAATTTGTCTTATCAGATGATGTTTGCATTCAACACCTTTAGTGTGATGATTGCCCCGTTTTTTTACATAATTAGTTCCAGTAAAGTAAAAGGAAGACTTAAGGGACTTTTCAAGTGCATGTAAAGTCCATGTTCACATACAATGTAAAAAAATGTAGACCCTTGAAATAGAGAACTGCATCAAAATGAAATTAATAACGGATCGGGCTGATAATTGTATTCTATCTGGAGAAATGGGCACAATTTGAAAAACTCAAAAGAAATCAACAACTGGGCACAGTGCAGAATTAGAAATCCAAAGCATGCCCTCAAATCCATTCTGGCTTCATCTACAGCTTGGCAATGTAGGATTGTAACCCTGTATTCTCATCCATATGCATCAGATATCTGTAACAAGTACACCCTATGTGAACATGGACAAACCTTCCATGCAACCCAACACCTGAAGCCATATGCTATCCAATAATTACCATAAGGCCAGAGACATACTGAGCAGGACATATGTGTCTCGCATGACTCACCCAGAAGACCTGCCGCCTCTCTGGACGGGAGCGTGGAGCTGTATGTGTTTATATGGAACTGACGCATTCCCGTCCAGAGAGCCAGTGACCGTTCTGGTTGAGTCATGTGAGACGCCTACAAATATCTTACATGCATCTCTTAGTAAATTCCATGTAATCTAAGTATAAGGCTGGCTTCACACCACATTTCTGTGGATCCGGGTCTATCTGTTTTTAAATGGATAGACTCAGATCTGTTTTGGCCTCCCATGTATCCCTTTGATGCCGGACTGGTCATATATGGCCAACCATTTCTGTCAATTCAGTCCGGGATCCGTTTTTGTCATGTTTTTTCCTGTCCTCAGAATCGGATACTGCTCCAATTTTGGGCACACTGGACAGAAACGAATCCGGTGCGGTCCGGAGCACATATAATGGGTGTCTATTGAGCCGGATCCGGGAAAGAAAAAGATTGTTTCCCGGATCCAGTTTTTGCTACGGAGCATGCTTAGAACAAATTCACTGGTCCTCCCAGCCCAATTTCTGTTCCGGATCTCTCTATCTTCTCTCTCCTCCTCCCCGGAACTCACAATAACATTGTTTCCTATAGCTGCAGGACTTGCTACAGCTTTTCTATTGGGAAACCGGATCCTTGAAAAAACTGAATCCGGAGGCATAATTGCTGTTTCCACACATCTGTGCTGGTCCGTCTGCTCCTTCAAATTACAGGATCCAGACGGACAGGCAAAAGACGTGATGTGAAGCCAGCCTAAGAGAGCTTTAATGGGTTCTTGCTGACATTTGGCTTAGAATCCAGCTGGGACGCAAGAATATGTGGAATTGGACATAGGCAGAAAAAGAGATCTATAGATAGATAAGAGAATACCAAGGACTGGAAAGGTTTGTACAATACGTAAAAACAAATATCACATTTCCTTCTGCTCTTTGCCGGATGCGTCATTGTGGTGTCTGAATGGGTTAGTAAATTACTCATGGCCACAGCCTGAGGTTCTTTACTTTGGGTTCCCACATGCAGAAGCACAAACATCTGAATGTTACACTTCCTTAGTGGTAACGTATAGGTCAAAATGAAAAGTATGTTATGGAAATGTTCATGTACAATAATCATTTGTAAATAATTTGTTATGCAATTATTTTCTAAAAGAGTAGACATGTAACATAAGTTATGATATTGATTAAAATGATTCTGTTTGTATATTAAAACCATTAACCCTTGGGCCTCTCCTGGCAGAAGAACACGATGAGCTTTTGGTGAATTTTTGACCGTGTATTTTCACTTTGTCTAAAACACATTTTGCCCTATGTGTAAACTAATCTGCGGTGCGTGTTTCAAATATGGAAAACATCTTAGTTTGACTTGCGGATACGCTGAGTGTTATGTGTAGATTTTTCCTATACATTAGCATTAAATGCAGAAAAAGGCAGGTAAAAAACACAAGTTGTTCGTTCATTTTATCAGTAGGAACTTTTGAAATGCAAGTAATTCACACATCACTGTATCAATAAAGTTGTCAAAGACAAATACGAGGAAGAATCAAAAACAAAGCAGCTTTGTTTAAAGCACCACTCCAGCAATTATTTCATTGCACCATTGGAGTGGTGCTTTACATATAAACCCCCTGCTCCCTGTCTAAGGCTACATTCACAAGTTCAGTTTTTGCTCATCGGTTTTTGTAGCCAAAACCAGCAGTGGGTGATAAATACAGAAGTGGTGACGTGTTTCTATTATACTTTTCCTCTGATTGTTCCACTCCTGGTTTTGTCTACAAAAACTGATGAGCAAAAACAGACCAAAAACACACAGTGTGAATGTAGCCGTAGGGTAAGGACACACTGGCGTGAAATACGGACGAGTGGTATGCGAGATTTCCGCGCATTGCACTCGGACCAATGTTAGTTAATGGTGTAGACCAGATTACTGTGTGTCGGATGCTGATTTCCCATCCAGAATCTGGATGAGAAAAAAGTTGCAACATGCTGTGACAATATGCGATTCTCGTGCGAGACTCGCCAATGTAACTCAATGGGTCCGACAAAATCAGGGACAGCACACAGACCACCCTAGTGGCATCTGTCTTTTTAACTGATACATATTTTCATTCTGTAGCTCAGACCACTATAAATGTTCCTGTAAATGATTATACAGTAAATGGCTGCTGAGAAAAAAAACACATTGCACACGGATGTCACACGGATGTTATCTGAGAACAAAAACGCATACTTGCATAACAGTTGCATGCCAAACGGAGTAAAAAACGCATGTTACTCGTCCAACTCTCCTGGATAAGAAACGGACCGATTTTTATCACGCCAGTATGTCCTTACCCTTAAACTCACATTCCAACGGCTTCATCTTCTGCTGCCTGTGCCAGAGGTCTATAAGAGCCTCATTCTTACCTCGTTCTGACTCTCCCAGAGATGCTCTGGGAACTTGTGACATAACCTTTGACTTCTGGCCAGGCAGATGTAAGGGGTACATGGCGAGACCGGAATGGTGTTGCTAAAAGGTGAAGCCGCTGGGAAGTAAGTAGATGACAGGGGACTTAGACTTAGGCTAGCTTCACACCACGGTTTTTGGCATCAGGTTCTGTCCGGTTTGAACCGGACAGGACCTGATCCGGTTTTACCTCCCATGGTGCCGGATTGGTCATATTTGGCCATCAGGTTTTGTGTTTTCTGTGCCTGATCCGGTTTTGTCAGGTTTTTCACCGTCCCCAAAATTGGAGCCTGCAGCATTTTTTGTCTCTTGTGCAAAAATTGGACAAAATCGGATCCGGCGCAATACAGTTCCCATATAATAAGATCTATGGTGCCGGATCCGGTAAAAAAATGGATTGTTTCCCGGATCCGATTTTAAGCACAAAGCATGCTCAGAAATCCTGCGGTCCAAACTTCAGCACCATAGACAGCAGTATTTCATGTACAGGCTGTGAATTTAGCACCAATTACAACAGCAGAGCAGACACAGGCAGATTTCAGCACCATGGACAGCAGCAGAAAACGAATCCTGTTAAAAACCTGATCAGAGACCATATTTGGCCACACTTTTTACACATCATGTTCTGTCAGGTTCTGTCCGGGTGATCCTGCAAAAAACTGAATCCACCCTGACAGACAGAAACTGTGGTGTGAAGCTAGCCTTAGACTTAAAGCACCACTGCAGCATTGAAAAACAATGCTGGAGTGGTAAGGGATAATGCAATAGAGAGTATACAGATAGCACAGCATGGGTTCACAGCTGATTCTTTTTTTTTTTTTTTTAAGGTATAGCATTTTTTCTGCCAGTTTTTAAAAAATGTTTTACCTCAAGAAAGAATAATTTGCAATCCAATGCTGTAATGTCTGCATACTTCCCCTACTGAGATGTGGTATTTTCAGACAATGTTCCTGTGCAGTCAAACAGTCAATACACAGTTCAAAGGCACATACCGTATGTAAGATTAATTTAGCAGAGGAATATTTTTTTTAACACATCCAACTGTGGAAATCATTATTATTTCAGATTAATTATTGTATTGATTAAAATGAACTTTAGAAATTAACTTTATTCATGGGAAAACCATTTTAAGATTTGTGCTCACTATCTGACATATAAAGTGGTGCCTAAAGAACTGTGGAAACTGTTCAGTAAAAGACGGTTGTTTAATAAGACCTGTTGATATCTGTGTCTGGTCCTGGCTTGCCATAGGCAACGGCAACATGTGGCTTGCTAAGAGGTAGGACCTGAACCACACAAGTCCACATACCCAGCTAGGACCACAGTTTTCTTGTATCGTGCCAGGGCATCCAGAGTCAATCCCTTGCAACTACTGTCCTTTTCCATATGAATCTGTCAGAAGAAAACGTGGTATGCTTTTGTGGTGCCCCTACAGTCTGGTCGCCACAAAGGGGTACTGCACCCATCCCACGGGTGTGGTATTCCTGATCTCATTAAATGGGGAGGTAAGTCCAGACAGCCACATTAGCACCCAACATGCCCGGTCCCAGGGACGGCATGCGGACATGGTAGAGGGAGGGCCCAGGTAGTCAGTGGGATGGCGGGAAGAGAGGTGGTGGGTGGGAAGTGAGAGTAGTTAGTCAGTCGAGAAGAGGTAGTCAAGGAGAAGTCGAGAGGAGGCAGTGGAAAGAGAAGAACCTGGAGGACTTGAGAAGTGAGAAGCTCGTCCTAGGTCTCTGTAACAGCTGACTGCAGTGAGACTGAGTGAGCCCTAGGGGCACGGGCAGTGAGCGATCCATTTGTGCGCCTGAGTCTGAAGCAAAGTGGAAGGGCAGGTTGAGGACCAGAGTACTGGCCCTGAAGGTGGCGAGGAGACTCTATGCATGCTACAACCACTGAAGCAGGGGCCACAAGTTCCAGAGGAGCCGTGGCCCACTCCCAACACATCCACCAAGAAGGTAGCCGTACTAGGGTCAGGGGACACGGCCGGTTGCCCGACAGGACCCATGGCTGCTTGATTGGGACACTGTGTGCGGAGGCGTGAGCAGGAGAAATGGCGGACAGGCAGTTCTGGGAGACAAAGCAACCCGAGAAGGAACATAAAAAGGGGTGTCTTGGACGAGCTATCCTAGTGGTTGAGGACTATCCGGACCGAGAATGTGCAAAGACAGTACCCTATAACACCACTAAGTGAAAAGCTAAGTAAGGGGCCTTTCACACTTGCGTTTTTTTCCTGATCTGGAAGATCAGGAAAAAACCTGATTCTTACAAGATTAATTGTTTTGCCCATTCACTTTAATGATTTCAGGTAGAATCTTGTTGCTTCAGGTTTTTTGCTGAAATCATTAAAGTGAATGGGCAAAAAAATGAATCCTGTAAGAATCAGGTTTTTTCCTAATCTTCCAGATCAGGAAAAAAACGCAAGTGTGAAAGGCCCCTAAACTGAGTTTAGAACTCAGAACTGTGTATGAAACTTTTCATTTCCCGCCTGGGGAGTGGTAGACTGCTAAGCTGTGCAGGCCACTGTAACCTGCCTGTTAGACACTCTGATCCCGCTCTCCAGCCAGAATAGCCCCGCTGGCATACCACCGCTAAACACCACACCGGTTGCCCTGGGGAACCGCTCCACCCTTGGGGAGCCAAACTATCAAAGATACAAGTCCATCATCCCAAAAAGTCCCACACCGCAGCATTGACCATCATTAGCCAAACACCACGGATGGTGTCACGAGAACCAATCCCTAAATCCAAATCTCCTCTGGACATTTAATTGACACTGCCAGGGCCACGGAAGCCGGATCTCAACCCCCGTGACTCCCCAGCAGAACTGCAATCTGGTTCCAGGTACCCCACGGCCCTGGGGATGGCGTGTCACTTTATTGGATAACCTATATACAGTAACATTCCTTCCTGAGATGAAGAACTCTGTACAGCACCTGACAGACGATAGCACATGGAACTCATGCAGATTCGTACTAGGATGTGTGTGTGAACCCCAAAATATCAACTTTCTTTTTACAAGACACTATGTAAATTTTAAATAACTGGAAAAATGTCAGTATTTTACTACAGTGTTTTCCTTCTTTATTCTGTGATCTGTTCCAACCTTTGATTTAAATAATTAATTGTAATAATAATAAGTATAATTATCAAAACATATTAAATCAAGGTTATTTAGAAAGCCTGAAAACAAATAAATATACTTTACGAGAGGACATCACGATTTTTTAAAATTGTATCTTTATTTATGTATGCAAACATTTATAGGTATGAAGCAAATAAGAAAAAAGTAAAACTTGTATAATCGACCAGGATCGGAAAATTCAAGTCAATAAACTGTGAATGGTACAAAAATTTACACGTTTAAAATCATTTAAAAAGTTGTGCTGAAGAGCACCCACAAACCATGCTATGCCTCATAAGATCAATCTTGACAGCACCTCTCAAAGTAATCCTTAAGGTACCTTTACACGCCGCAACTGCTCTGAAATCAGGTGACCGTGGCGAGGCGACATATAGCAGCCAAATTCACCAATTACACGGCACAATTGTTAGGGATTTGGACGGCAATTATTCCAGGGTGACATATCACCGTCAATATTTCTCGCCACGAGTGCGGCGTGTAAAGGTACCTTTAAGGGGTTGTGGTGATGTGGCCCCTGGCCGGGTGCATCACACGGCTTATCAATGCAGGTCTCTGTTCACATGGGCCGGTTTTCCTGGTTGTGTGTGCTGTGTGAAACCTGTCCGGTGTACAGGGGGTTAACAGCTGAAGGGTTTTCATGCGCTGAGTGAACAGCTGAGTGTGAGTGCTGAAGATCTGGGTTATTTCATGAGCCTAATGAGCGGCTGTGTCTGAACCTGTGTATGAGTGCTTTGCTGGGATAAACCTGAATGGTGCACAGGGGGTTAATCACATCTCTGGTCTGTGTGTGAGTGAAGATGTGCTGATTGACTCACTGTGTTGCAGCTGTGAGTGAGGCAGCCTGGATAAGAACCTGCCATGTGTCTGAGTGAAGAGAGAACGATGGGAGTCAGAAGTCCAGACCACTGCCACGTGAGGACGTGCTGGAAGTGATCCGTCCCCGGTGGGGGAAGTGAAGGGAGCCTGCCAGCTCCATGCCGGTGCACCTGATGTGTGCATGCCAGCCAGTGATGAGGACCGAAGACGGCTCAAGGGCCAGGCGGTCATATGTGTGATTTAAGGAACAAAGACGGCTCAAGGGCCAGGCAGTCATATGGACGGTGAGAGAGACCGAGGACGGCTCAAGGGCCAGGCGGTCATAAATGTAGCCGACTTTGGGACTGACTGTGCTAGTCGTGATATGGTCCCGTTGACTATGTGATGGCTTATGTAAAAATGCCATGTGTGATGGATGTGATGGCTTATGGAAAAGTGCCATGTGGGATGTATGATGCAGTGTGGGTTGAGACTCCCTAGGAGTAGGTTGAGGATCCCTACAGCAGGATGGGGAAAGATCCCTGTCAGGGTGATAGACGGTGATAGCCATCTTTAGAATCAGACTGAGGTCTGCAAGGGTCGGTGGGTGACGCCTTGAAGTTCTGGGGAAAACGTAAGTCTAATGTCCTGTATTATAAGGTCATGTGATGTACTAATGTGTACGTCATGTCATATGAACTGTAAATACAGTGTTATGGTTTATGTGTTGAAAGCGGTTTATGACAAAAATTAATAAATCCGCTGGTTATGTTCCATTAAAATGAGTCGCTGCTGTCATTTTCCCCGTGCCAAGCGGGTTCCCCTGGGGTGCTGCCTCACAGGGTTCTTATAAATAGATGTATTGGTGAAAGCAAATACAAAAGTCATCAAACTTGTATGGGTGTTGAAACAATTGCTCTGTTTCTATGTTCTATGAGTGAGCTGAATACATTTCTCCTGCAAATTCACGTTACCAAACAGGTTTCCGATCCACCTGAAAGAGGTCTGTGGTGGCAGCATAATTTTGCATTTATGTGATATTGTGGCTTGAGGGTGGCTGGATTGAGGTATATATATATGCTCCTGGCAAAAACTAGTGGTATATATACATCCCGTCACATCACGTGCCCCAATAGATGACATAAATTAGAGCAGCTGTGCACCTTTGCTCATCCTCTGTCAATACTGTGTTTGGCTAGCAGGATAAGATGGCGCCAAAGACTTGCAGGTCTTGACTAAGGCCATGTGCACACGTTGAGAATTTGGAGAGTTTTTTACCTCAGTATTTGTTTCCAAAACCAGGAGTGGGTGCTAAATACAGAAGTTGTGACGTATTTCTATTATATTTTTCCTCTGATTGCTCCACTCCTGGCTTTGTCTTACAAATCCTGAGGTAAAAACTCACCAAGCACTTAACTTGTGCACGTGGCCTCAGATCGTGACAGTTGTCTACATGTTTTTTTTTCTAATAAAGGATTTTTTGCTCTGTTTTTTTTTTTTTATCAACTATTTACATACTAGATTGGTAATGGGCGGGTATGAGAGATACAGAGAACATTACCAATCTCAACTTAATGACAGCTGTTAATACTCAGCTGTCATTAACCTCTTCTGTTACTCCAATTGCCACTGCACCAGGGCAATAGAGAAGATTATGAAGGCGTCAGTTTTGGTGTAGAGAGCCTATTAGAGATGTCCCTTCACACCCTAAGAATACCAGACCCCAGCTGTCGGCTTTACCTTGGCTGGTTTTCCAAAATGGGGGGGACCTTACATTTTTTTTTTTAATTTATTTAAAAATAAATTAAAAAACCCATCATGGTGACCTCTGTTTTGGATTACCAGCCAAGGAAAAAGCTGCCAGCTGTGGTCAGCATGCATCAGACATCGGCTTTACCTTAGGTGGCGATCAAAAATAGGGGGGACACCACGTCATTTTTAAATATTAATTATTCATTTATACCCAAAATACAAGAATAACCACCCTTCATGAAAGGCACTAAAGGGTGCAAGCTTGCAATATATAGGGTAGGGGGAGAGGGATTAGATAGTCTTCCATCTATTCTTTCCATCTACCCATCTATGTAGATCTATCTCTTTAGATAGAATTGTTTGAGACATTTCAAAACGTGCCTCCCACTATTCATCTTTTGAGATGTCTGCAGCTTTGCACTAAAGGAATTGGGTGTCATAGTAATGGGACACATTCCGGGATAAAAAACGTCCAGATGATTATGCATTTATCATTAAAGTGACCACAAGATGGGCGAGAGTGTTCCAATACATTCTGCTAGATTTCTGCGGGGCATGGATGCTTGATGTTCTTGAGTCATCATTATTCCACATAGAGAAACACAATAGCGACCAATTGTGTGTGTGATTATTATTTTTTTTTTTTATGCTCTAGCAATTCTACTGTAGTACTCCTATGTTGATCACTTGAGCTTAGCATCACCCTTCGGGGATCCATTATCACTTGTGCACTGATTTTAATAATCACTTTACGTATTTATACCATTTTAAGATGGAAAGTTTTAGGTTTTAGGGCCACATCACACCTGGCGATGTCGGCGGCGATGTAGCCTATCGCCGCCGACATCGCCAATGCGTCGCCCAATGTAAAGAGGCGAGGGCGACGCATTTGAGTGGTCACCTGGTTTCACAGCAGTGCTGTGAAACCAGGCGGCCACTCTGGGGCGATGTGTGCACATCGCCCCATGTAAACGGCCGACGGCGATCTGACAGGTGATGGGAGCCATAGGCTCCCATTGTACTGCATCGCCGCTGAGGTTTTTAAACACCCCAACGGCTATGCCGCCTGTCAGATCGCTGGTGCGTCGCTGGAGGTGTCGCCCCATGTAAACGGGGGACGGCGACGCTGGCGGGGCGCCAAAAACGGGCGCCCTCCTGCCCGTCACCTTGGTGACTGTGTCTGAAAATTCCAGGTGGAAAAATACTGTCCATTTTTCACATTAAATATATAAAATGTAATAGTTTCATTCCTCTTGCTCTATAAACAACATCCCTAAAGCCTCGTTAGACAAAACATAACCAGTATTGTGTGTCAATCAGCCTGTATAAATGATTGGTAGCTAGTTATCTGTGGGTTATTGCGGTCCTTGGCAGTGACTATGCTAAAGTATATATACCTCAGATTTCGTTGACATCAGTTATCGTCAGTTTTGTTTTTTGTTGATTCTTTCTACGAAAATTGTGTCTCGGTTTTCGTTGATACATCGCTGCTAATTTTGTGATTAAAAAAAACGGTGAAACCCATGACTCCCCTTTCAAAAAATATGTGAACCCCTCTCTCCCCTTCCATACGCCAAAAAGAGTGTTATAAAAATGAAATACCAAGTAAAATGTTTATTTATTCTTTACGTTTGTGAGGCACCGCCGGCATGGTCCTCATGGCCGGGGTGCATCACATGTAGGATCAGTGTATGATCCTGTCCACACTGGCCGGTTTTACTGTGATGATGCTGTGTGAACCTACCCGGAACACAATGAGTTAAATCTGAGACTGAGTGCTGTAGATCTGACAAATAGATGAGCAGCTGTGTGGGAACCGTGTGTCCTAATTGGTAGCAGGTGGGTGTGTCTTGAGTAAGAGCAGCCCAGATGGATGTGTCAGTGTGGCTGTGGAGGCACGATAAAGAGCCTGCTAGCTGATTGAGTGAGAGATGATCATCAGGCGGCCGTCACACGCTGCGATATTGTAAGCGATCACGTGCACGCGCGATCGCTTACAATATCGCTCACATCGCTGGTGAGATGTCACACAGACAGACTCACCAGCGATGTGGAGTCGCGATCTCGCTGGTTACTATGGTACACATCGGGTTACTAGGCGCCGCGTGTCGCATAGTAACCCGACGTGTACCATAGTTACCATCTCCCAGCATAGGCTCTGCTGCTGGGAGATCGCTCATCGTGGTGTCATACACCACGATGAGACAGATCGTGAAATTGCTCATCGCAAGATCTGAGCTCCGGAGCTCAGATCACGATTTTGCGATTTCATCAATTATCGCTCATCGTATATTGCCGTCACACGCACAGACATCGTTGACGCGATGTTAAATCTGGCGCGTTCAAGCGATATCTTTCGTGATATCTTAGCGTGTGTCGGCCGCCTTAGCAAGATTTCAGCCAGAGATCATCAGCCAAAGATGACCAGAGAGATTGAGTTCCAGTCTGTGTGAGAGACAAGTGTTTGAGTCTCAGACTGAGGGAGGCTGAGAGCAGAGCAGTCCAGAGCTCTGTGGTGTGCGGACATGAGGGGGAGCTTGCAGTCCAGAGCTCTGTGGTGTGCGGACATGAGGGGGAGAGTACTAGCTCCATACCGTTGGCCAGGACCGGGGTCGTGACAGCTCCTGGAGTGGGGAAGCCGTGGCTGAACTAGGTGGATACTGGTCCGGGCGTGGGGCGAAACACGTCCGGGAAAGGAGCCCTTGGGGACGCTTGGTGTACCCGTGACCCAGGTAGCGAGACCCGGATCCGTGCCCAGTAAGAAGGCAGTTCCTGTATGCTAGAGTGAACTGTGTACCCTGCGCGTAAAGTGTGCCAGGCTGGCATAGCCGCCATTGAGTCCGACTAGAGTCAGTGAAGGGTCCCGTTGAAGTGTATGTGTATATTATGGCTTATGTAAAAGACCCAGCGAGTGTATGTAGCCCTACGGGAGGCAGATGTATGAATTGTGCTAGGTGGGCATAGCCGCCATTGGGTCCGACTAAGTATTCAGTGAAGGGACCCGTTGAAGTGTATGTAGCCCTACGGGAGGCAGATATGTGAATTATGCCAGGCGGGTATAGCCGCCATTAGGTCCAACTAAAATAGTCAGTGAAGGGACCCGTGAAGTGTATGTACCGGTGGTCAGAAGCAGGGGTTAGAAGGGCTCCTAGAGTGGGGAAACCGAGGCGGAACTAGGTGGACGCTGGTCTGGACGTGGGGTGAAACACGTCCAGGAAGGTGCCCTTGGGGATTCATGGCAAACGCGTGACTCAGGTTGCTCAATCCCTGTTCTGAACCCAGAGGGGCCACTGTCCATGGATGATTATATGGTGGGCTGTGAGCATGTGGAAGGACGTGTGTGATCCATGGATGCTTATATGAAGGATCACATGCAGTGTGTAAGAACCCGGTCAGGCTGGTGCCTGTATTCCGGGGTAGTGTGGAGCTGGGGAAATAAAGCCAGGCGGCTAGTACCGCCATTGGGACCCACAGGGTCCGTTGGTGTATATATGGTTAAATATGTGTTATAAATGTATGAGTAACGTTGAGACAGGCCGGTGGCCGTGACCACCACGGGAGCTGTCATTAGTGCTCCAAGGGTTGGAAGGAGAGGTGGTTACAGGTCCTGGGTTACTTTAGTTGTATATGTGCAATTTGTGTTCATAATATATGTAATGTACTGTGTAATGTAATGTATTATGTGACGTGCTTATGTTCAATGTTTAATGTACTGCCCGGGTTATGATTTAAATGTGAGCAATAAACGGGTAGTCATTTGCAAACTTATAAGCATGTGTTTGGTGTCGTTATGCAAGCGGGTTCTCCGGGCGCTACCTCACACATTACTTTTTCATATTCAATTTTACAGTAATTTCTGAGTGTTTCCAGTATTAACCGCTATATTTATTCTCTATAAAATGTGATTTTTTGTATTTATTTTGGAGTGTCTAAAATGAAGTAATTGATTTTACATTGTTTCCTTTGGAAATCGTTGCCTCAGTTTTCAACGTTAGTTTGATTATTGATTATTATTATGGATTATTGCCAAAAACTGAGGTACAGTATCACTGTATAGTACATGCATAGGAATTGGGTGTGTATATCGTTGTATATTCGGCCTAGTAGCAAAAGCAGCTGTTGCCTTGTCCATAAACCATCAGTCAATTTTGACCTGTCCTGACAATTGGAGGCAGCGGAGGGCTGTTCATGACAATATGTGGCAGTGGTGGGATATTTTCATGAGGGGGATGTCTTTGTGACAATATGTGGCAGTGGTGGGATATTTTCATTAGGGGGATGTCATCATGACAATAAGTGGCAGCGGTGGGATATTTGCATGATCTCCAAGGTTGTCTACCAGACATATAGGCCCTTTTCACACCTCTGCACCTGGCCAAATCACCTGCGCCAGCCTGGTCGTGCTGGCACAAGCGCAGGGGTGTTTGCCTACAATGTGGGGCCGCGTTTACAGCTTTTCTAAACGCATACCTAGTGCCCCATGTGCGCTCGGTGCCCCCATGTAATCCTATGGCCGAGCACAGCCGAACGCTGCATTCTGGAATCTGCGTGGGGGCGTCGCACCCAGAAACACCGCGATACACGTTTCCAGGTGCCACGTCACCAGCGCACGCGCGGTGACGTCGCCCCTTCACACTTGCGCTCCGGAGATTCCGGAGTGCAGCGTTCGGCTGTGCTCGGCCATAGGATTACATGGGGGCACCGAGAGCAGCCGAGCACACAAGGGGCACTAGGTATGCATTTAGAAAAGCTGTAAACGCGGCCCCACATTGTAGGCAAACACCTCTGCACCTGCTCCAGCGCGACCAGTTTGGCGCAGGTGATTTGGCCAGGCGCAGGTGATTTGGCCAGGCGCAGAGGTGTGAAAAGGGCCATAGTATTTGTGTATTTTTTCTAACTAAAGTATTAAAAACTTTGTGCTCAATGTGTATGTTATCATACTAAGGTTCAACATGAGTGAGGAAGAGGAATGTAGCTGTTATCAAAAGTAGAGACTGGATGTGATTAATCGAACTGGTGCAAAGGAACAGTTGAGTCCAGGTCCACAGCAATATATCAGATTGTTTCTTCTTTCTGTTCTTTCTCGTCATCACTGATGTCCGATGGGATTCATCAATGCAACATCCATTATTGAATGGAATTCTTCTTTATCTTATATAATGTAACCTGTTATTGTTAAATTATGGGCTAGTTAATAATCAACTTACAGAATGTATTAAACTAATATATACAGATAAACCATGTTCATTTTCTTCCTAAAGGATTGAAGAATTCAAGGCCGACTCTCCTTCATGCACATTTTTTGAATGAAAAGTGGAGAAGTTCATAGCGTTGTCCACAGCATCAGCCTCCTGTGATAAAAAAAATATTGTTTTTTACAGCACTTAAAAATAACAGCCATGGTCACACCTATCACCAATAGGACAAACAATAGATCACATGCAATATCAATCTGCAATTCCCGCTAATGCAGCAGTAGATGATAAATGAAGTCATCTTATAAAGGTTATCTGCACCTCTGCAAACATTTGTTTGATCTTAGCTAAGTTCCCATGTTTTTTTCCCATTTACAACAGATAAAATAGATACCGTAAATGGAATTAGGGTCCTGTGCATTCCTGTTTCAAATGAAATGAAGAGAGGCCCCTTTGGTTTACAGTGCCTTGAAAAAGTATTCATATCTTATCATAACACCCACAAACTTAAATATACATATTTTTATTTTATGCGTTATACCAACATCATGTAGCAGGTACTTGTGAAGTGTAAGGCAAATGAAACACAGTTTTCTTATTATTCTAAAAATACAAATCTGAAATTTGTGACATGCATTTGCATTCAGCCCCCCTGAGTCAATACTTTGTGGGACCACCTTTCACTGCAATCACTCCTGCATGTCTATTGGGGTATGACTCTATCAGACTTGCAAATTTAGAGGCTGAAACTTACTTTTATTTTTCTTTGAAACATAGCTCTAGTTTAGTTAGATTGGATGGACAACATCAGTGAACAGCAATTTTTAAGTCTTGTCACAGATTTTTAAGTGTGGAGTGTGACTGGGCCATTCTAGCACATAAATATGCTTCAATCTAAACCATTAATTGCAGCACTCTCAGTATGTGAGCTCACAATAAGATTTAGGGTGTGCTCACATTTGCGCATCTTTCCTTGCCGTGGATCTTGGAAAGAAAATTAGAAGAGTATCATGCGGGTGTCATGCGTTTTGAGACCCGTATGACATGCTTATGACATGCCAGTGTGCAATGCACTCTCATCTTTGCTTCATGAGAGACCGCGGGAAAGAACAAGCGTGTTCAATCCCTGCGGCCTCTGAACATTGAAAGACTGAGGACACGAGATTTGGAATAGTACACCGGGAGTAACTGAGGTCACCCAAGGACACCGTTGCCATAGTAACCACTAGCTAGTGGATACAATGGCAATGGTGTCCTTGGATGACCTCAGTTACTTCTGTCTTACCATGCTGCAGCTATCAGCTCAGTCATTCAGTGTTCAGAGACCGCAGGGATAGAACGCTTTGTTCGTCACTGCGGTCTCTGATGAAGCAGAGCTAAGAGTACGTTGTGTCCAGCAGAGAGAAGACGTGACATAGGATCGAACATGGGTATGAGGTTATGCCTAGTTTTACCTTGGCTGGCAATTAAAAATAGAGTGGAGCCTTATGCAATTTTTTTGCCAGCCAAGGTAAAATTGGGCAGGTGAGGGGGGTAGCTCTCAGCAGTCTGAGCCCTACTCATTTTTTTAAAAATAATTTATTTATATAACACACTATGTCAGCAGATTGGTTCAAATACACTAATGTTTATGGCAACCAAGCACAATTACCGTCCAGATTATGGAAATGCAGTCTGATTGCTATAGCCAATCACAGATGCTCTCACAGAGAATGAACACCTGTGATTGGTTGTTGCCGGTCAGTGCAGTGAATATGTATGAAGCGTAATGGGCAGCCTCTGAAGCAAGCAGTGGGGCACTGGTAAGGTGATCTAACTATCCTAGCACCTAGCCATCTATTTATTATTTATCTATGCTATCTATCTGTATTTTTTTCTGATTTTTTACTGCATGGAAATATCCATGCTAAAATCGCAGTCAGTGTAGTGTGTGATGTTTTCACACAAAAAAAATGTCCAAAATGTTCCCAAAAACGGATTTAAGGCAAAAATGGATGGTATGTGTGAACCTGGCCTGATGGGCATTGTAATATAGTTTAACAGGTTTGCGAGTGCAATCTGTTGTTTTAGCGGATTGCACTTGCGGAGCATTTCCGCAGATGTGAGCTCACCCTTAGGTGAATTTTGGATGCTGTGTATTTTTGCTGTGTCAAAAATGCAGGATTTTACAATTCCAGCAAAGTGGATGGGATTTATAGAGATCTCATGGCCACTGTGCCTCTGCTTTACTCAGGTTAAACTGATCTGTGATGTGTTTTCCAATTAGTAACATGACAATTTCTCTTGTGTGTACACTGAGTTTTGTATGTAGATTTTCCTCACGGACTTGCATTAGAAATAGAAAAACCTCATGTAAATAAACGCCCAAAGGTTTTTGGTGTGTTTCCGCAGCGGAAGCGTACTAAAAAGGCATTTAATCCACAAATGAAGTTTTGTCACAACTAAGTAGCAAGAAATATAAAAAAAAAGCATCTTTATTTAAAACATGACACGCCAAAAAGGAATGGAAGGGTTAAACCACTCTGTAAAAACGTAACCAGAGTGTACTAACCTTTTGAGTGGCAATTGATAGAGATGACAGCTTTCTTGAAACTGCGACAATAAGAACAAAACAACAATAAGGATCAATTTACAGGAATGTATTTCATTAACCCGTTAATGACAGGCAATTTTAAGCTTACTCACCAAGCTCCATCTTTCAATTCTGACCAGTGTCACTTTATGTGGTACCGTAATAACTCTGGAAAGCTTCAACATATCCCTGTGATTCGGAGACTGTTTTTTTCTTACGTGACACGTCTTACTTTATGTTAGCGGTAACTTTGAGATTTTTATGTGTGAAAATATCTCAAATTTGATGAAATTTAGAAAAGTTAATGGCTTTCAATCTTTTACTGCTTTTATCCTTAAGTCAGGTAGTCATACCACACAAAAATAGTTAAACACCGTTTCCCATATGACTACTTTAAATCACCAACCCTTTTTTAACGTCCTTTTATTTAGTTATGATGTTAGCAGAGTTCAAATTTAGCAAGAATTTTTCATTCTTTTCAAAGAAATTGACAAATCCAATTTTTTACAGAGCTGTTCAGTTTTGAAGGGACTCTGAGGGGCCTGAATATTGGAAGACCTGCAAGTAATACCATTTCAAAAACTTCACTACTCAAATGTGATGAGTTTCTTCACAGTGGTGGTCTAGCATTATAAAACACTAGATACTAGATTTGCATTTAAGGAAGAGGGAGTCATAGGTAAGGAATGGAGAGGGTAGGCACAAGAACAACAAATGCCTGCTCCGGGAGAACCAGCAAAAGCAGGGATGGAGAACTCCAGGCCTCGAGGGCCGCCAACAGTGCAGGTTTTCAGGATTTCCTTAGCATTATTCAAGGGTTGGAATAATCACCAGTGCGGGTGATTATATCACCTGGAGAATACTAAAATACTGAAAACATGACCTGTTGGTGGCTCGAGGCCTGGAGTTCCCCACCCCTGAGGTAAAGAATAACAGGTCCTCTTTAAGGCCAGCTTCACACCACAATTTTTATCTTTCAGGTTCTCTCCAGTGTTTTGCAGGATGCACTGGACAGAACCTGATCAAGTTTTGCCCCCATGTGTCCCTATAATGCCGGATGGCAGTTATTTGCCATCCGAATTTGGGTCTGTCCGGCAAGATCCGGTTGTTTTTGTTTTTTGCCCCGGACACAAAATCGGAGCTTGCAGCATATTTTGTGTCAAGGGCAAAAAACGAACAAAACTGTATCCTCCCGGATCTGGGACGATCCGGCGCCCATAACATGGGAGTCTATAGGTGCCGGATCCGTCAAAAACACAATCTGGTTCCCGGATGCCGGGTGCACTCGTTCAGCACCTGGACAGCGCAGCATAACAGAGCTGCCGCTGTAGTTCAGCACCTGGAGAGCTCCACGGATGAAATTTCAGCACTGCGGCTAGCTCCCCAGCACCCGCTGTTATGGAATTTCAGCACTGGACAGCGGCACAGGAGTGCAGGAACGCATATTTGCCCTCCGGTTCGGTTCATCTGGGGCTGTCAGGTTGTGTCCGGTGCTTCCTGCAAAATATCGGACACAACCTGGCAGCCGAAAACTGTGGTGTGAAGCCAGCCTTAAGGCCGGGTTACACGTAGCGATGTTCCAGCGACCCGACCAATGATCGGGTCGCTGGAACATTGCTATATGATTGCAGGTGAGATGCCAGAGACGCAGATCTCACCAGCGAAAACTCAGCGATGCGCCGACACCTGAGGATCGCTGGGATCGGTGAGGTTGTCAGGCGCACACTAGGTGTCGCTGGTCGTTGCCCCCTGTCACACATGCCGATGCATGCGTAACAGCAGCAGACCAACGATGGAAAAATGGTCTCGGCCATTCCGCAACGATCAGCGAGCTGGTCGCTGGTCTTTGCGGCATGTCACATGCAGCGACGTCGCTGCAACGTCACAAAACCTGTAGGCGATGTCACTGCATGTAACCTGGCCTTTAGACATCAATGTCTTACAGTTTTAGCAGATTCTGATTAGTAGCATCTGCTGATCAATATTGCAGATTCAATAAAGGTGCCGTCACACGCTTCGATCTGATGAACGATTTTGTTAGCGATCACATGCACGCGTGATTGCTAACAAAATCGTTCAGATCGCTGGTGAGCTGTCACACAGGCAGACTCACCAGCGATCAATGGACCAGAGACATCACGGAAATGATTTAAATATCTGCAGTAAGCAGGAGCAGGCTGGTCTACAAGGTAAACTGCGGGTATATAAGGCTGAAAGAAACAATCATTCTGATAATTTTACTCTACTGCAAATATATTTTAGCAACAAAACGGACTTAAAAAGTTCCTCAAATTATAAATCCCCCATTGTGCTGGTCATATTATTTTCATGTTTTGAAGAAAAAAAAGTGATAGAATTTTTTTTTATGAAAAATACTACATTATATCCTATTTATAATTTCCAAAAAGATATCCACCAACCTATTTTGCGTTGATTTTCTTCATTCATATCTATACCTTGGATGGTTTCTTTAGTTTCTTTCATTGGACTTAAAGGGCTAAAATATAAAACATAGAAATAAAGCATAATGGTTTATAACTATTCCATGTAACTATCGCATCAATACTTGTATTAGATACAGCACATGATGATGGGGAACCAGATTACAGATTGGGGCCGAGTTTAAATTAACTCTGCTTGTGATCTCATGGATATTTAAGGGGCTGTTCTCTACTCTGACAACCCTTCTCAATCACTATGTGCCCTCTTTATAAATAATGGCAGCTATAGTCACCTCTGGTGCAGGCGCTGCTCCATTGGTGTCAGCACAAGCCCTCTCGGGGCTTACATAACATTGTTCTGTCACATGAGCTCTTCAGCTGATAAGCGGCTGCTTCACACTTCCCTCCTTTGGACATCCGGAAGAAGTAAGAGAGCAGCTGCAGACAGTTTTGACTTCCTCTGGATGTCAGTAATGTCCAAACCAAGGGAGAGCGAGCCACCAATCAGCTGCAGTGCTCATGTGACATACGCGGGAGAGATGGCACTGACTCCTCTGGAACAGCGCCCGCAACAGAGGTGAGTGTAGCTACTATTATTTTAGAAGGTGCGAACATAGTAATGAAGAAGGGGTTGTCTGAATAAGGATAACCCATGTAATGAAACTTTTCTGGACATGACAATCATTTCTGTACACCGTCTTTAAAAAATTGATAAAGAGGATTAAAATACCTACCACTGTAAATTATTGAAATATTGCCCTCATGGTCAACAGTAGTGATAGTCCCCCAACACAGTATTATGAATCCAGAGCCCCCAGCACAGTAAAATGAGCCCGCAGTCCCCCATACACAGTATAATGGACCTACACAGTATGATGCTAACCCACACAGTATGATGGCTCCCACATCCCCCCATAGAATGATGGCCTCAACAACCTCCTCACAAAAGTATGATGGCCCGCTAAGCCCCTACACAATAGGATGGCCGCTTATAATGGTATGCCTCCAGTGTTGAATAAAAATTAAGGAGTATTTAGAGTTGTGTTGTTAATACAACCCCCATTATGTTTGCTAATAGTTATATTAGCGGACTATTCACCAGAGGTCTGATGCTCCTGTCCATACAATGCAACTTCCCATAAGGTTTTAAAAATCTTTGAGTTGCATGAATTAGGAATATTTCATAAATGGTGTTAAATATTAAAAATTATATACAGTGTACTGCAGGCCTTACCGTGAAGAACAAGACTTCTTTGGATAATGGTTTTCTTTCCAGTACCAACTGCAGAAAATAAAAAACACTTTGCTTATATACTGGAGTAACATTTCAGAAAAGACCATCATTAATTAGTAATGAACAGATTTTCTCAAGACAGCAGGACAAAATGCCAGTTTCTTTGAATTGACACCTACCATGTGTATTAACTACTTAGTGCTCTAGTAGTACTATCCTCAGGGCTCTAGACTATTACTAATCCAGTGTAAAATATACTGCAATGGCCGCAACGGCCGGGGGGTACTCGGTAGCTGGGCCGGCTGGCTTTCTTGGAGGTCACGGTGGCTGTGGCCCAGCTGCATGGCCCTGGCTGTGCAGTGAAGGGGGCATTTACAGGGGATATGAATCTTTTCGTGACGCCACATGTGGTATTCGACCAGGGGTGGCTGACGCTGCTGATTTGGACCTCTGGGGCAGATGGTGTGGCAGCCGGGATGGTATCGCTTCCTACAGGTGGAGCTGGGCCCCAGGGTTGGTATGATAGTGTATAGGAATGATGGTAGTTATAGTTGGGGTGCAGGAGCTGGCAAGGAGGGCACAGGAAATAACAGGAGGACACAAAGGGGCGCAATTTCTTTACCTTTACTTGGCAAAACGTATCAAAGTCCGGGGCCACTGGTTACCAGGTCCAAGAAGGGGTCCGGTCAGCCTGGATACTTTCGGGGATCCACCTCGCCAGGTGGGTTTGGAGCCCTTCCTTCCGTGCTCTCAGTTTGGGGTCCTGGCTGCCTGTGAGCTATCCTGCGGCCCTCTTCCTGCTCGCTCTTCCTTGCACCTGTATGGCAGGCAGCACGAGCCTATCATGGGTACCGCTGTACTGCTGGCAGTGCCGGGCTCTCGCTATGCGGCTGTGCCGCCACGTCTTTAGGGCAGCGAATAAACATCCAGTCAGGATGTCAGTACCCGCACATCCCAGGACTCTGGCGTTCTATGTAGCGCCACTCTGGGGTAAGCCTTCGGCAGCTCCACTCCGCAGAGTTCTCTCTGCTACGTCTTCTCCTCTCCCTCTCCTCAGACTTTCTCACTAACCCCTCCTCTATGCCTTAAACAGGGCAGCTCCCCTGAAGTCTGGTGTAGTGCTCCCTCTTCAGGCCTGGAGTCAGATTTTGTGTGTGCATGCTGTGGTTTCCCTACTTGGGGATCTCCTCCTGCGTCGAAGCAGGACGTTAACCCCGGTGAAGGAGACAACGTCACTGTGACAACCGGACCACTGGGGTGCCGCAATACCACGTAGTAGGTTGGGAAAATGAGTATTACAGTACCTTGTACAAAAAAAAAAAAGAATGTGCTGTGTGTGTAATGGCCACCAACACTTCAAAATGCAATAAAAAATCCTTTACTTGCACTTGAGCAATACCAAACCCTCACAAAAAAACAAACAAAAGCATTCATAGTTTTAAAGGGATAGTTCATAGAAAGTGACTGACTGTAAACAGATTATATACATTTATTTTTACAGGCATGTTCATTTATTTTCTTCATTTTATTTCTTTCTTCAAATTATTGTAAATTAAAGGGTAATGATGTAGTAATGTCCTCACTTTTATTAATTGAAGGATATTAATAAGGTTTATATTTTGCTATTTTAAACTCATTTAAAAATATTTTCTTCATGCTAGATAGATAGGCCATGAGCTCAGTGATTGTTTGCAGCGCTGTCAACATGATGTCACTGCCACTGTCGGTCAACAAAGACTGTGGCAGCAGCAGAGACATCGCACTGGATCCAGTTAAAGTAAGTCAAGTTCAGTGTTGCTTATTTTTTGTAAGTGACCGAAAAGGTAAAGATTTTTGAAAGGGAACAACTCTTCTAATAAATAGGCCAATGATGACTTTGCTGTTTTAAACTTTGTTGACTTATTGGTTTATTACAGGCCATACGATCTTTATTTTAACAATCATACTGAGAACATGATTTTGTGGCACCTACTGATACATGTTGTCCATCTTCCACACAGATAGAGAACCTGTAATACTTATATTAGAAAGAGCCATAAAATTATGTCTCTAAAATATTTGATAATCTGTGCGGTATTTCAGAGGCTTAACTTGAAGCTCCAATGCTAAAGCTGTTACAGGGCCCCAATGTATTAAATACATTTTAATTAATAGTTATAAAATCTTTATGAAGCGCAGAGGGACCTTTGAGCTCCTTCAGATTTTTGGTTCATCACATACTATGGCTATCTTCTGTGATATATAATATGGAAAGAGAGTGAAGGGGTTAACTTTATTCCTCTCTTTAGAAATGACGTATATCAGGTGTCCTTGCATATGTTTAATGTGTTGAATTGTATATGTGTGGCCCTCTAGTGGCCAATGTCAAGGCTTCTCCCCGTTGCTCTTGATTATGATAAATACTGGGAAGAGTTAACCATATTCCTTGGGGGCGGGGCTTGGCCTATAAAAAGGATTTCTATGCAGCTCGCAGACAGGAGAATCTCAAGTAGAGGAAGCATTGCAGGAATCGGGACACCCCCTCTTAATTATGCTGGACCCTGTAGGACATACCGGGATTCATGCCTAGCATCCGGACCGTGTGCGGAAAGTAAAGTGAGTGTGCCCCCCGGTGTTGGCATTTGTCTCCTGCCTCTGCCAGGCACCAGAAAAGCAGTTAACCCCTTTAGTGTCAGTTTGGTGGGCTTCCTGCAGAGGCTCAGACAAACAGGTCACTACTGTGAATTGGTGATGTCGGAAATCGGGAGCTAGAAGTTATCGTGACATGGGGTACAGCCTGCTACCAATTATGCAATTGTAAATAACCCTTCTCATGCAATGTTCAAGCATTGTACCCGTTTCACGAGACTGTTCTAGTAAACTTGTTCTAAAGACTCTAAATGACTCTGTAAAGCATTTGGCCCTCCATGAAGACGCTTCAGAACCTAATTGATACATTGCGGACCCAGCCGGGGCTGCACTATATATATGTATCAAGAGATGTTGAAAGAGCAATCTTACCAGTATACCCAGCGTGGCTTCACTTTCCTCAACAGTGTGGGGACAGTGGTGCCATGCTCTGTACACTGCTTAGATTCCGTTCTATGCACTTGGTGTAACTTACATTTTGTATTTGTACTACTTTACTTCTACAATTTATTGCATCGTATCCTGGCCTCCGCAAGTGGCTCAAACATATGTAATGTATAATATGCCTGTAATGAGGTGTGCAATTCAGACTGTATCATAGAAATGGATATGGAAATGAACTGTGCACAGTCCGCTGCTGCCCCCTTATGGACAAGTGCTGAATTGACTGCAGAGAAAAAAACATTGATTACTGATCCCCTCCCACAACAGCCTTGTGCTCAGGAGCAGAAAGGGCGGGAAGTCAGTCTAGGTCCAGAGCTGAGACAGAGAAGATCTGCCTGTGGATGTCTGTTGAAAGTGGACTACTTTGCTACACCTTGCCGGAAAAATCACCCCGCAGAAGCCCCTGTGACTGATCCTGGGCCACTGGACTTTGGTGCTGTGTATCTGGCCGCTCTGCAAAACCTTGCCCGCCGAGCACCCAGAGTGCATGTGCAGGGGCCGTGACCGACATAAGGGAGCCATTTGGCTGTTGTGATCTCCCTCCTGCTGCTCTGTGTGCCCTGAGACTGGGAGAGACATTAAAAGAAAAGTTCTGTTACCTGCGGAAGGAGACCAAAGAAGAAGACTGAGGAGTTCCCCAGGCCTGCTACGTGGGAGCGACATCTTCTTCTGTGATAAACTGGTACGTGATTTTAGGGAAAGTTATGGAAAGATACCTTCATTGTTGTGTTTTTTTCTTGCTGCGTACCCGGAAGAAGTGAAGATCCAGAGACTCTAATATATACAAGTGCGCATATAGTTCGGTTGACTGTGATATAAATATGTTTTACAGTAAAGAAACGTTATTACCGGTTAAATCTGAGTATGGAGATTCTGTTGAGAAAGATCATACACACACCCGCGGCCTTACCACCGGTCGCTACATCTGGCGTAGTCGGCAGGATGTGTGATCAACAGAATCTCCTCCCGGTAGTAACTTATAACCAGACTTATACTACGGCATGCAGGTCCATATCCGGTGCCAGCAGTCCGAGCAGTGACACGGAAGAATTGAAGCAGATAGTAGCAGAGTTGCAGAGACAGATACTACAGCTACAGCTCATGCTAGACCAACAGGCGGACAGGCAAGCGAGACAGCAACCCAGCCGGCCTATGGGAAGGTGCTGGACATGCGGCGACCCCCGCCATAGGGCAAACCGTTGTCTGCATCCTCCACCCGTGGTCCGATATACCAGAACCAGCAAGCCATGCCCCACAACAGCAGCTACCTTTAAACTAGACGCCCCCGCCAAAGCGGCTCGCTCGGCAGGGGAGATCAGGGAAAAGGGTGTGAAGAGACAGAGCCAGACCGATAAGCAAGTACTGGCCACTCGGGTCCAGGGGACGGTGAAGTGGTTTAATGTCCGCGATGGGTATGGCTTCATCAACAGGAATGACACAAAGGATGACGTGTTTGTACATCAGACTGCCATAAAGTGTAACAATCCTCGTAAGTGCCTCCGCAGCGTTGGTGATGGGGAGCTGGTACAGTTTGATGTTGTGAAGGGAGAGAGGGGTACAGAGGCCGCTGACGTCACTGGTCCTGGGGGTGTTCCCGTTCAAGGAAGCAGATTTGCCCCCAACCGGCGCCGCTACCGCCGGCGATCCTACTCTCCCCGGGTAGAAAATGTGACTGAGTTTATTGGAGATATTGTGAGCCCTGAACAAGGGAGCGAAGGTGAATGGAGGGATGATGGTTTCCCCCAACAGAGGTCCCTACTCCGCCGGAGATCAATCCCTGTGATATCAACGGCCATCACTGCCTTGGAGCCGATGGTTGTTGACAGGGACTGTCAACCTTTAAGTGGGGGGGGTATGTAATGAGGTGTGCAATTCAGACTGTATCATAGAAATGGATATGGAAATGAACTGTGCACAGTCCGCTGCTGCCCCCTTGTGGACAAGTGCTGAATTGACTGCAGAGAAAAAAACATTGATTACTGATCCCCTCCCACAACAGCCTTGTGCTCAGGAGCAGAAAGGGCGGGAAGTCAGTCTAGGTCCAGAGCTGAGACAGAGAAGATCTGCCTGTGGATGTCTGTTGAAAGTGGACTACTTTGCTACACCTTGCCGGAAAAATCACCCCGCAGAAGCCCCTGTGACTGATCCTGGGCCACTGGACTTTGGTGCTGTGTATCTGGCCGCTCTGCAAAACCTTGCCCGCCGAGCACCCAGAGTGCATGTGCAGGGGCCGTGACCGACATAAGGGAGCCATTTGGCTGTTGTGATCTCCCTCCTGCTGCTCTGTGTGCCCTGAGACTGGGAGAGACATTAAAAGAAAAGTTCTGTTACCTGCGGAAGGAGACCAAAGAAGAAGACTGAGGAGTTCCCCAGGCCTGCTACGTGGGAGCGACATCTTCTTCTGTGATAAACTGGTACGTGATTTTAGGGAAAGTTAGGGAAAGATACCTTCATTGTTGTGTTTTTTTCTTGCTGCGTACCCGGAAGAAGTGAAGATCCAGAGACTCTAATATATACAAGTGCGCATATAGTTCGGTTGACTGTGATATAAATATGTTTTACAGTAAAGAAACGTTATTACCGGTTTAAATCTGAGTATGGAGATTCTGTTGAGAAAGATCATACACACACACCCGCGGCCTTACCACCGGTCGCTACATGCCCAATGGCTCCAATTGCACTTTCCCTTTTGCCTGACAACAATTTGCACTTTACTTACAAAAAACCCTATATATTTCAAAAATATATTTTTTATATTTGGCCCCTTGCACTTTTTTTTGACTTGTGCAATATCATACATTTTTGTGCAATATGTTTGACATTTTTTGCAGGGCAACATGTGTAATGCTAACTTAAAAAATTATTATATGTATAAATATTCTACTGGGTATTTTTTGCAATATGTTACTATCATACCAAGTTTTAATATTTATTCCATTATCCATGTGCATATAATTTCATTATGTAATGAATAATATTTTATAGCTATACCAGTATATGAGTATTTTCTTATTAGTGTGGCGCCACCTTTTGGCTATTTGTTGACAACTATTATTTATTCATTCATTTGTATTTTAATAATATCTAATAAAATTAATATATTTTCCCCTTTTCTTTTTATGGTATCCAGAATCCTGATCGTGGGCATGTACGCTGCGTTCTCCCGCAGAGCACACCCGTGTCTCCACAAGTGAAGACAAGGTACATCGAGAACCCAGCATCTGCTGATTATGGCTACTTAGCCTAAGTTGTCTTAACAACTTGCTTTGCAACATCATATATTTCATTTTCATAGCCATTGAAAGGTATCACAACTACAAGATTATTATTTTGTTTCTCCCACTTCGAGCATTCAATCTTTTTTCACTTGGCTAACATGGTACCAAATCTTTATTTCCTTATGACTAACACTGTAATGTACAGGAGAAACTTGGTGTTATATACATTTTTCCATCAATGAAAATCACTAAAGTTAAAAATTTACACTCGGATCCAAAACACTGGTGAAACTGTTTTGTTACGCGAATAAACATGTCTGACTGAAGCCTTAGATTTACTGAAAGGTTCATAAATCTACTTCATTACGACAATTCACAACTACAAAGATCTGTCCCACATGTCCAGGCTCATAAAGGGGTATTCCCATCTCCAAGATCCTATCCCAATATGTAGTAGGTGTAATAATAATAATAATATTATTAACTAATACTTACACGTAGTGCAGAGCATTGAAGCTTAGGTATCCATGGTTGACCACTCATATAGTGACATTTAGTTACTTGCTCTTAGGCTGGCTTCACACCACGGTTTCTTCCCGTCCGTGGGGATCTAGTTTTTTTGCATGACCACACGGACAGGAACAGACAGGACCAGATGTGTAAACTCCGGACACCATTTCTGTGTCCGGATCCGGGATTTTGAGGGATCCAGACACAGAAAGAGCTGGGAACTGTCCTTTCATTTTCGCAATGTATCTACATACATTGCGAAAGTGAAATTAAAGAAAAGAATGTCTAAAAAAAAAAATGCTCCCCTTTCCACCGAGTGTCCCGTGATACGAGTTGTCCACCTCCGATGGTTGCAGGACCTTAAATCAGCTGCCCGGGCGGGGCGGCAACCTGATCAGCTGTGCCGTCACATGACAGTATCAGATGAGTGGTTTAAATAGCGCCGCTGATCTGTTTTGGCAGGCTATTTAAACTGCTCAGCTGATGCTGTCATGTGACACATCAGCTGATCGGGTTGCCGCCCTGCCCAGTCAGCTGTTTAAGGTCCTGCTGCCATCGGAGGTGGGTCCTCGCATCAAGGGACACTCGGCGGAGAGGTGAGCTTTTTTTTTTTTTTTTAACCATTCCTTTTTTTTATCTCACTTTAGCAGTGTATGTAGATACACTGCTAAAGTGAAATTACACTGAGAAGAGCAGTTTTAGTGTACTGAGCATGCTCAGTACACTAAAACTGGATATGGAAAATTATCCTGTTTTTTCCCAGATCTGGCACCCATAGACTGCCATGTTATGTGCACCAGATCGCCCCGGATTAATTTCTGTCCGGTTTGGTCCGTTTTTTTCACCGGAGCCCAAAATCAGAGCAGTCTACGATTTTGGGGCTGGGAAAAAAACAGGACAGAAACGAATCCGGGACTGAACTGGCAGAATGGGATGGCCATTTATGACCAATCTGGCAACATAGGGATACATGGGAGGCTAAACAGGATCCTGTTCTGTCCTTTTCAAAACAGACAGAACATGATCCCAAAAAACGTGGGTTGAAGCCAGCCTTAGTTGTAACCATAGATGCCTAAGCTGTAATTACAAGAGGTAAGAGACATAGCTAATCAGGAGGTATTTGCTAATATTATTAATATTACACCTACCTCATATTAGGATAGGAGTCAAAGAAGGGAAGTCCCCTTTAAGCTGAAACTTTGCTAGTAATGACACTCTTACCTGAAATTAAAGCGGTTATGCCTGCTATCTACAATAAAAAAAGAACATTATAATTATCTTTGCTTTTACAATGCATACATGTCATTTTTATAAAATGGTATTGGTTCATGCCTCATAGATACATTTACTGCTCTCTGATGTTCTATGAATCTTATATGTTCTATATACACCTAATATTAACTTCTGTTCAGATGTATTTTTTCCAATCAGATTTTGGTAGGGATAATTAGAGTTTTCTGCTCCATAATCCATATAAAATCTATTCAGAATATAGAGTGTTCTTTTTCCTATGCATTTCAAAAACCATATCAAAAATTGCATCAGAACCTAAAACTGCACTGGAAAATCATATGGCTTTTTGACATGGATTTCTCTTAACTGGAATTTTAACCCCTTCACTCCCGGGCGATTTTCTGGTTTTCGTTTTTCACTCCCCTTTTTAAAAGAACAATAATGTTTTTATTTTTCCATCAATATAGACATATGAGGGCTTGTTTTTTGTGGGACCAGTTGTACTTTTGAACTATATAATTTATTTTACCTTATAGTGTACTGGAAAACAGAAAAACAACTCCTGGTGAGGTGAAATTGCAAACAAAAGTGAAATTACACAATTGTTTTTGTTTTTTTATTCACCATGTTCACTGTAAGGAAAAACTGGCATGTCAGTATGATGCCTTGGGTCGGTATGAGTTCATAGATACCAAACATGTATACTTTTACTATTATTTAAGTGGTGAAAAAAAATTCTGACGTTTTTAAAGTAAAAGAATTGTACTTTTGGGGCCATTTCTGAGACCCGTAGCGTCCTCATTTTTCGGGATCTTGGACTGTGTGATAGCTTATTTTCTGTGTCTTGAGCTGGTGTTTCTAATTATACCATTCTTGGGTAGACGTGCTGTTTTGATCGCCCGTTATTGCATTTTATTGTAATGTTGCAGCGATCAAAAAACGTATTTTGGCGTTTGGCCTTTTGCTGCCATTGTGCAGTTTACAGATCTGATTAATTGATGTTATATTTTGATAGATCGGGCATTTCTGAATGTGGCGATACCAAATATGTGTATTTTTTTTTTGTTTTATTTTCAATGGAGCAAAAGAGTGGTGATTTGAACTTTTCTGTTTTTTTATTTTTTCATATTTTTCTTTAAATTTTCCTTTATTTTACTTGGCGTCTTAGGGCACCTCAGCACTGCAGACTCCAATTGCTTGTGCCGTGCTGAGAGATTCTTCAGCATCCCTCTGCATAGCACAAATAATCACTATGTGTCAGAAACGTTACTCAGGTATTGCTGGCAGGAAGTGATTCATGACAGCATTCGAGTCATCAGCTGACCCCTCTCTGTCATGGCATTGTATCGATGCCGGTGGGGAAAGGGGCGATCCTCACTGCAGTGCTTTAGGTCACGGCTCTCAGTGATTGACAGCATGATGTAAAGGATTAACAGTACTGATCAGATCGCTTTTTCGATCATTGCAGTTAGCTACACATGTCAGCTGATCAGGACGGCAGACGTGTGGGGGATGATCCGAGCTCAGCGCATGAGTTCACATCAAAGGGAGTGAGGCATATATGCCCTTAGTGGTGAAGGGGTTGATTTTTACTTAATAAATGAATAGCACCCATGAAAATAAGTATCTTTCTACTATATTTTATCAGACAAATTTGCTTCTTTCTCTGACAGAATTGATCAAAATTCTCAATTCTGAGACAAATTCTGTATTCAGTTAAGACTTTCCCATTACTGAGATAGGAGATGACAGTTGTAATTAATGAGACTCTATGATGATGGTGAGGAGGAGCTAGAGAAAGAGGGAGGAGCTAAAAATAAAGGGAGGGGCTAGAGGAAGAGCTCCGCCACCTCATCCCTCTTCTATCTGTGGTGCCCCTGTGACTAGGCGCCACAGGGTAGTATTACACTTTAATATAAAAATGTTTATTTTTCCCCTGTAAGGTCATCAGTTCAAGGTTCACTTTATGGAGTCTGTTTTTACACCCACCTAGGACCACAACACTTAGAATAGTAGGGGCCAGTAATTTAGTAGGTCCCAAAGGGGTGGGGGTGGAGCCTAGGATAGAGTAGTGGGAAGGAAAGTGACAGTTAGTCAGATGGTGCTGGGAAGGCAGGCAGAGAGGTTAGGCCTGACAGCCCAGCTGACGGGAGGGAGCCCCATCTCTAAGTGGGGGCCCAGGACAGAAGGCAACGGACCAGGACAGGTTGGAGCAGGCTGGTCATGTTGGGGAAGCATCGGCAGTGCGGGTAGCCGAAGTAGTCAGGCGTTTATCCTTGGCTATAGACCGACGTGCTGCGGGCCCAACATAACCGGGTTGCCGTATTCACCATAAGGTACCTCGCCCCTCAGGACCACAATAGATCTAGGACCGCAGGGGTAACGGCCCGATTACTGACGTCGGGGGAGTGGACGGTCTTCTCTTAAATCCGGGAAAGAATAACCGTGCCCCACCGTGGGAGATCAGGGGACTGGCGGGAGAGCTCTGCGAGGGTGGAGAGTAAGAAGGACAAGTTTATCCCAGAAAGCCATAGAAGGAAGGACATCTAGAGACTCCATAACAGGGAACCATGGAGCCATCATCATCTGCCGGTACTCAATAAAGTGGAGTAAAGCTGAATTGGGACTCTGTCATACTTATTGTGGTGCCCGGAGGGCTCAGCATTGTCAGCAGCTAAGCAGAGGGGTAAGAACTGCAGCACCAACATCTACTATTACTCCCCTCATCCCGATCATCATCGACCATTACTTTCATTGCTGCCCTGAGGTAAAGCTCCATCTGTGGGAGCTGTTCCACACTCTGCTGCACCCACCATCACCTCAGCGTCCGGCTTGCAGCATCGGTGTCAATTTACCGGGAACTACAGGTGGCATCACGATCCCCTGTAAATAACCCCTCTCCCCCACCATCATCTACTTCAAATGATCACCAGTGCATGGCACCGGGATCCCGTCCACCCGTGACTCTCTATTCAGCAGACCCGGTGGCCGAGTACCCCCTTAGCCCTGGCCGCATCATATCTACATAGACTCTCATCAGTAACAACCACCATCTCCTATCTCAGTAATGGGAAAGTCTTCACTTAATACAGATCTGGCAGAGAAAGAAACAGATTTGCCTCATAAGAAATTTTACAAAGTTGCTTATTTTCATGTGTACTATTGACTTATGAAATAAATGTTAAAATGATTGTTAAAGTAAACCTGAAAATAGGATTTTTTGAACATACTCTTAAGTTTCACAAAACATATATATGTCTTATACACCTGTGTTGTGTGCTTTTAATGCAAAAGGTAGACAAGTGCTTGTAGCTAAATGAAAATGTTAAAGGAGTTTTCCCACAAATGATATTCATTTTAAAGTTGTTTTTAATTAATTGATCTTGGGGTAATAGTAAGTGTCACAATTGAATGTGATTAAAAATGTTCCTGTGCTAAGATCATCTTAGTTTATTTTAGCACAGGAACATTTTTTTTTTAAACCCATCCATTTGTGGAACTTAAAATTATTCCAAAATCTATTGATTAAAATGAACTTTGTTCACGGGAAAGCAGCTTGAAGAGGTTCCATAAAGGACTAGGCATTAGGTCTACTTATGAAAAGGAGTCTCTCATCTTGGACATTTACTGTATGGTATAACCACATATGTGATAAGAGTATAATAAATGGGGATCCATCGGCGGGGGCCTACATATATTCTAAGACTGGTGCTCCTTAGAGCACCACTATTCATCATGACTAGTTATCTTCAATGATTGTTTTGAAAATGATCTTCCATACTAATCATACAAGGCAATCAAGTCACTCACGCATGGCCATCTCTCTTCTGCAGGCAATATACATCAGGACCATTGTTGAGATACCATGTGCATTTGCCATAAATGGCCAAGATGTGAAAAACTCTTTAAAGAGGACCTGTCACCAAACCAAGCATGGTGATCTAATTACAGCACTGGATGCAGCATGTCTGCTGCATCCAGGCAAGGGGTCCCCCAGCACTTGATCCCCCTGTACCCCGAGATCATACACTTAGAAAACTTACATCCTGCAGCCATTTCCCAAAAAAAACCAAACAAAAAAAAACCTCTGCGTTATGCTGCAGAAGAGGGAGACAATGATTGGCAGCGGTGGGCAGATTAAACATGCAGGGGGTGTGAATCTGCCCTTCGGCTCCAGCCTCTAGCCACCTCCTTTCTGGCTACAGGATGTCAGTTTTCTAAGTGTATTATCTCGGGGTACAGGGGGGCTCAATGGCTGGGGGACCCCTTGCCTGGATGCTGCAGACATGCTGCATCCAGTGCTGTAATTAGATCACCATGCCTGGTTTGGTGACAGGTCCTCTTTAAGTAAACTCTTTAAAACATGAAGAGTCATGTATATAATTTTTAACTACTTTACAGAAAACAAAAATTGAACATTAGGCTGTTCAAAATAGTAACATGTTTCTATACAAACTCAAAATATGCACTCTTTTTATTTTAGGATTTAGTATTCCTGTAAATCACTAACCTAATATTTAGTTCAGTTCTTTAGAACTGCTTCACATGATCTTTTTATTCTTAGGCCTGAGATGGGGACAAGGGGGCATCCTCTATGTCTGGAGGAAGGAAGGTTTAATCATAATCACAGACATGGATTCTTTACTGTAAGAGCAGTGAGACTATGGAACTCTCTGCCACATGATGTTGTAAAGAGTGAGTCACTACTATAATTTAAGAATGGCCTGGATGCCTTTCTTGAAAAATATAATATTACTGATTATATATACTAGATCTATATACTAGATTCTTTGATAGGGCGTTGATGTAGGGAACTAGTCCGATTGCTGTATGTGGAGTCAGGAAGGAATTTTTTTCCCCAATGTGGAGCTTAGTGTTGCCACATAGCTTTTTTTGAGTTCCTCTAGATAAACATGTTAGGCTATGAACTAAATGGACTTAAAGTCTTCCTTCAACCTTAAAAACTATGTTACTATGATACATCTATGTTGCATAGAGTCAACCAACTTCTGGCACCTGTCAACTGTTATTCCAGAGATGCTTTGACTACATCCCACAATTTATTTGCATTTGTTGGCTTTGCCTCAGAAACAAACATTTTGATGTCACCCCCAAAAGTCTTCTATCAGATTAAAGTCCAGGGCTTGGGCTGGCCACTCCATAACCTCCATTTTGTTGTACTGGAACTAAGATTTTGCTCAATTACCGGTGTGATTAGGGACATTGTCTTGTTGAAACACCCATTTCAAGGGTGATTCCTCTTCAGCGCAAGCCAACATGACATTTTCAAGTATTTTAATATATGCAAACTTATATGCGGTAAATAAGCCCAGCATCATAGAAAGAGAAACATGCCCATATCATGATGCTTGCAAAACCATACTTCACTGACTTCAGGGTGACCTGTGGCTTGAATTCAGAGTTTGGGGGTCATCTGATGAACTGTCTGCAGCCCTTAGACCCCAAAAGAACAATTTTGCTTTCATCAGTGCACAAAATGTTTCTCCATTTTTATTTAGGCCAGTTGATGTGTTCTTTGGCAAATTAGATTTGCTTCAATACATATACTTTTGCGGGGACGTCTTGCAAACAGATTAGCTTCACACAGCATCTTCTAACTATCACTGTCTTCAAAGGTAACTTGAGACTGTCTTTGATCATCCTGGAGGTGATCATTGGCTGAGCCTTTGCCATTCTGGCTATTCTTTTATCTACTCAAATCATAGTCTTACGTTTTCTTCCACGTCTCTCTGGTTTTGCTTTCCATTTTAAAGTATTGGAGATCATTTTAGCTGAAAAGCCTATCATTGTCTGCACTTATTTAGTCTCTCCAATCAACTTTATAATTAAAGTACGCTCTTCATCAGAGCAATGTCTCGAACGATCTATATTTCTCGGGATTTCAAGGAGAAATGCATGTGCTGGCTTCACCATAAATAAGGGCCACCTGATTCATACCTGTTTCTTCACAGAATGATTGACCTCACTCATTGAACTCCACACTGCTATTATTTTAAATGAAAACACCAACTTTAAATTTATTATTCAAATACACAGGCTCAAAAATATGCAGATGATGAATGCAGAGTCTTTTGGCTTACTAATTATCTACTGTATCAATTAGTAAATTGTTCAACATGTGGCAATGATTATTCATATTGGACTGCTATTATTGTGAAACTACTCTCTGTCTCCCTATATATACATACACACACACTACCATTCAAAAATGTGGGGTCATTTAGAAATGTCCTTATTTTTGGTTTAAACTGTACATTTTGGTTATAATAATACCAATAGATATTGCATAATAATCAGATTGGGGAACCACCATCCTTTCCCCTATCAACCCCATCTCTTTGTTCCCCTGACCTCAACCCTATAGAGAACCTTTGGAGTATAATCAAGCAAAAGATCTATGAGGGTGGGAGGCAGTTCACATCAAAACAGCAGCTCTGGGAGGCTATTCTGAAATCCTGCAAAGAAATACAAGCAGAAACTCTCCAGAAACTCACAAGTTCAATGGATGCAAGAATTGTGAAGTTGATATCAAAGAAGGGTTCTTATGTTAACATGTAACTTGGCCTGTTAGGATGTTTTGGAGTTAAATGGCTTTTTATTTAAGTAAATGTGACCTCCTAATGCTGCAAATTCAACAAATGAGCATTTTCAGTTCTTTGAAACATATCAAATGTTTAGAAACTTTACTGTGCCTAATAACTTGGAACAGTACATTTAGAGTTTTTTTTAATTTTGAAGATTATACTGTTATCATTGGTAGGTTTCCTCAATAAAATTCGATGTATACTCTAACGGGTGATGACTTTTATTACACTGACTGTCATTTGCACTGACCATTTAGGAAAATCAGAGAAAAAGAACATTTGCTTAATAATTTGGAACATGGTGTACACAGGGTGGGCCATTTATATGGATGCACCTGAATAAAATGGGATTTGTTGGTGATATCAACTTCCTGTTGGTGCACATTAGTATATGGCAGGGGGAAAACTTTTGCAGATGGGTGGTGACCATGGTGGCCATTTTGAAGTTGGCCATTTTGGATTCAACTTTATTTTTTTCAATGTAAAGAGGGTCATGTGACACAACAAACATATTGAGAATTTCATAAGAAAAACAATGGTGTGCTTGATTTTAACATTCTTCATCAATGGAAACCTCAATGCCACTGGATATCTGAAATCGCTACATGATTTAGATATCCAGTGGCATTGAGGTTTCCATTGATGAAGAATGGACCCACTATCTTTGTACCCCATATACCACACCATACCATCAATTTTTGTGTTCCAACAGTCTTGGAAGGATCTATCCACTGTGGGTTAGTGTCACACCAATAGCGGTGGTTTTGTTTGTTAACTTCACAAAAAAGTTTGCCTCATCCTTCATCTGAAGGTAATTGTCTATGTTGTGAAGATACGAGATGTGCAGCGTCTGAAACAATGGATACTGGAAGCCTGTGCCAGCATTTCTTCTGTGGTGTTGCTATCAGTGTGTCAAGAGTGGAAGAAGAGGGTTAAATTGACAATCCAACACAATGAGCAGCACTTTGAACACATTTTATAAGTGGTCATAAACTTGTAAATAACTCATTAAAGAATACAGTTATGTTAAAGCCAAGCACACCCAAACATGACCCTCTTTCCATTGAAAAAAAAATAAAGTTGGATCCAAATTAGCCAACTTCAAAATGGCCACCTTGGTCACCACCCATCTGGAAAAGTTTTCCCCCTCCCATATACTAATGTTTCACAAACAGGAAGTTGACATCACAAACTATTCTATAGTTCGTTTTTAGAAATATATAGGAGGTAATGTATTCTATGTGTTATCAGATCAATCAAGATTACCAACTTCGTTCAATTAAAATCTTTTACTTTTATTAATACAAAAGTTAAAAAGTCATTGACCCACAGATTAACAGACAATAGGACAACATATACATACTGTAGGGAACCCACTTTTTTGTTACCGATATGGAAATCCTAAATGACCCTTCTTACTCCTGCCTAGCAGTGGAGATTATAGCATCCTAGACATATGATGCCCCAACTCACCGGGACGTCATCCCGGATGTAGCAGGACGGGAGCAGCGAGGACGGAGCACCGAGGAGCAGTGCTGAGCAGAAGACCGGGATGGTAAGAGAAGCAGCGGAGGGGCCCTTACAAGGGGGGTGAGTGCCAGCATTTTGGGGCCGCTGGGTACCCCCTGGGGGCTGCTGGATACCCCCAGGGGGCTGCTGGATACCCCCAGGGGGCTGCTGGGTACCCCCAGGGGGCTGCTGGATACCCCCTGGGGGCTGCTGGGTACCCCCAGGGGGCTGCTGGGTACCCCCAGGGGGCTGCTGGATACCCCCTGGGGACTGCTGGGTACCCCCTGGGGGCTGCTGGGTTCCCCCTGGGGGCCGCTGGGTACCCCCGGGGGCCTGCTGTATGTACCCCCGGGGGCCTGCTGTATGTACCCCCGGGGGCCTGCTGTATGTACCCCCGGGGGCCTGCTGTATGTACCCCCGGGGGCCTGCTGTATGTACCCCCGGGGGCCTGCTATTTGTACCCCCGGGGGCCTGCTGTATATACCCCCGGGGGCCTGCTGTATATACCCCCGGGGGCCTGCTGTATGTACCCCCGGGGGCCTGCTGTATAAACCCCCGGGGGCCTGCTGTATAAACCCCCGGGGGCCTGCTGTATATACCCCCGGGGGCCTGCTGTATATACCCCTGGGGGCCTGCTGTATATACCCCTGGGGGCCTGCTGTATATACCCCTGGGGGCCTGCTGTATATACCCCTGGGGGCCTGCTGAATACCCCTGGGGGCCGGCTGTATACCACTGGGGGCCTGCTGTATACGATACTACTGGGGCCTGTATACCACTGGGAGGGCCTGTATACCACACTGCTGGGGGCTGTATACCTGTGCTGGAGTCCACCCTCGGCTTATACGCGAGTCAATAAGTTTTCCCAGTTTTTGGGGGCAAAAGTAGGGGGGTCGGCTTATACACGGGTCGGCTTGTACACGAGTATATACGGTATATATGATAAAGTTGAGTATATGTGTGTATATATATGTGTATATGTCCACTAAAAGAATCTGCACTGTCACATCTACAAACAAGAAATTTTGCACAGCCACCTCATTTGACTCAGGGAGCACAATAGACTATGTTATGTGGGGAAATGTTTTACCCCATAGTTTACAGTCATTGGCCAAAAAAGGGTTTATTTACTGTTTGCATGTGTGATGTAATAAAATATACAGGAGGCCATCTGCAGCCCCTGTATGCAGCACGAAGCAACACACAACCCACAGGATACAGTAGGAGGCCGCACACAGCCCTGGTATACAGTATGAGGCCACACACAACTCCCAGTATACAGCAGTAGGCCAAACACAGCCCCCAGTATACAGCAGGAGGCCACACACAGCCCCCAGTATTACAGCAGGAGGCCACACACAGCCCCCAGTATTACAGCAGGAGACCACACACAGTCTCCAGTATACAGCAGGAGGCCGCACATAGCTTCTAGTATTACAGCAGGAGGCCGCACACTGCCCCAGTAGACAGTACGAAATCACACACAGTCCCCACTATACAGCAAGATGCCGCACATAACTCCCTGTATTACAACATAAGGCCTCACATAGTCCCTGTATTACACTTGAAGCCTGTGCCTTCCACAGTCCCTGTATTAGAGCCTGTGCCCACCGTAGTCCCTTTATTATACCAGGAGCCCACACACAGTCTCTGAATTACATCAGAAACTCATACATAGCCCCTTTATTACACTTATAGCCTCTACCTCGCATAGCGCCTGTATTAGAGCCTGTGCCATACGTAGCCCCTTTATTACACCAGGAGCCCACACATAGTCCCTATATTACACTTGCAGCCTGTGTATCTCAGCAGAGGGAAGAAACACTTTGGTTATCAATTCCATTTTGTTATAGCTAAGAACAGTTAGTTACTATCCCAGGCAATGTCAGGAACCACAGCTAGTATATATATATATATATATATATATATTGTAAGGTAGCGGTTAGGATCGGCAAGACAGAAGGCAGTGACTCAGGTACTTGTTCACACAACACACGATTTAGTTACAAGTCCGGGTTAGTACAGACCTTTTGTAGCTCTAGGACACAGCCGGTATAATAGGTATTACCACAGTCCGGTATGGCTGTCAGGCTCTCTCTTTAGCCAGGACCCCTGGGATAGCCAGTCCACACTGTCAAACTGTGTTATCTGCACACATCCGCTCCCAGGCTGTGTTAAAACTACACACACAGTCTGTTCACACCGAAATCCACACAGCTCCTGCTGCTCTGATACTTCACTCCCTCCCTTGCTCTACAGCCCTCGGCAGCTCATATCCTGCCTCACACACCCAAAGCTGGAAGGCAGTGAGAAATCAGCACTCAGACCATGTGAAGTATAGGTCATGGGGCACATGCCGGTCACATCACTACAATATATATATATATTGCAACAAAGACACAGAATATCTTTAGTGTACTTAACCCATTATCTACCAATGTCCTTTTTTGGGGATGCCTAATCTTTTGATTCTGCCAACTAAGATTTTATAATTAGGTCCAATTTTTGGTGTTATGTTTGTAAAATGAATGTTTTCAAAACAGGAAATCATGTCATTGTCATTTTAATTGAATATTCTTCACCCAGAGAGCGTTCATACACCAATTTTCGAAAAGGAAAATTGCTAATTTGGCAAGTAATAGGTTAACATACTCACATTTTTTACTTTTCTTATAGAACCAGAGTGCTAGTGTAAAACAAAGAAGAAGTGATATGACTCCGATAATGCCAGCAATCACTGGAGGAGACATCAGAGAGGCTTCTGAAATACACAATACATGTAATATATAATATAAAAACTCAAGTACATTACAAACTTTGTTAAATTACTTGTAAACATGCGGCCCATACTTTAATTTAACCCAGCACAATAAAGTATGTTACTTCTTTTTCATTAATAGGTTGGGATCCAAGGGATAACATTTCTCTTTGTGGATAGAGACATGCTTAGCAAACCTGGGTGAGTAGGCTTAAAAGCTGTGCTACTTTACAATAGGTGGCACTAGAGTTCAATTCCTCTTGCTCTCTGAAGAGGGAATTTGCATCTTTAAAGGGAACCAAGCAGCAAGTTTTAGGGCTATAAAGTGAAGTCAGTACCATACAGGCACTGGGATACTGAGTACAATCATACCTTTACTTCAATGATTACATGTATGATTGCTGAGATAAATGTTATAGAAGTCCTTCGAAAGTGTGCAGCTGGGGACAGAGTGTGCAGCACATTAGTATAAGTGGGGCTGGGATTCTTTGTATTACTGCCCTGTTTTCTCTAAGCCAAACTATTTATCCTCCCTCTCTGCCGTCTCCCTGCTTGTGATAATTACAAGCAGTAGACGGCCCCGTCCCCTCCAGTCTCTACATGTCCTAATTTGTCTCTTCTCACAGACTGGGAAAGAACCCCACTATTGTCATCACAGACTACAGATGACAATAGTGGGGATCTGTCCATGTAGCATGCTGGGAGTTGTAGTGTCACTGTCTGGCTCAGGAACTGCAGATCCAGAGACACTACAACCCCCAGCATGCTCCATCACTAAAGGTACCTTTACACGCCGCGACGGCAGGCTGGATACATCCCGCTACTTCACGTGCACGAGCACGCTCAAACGGTTACAAACGGTCAACGCATCACCTTTCCACGCCGCCACAAGATGCGCTATGCCACGCTACATCTATAGCTAGCTACATCGCCGGGTGTCTCAAGTAGCCAGCTGTAGCTCATTTACACACCGCTATAACCAGCTACTATGGGCGTACCTGGTGCAGCAGGGCCAGCACATAGGCGTCCTACAATTGTGGATTACGAGCCGTCCGTACGCTGATAGGACGAAGCAATAACATCCTGATTGGGCAGGCAACGCAGGAGGCTAAGTAATACAGCACGCTCGAGCAATTGTGTAGTGTGACTCGTCAGCTCCTTTAAATATGCCTCCCTATGCAGCGACTACCAATCGTCATGCAGCAGCTTCCACCAATGATCGCACATGGGGCGTGGTAACACGGAGCCAGGGTCACGCCTTAGCTACATTGCAGCTACATCGCAGGGTGTCCAGAGTTCCCTTCCGTTGCCTCTTTACACGCAGATACAGCTCGCTACCATCGGCGTTGTAGCCATCAGTTTTCGAGCAGAGCTAGGAAACAGATGTATCTGTTGCCGGCTGTAGCGTCACGTCTTCAGACGCCGCTACGACGGGCTACATTGGCGCTACAAGCTACATTTGTAGCCTGTAGCGGGATGTATCCAGCCTGCCGTCGCGGCGTGTAAAGGTACCATAAGTCTGTAGATCCAGAGACAACTCAACTCCCAGCAGAAGCAGGTGATGGAGGAGATGGAGGGAGGGAGGGAGGGGGGGAAGGAGAAGTGATGAGTTGGGGTCCACAGGACTTGCCTGTCAGAGTGACAGGGAGGGAGTGAGATGGGAGGGATTGAGGGAGGGAAGAAGGTTTGGCTTAGGGCCCCTTTAGACGCTGAGACTTTCCAGCGATCCGACTTGGCCGGGTCTCTATGCAGTTGCTGGTGAGCTGGCAAACAGGCAGACTCACCAGCGACCAGTCAGCAGCAAGATCGCTGGTAACAAGGGTAAATATGGGGTTGCTAGGCAGTGCGCTCTGCTTAGTTACCCATTGTTTACCCTAGTTACCAGTATCCTCCCGCTTACAGGCTGGGCTAAGCGGGAGGACGCTGGTATCAAGGGTAAACAGCGGGTAACTAAGCAGAGCGTGCTGCTTAGCTACCCGATATTTACCATGGTTACCAGTGCCCAGCATCTAATGTGCGGCGCTGGGCATTGGCTGGTAGATAGCTGATCGTTGGTCTTTCACTGTCACACACGCCGATGCGTGCGGACTAGCAGGAAACTAAGGACCAAAAAATGGTCCTGAACAATTTGTAGCGATCAGCGACCTCACAGCAGGGGCTAGGTCTTTGATGCGTGTCACACATACTGACATCGCTGGAGAGGTCGCTGTTACGTCACAAAACCTGTGACGTTTCAGCAATATCGCTAGCGATGTTGCAGTGTGTCAAGTACCATTTATAACAAACAGGGGAGTAATAAAAATAACCTCAGCTCTTTTGCTAATGTGATGCACACTGCATTCCTCTGCTGCATTTGTTTCCTGATGTTTGATAACAGTTTTCTCTGCTATCATACATGTAATCATTAAAGTAAAGGTATGATTGCATTTAGTATCCCAGTGCCTGTAAGAAACTGGCTTCACTTTATAGGCCTAAATAATGCTGGTTGGTTCCCTTTAATATGGACAATAGGTTATGTCTAAGCCATCAGTGGGGACTTTTTGTACTTTTTGTACATTATGGAAATCAATGGGTCAAACTAAAATTTATGCTATATTTCCGTTGGTTATTTTATAGTTTTGTCTCTGATAAAAATGGTCATACACCTTATATAGAGTTTGGCTAGAGGTTTATTCATCTGGCAGCTGTCCTCCCAGATGCCCTATAAAAATGCACACTTTGTTTAACAGAGCATACATGTATTTTATTAGAGAAAATGGCTTATTTCCAATGATTATCAGGTGTTGTAATTCCCTTCAATATGTAGTTCATTGGAAGGGATTCGGACCCAAGGAAAGATCCTAGGTTCTGGCTTGTTCTGTGAGGGCTGATTGTCTGGTCAGGGTCATCCATTGAAGGTTTCCTGGGAAACCAGGGGGTCTGGCAACCCCCTAGAAGGGGGAGTACTGTCACAATTCTTTTGTATCTAGGATGCAATGAGTGACGTCTGCTGTGTCTATATAATCTGAGTATGCTGAGCTGTCAATTTGGCAAGTGCTCAATCATCTAATCAGTTATATGCGGAGCTATCTTCTGTTGAATGAATGCACAGTTTTTCAATCTGGTTCTGGGAGGTAATGGTTTGTTTAAGTATGCCATGTTCCTAATGATAACCCAGCTACTTAGCTCAACAGTGTCTGCCAGAACTCTACCAGCTGTAGCATACTGTTTGAGTTGTGCTGTTGGTCTGTATCCCAGTGCTCTGCTTGTTCTGAGTATTGCTATCTAAGGCTGGCTTCAGACTTGCAGATGCATCTGCAGCATTTTGCAGATGCATCTGCAAGCATCTGCATGCAGACCGCGGCCCCTATGTTTATAATGTAGCGCACGGCGGTCTGCAGATGCTTGCAGACCGCCGTGCGCTCTCATTGCCCGCCATTAGTGATCTGTGCGCACGCGGATGCCTGCGTACAGATCACACTCTCGTCCGCACTAGGGACGCGAGATGTTGCGTCCCTGGTGCGGGCGGGAGTGTGTGATTTGTGCGCAGGCATCCGCGTGCGCACAGATCACTAATGGCGGGCAATGAGAGCGCACGGCGGTCTGCAAGCATCTGCAGACCGCCGTGCGCTCCATTATAAACATAGGGGCCGCGGTCTGCATGCAGATGCTTGCAGATGCATCTGCAAAACGCTGCAGATGCATCTGCAAGTCTGAAGGCAGCCTAACCGCAGACTACTACCTGACTACTCTTGTTTGCTCCCTTTACCCATGATGTATTCTCCTGGTAATTTGACCCCTGGCTACTGCATTCGTGATATATTGGAGAGAGGAGTGTTTAGTAAGAAAGAGACTGATTAGCAGTGAGTTGCAGTAGTTCACACAGAAATAAATCGGAGCAACAATAATAGTTTTTCAAGAGTAAGGGATATGAAGAAGAGGAAAGAAAATGTTGAATTCTAGAGCTATTTGTAAGGTGAAGGTGACATGAGTGAGTGATATAGGGAATGAAGGAATGATCTGAGTGAACTATAACCCCAAGACAATGGGCATTCTGCTTGTGAGTTATGGGAAAATCATTGGCGAGACAAGGCGTGGCTTTGGCTGGTTGCAAAAATCATGAAAAGTTATATTGCTTTAGAGACACAACTTACTCCAGAATTGTACATGGAATACTTTTTTGGCAGTGGCGCACACTAGTTGAGAGATATGACTAATTTGTTAAGTGGCTTGTGACTATTAATGAATTAGACTCATCGTACTCCAGAGAGTCCACGATTACTATTGTCAGGTGCATCTTAATGAATCAACCCCGTTATATTCAGTGGTGGTGTCAATTTTCAAGTTACATTAGGTCACAATTATTGTAATAATTTATTACACATCCAGAATGAAGGTGAAAATGCTATTACTATAAAAAAAAAATAATAAAAACTAAGTAACAGGCAATATGAGTAGAACTAGTAGAGTTCCGATGCTTGCTTCCCACTGGCATAGGAGACGTGGGTAGGACCACTTCACACTTTTTAAATAACAGTAATAAACACACCTGTGAGCTGTTCAGAAAGTATTTCACTCCTTCCAGACCTGATTTTTCTACCTCTCAGTTCCTCTTCGTATTCACAGTTATAGGAAAGTTGGCTGATAGGTCCCAGTATCAACTCAAGAGAGGCTGAGAAAGCGGTTATATTGGTCACATCATTATTTTCAGCTGTGTTGAAATAGTAAAAGGTTCTGAGCACATCATCATCCGGTGCTGAACAGTTTAATACAACCTTGAACCCATCCTCTAATTTTTCTATGGGGCCTCCCAAAGTTAGTTTTGGAGCTGGTAATGGATCTATGGTAAATGGAAAGAAAACACAAAAGGTTCTAATATCTTCTAATTTTTCACAACAATTATATGAATACTATGCTCAAGACATGTAAAGAACATAATGCAAATAAATGCTGCAGTATATTTCTTTCCTTTATGTTTAACTAGTTTATGTCTCCAGGTATCCGTTACCTAACCAATATGGCCACTTTACATGCGGTAACAGGAAGATAGAAAACGGCAGGTGTCGGAGACAATTGTACCTTTTACCTTCAAAACACCTAGAAGTGGCTGCATGTAAATCAAGTATCTGCAAGGTGTTTTGAAGGTAAAAGGTACAATTGTCTCCGACACCTGCTGTTTTCTATCTTCCTGTTGCCGCGTGTAAAGTGGCCAATAGGGGTATGGATAGTGAAATCATTTATTTAGTCTTATAGGAATGTATTATTATTGGTAAAATACTACATTGACAATATATCTTTCATGTCATTGCACAGACAAAATATAAAGCATAAGGCTAGAATCAGACTGGCATGTGTCTCGCATTAGTGCAATGCAAGGAAATCTTGCATTGCACCCATGCCAATGTTAAACAATCAGACAACTTAAGGTACCATTACACACACAGATATATTGTTTGCAACTTCCTGGTTGCAGTGAAATCATGGACACATTGTTACATTTGTACACGGCAACAAAATGGAACAATGTGTCCATGATTTCACTGCAACCAGTGAGTTGCAAGCAATATATCTGTGTGTGTAACGATACCTTTAAATGCTGAAATTATCTGCAAGTTACAGATCACTCACACCCATACAAGACTATGGGTGCAAATGAAACATCAAACCACACTCGAATGCACTTAAGGGTACCTTTACATGTCGCAACATTGCATGCAATTTCACTTGCAACTTACTGGTTGCAGTGAAATCATGGACACATTCTTCTATTTTGTTGCTGTGTACAAATGGAACAATGTGTCCATGATTTCACTGCAACCAGTAAGTTGCCAGTGAAATTGCATGCAATGTTGCGACGTGTAACGGACCCTTAGGGTACCTTTACACACGGCTACATTTGTAGCTTGTCACCAGGTAACTTACTGGTTGCAGTGAAATAATGGATACATGATTCCATTTGTACACAGCAACAAGATAGAACCATGTATCCATGATTTTCACTGCAACCAGTAAGTTACCTGGTGACAAGCTACAAATGTAGCCGTGTGTAAAGGTACCCTTACAGACATGCAACTGCAGTGCGATATATGCCGAGGCCAGCAATGGAGTATTTAGGGAGATGAATCACTCCGTCTCCTCTCTGCACCTGTGATCCGATCACAGGATCTGACCACAGTATAATAACATTCGGCTCGCGCTCCTAGCAGAGTCTGAGCCTTTCACCAATAGTCAGCACAGCACAAATGACGATATTCTGCCATTGATGCCACTGGGGCATCACTGGGAGGAAGGGAGTCATTATATAATTTTGTATGTAACCCCTTCTCATTTATAGCACCATGGAATGAATGGTGCTATATAAACCTATAATAATAAATAATAATGACAGCATCCGGGGTCATGGCAACCATCGAGGCTCCAGTGATTGACAGTATGATCTAAAGGTTTAATAGTGCCAATCAAATCACTGATCTGATCGGTCCAATTGATATATCATCTCTCATCATCATCTCATCCCCGGCTGCTTCATCTCATTCCTGGCTGCTTCATCTCATCCCCAGCTGCTTCATCTCACCCCCAGCTGTACCATCTCATCCCCGGCTGTACCATCGCACCCCCGGCTGTACCCCACTCCCACACACTGTGCATCTGTTAGACTCTGTGCAACTTCCCCGCATCGGACACCCCCACTGCATCCGTCCTCCTGCAGCATCCCATGCTTTGCAATTGCCTGACTTGTTTGGTCTTGACCCACTTTGCATACACTCCCTACTGCACCTGTCCCCCTGTTGCTCCTGTCCCCTGCCTCCATCTCATGCTATTCCCTTGTCACTCCTGACCCCTGCCTCCATCTCATCCCCCCTTCCTGCTGCACCGGTCCCACTGTCACTCCTGACTCTCCATCTTATTGTCTGGCTGCACCTCAGCCTCGCTGATATCGCTGCTACTCCCTGCAGCAGCTGTTGCCCCACTATGCCTGATCCCCAACTGCACCTCATCCCCCTGCTTCACCTCTCATCCCCACTGAATCCGACATCTCTATGCAATGTTTCCCCTTCTCTCCACTTTCACTCCCATCCTACTCCACTTCCTACTATCCCCCCATCCCTCCTCCTGACAACACAATATCACTCTCTCCCTCCATCCTACCCAGCCATCTCACCCATTCCTCTGAACTTTTCCTCCACACCCAATCCTTTGTTTCCAAACATGCCCGCCCAGCACGTAAGCCCTCCTGCCCCCACCTCCTAACCCTCTCCCTCCTACTTACTCGCGACATCTCCCCCAATCCTGGTTCCCCCCCACCACATCCCCACAGTCATCTTCCGCCCACACCCACTCCCCACCATTAACACTCGCAACCCCTGCAACCTTACACCCATTCCCCAAGCTGCTGCTCCCTCAATCCCCCTATCCAGTGCATTCTGGAATGCCCGCTCGGTACGCAATAAACTCTCATTCATCCACGATCTCTTCATCTCCAACAAACTCTCTTTCCTTGGCATCACCGAAACATGGCTCACCCCCTCCGACACAACCTCTCCGGCCTCCCTCTCCTACGGCAGACTCACTCTCTCCCACACCCCCACCCCAGCAGCACCCCAGTGGAGGTGTTGGCCTATTCCTGGCCAACAGCTGCTCCTTCATCTCTATTACGCCTCCCCCCTCTGTCCCCTCCCCTCCTTTGAGGTGCACTCCGTGCGTATCTTCTCCCCCTGCGACCTCCAACTGGCGGTCGTCTACCGCCCCCCAGGATCTTCATCTTCTTAAAATCACTTCACAAATTGGCTTCTCCACCTCCTCTCCTCCGACATCCCCACCATCATCATGGGTGACTTTAACATCCACATCGACACCGCCCACACCGCTGCCTCTAGACTCCCATCTCTAACCTCCTCCTTCAGCCTTTCCCAATGGACCTCCTTTGCCACACACAATGATGGCCATACACTAGACCTCATCTTCACCCACCTCTGTTCCCTCACCGACCTCGCAAACTCATCCCACCCCCTTTCTGACCACAACCTGCTGACCTTCTCCTCCCTCTCCCCCTCCAACCACGCTCCCCCCTCTCCGGAAACTCTACCATCCCTGCAGAAACCTTAAACTCATCGACTTCCACTCACTCTCCTCCTCCCTCCTCCCTCCCACCCATCCCCTACAGACTGTGAGCCCTCGTGGACAGGTTCCTCTGCCCTACTGTACCTGTATGATTCAAGTGTTGTCATTTTATGTTCTTGTCCTCGTCTGCTCTCACACATGTAAAGCGCCATGGAACCTAATGGTGCTATATAAATATTTAATAATTAGATTAATATATGCCCTTGGTCGTGAAGGACTGAGTTGATCTGAGACCCCATGGGACCCTGTTACAGTCAACAAATGCCTGGAGAGAATTTACGGTCCAAAAAGGTATATCTCCTTTTCAGCCAACAAAGTGATTTTGTGCTCCGATGCTTTTGAACTAAGAACTTGCTCAACTTTAAGGGTAGTCTATAGAAAATGCTCCTGCTTTTCTCTACCACTTAGAATACCAATGAACGTCTCCGAGAGCCGAGATTTTAAATTGCGCACACGCCACATCTACAGCCATTTTCCTTACGTCTTTTGCATCATCCCTGGTAGATCAATGCTGCCCGAACTTCTCTGCTGTGACTACCCCTTATTCTTTGTCCGCAGCATCACCTCACTATTGCTGCAGCATCCCTGCCTCCTGTGACCTCACTCCATTGCTGTCATGCCTCCCCCCAGTAAGCGTTGGATTATTAGATGGACCTCAATTTTAACTTTAAAAATTATCTTTTTCCTCCTAAGTTTGGGGTGCATCCTATAATCCTGTCAGGAGACTGTAGATAAGAAAGTGCAATAGGATTTTACATAACAAACACAGGGAAAGAAGACAGGAGCCAGTCCCTCCCCTGCTATAGTTGTGTTCATACTACCAATATAGAAGCATGCAAACAGTTGCCGCAGGATCCACGTGTATAATGTCAAGTTGAAGATATAGGAACCAGGAGAGACTGGTGGATTTAAACCTGCACTGCTGTCAAATGATGTAGATCCAGAGACAGCAATGGTATAATAAAATACATAGTGGTTTATTCGGCACGTGTCTCCAGTTCTTCCACAGAAAGTTCACCAATCCTGAGCGTCTTATACAACAAAATATACGGTATATATTTTTGTTTGCTCAGCTTTTTTGTACATGAATATTTTTTTTTGTATTATGAGTATTGAATTATGAGCCAGGCTATTGTTGTTTATATGAAAGTACCTCTGATATATTTCACAGGTGTAAGGTAATTGAGATTATGGTGACAGGGTTGTATGCTACTTAATGAAGCCACTGGCCATCACTCTGTATGTGGGAGCAGTAAAAGCATTTCATGCAAAACGGCCATTGCCCGCTTGTCTGCCCTACTTCCTCCCTATGGATTTTAACCCTTGTCTACAATAAAGAAGTTCCTTTTTATGGATGTGGAGTGTTGCTGATTTTCTCTATGGATAAATTGAAATCTTCATTTGGCAAGCACCTGTCCTAGACGCATGGTCTCCGGACTTGGGGGGAAGCCGGCTATCTCCGCGAGTGAATGCATTCACCTTGTGCCCACAATATGCATTCGGGCCAGGCAGCTTTTCCCTGCATTCACCCCCACTGAGATCGCATCCGACTCAGCAGCAATAAATTAACATGCTGCAGAGATGGGGCAGTGCAGGAACCAGCACCGCAGGTGAGATAACGCTGCATTCAAAAGAAGGACAGTGGGCATGAGATTTCTTGAAATCCCATCCACTGTGATTGTATTGTTGAATGCAGGCAGCATTTTGGATATAGCGGAAATACGCTGCATCCAAAACGCTGCTAATACTGATCATGTGCACACAGCCTTACAGGCCTGTCATGCCACTTTGCATTAATTATTATTATTTATTATTATAGCACCATTAATTCCTTGGCACATTACATGTGGAAAGGGTATACAAAGACAAGTACAAGGTACATGGACAACATATGGCACACAGGTGCAGAAGGAGAGAGGACACTGTCCACGAGGACTCACAAACTACGAGGGGACAGGTGATGATAGATTAGGAGAGGGTAGAGTTGGTTGTGCGGTGGTTTGGTGGACTGAAGCTCACAGTAGGTTGTAGGCTTGTCGGAAGAGGTGAGTCTTCAGGTTTCTTTTATATGTTTCCAGATTAGGTGAGAGCATTAATTCCCAAAAAGCAGCTGAAGGGTTAAAAAATTACTCAACAATACTTCTGAATCTGTAGAGGGGTGTGGTTTTTGAAATGTTATCACTTTTAGGGTTTTTTCCAATTCATAGGTTTCCCAAAGTCACTTTAAAACTCAGTAGGTCCATAAAAAAATACGTTTTGTAAATTTCCTTGCAAAAAATATAAAATAACTGCTTCTCACATCAACAAAATAAAAGAACATTTTACAAATAGTGAAGATGTAAAGCAGACAGGAGGTTATTTATTTACTATTTTGTGTGGTGTAATTATCTGGATTAAAGGGATAATCACTCAAAGTTTGAAAATTGCTAATTTTTAGGAATTTTTGATAAGTTTCTGAAATTTTTAGAATTAAACACAAAACATATTGATTTAAATTTACTATTATCATTAATTATAAAGAGTTATGAAAAAAATATCTCAAAATCAGTGGGATGTCACTGACAGAACTGACTCTGCTGAGCAGTCGTTCCAGGAGGTCTTTATCGTCTTTCCAACGTCTGAATAGCCAGCAGAACTCCTCAACTCTATGACTTCCAATAATCAAATTGTGGAACTTTGATTCAGCAGCAGCAAGTTTGTTAGGGTCATCATAAATGAGGTCAAGAGATGAGAAAAACGCCTCAATTTAGGAAAATGCCGGAGAATTCTTGGGCAAAAAAAAATGTTCAGGCCTGCTGATCTCCATACAGCAAAGACAAAACAATGCCCACTCATTGACTCTCACACCCAATAGATACAGAACGAAAGTGAAAGTACAACTTGCAGGAGGCAGAAAAAGTTGAAGACTTCTATTCCCGAAAACTTTATCATGGGCTCTAATGAGGCATTCAGAAGGACTAAATCCCTAGTATTGGGAGAATGTACTTGCTGCTGGAGTTTGATACAAGCCTGTATTTGCACGGTCAAGGCATTAACAGGATCCATAATAATGCCCCACCACACTTTAATGGGCTGGCTATACTTTTATGACTTTACCTACCTCAAATACGGGTAAAGGCAGAAGTCCCTAGCTGCACAACTAAAAACACCAACTTGGACATGGACATGGTTCCATGAAAAGCCATTGAAGGAGAAAGCAAAAATTAAAGCAAGAGACACCTCCAACTAATCTATCTGAGGATAGAGGAAGGGTGTTTGGAAACTAAGTAAGAAAACAAAGAGGTAAAACAACTGCTTAATGCCCAGCAGGCAAAATCCCTTTGTTTCAGGCCTGGATCGCCATATCAAACATCCACCAAAAACTATAGCCAGCAAAAAAGGCTGGTGCAAGGCTTGTATGAGTAGCCCCTCCCAAGCTACTATAGGATGGAGACAAAAAAGGAAAGCGAAAACCTGAATAACAGCAAAGAAAGGCAAGGAAAGCAAAGATTAAGAGAACCATCAGCAGTTGGACAGAGACTGACCAGACTGTGGCTTAGCCAGAAAGGAAATCGACCACGTACAAGAGGTAACCAGATCAAGTCCTGAAACTGAGGCATGACATTGTACACATGAGACATGTCACACAAGCAAAAAGCCCACATCATACAAATCATACTAGTACAGAGCATACATAAGACATGTCCCAGAAGCATAGTATGAACACTACTAGATACATCATACAAGCATTGCACACACGTCAGACATGTCACACAAGTAAAGAGCACACATAAAAAATGTCACACAAACACAGTACACACATTGTATTTTTGACACAAACACAGAAGGTATATCAAACACATCACCCAAGTATAGCCAGCAAATCAGACATGTCATACAAGTACAGTGCACATAACTATGTACACACATCAGACATGTCACACAAGCACCGTACACACATTGTATATTTGTCACTGTGAGAGTTCATTCACTCTATGGTGGGGTTACTCACTCTGCTAGGTAATCAAGATAATGAAAGGAAAACACTTCTCCATTTAAAAGTTCATATGTTTTTTTTGGTCCTCTATAAACCACGTTTCCAGAACATAAGATAGGATGAGCCTTTCTTCAGCTTTACTGCAACATAAACATACAACATACAGTCCGTTTAACTGCTAGATTGCCCACACAGGTTCCACTGAGCCTGATCAGTAGTCAGACACGGAATTAAAGTCAGTTTACCTTCCCAGGACGTATGGCAGTGTCCACACACTGATTCCAATCAGTGGACACACAGCACCTCTCTCAGAGACTGCTTCTCACAGAATGGCTACCTGGCTGCGATCTTTCTCCACATGTGAAGCACGCAGACTCCAATAAACACCCATGGGTTGAGGCATGTAACAAGTCAGACACACCCTTGTATCAACCTGACTTTGAATGCCTTAAAGAGGACCTGTCACCCCCCTGCTGCATGACAATCTAAATTCAACACTGAATGCAGCATGTCTGAGTTATTCAGGGAAGGGGTCCCCCATGTGTCTATGTACCCCGAGATATAGCCTTAGTAAAACTCACTGTTAAAAGCCATGAGGGCAGTCCCTGGTGCAGGAGCCAGCTCAATTGACAGATGCCATTCCCTCCCCCTCTGCCTGTCTGTGCCACCTCTTGCTGTGCTGTTTATGCTTTGTTCAGACAGCAGGGCAGGAATCTGGAGCTGACGTCAGGACAAATAATTTGCATGCTGTGTGAGGCAGGATGAGTGATAAAGAGGAGGAGGGCAGAGCTAGCATAGCAGAAGCAACACAGTGAGGCAGGGGGAGGGAATGGCCCCTATCAATCAAGCTGGCTCCTGCACCAGGGAATGCCCTCATGGTTTCTAACAGTGAGTTTTACTAAGGCTATTTCTTGGGGTACACAGCACACAGATACCTAGGGGACCCCCTTCCCTGAATGCAGCAGACATGCTGCATTTAGATTCCCATGCAGCAGGGGGGTGACAGGTACTCTTTAAAATCTTGAGACACTACAAGTCCCAGAGTTGACCTTCCCCATTTCCATTGCAGAAAACCACCACCTTGGTGATACATACTGGCCATTTACAATGCATCTAGTTGCACACAAACACAACACATATGTCAACACACATCACAAAAGTACAGGGCAAAAATCAGACATGTCATAGAAGTACAGTGCACATAGGCATGTACACACACAACAGGCATCTCACACAAGCACGACACTCAAATTAAAAAGTACAGGACACACACAGAAGATATGTAACAGGCACACTCAAATGCAAAATTATCACTACACAAATCACATCTTAGACAAGTTATTCACAGTTCTAGGAATATTTACCACTTCCAAGATTCATACAAAACAAGTTATGACTGACACACTTAAAGGGACTCTGTCAGGTAATTTTTCAGTAGAATACTAATAGTACTCTTGAATAGTGCTCAGGCAGACTTTTCAGAATGTGTAAAAATCATTACTGTATCCTCTGTAGTTCTCTTGCCATAAGCATCTTCACACCCAGCAGGCAGCTATCTTTAGCAGGAAAAGTAATTGACTGGACTAGTGAATAGTCCAGGTATGTAAATATTATTTAATTAACCACGCCTATCTAAGCTGGTATTCTGTCCCTCCCCTCTGTGCTGAAATCAGTCACTGAAACTCTTAGGCTTCTGCAGGCTCCTTCGGAGGGGAAGGTGGAGGGGGAGATAAGAGGGAAGAAGGTGTTTTGTCCTGCAATGTGTGTAAGAGATTTCTATGTGTTTATATGAGCTTTGTTTTTCCTACGTATATGTGATGTGTGTATCTGCTGTGCAAACGCACAAATGTTCTTATAAACACATAAAAATATCTCCAGCACACACTACACATACATCTCAGATACACACAATGAAGATGTCAGATGTGCAGTGGTAAAGACACACCTCCTTCCCCCTCCTTTCTCCCCTGGACTGTGCTTGCACATGGAGAACAGAACACACAACAGGATACAGACCCAGAGGAGGGCAGTGCACTGCAGTGATGTCACTCATACATGAACATTACTCGGGAGTGGGCAGCATAGAACTAAGTGATCACTCACTGTGACTGACAGATGGAATGAATCTTATTTGCAGTTTAAGAGGCTGGGGAGGGGAATATAAATTAAAAAATACATGAATAGAAAGAGTTTCAGATAAGAAAAGAGTTCAATTAGAAAATATCAGTTACATATAGATTTTTGACCTGACAGATTCCTTTTAATACACAGATAAAGTAAAGGTTGGAAAAACAGACTAAATGTATAATGTACTAGATACAAGTCTTTTTCGAAGACAATAAAGCTTACTACATACATCTGTTAAAAGGATCAAGTTTGCAGCAACAAACAATTGATGCCAGGCTAAATCTTTCCTAAAAATACTTAGTGCACAAGTTAAAGTTGTGTAAGATACAAAGACACTAATTTCACAAGTGATCATAATTAATAAAATTGATGTTGAGAAACTCACCAATTACATAAATGTTTACACTTTGGCTCCTGGATGACTCCATGTGGCGTCCCTTGTTATTAAAATTGTATGTACAGGTATAATTTCCATTGTTGGTTAGCTGTAAACTTGGAATTACATGAGAAAAATCATTGTGCAGTAGCCGGCCATCTTTATATATATTGTGACTTGCACGTACAAACCCGTGGCATGTTAAAACAAGACTCTCTCTTACGATATAAATTTGCAGATCTGGAACCTTCTTAAGAACAGGAGTAATCAGTGGATCTGAAATAATAATATAATATATTCCAATTATTATTTACAAACTAAGGCCTCTACATTATACAATGCCCTACTGTGCCTTCATGTGCCTCAGTTGTCATAGAAAGTCATGCAGTTTTTTTTTTCATTTTTGTTGGCTAATGCATATTGATCTGTATGTATTGCAACAACTATTGTTTGTTTAATATGATGTGATTTTATGTCTGCATGCATATTGTTCAGATGTCAACAAAGTTAAAAAAAAAGGGGTCCTCATTCAGAGACAGGATGTTCCTCCCCCTGCTCCCAGCGTGTACATTCTAGTGTGGAACTGGAAGCTGAAGGTCGCAGCAGATTTCTCTCTCTCTCTCCCAGAAACCAGATTGATCCTATTCTCATGTTGTAAGCTGGATGTTCTTAATTCTCAATAAATGAATATGTTGCTCGCTTTGGACATCACGCTGATTAACCCACTGCTAACAATTTTGGATTCAATATGAACAGAAAAAAATTATTAGATTGTCTAGCAAACATTTTATATTATAAATATTTTTCCCTTAAAGCACCATTCCAGCATTGTTTTTCAGTGCTGCAGTGGCACTTTAAAATGTAAACCTCCTGCTCCATTCTTTTACTTAGGCTAGGGTCACACTTGCAAAATTCTAAGTTCCCTGTGTTGTTTGCAGAAAACTTTACATTTTTTTCTCCCTCTGCAGCCTTCACGCAGGCTAAGTAGTGGAGAACGCGGCCCCTAGCAACCCGCTGTGTTCCCTGGATACCAGCTACACAGCGGGCTGCGGGGAATGCGATTTGCACCACGTACGCACCACGCACAGGGGTATGTGTCATGATGCGCTCCCCTGTGCGTGGTGCGAATCGCACTCCCCGCAGCCCGCTGTGTAGCTGGTATCCAGGGAACACTGACCTTGTACAAATGGAACAATGTGTCCATGATTTCACTGCAACCAGCAAATTGCCAGTGAAATTGCCTAGGAATATTGCCGCGTGTGACGGTACCTTTAGATTTAATATACAGGTATGAAGGTAGGTTAGGACCTAGTACAGGGGTCATGTCTCGACGTGGCTATTGGACGGTTCTACACATGACCATATGTACTAGCTAAGGTAACTTCATTTTTCATAGTTCACTAGTTGTAATATATTCACCTTTCAGCAGGCTCCATCTCTTACCGATGTCACTTGGAGCTCGCAGTGACATCTTGTGCCTGTAATGTCCTACTGTCTGGAAGTGAGAAGTTACTTCACAAGAACTCAATGCATCTCTATGAAAACCTGAATGTGGCTGCCATAGAGATGTATTGAAAAGTGACCTCTGCAGTACTCCATGGAACACTGAAGCACACTAGGTGGTCACTTTTGCCGGATCCTGACGGAGCTATGGAGATAGCGGGTGAAGCTTCAGGAAGGTGACTATAAGACAGGGGTCAGGGGGACTTGCATTAAAGGTGCAATAAAAAAATGCTGGAGTGGTGATTTAGGATACAAAATATTACGGTTTATCACAAAAAAATATGACCTCACTACTGAAGCCTGCTCCACTAAAACCTAATAACGATGTAAGGATCAGTTAGTGCAGTATATCAGTCAATAGTTGTATATTCTTGGGCATAAACAGCAATAAGGATATCTAATCTAGATGCAATGAGTGGCTGCAAAAGGAAGAAAAACACTGGGGTGTATTAACAATACTAAGTTTGTTTGTCACATATAAAGCATAGGTTAGTATAAAAAAAAAAAGAAAAGCGAAAAGGCACGAACAAAAGTATGGGATGAATCAATAACAAAACATACGACTACACCATACGACAGTGCTATAAAATAGTGAAATAAAGCATAGAACTGAACTTTATGATAACCAGTGATTTTGGGCACAAAACTAAATAAGACATCAGTAGGACAAAAGAAGGGTCACCATGTTCAATTTCTCACCCTATGGCAGTAGCAGACAGAATAGTATATGGCTGCATTATAGATTCTCCATGAAAGATGGTCAATGAACTGCTGATCAGATATACATACCCTCCACAGTGATAGAAACGGAAGGACTTGTATATGAAGAAATTCGCCTTCCAGAAATATTAAGCTCATACTGACACTTATAGTTCCCTGCATTTTCCAGAGACAAATTCGATACGATGTATGAAGACACTGTCTGGGGAGCCTCAGATTTGGGGATTTCAAGGTCATCTTTGATGAATTTTATGGAAATGACTGTTGAATCCTCAGGAAAAGAACATGTAATGTTGACAGTTTCCCCCTTAATGTAAACGGGAAGCTCTGGATCCAGAATGATGGAGGGAGCCTGTGGAATATCTGAAAATCAAAAATATTACATCAAATATGTAAGTTCTACCATTATTGTTGGAGTTGAGTAGCTGATCAGTTATGCAAATAAAAAATAGTGACTTATGTACAGCAGCTTTCCATTTCTTTTCAACCCAGATCTCTTATTGCTTCATGAATGGCTCTAGAAGTTATTTCCACTAACATAGGTATAGATGTAAGTAAGTACGACTATAGTACATTAGCCAAATCTTGACCCCATGACCAGTGGCACAGCTAGAGACCAATGGGCCCTGGTGCAAAATTTCTATATCCCTCCCCCCCATTCCCACAGCCTCCTTGCATGTTGGTCTCATGTATGAGCCCTTGTAGCTTTAACACCTTAGTAACGGCACACTGCATATATACGTCCTAAAAACAGGGTCCTTATTCTGTTAGGACGTGAAAACAAGTCATAACAGAATAAGCCCTGTAGCGTCCCCCAGTGGCCGAAAATCTCCGGGGTTTCAGCTACCGGGGGTAGCTGAGAGTCTGAAGATTAGCAATCAAGACGTTTTTTTTTTCCTTACCGGCCTTGTGATGACCGGTATATACCGTAAACCGGTATATACCGGTCATCACATGTTAACATATTAAATAATGATAAATAATAAATGATCCTATGAGAACATAAGTGTTTCCCTCCTTTCATTATGTAGTAATGTTCCCTTCCTGTACTATTGTGCCTTATCCTGGGCCCCTTCCAGGTAAATATGTCCCCTATCCGGGTATGTATGTCTCCGTCCTGATATACTCTATATGTCCCTATCCTGAGGCCATTCTAGTGTAAATGTCCCATAACATGGTATATACTAGTGTATCTCAATGAATTAAAATATAAAAAAATCAATGTAATATTGCCATGTTTCAGGGTGTTTCTGGGAGCCCTGAAAAACATTGACTAATAAACCAATATTGTATTCACCTTTGATGTCTCCTGGAATACGGCAGCACGGATTTTAACCTTTCATCCTCCCTACTTTCATTTTCTGACTGAAATAAAACTTGGGGTTTTATTGGCTGTAAGCCATAATCATCAACATTAACATAAATAAACACATGAAATAGATCACTGTTTGTAATGATTTTATATAATACATGTGTTTTCACTTTTTGTACTGAATTAGTGAAATAAATTAACTTTTTGCTGATATTCTAATTTATTGAGATGCACTAGTATGTCTCCCATCCTGAGCCCATCCCGATATATATGTTCCCATCCTTAGCCAATCCTAGTATATATGTCTCCCAACCTGGTACATACATTCCCCATTCTAGTATATGTGTCCCCATTCCTGGGCCCCTTCCAGATATATATGTTTCCTATCCTGGTATATGTGTCTTCCTTCCTGGTAGATATGTTCCCCATCCTAGGCAACAACCTGGTATATACTGTGCCCCATCCTAGGATCATTCTGGCATATACAGTATCAATTGAATCGCAACCAAAGTCCACCTCACTCTACTTAATGGGCTTCTGATTAGGTGATCACCTGTACCAAGTCTTATTTAAAGAGGGAAAGTATATAAAGCACTGCTGTGGTCTTCACAATCCTCTTGCAATAGGACGAGTTGAATGGCAAAACAAGTGCTAGGAATAGCCCAAAAGTAATTTGAATGAAAAAATAACTTTTATTCATGCCAAAGGAGTTGAAAAAAAAAGTGTTGAGTGAGGAAAAGAAGAGCTCCATTCTGGCTTTACTAGCAGAGGAATACAGCGAGTGTCATGGTGCCTCCATTCTTAAAATTTCGAAGACGCCAGTCCATTCCAACAAGGTCAAGCAGCAGACATTGGTGACAACAAAGCTACAGTCCGGCAGATGGATATATGTGTCCCCCTTCCTGGTATATATGTCCTCCATCCTAAGCCCCATCCTATTATATACGTCTCCCATCCTGGGACCATCCTGGTATATAATGTATATACCCCATCCTGTATATGGGCCTGGTCACTGTTGTGATCTCTGCAATTGCGATCATTACGCCCCTGACAGTAAGTTTTTCCGTCATATATGGTTACAACATGCTACTAAGGTTTGATGTACAATATTTAAGTATGGTATTTTTTTTAGATCTGAAAGCAATGAGTCACTGTACAATTGTCATGACACATAGTGGTGCCCGCTTATAGTCTTATTGCCACAGTCTGTTGTAACCCTTATGCCCACACTCCCGACCACAAACAAACATTGTATGAATAAAAATCCTGTCTAATGGTAGAAAAATACATACCGACTACAGTGATGGAAACAGACCGACTTCTTTTAGATAATACTTGTCTTTCATGCATGTTACTTATGTAGTCACATGAATAATTTCCAGTATTTTCCAGGGATAAGGTAGATATATATAATAAGGTATTTGGTGATGTTTGAAATTTCTGATCATCTTTGAAATATTGAATGAGAACAAACTTAAAATGATTAGGTGGCACACATGTAATGCTGATAGACTCCCCTCGTATATAGATAGGTGACATAGGGTTCAAATCAACGGCAGGTGATTGGGGGACGTCTAAGAGAAAAAGTGCAAAACTTAAGATCATCATTGTAGAAATAATACAAGTACCATATGAAATCTTTTCTTAATATTTCTTATGATTCCAAGACAAATCTCTGATGTATTCTGTTCTATGATATGTAAATACCAAGAACAATCATGGAGATAGGTGGACTTTTATGGGAAGAATTGTATCTTCCAGAGTAATTACAATAGTACTGACACGTGCAACTTCCTGCATTCTCCTGAGATAAATTACGGTAGTTATTACGACAAATGTGGACATCTTCTTGGGTGTTTGAATTAGGGTCCTTTCACATCAGCGTTTTTTTCAAATCGTGGCAGATGCGGTGAAAAAACCGCATCTGCCGCGATTACCGCATACCGGCTGCACTTGCGGCACGGTTGCGGCGCGGTTGCGGTAAACGCCATACAAGGTATAGGCAGACTTGCGGCAGGTGCGGCAAGTGCGGTTTTGGCACTTGCGGCAGGTGCCGCCACGAAAAAAAATGCTGTCAGCCGTGGTTTTTTTAGCTGCCACACCTTCCGCAAGTGCCAAAACCGCACTTGCCGCACCTGCCGCAAGTCCGCCTATACCTTGTATGGCGTTTACCGCAACCGCGCCGCAACCGTGCCGCAAGTGCAGCCGGTATGCGGTAATCGCGGCAGATGCGGTTTTTTTCACCGCATCTGCCGCGATTTGAAAAAAACGCTGATGTGACAGGGCCCTTACTTGGTTATTTTTGAAATACTGGATGCTGATTGCTGTAGGCTCCTTGGGAAGGGAACATGTAAAGCTCACAGTTTCCTCCTTTAGATAAACAGGTTTCTTAGGTATCAAAATTACAAATGGTGTCTGAGGGATAGGCCGGCTTCACACCACGGTTAAATCTGATCCGGGGCTGTCAGGGGTGAACCTCACAGCCCCAGATCAGATTTCGGCCCCATAGTATGCTATGGGGCTGGATGGATGGAGATAGCTGCCATCCGGCTTCCATCTGTTTGGGAGGATCCGGGTGTATTCGGATTTTCCTCCCGGACACAAAAACGTTGCATGCAACATTTTTGTGTTCGGGGGGAAAAATCTGAGACACTTGGAACCTCCCGGTCCAGTGCGATCCAGCGCCCCATAACATGGGGGTCTATGGCTACGGGTCACACGGGAGCCGGACGCCGAGTGCTGTCCCCTGCTGACAGTTTCTGACCGCGGCTAGTGGCCCGCTAGCCACGATCTTGATTTATCAGCAGCTGCGGCTGCTATAAAAAGAATCCGGCTGGACACCGGACCAAAGGACATATTTGGCCCTCCGATTCTGTGTCCAGATCAGGTCCGGGCTGTCCGATTCACATCGGACAGCCCCGGACCTGATGCTGCTGTGGTGTGAACCCGGCCATATCTGTCAATTAGACACATTCAATTGACAATTAAGGGGCTTCTCATCGTGGTCATATATCTTTTTATATCTTTTTATTTTGTAGTACAAAAGGCAGATATAGTATAAACATGTCCTAGAGGAGATTTACTTAAAGGGAATCTGTCAGTAGGATCAACCCACCTAAGCTGTTTACATGTATAGAAAATGTAATAAAATGATACTTTGATATCTGCAATCTGATATCTTAATCCAGAGAAATTTCTATTTTTCTTAATATATAAATGACCCAATAAGATGTCTGGGCCGGAAATAGAGCTCCCTGTAAATCTGACTTCAGAGCTTATTATAAATGAAAGAGGATGTTACCTGTATGAGACATGTAATGACTGACAATCTGCTCACCTCATCTCACTGTGAGCGGAGTATGATTATAATTAACACAGTACAGCATAGCTGAGCTTTGCATCATTACCAATACATCTACAGTTCTCCTTTCATAGTTGTAATCAAGCCCAGCTCTGCAACAGAACTGAAAGTACTAACCCCTTTACAGCTTCTATCTAACAGACAGGCAGTGTGTGTCTATGTATTATTGTGGTGTTGGTAGGTATGAGGGGTGCAGCTGATACTGGTGGTGTTGATGGGGGGGGGGGGCAGCACTATGAGAAAAGAGCAGTAGTTGCAGATGTCACACTGCTTCCGGTTCCGCTCATTAAACCTTATGAATATTCCCCTGCTTTTTCCACCAACCCTCTGTAACAGTGTCTGTGATTGGTTGCAGTCAGACTGTGCTCCACCCTCTGTGCTGGCATCTGAGATTGGTTGCCCAGCTTCACACTAATGTCCCACTCCCCAGAGTCTAAAAATAAATAAATAATTGAAAATAAAAATAAATTGGCATGGTGTTCCCAGTATTTTTGATAGCTAGCTAAGGTGAAGATGACAACTTCAGCTGGCAGGCCGCCAGCTGTGTGCGTATCTAAATATGTGGGACCTGATTTTTAAATGATTTTAAATTATTAATAATAATAACAATAATAATAATAATAATAACCAGCATAGGATCCCCCGAATTTTGATACTCAGCCAAGATAAAGCACACAGCTGGGGGCTGGTATTCTCAGCCTGAGTAGACCCAAGTGTGTGTTTCTGCCAGGAAATGCAGTTTTGGTGCAGAAATTTCTGCAAACAAATACTCAGTATATGCATATAGCCTAATCTGGTAATCTGGAATAATTGAATTTAATGCTGAATTAGTGTAATTGAGTTCAATAAATTCACATGAGGTGAGTTCATTCAGTTTACCGATTTACCCTCAGGTGAGTTCACCTGTAGTCACAGCTGGGTTACCATGGGAACTGCACAGCTGTGACCTGAGGTGAACTCACTGACATCACCACTCTCACAGCTGCTGCTATGTCAGTGTGTTCCTGAGGCTGCAGTGATCAGTCACATTTTCTAATGTGACCAGGCACTGTGACCTCAGGATGTAGCAGAGTTGTGTTCATCGTGGGACATCATGTCTTTGGATTACGTTGGGTCAGGGGGTTTTGGGGTTAATAAAGAGAAATAGGGTGTTTTTTTTAATTTTTTTTTTCCTGTGTTTGCATTTGATTTGTTCTTACTTACATAATTAGTAATTATTAATGATCAATAACTATGATCCTCACCAGGCTGCTAATACCAGATCCCGGCTGTGCACTTTATTTTGGCCAGGTATCAAAACTGAGGGTGATCGCACACTTTAAAAAAAAAATTATTTATTTAAATAATTTAAAATTAAAATGGCATGGGGTCCCCCATATTTTCATTTCCAGCCAAATGTAAAGCACAAAGCGGGCCCCATGCCATTTTCTTTTTCAATTATTAATATTTACACTCCAGATACACAGACACTACTCTGAAGCTGGGCAACTACTCGAAAGGACGAAGGGTAAGGGCGCAGTCTGACTGCAACCAGTCACAGACACTGTCACAGAGGGTGGGTCGGGGAAGCAGGGAAATATTCATAAGGGTTAATGAGCGGACCTGGAAACAGTGTGGGAGTAGTGTGGAAACTTGGTAAGAATGATTTAACTGCTTAATCCTCATTTTGCTTCCTTTTGCAGCCCCTTAGCCAGTATGTTATAGCGCTAAAATTAGGATACCCATAGACTTATATGGGGTTTGGGCTCTGGGCTAAAGTTTAGGTCAAGTCTGGTCATGAACCAAACTTTTTTTTTTAAGCTCAGCCGGATCTGGCGAACCCAAACATCTGTGTGTCGGTCATGTCTACTTAACAGGTTTGAACTCTACTGACAGATTCCCTTTAAGGTACCGTCACACGGGGAGATATCGCCGGCGATGTTGCCGGCAACCGAGGGGCGTGGCCAGGTTGCGGCGACATCGCCGGCGAATTGCCGCGTGTGACAGGGCGATAATCAGGCGATGAATCGCCTGAGTCACATCGCCAGGTTTCCCAACCATGTTGGGAAACCTGGCGATGTTGCTCAGGCGATTCTGCCTGATCGCCCTGTGTAACGCGGCAACCCGCAATGTTATGGGCGATTCCGCCTATCTACAACATTGCGGGTTATCGCTCGCTGGGTTGCTGGGCAACCCAGCAAGCGATAGCCGCGGCAACTAGCCGGCGACATCGCCGGTAAGTTGCTCAGTGTGACATCTCACCGGCGATGTTGTCAGGGATGCGCGCTCCCGCGATCCCCGGCAATATCGCCGGCGATATGTCCCTGTGTGACGGTACCTTAAAAGGGAGTCTGTCAGCACAAAAGCCCTGGTCAAACCAAGTATTGGTACTTGGTGCCCCCTTGTCGTGGAAAAAATGAAACATATCTTTGCCACCTGCTTAATTTTCCTCCATCTTCAACTCTGCTTCTTTGTTTTGCATCTGTGACTTTTTAGAGCCAGCGAAAGATGGAGATATTTAGAAAACGAGTAGGTAGAAGGGTGCATTAAAAGCACCGAGCGCTTGTGCTTGGTTTGAATAGTGACTGTGTGCTAGCAGACTCAGTTTAAATTGTTTCAGCATGTTCATTTTTTTCTGTCACTTGTAGTACTATTTAATATTTATATGTCATTTGTAGCACTATTGAATATTCATTATGGGATTAATACTATTGAACACTGTCTATACTGTATAAAGCTGGTTTCACACCAGCATTTGTTTAAATTTGGCAGAAATCTGGTTTGTGATCAGAGAGTGGATCCAACAGAGATCCGGTATACCGACCGGCTGCATCCGTTTTTATGGCAAACACCATATCTGGTTAGATGCGGGTTTTGCTGCAAAAATATTTATTTAAAATAACGCTGGTGTGAAACCAGCCTAAATTGATGCACTGTTGATATCTAAAATCATATATTTATCATAAACCTGCAAAATCAGAAACAAGAAAACTATTTAAAAATTAAGGTGCACAGATAACGGGGGTGGGTGGGGGGGGGGGGGGGAGTACCCTGCCGTACTAGCTCTGCTTCAGCATATATTATGACCTAATGGAATATACACTATATCGGCTTCCTAATTATCTCATCTGAGAAACGCATTGAAGAACTGTGAGGGTTCCTTTACACGCTGCAACTATCACCGGCGATCGATGGGCAACCGAACGTGAGCGTGCACGTTTTTGACGATTGCCTCCGATCGCCGATGCCGCATGTACATGCTGCAATTGCACCCTCAACCCAAGGGTACATGTCACCACGGAAGTTGCCTCAGAAACTGCGGGAAACATCCGGTTGACTCCTGACGCCGCTTCACATGCCGCAATCCCCAAAGGAATGTGGGCATACATGATCTGCGCCGCAAGAACATAGGCGTGACAGACTTGTGTATTCCGCACCCAAAACATGTTGATTAGACAACGTAATAGCGTCATGATTGGCCAGCCTGCGCAGGAAGGCTGGCTAATACATGACGCCATTGCAATTGTGTAGTGTGAATGGACAGCTCTTCAAATATGGTGCCCTGTGAAGGGTCAGCCAATGGAAAAACAGTAGCCCCCACCAATCATTGCTGATGGGGCACGGTATCCAGCACACTGTGCCACGCCTCTGAGAAATCACTAGCCGATTCCATCCCTATCGCCCGTTCACACGCCAAAACCAGGGCAATTCACCTTCAGGGTTGCCTCTGGTTTTTGAACACTGCTCTGACACTGCAACCGGAAGCAACTTTACAAATCACCATCGCGTTCCACAATTACATGCTGCAATTTCGTAGCAATCTCAGGGCAATGGTGACGGAACTCCCGATTGCCTCTCAGTTGCTGTAGTTGTGATACCTTTTAATGGCTAACAAAAATAAAATAAATGATGTTATAAGGCGAGCTTTCGAGACGACTCAGGTCTCTTCATCAGGCATGGTATGACAAGATATTGAATGAAACTCAAAATATATACATGCACAACTAAAAATGATTGGATATTTGACTCAATAAACATTACAGGGACTGGACATTTGGCAAAATAAACAAACAGCCTCGGAGATGATCTTCAAACAGACAGGCTCAGAGGTAATAAACTCTTTAGGACACTAAATTATAAGAAAACCTGGTGTCCAAGATTTCCATGTCTTTGAACAACATTGTTTATATGTGGTAATGAGCCATAAAACCATCAACAATGTTCAGCCCGTTCTGTATACAATTGAAGCTTCTAATTAGCTTGGATTCACAGACTCTTCTGTGTTTTTGGGATTTGAAATTACCTCTCAACATTGACAATATGAGAGGTAAATGTCCAGTCCCTGTAATGTTTATTGAGTCAAATATCCAATCATTTTTAGTTGTGCATGTATATATTTTGAGTTTCATTCAATATCTTGTCATACCATGCCTGATGAAGAGACCTGAGTCGTCTCGAAAGCTGCCTTATAACATCATTTATTTTATTTTTGTTAGCCATTAAAAGGTATCACAACTACAAGATTTGTATCTTGTTTCTCCCACTGAGAGCAATCAACATTTTCTCAACTGGCTAACACGGTACCAAACCTTTTTCCTCTCAGTTGCTACACTGTAGTTGCGGTGTGTAAAGGTACCCTGAAAGGGCACCATGGTCTTTCTGGGATAAGTACTAACCTACTGTCTCTCTCCCCATTGCCCTGTAGAATGTAAGCCCACAACGGCAGGGTGCTCTCTCTCCTCTGTACCAGTCTGTCACTTAGTTTGTTCATTGTATTTTTAACTTGTTTGTATGTAACCCCTTCTCATGTACAGCACCATGGAATCAATGGTGCTCTATAAATAAATAATAATTCTTAATACCTACAATACCTATTGGCCATTCTTAAGCTGTCTATGATAAATGTGGCAAAATAAACTGCCAAACAAATTCAAGTCAATTTATCTGCACGTGCACTCTGTATCAAGTCACTGCTAATCATGAAACATTAAGGACTATTAAAATGAACCTGTCACCTAGTTAAATCCCCCCAGGCTATCACTACCTGTCCCTGCACCTTCCTATTGCTATTCTAACTATCCCTCTCACTCCTAAATGTGTGGTGTGAATGTGTTTTAAAAGGGTTTCATAACTTACTGCCTCCTATGATAATGAAGTGGGGGCTACTGTTATTAGCCCCCCTGGGCATCCTCCCTTAGCTTCTTCTCCCCGCCTCCTCTTGTTCTAGGTCTGCCCTCCCCTTCTCCTGCTCTGTGTGATGTCAGGAGCAGAAGAGGAGGGCAGACCCAGTAGAAGAGGAAGCGGTGGCAGACACATAGAGGGGAAAGAACATACAAGGAGGAGGCTGGAGGACTGTGCCAGCAGCCAGGCCCTCTCAATAAGATCCCACCCAGGCGACCTCTTAACTGTAAGGTTTCTAACGTCTTTTTTAAAACTTACAGGGGAGCTAAAGACATGGGGGACCCCTTCCCTGAATGCAACAGAAATGCTGCATTCAGTTTGCCAAGCACCAGGGGGGTGACAGGTCCTCTTTAAGGTGACAGTCGATGGAAGTGGGGGCATCATTGCTTTGTATTAGGGTGCGGACCCCCGCTGTCAGGTGGGGTGCAGTTCCCAGGGACCAATAGCCTTTGTTTTTAAATTATTTTGGTGTGTGGAATCTTCAATTTTTCGGTTAATCCATTATTGTATATTTAGTTGCTAACTACACTAATTTATTGTATTGTAGTGAGCTCTGTTTTTCTGACTGCAACTAGCAGGGACAGTGATGGCAGCTGTAGGGTTATTTGACGGTGTGTAGGGGCAACATGTTGTACCTTTAGGATGCTGATGTAGCACCCCAGGGTATGGGAACTCGGATGTCCGGGTCTCTCACTGTCCAATCGGGGAATGTCGCAACTGGCTTGCACAGACCCGTGGCCCCGGGGGACAGCCTAAAAGAAGGGGTTTTTGTATTTACAAGGGATAAAAGTCTCATGACGCCACCTGTGGAACCTGGTGACTAGACACCAGCGCCGCCACAGTTCTCCGGAGGGTGGTGGTATTGCAGCTAGAGTGGAGTAGCTTCCTTCAGGTGAAGCTGGGCCTCCGGGGCAGTGATAACCGATGCCAGGACGGTGTAAGCTGATGAGAAAAGTCAATAGTAGCAGGACAGAAACACTGTGGCAATTCACTCTTCCCAGGTACTTTACTTGAAAAACTGGTCAAGATGATGACACAGCTCACAGTTCTCCGGACGGCCGCACGGGTAGTCGCAGCAGAATGCAGAATCTGTGGAAGTCTCTGGTGGTACCTTCTCGGATCTAACCCTTGTCCTGTTCTTTCTCTCTCTTCTCAATGCCTGCTCAGCTAGCAGTGTTACGTTCCAGGGGATGAACACCCTGAGAACGTCTTCGGAGCCGGGACGAGTACGGTCGGAGGATGAACACTCCAGGCCGCGTTATCAGACCCGTGCACTCCGGGTGAACAAATCAGGACCTCTCTGTCTGGGCTACCTCTCTCTCTAGCCTTCTCTTGAAGCCCCCTTTCTCTCGCGGGTAAGCTCCCGTTCTCCGTCTTTCCTCGGGGAAAACACTCCTGAAGACTCCCCATGCGTCCTCCCTGCTCTCCTTGCAACTCCAACTCTCGAACCTTTTGGGACCTCCCCCGGTTGCCTAGGTGGGTGTGTGTGAGCCTGGGATCAAATCCTTCCACAGTGTTCTGCATTCTACTTGCGACAGGGATGTCATGCTCATTTTTGGGTACTGTACCCCACTTGTGATGCCTGACCAGTGGGATGCCACACTGACTTCCGCTGCCAGGTAGGGGCCAGAAGGGCATTTATTAGCCGAGGTCTACTCCCACCTATTGTCTGTTCACCTTAATTTTTAAATAGTGTTTTCTTGTTTGTAATTTTGCAGTTCAATAATAAATATATGATTTTAGTGATATTATGTCATTCTTAACTTATGGGCCCTAATGGGTTATTATATATGTTGAAATCTACTATTAAATATTTATAACATTATTTGTAGTAGTATTGATTGTTATTTATGCCATCTGTAATGTTATTGGATGCCTCTCATGTCACATATAGTACACCCATGCTTAGCTCCTTATGGTCCAAACATCAGGCATCTAAGCATTTAATGAGATTGCTTAGCTCCATATATTGTTTTTTTTATTATAATGATGCATTACTTTGTGCTCAAATAAGTGCTTTTTATTTACTAACCCAAGACTTACTTACTTGTAACAATTACTGGAGCACTCTGTGAATGGGCTGATAGTTCTCTTCCATGTTTAATAACCGAGTATCCACAAGAATAATCTCCATTATGATGTATAGTAGATACTTTTATTGTGCATTTACATTCCCTTTCACATGTGTGAATGCTTAGTCCAGATCTGTAAACCTTGATGTATTTCAGATTGTCTTCAAGATGATGAGGCACAGAGCATATGATTGAGACCTCTTCTCCTGTGACATACACTGGGTACAACGGTTCTAGTGTAATCGAAGGAATTGGAGGTGGCTCTGTTAAATAGACACATGATAGAAATTAGCACACAAGAGTTAACATATATATATATATATATATATATGAAGTCAGTCCTTTTACAGTAAGAACAGATGGTATTGTATAGATCTAGCAAAGGTTGTCTTTACACATCTAATAGCGCTGGGATATCTCAGCACATAAAAGTGTGATTCACCACCAAATCTGGCATCAATTAATGATCTGACAGGCACAGCTCAATTGGTTTGGTTTCTTTCTCCTCTCCAAATTATTAGAAAATTTCCCCTCTCCCAGTTATTTCCTGCATTACATGGTCAATGAAATCTAATCTCACAGCAGACATTCTGGAGAGCAGATCTGACCTTTGTGGCTTCTCAGGCTCACTGCGCCTTGCTTATCTAAGGCTAGGGTCACATTTAAAACAAGAATTGCATTCACCGCATCCGGGTCCGGATGCGGTGAACGCAATGCCGGGCACACACATTTTTTTACAAAAATGTGTGCAGAATACCGCACTGCAGTTGCCGGATGGCTCAGGATGTGTAATCCTGAGCCATCCGGCAACTGCATAGTTTGCTGATCCCGGCTATTGCCGGGATAAGCAAACTGTCCTATGTCTATTAAAGTGTTAAATTTAGTGCCTAAAGGAATGTTTCATGTCTGTAGGGGGGCTTAGACCCCCCTATAGACCGGCCGCCCACTCTGCTGGGCTTCTACTGTAAAGTCCACATTGCACGGGCTCCTCTGAGCTCCATGCATGTTCCCCTACCTCCCACCCCCCGTATCTGTACAGAGGGGTGCCTGCACCCCTCTGTTAGAATTATCCCTAAATGTGGCATCAACAGATTACAGTAATAAAGGTCTATAGTTACGGCATTCTTCATGTTCTTTCACGATCCCTCTATGGGCGGGGCTTTGTTCTTCTGGCGCCGCCCATGGAATGATGATGCCCGCCTCCTCTGGCCTTCACCCTGTGTTTTCAGGGCGGCCGCGTCATGAAAGGGGCGTGACTACGTTCGCGTCATTCCGCCTGCGCACAGATCACATATGGGAGTGTATGGGTGCGCACGGTCATGCGCTGTCAAGCGCAGCACCGTGCGCTCCCATTATAAAGATAGGAGCTCGCGGCCGCTACCGTCACATTGCGGACCCCTCCGCAGAACGCTGCGGAGGGGTCCGCAAATGTGAACCCAGCCTTACTTATGTTGGCTGTGGCCTTTGTTTTTCTTCTTTAATAAAAAGGATACATATGAGCAAAATATGTTCCAGTTGTGATGTTTATTTTGTTTTACGTGAAAATATTTTAAGTAAAAAAAACAAACAAAAAAAACAGGCTTTCCTTGCATTATTTTAAGAGATACAATAACAATATTTTTAAGGGTGATTATGGAGTGAATTGAGTCTAAAAAGGAAATCTGTAATGTTTTCACAGGCCACATCATGAAAGGTATATTGTTGATGCGCCGCCAACTAACATATTTAAGGGACAGTGACATATTGATCTTATCACGGGTCTGAGCCTTCAGGGGACCCCCAAAAAATTGCAAATAGCTCATGCACTCGTTGTGCTGATGGCTCATGCCTCGGCCTAATAAGCAATATTACCGGAGGGTAGTCATTGTTTTGAGTAGGGTCAAACGCGGGTATGGTCATCCTGGTATAGGCGTATAATTTATTGGGATGACAGCATAACTGAGCATACAGCCTCTGAAAATGGCCACGAGAGCTACGCTGAAGGAGGAGCTGATGGACCACGTTTGTCAACGCCTCTTCGGAACAGGAATATTTGGGTGTGGTGTCCCATATCGTCTGGAAATGACACAATGCAATAACACCTGCTCTGAGGTGTTTAGGGTCAGGTTAATCTCTATTCTATAAGCGGATGAACATGTATACTGCTTACTCAGGGGATATATGGTCATCTCAGTCACCACATATGTCCATGTGAAATTGCCTCCAAAGAGGCCTGATTGGCACTCATCATTTGAAACCCAATTGCCACACATTGCAGTCAATTTTCTAGCAAATTTCTTATTACTAATTCTCATTACCTAAAGTGCTGGCAGCCTTGAAATTATTTCAGAAAATGAAGCATTTCTGCCAGAGAGAAAATTGGACATAATTTCACACATAACCCTTAAAATGGGCCAGATAAAATTGTTCAAATCCAGGGATGGTGTATGTACAGTCCGCGCTGCTTGAAAATAATCACTCCAAAGTCTTGAATAAAAGACCCCCCTTCTTTATTTTCCACCTACGCGTTTCGATGCTACTCATCAGCGCATTCTCTTTTGTAGATAAAATTGTTGGCACCTTTCTAAAATTGTGGGTAAACAATTTTTTTCATGCATGTGATGCTCATTTAAACTCACTTGTTTCAAGTAACAGATGTGGCGAATATGAAAAGCACAACTCAAACCAGATAAAAAGGGGAGATGTTGACTCAATATTTCCATGGTGTGTCTGTGTGTGCCACACTATGCTCAGAGAACAGAAAGAGGATAATTGTCTGAGTACTTGAGCCAAAATTGTTGAAAAATATCAACAATCTCAAAGTTACAAGTCCATTTCCAGAGACCTTGATGTTCCTTTGTCCATGGTGTGCAATGTAATCAAGCAGTTTACATCCCATGGCAGTGTAGCTAACCTCTCTGGACATGGGCAGCAGAGAAAAATTGAGGAGAGATTGCAATACAGGATAGAGGGTAAATAAGCAGCCCCAATATGTTTCAAAGAATTTCAAGATATCCTGCAGACTCAGGGTGTATCAGTGTCAGTTCAAACGCTTCTACATCTAAATGAAATTAAATGCTATGGCAGGAGACCCAGAAGGACCCCACTGCTGACTCAGAGACATTTACCTTTCTAATGTTAAAGGAAAATCCAGCTCACCTGTACCTTTTGTGCGTGGCAGCAATCCAACGGTTTAATCCAAGAGTAAGGCAGAAAAATGCAGCACCGCGGGTAAAAGTTCCAAAACCTTTATTCCAACATGATTAAAAGCAGGGATTACAGGAAAACAAAGGCATTTTTTCAGAGCGGAATCACCATAGAGCCAGTTCTATGGTGATCCCACTCGGAAAGATGCCTGTTTTTTCCTGTAATCCCTGCTTTTAATCATGTTGGAATAAAGGTTTTGGAGCTTCTACTGCTGTTTGCGAAAATGTTTGTGAATAAGCCAAAATAATTTTGGGAAAGTGTCTCATGGACAGATGACACCAAGATAGAGATTTGTTTTTCACAGCATATCATTCTACTGTTTACCAAAAATGGAATGAGGCCTACAAAGAAAAGAACACAGAACCTACAGTCAAACATGGTGGAGGTGCAAAGATGTTTTGGAGTTATTTTGCTTCCTTTGGTACTGGGACTGTGTGCAAGGAATCATGAAATCTGAAGATTACAAAAAGATTTTGGGTTGCAATTTAGTGGCCAGTGTCAGAAAGCTGGGTTTGTGTCTTAGGTCATGGGTCTTCTAGCAGAACAATGACCCCAAACATACTTCAAAAACATCCAGAAATTGATCAAAAGAAAACACTGGGAGTTCTGGATTGGCAGCAATGATTTGGGATCTTAACACCTGTGGAGAGATCTTAAAATTGCTGTTGGGAGAAGGCACCCTTCACAAATGAGAGGCCTGTAGCAGTTTCCAAAATGAGTGGTCCAAAATTCCAGTTGAGAGGTGTTATTGATTCATAAATGTGTTCAACCAAATATCACATTGAGGGGGCCAAAAATGTGGCGTAGTTGCAATAATTTTCTAAGAAAAATACTTCACTTTCGGGAACAATTTCAAGGGTGCCAACACTCTTTGCCATGATTATATATAGCATAGGAGGGTTGGTCTTACTAACAGATTCCCTTGAAATGTATTGTTTATATCATATATTGTGCATTACCTGTTGTGATGATTGTAACTTCATTGCTGGACTCGGAATCTATGGTTCGACCACTGACTTCTGCAAAGTACTTGCAGGTGAATTTACCAGTGGTTAGAGTGTCCATTGGAAATGTAACAAACGTGTTTCTCTTTTGGGTATTAGTCACAGGAAATGGATCTCCATTTCTGTAAAACTGAACTTTAGTTACTGTGAAACCCGCAGGGAGAGTATATGTCAGGTTGACAAGCTCATTCTTTATGAACACTGAATATCCTGAGCTCAGAGTTAGGTAAGGAGCTGCCGGCACATCTGTAATGACATTTTTTTGTTACAAATCGTAAAATGTTATTTAAAACGAGTACACTGCACATGAGACATTAACAGTTTTACAATAAAAGAATTTACTTGTTATATTGACTGTTACATGCTTGCTTGGAGATGAGCTAAGGCTTCGTCCATTTATTTCTATCCAATATTTACAGTAATATTTGCCTGGAGCCTCTTTAGCTGATGCAGAAATCATATATTCACTCTTCGCTGCTATCTCTTCATGGATCTCTTTTTCTTCCTTGTAAATCTTGATTACGTTTGCTGCTGTACCATTAGGAGGTTCACATACTAAACATATGGATTCCTTAGTCGTATATACAGGAAATGAAGGCTTCAGCATGATGGCAGGGGGCTGCGGAGTGTCTGTAGCAGATACACGGGGTACAAAGTACATGATTAGGGTGACTTGCTTGTTGAATTCTAGAATTCTCTCTGTTCTTATGTTAACTACCCTTATACAGGGGGTGTGAAAACTATTCAGACCCCTTTAAATATTTCACTCTTTTTCATTGCAGCCATTTGCTAAATTCAAAACATTTGTTTTTTCTTATTAATGTACACTCTACACCCCATCTTGACTGAAAAAACCCCAGAAATGTAGATATTTTTGCAAATTTATTAAAAAAGAAAAACTGAAATATGACATGGTCATAAGTATTCAGAGCCTTTGCTCAGACACTCATATTTAAGTCACATGTTGTCCATTTCCTTGTGATCCTCCTTGAGTTGGTTCTACTCTTTCATTGCAGTTCAGCTGTCACACACCCACAGCACCCAACCCGGGGCCCGGGAATCTAGGCGGCAAGGGATGGTGGGGTTTAGAGGAAAGTGGGTGGGAAGGTAGGTCAGGTGGTAGACCAGAACAAAAAGGAGGAACACTGGGAGGAGTTAACCAGTAGGCCGAGGTAGGCTGAGAAGTAAAGACAGAAGTGACACTTCCCCGGTGGTATAGGGCTCCCTGGAGACGCAGAATCCACAGCGGCACAGATCCATGGAGAGAAAGCTCATCCATAGCTCGCAGCCCACGGAGAAGTGAGGAAAGAGACCGGACTGATACCACCGGGTCCGAGGAGTACGGCAGCATAGCCTGGCTGCAGGAGGAGAAGTTTCCTTGGAAGTATCTGGAAAGCCACACGGGTGGGAAAGAGCCGGTGATCCCTTGCAAGACAGGGACACCCAAACTAGGCTAACACCAGAGTGTCGGCTCTGAGGGGGACTGCTGCTACACGTCGGCTCCCCAGACAAACCGGCAGATCAGTGTTCCTACTACAGGGTTGGAGGCTCACGAACAGCCAGGAGGACCCGGCTTACCGCCTATACACATAGGGGGAAGCTACACAAAAGGGACCGAGTTGCCGCCATACAACCCACTAGGAAGGATAGAGAGAACAAGCCGGAAAGGTTAATAGGAAGTGTGAGGGGTCTCAGAGCGACAGCCTGACTGCAGAGGATTAAGAGTTACCGGAGTTAACTGTACTGAGAAGTGAACTGTTGTGAACTGTTTGAACTGAAGAACTTGTGCGTAAACCCGGTGAACCCTGCTTCAGTCTCCCGTGTCTGATTCCAGGTATACAGAACTGTATTGCACCATTTACCCTGTCAGGAGCAGCCCCGACCCGCGGCGGGCTCATCCACCTTGCTGCAGCATCCATCCATCCTCTGGACAGAAGTACACTGCAGCGGTGGTCCCTCTAATGACCACAACCCGTGGGTGGCATCACGACAAACAATATCCCTTGTAAATACCCCTTTTACTTGCGGAAACCGGGACACGGTCCAGACGAAGACCGCCGTGATCTCCACAGCAGTAACCCGGTCCGGTACCGAGTGCCTGTCCCAGTGGGCTCCACACCCACAGTGCTGTAGGTTACTCGGAACCGGGCTTTAATACTTCTGGAGAGTCACAGGGGTCAAGACCCGGCTCCGTGACCCTGGGAATCAAATAAAAGTTCAGGGATTAAGGGCCCCTTTACACACGGCTACATTTCTTGGGTGGCTACAGGTAACTTACTGGTTGCAGTGAAATCATGGAGAGATTATTCCATTTGTACACAGCAACAAGATAGAACCTTGTCTCCATGATTTCACTGCAACCAGTAAGTTACCTGTAGCCACCCAAGAAATGTAGCCGCGTGTAAAGGGGCCCTAAGGGTTTTGGGGATGGTTTTTGTGACGTCACCCGTGATGTTTCAGCTATTGATGGCCGACACTGCAGTGCGGGACCTCTGGGAATGATGGAGACGCAGCTAAAGTGATATCGCTCCGCACGGGTGGAGCGGTTCCCCAGGGCAACTGGTATGGTCTGCAGTGGTAGCAGGCCGCGGGATTCTTCAGGCTGAGGGAGACGCAACTGGGGCAGGTTCTCTGTGGCCTGCTTGGCTTATCATTTGGCAGCTCCGCAGTTGGGGTAATAAACAGTCTCACACACAGCTTCCGAGTTCTATGCCCGGTTTACTTGGTGTTCACTTTAGCAATGCCGCTGGGTACTGTACCTTGCTAAGTTTCAGTCCAGATAGTTCTCAAAGAACTGGATAGCTCATCCAAGATACCTCTTTATGTTTCTTTCTCTCATGGATTGCTCTCCCAGTGCTAACTGTCCGCCTCTCTCCTGTTCTCGCCTTCGAACACAGAGCCCCAATCCGGCAGCCATGGGTCCTGTCAGGTGACCGGTACCAAGTCCCCTGACCCTAGTATGGCTACTTTCTCGGCGGATATGTAGGGTGTCGGCCACATCTCCACTAGATCTCGTGGCCTCCAATTCTGTGGTTGGAGTATGAAGTTTCCTCGCCACCTACAGGGCCGGTCCCCTGTTTCCCAACCAGCCCTTCTGTCTGACTCCGGTCAAACTTGGATTCGGGCGCACACATGGTTCTCTCTGCCTCTGCCAATGCCTCTAGGACTCCCTCTGCCTCGCTTGCTGTCTGTTGTTCTGCAGCCCAGGACGAGCTCCTCGCTGCTCAAGCCCTCTGAGTCCTCACTCCTCATTGCTCTCTTCTCTCTCTTCCACTAACTTCCCACCCCACACTTTCCTTCCCTCCGTCCCCTGACTGAGCCCTCCCTCTATTGGATCCACCCACTGTCCCTGGACCGGGTGTGTTGGGTGCTTGAAAGGTGTCTCAGACTTACCATCCCGTTTCCCTGAGAACAGGGATACCACACCTGTAAAATGGGTGCAGTAACCCTGGTGGCGACCAGACCAGATGTGCTAGCTCAAAACGGTGCTTTACTCAATACTGAGCAAAGGGTCTGAATACTTATGACCATGTGATAGTTCAGTTATCCTTTTTAATAAATTTGCAAAAATTCTACATTTGTTTTTTTTTTTAAGTAAAGATGGGGTGCAGAGAGTGCATTAATGAGAAAAAAATAAACTTTATTGAATTTACCAGATGGCTGAAATGAAATAAAATAGTGAAAAATTTAAAGGGGTCTGAATACTGTCCGTACCGACTGTAACTGTGAATTTGCATGGGAGAATAGCGGTACGTATTTTTGGAGATGGAAATCTGCACCTTCAGACAAAGTACGCACCAAAACAGAAGTCATGCACACGATGCATGTTTTGGTGTGTTTGGCGCGGGGAATATGCAGATTTTTTTTTTATGCGTGTTTCATTTCATGTTAGTGACACCTTAGAAACAAGGCTTGTGCCCTATGTTAATGTGTGTAAATGTGATTAAAATTTATTGGGAGTATGTATACCATTTGTGGGGACCTGGTGAGGGGCTACATGATTATAATTAAAATGCAGTTTTTAAACAAACACTTGATGAAGTCCCATCTGTTTGTGCAGCCAGAGAGGGGACTTCTCTGCTTCGGCTTCGTAATTGGTGTAGGAACGCAAGCTATGCCTATTCTGAAAGTTCGCTATGCACAAAACTGTCAAAAAGCTGCGTAGATAGCTATATCTACACATTTTGACAACACATAATCATAGTAGGTAAGTGGACCTGGCAATGATCCTCTGTAATCAATATGGCAGGCAACTTCTTTTGAACCAAATAGGAACCTATCATATGAAGAGCGCTATTAACCTGTTAATCTGCAGATTTATAGCATTCTGAACCTGCTTGGTGCCTGCACATTGAGCCCTGCTGAGAAAAATGAACTTTAAAGCGAACCTGTCACCCCCCCCGGGCATCAAAAGCTATAATAGCCACCTTCTGCAGCACTAAGGCTGCATTCTGAGAAGGTGGCTATAGGCTTTTGATGCCCTTTATAGTATGAAATATTAAGTTAGGTAAATGCTCACTCTTCTGAAGACCTAAGACCGGGAGGCGGGGTTTCACGCTCCTCCGGCCCGCCCCCTCTTGTCAGTCATTGTTCGCGCCTGCTGCTGCCTCCCCTCAGTGTGGAAAATGAACGCGCGTCTCCATTCTCCTGTATGGAGCCGCGCATGCGCTGTGCGCCCGGTGTCCAGGAAGTCGACACCGGGCGCACAGCGCATGCGCGGCTCCGTGCATGAGAACGGAGACGCGCGTTCATTTTCCACACTGAGGGGAGGCAGCAGCAGGCGCGCACAATGACTGACAAGAGGGGGCAGGCCGGAGGAGCGTGAAACCCGCCTCCCGGTCTTAGGTCTTCAGAAGAGTGAGCATTTACCTAACTTAATATTTCATACTATAAAGGGCATCAAAAGCCTATAGCCACCTTCTCAGAATGCAGCCTTAGTGCTGCAGAAGGTGGCTATTATAGCTTTTGATGCCCGGGGGGGGTGACAGGTTCGCTTTAATTCTCCTGGCAGCATTCAGGTTTCAGTCATGGAGGTGGCGCTGGCGCTGGGTCAGTCGCAGCTCTGTGTATGGAGAGAGGCAGCTGTAACTGCCCCCCGCAGCGACTGACAGCCGCTCAAAATTAGAACATGCTGTCAGTCAGCTGCTGCTCTCCATAAATAGTGCTGTGACTTAAACTACTCCGATGCTGTCGCCATGACAGAAAACAGGAGGATTAGGCTATATGAGCACACTGTTTTTGCTCCATTTTTTCCTGGTTATTTTTTTTCCCTATTTTAGCTGCAAAACTAGATCAGGTTTTCAAAAAATGCACCAAAAATGGTTCATCCGTTACTGATTTGATTTGGTGCTCTGTTCTTTTTCTCCATTTAGCATGGTTCCCTATGGAAAGATTGAATGAGAAAAACGCCACTGAAACTAACCTGCACTTTCTTTGGACGGATCACTTTTCAGTGAAAAAAACAGATTGCACCACAAATTCCCAGTCTGAATGGAAAGTAAAAACCATTGACTTTGCTGGGATTCCATTTCAGTGATCCGTTCACTGCATTTTTACTGCAAAAATGGATGCAAAAAACAGATCAAAAATGGTGTGTGTGAATATAGCCTTAGGGCCGCTTCACACTGCGGGATGACCCTGTCAGCCGCGCGCAGTTCCCGCTGCTAAGTCAGGACCGCGGGCACCGCGGTCCTGACCTGTCAGTGGCTGCGTGCGCTGCACACCGGACCAGAGGGCATATTAGCCCCCCAGTCCTGTGTGCTGATCCGGTCCGCGGCTGTCTGGGTCATCCCGGACAGCCCCAGACCGGATCACGCCGGAGTGTGAAGTGGCCCTTAAAGTTCTTTTCCTCCCGGCAGCGGGGCTCAATGTGCAGGTGTCAGGCAGGTTCAGAATGCTACCACCCTGCTGATTAACACAATACTAGCAGGTTAATACCATTTTTTTTACTTTACAAGTTCCCTTTAAAACATATATAGCAATGTGATACACACAAATCATAGGAACAAAAAAATAAATGGCCACCCCGAGATTAAGGGCTGGAAACACAGTATCCTACTAACATGTGTGTCTCTCGGACGAGACTTGGATCAGTGACCCTGAATGGCCTCTCCCTCTCTGCATGGGAGTGTCAGCTGCTTGTGATTTTGTGCAGCATCACACTCCCGTCCAGAGAGGGAGAGGCCGTTCAGGGTCACTGATCCGAGTCTCGTCCGAGAGACTCGCATGTAAGTAGGATGGTGTGTTTCCAGCCTAAGGTTAAATCTTCCCTTTGGCATTTCTTTTACAAAATGATATGCAAGTAATAATCTAACAAGTCTGTTCACAGCTGTTGTTGTCGACCGAGCACGTCTTATGACCTAAGATCAACATAAAGTATAATAAAAGCATATTGTCCAAAGATAACCTGCTATTCTACTAATTTACCTGAAAATGTGAAAATGATTGACTCGCTCCTATTCGACTGCACGTAAGTTCCATTTTCTAGTGTTTTGTAAGCACAGTAGTATGGACCAATATCTTGCTGTGTTGTTATGTTTAACATATAGCTGATGCAATTTTTGTCTTTCTCTGTGGAATTAATCATAGAATCTTCCTTATAGAGCTCAGAAATTTGGTGCCTCAAAGGATTCTGGGAGCAGCACAGAAGGGTGATATTATCACTTGGCACATAAATTGGCAGGTCTGGAATGACTTGAAGATAAGGAACACCTGCAGGACAAATATATATTATCAGAAAACGACTTACGCTGCCTTCACACTGGGTATTTTGGATTCCCATGCAACAGGCAAACCGGATGCTGCAAGCACACTTTTCATGGATCCGTAGGATCCATAATGACACTCCCCCTAGGCATGTCATTGACAACTGCGCAGTTCATGCGACATAGCCCGGAAGTATGGATTCACCAGGATCCGTACTGTCCGTGGCTTTCTGTGCCTATAAGCACTCATTTTTAATGTCTGTGAAAAGTATGTTTTGCTGCCAATCCTCAAGGATCCGCTGCAAAACGGTGACACCAGGATGCCCACAAAAGTGTTTTCATTCCCCATTGAAAGACAATGGGGCCGAAAACTGATCTGTGGGCATCCTGTTTGTGGTGGATCCACACGGATCAAAACGGCTGCAGTGTGAAGGCTGCCTTATCTACAGAGATTGAATCTAGAAGAAAACATATAGTTCTACAAAACTAAAAGGCTTTTTTATTTAAACAAGAGTAAACATTTGTGTCATAAAACATTTCACATTTTCTAATTTACTTTATTAATAAATGTCTCACTATTTTTCAGATCACTGTTTGCTGCCAGTGAACAGAAATATCAGTTTGTTTCAATCCTCCCCCAGCGTTCATATATCATGCGAGTGCCATCCAAGTGATTTGCAATTGTGTGTTTTTTTCCCATCTGGCATGTGTAAGTCACACGAATGATATGTGTGTGGCCTAGTTCACATCTAATGCAGGTTCGCGTTTTGCTTCATTTGCGTTTCTATGCTTTTTTACCGCTAAAAACTTATCCAAACACATGCGTTTTTGCAAATGCAGCCAAAAATCATCGCTGACAGGGCGCGGACTCCAGCACACTGCGACACGCCTACGGGAAATCAACAGGCGATGCAGATTCCATCACTATCGCCCTATCAGACGCCAAAAGCCGGGAATCTCGCCTTCATGATTGCCTCTGATTTTGGAACAGTGCTCTGTAATCGGAACCAGGCGATAGGCGATTTGTCGCCGCCAAATTCCCCAAATACACTCCGCAACTGGGAGGCAATTTAACGGCGATAGTTATAGGGGGACACATCGCTGTCAGTATTCCCAGCAGATATTGCAGCGTGTAAAGGTACCCTTAAGGTTGTTGGTTTGAGCCCAGGGGAGGTGAGAAAAAAAGTAATGGTTTTGGTAATTATTCTCATTATTTCATAGTTGTTTTATGGTATCACAAAAATCTGACTTTTTCTTCACCTCTAGGAATATAGAAATATACCGCTAAGTACAGATGTATCTGAATATTCTGCTTCTTGGTTCACTGCCCAAAGTGACAGCTGAATCCAGAGCTATAAATTAGAAACTTTTCCCAAGTTTTAATTACAAATTGACACCTATACATCTGCTAGAAGGTGTATGGGCTGTAGAGGTGTATGCAGCTGAGCGAGGGGTCAGAGTGGAATGGCTGCTGTGTGCAGATTACAATTGACAGAAAAACCTTGGGGATATGATTGATTGGTATGTGCGAATATATTCCATATTCTTCACAGTATTCTATGCTTCAAATGGGTGACATGGTAAATACAATAATGTGTATTGCATTGTGCTTCATACTGATAAAGAAAAGTGCCCACATCCAAGGCTCCAATTGAATGACCACCACTGTCTTATCTAATGTCCACTTTACACGTCCCAACATCGTTTCGATATTGTATCCAACGGCACGGGAGCGCGCACTTTTTTGGCTGAAATCCAAGATCGCATAGGAGCTGTCACACAGGGAGATATCGGCAGGCAACACAACTGCGATGTGTACGCCCCCTTGTACAAGCGACCCAGGAACGACCATTTAACATGGGAGTGAATAGGGGAAGTTGCTCTCCAAGTCGGTGTTGGGCTGTCACACAACACGATCCTGCCAGATCGTCCATCCAATATCGGGCTGTTGGAGAGCCTGCACAATTCTTCCCCGATATCGTTTTGGCATTGTTCTTGCATCGCATTGTACATTTACACCACACAACGCACAAACGATATCGGCGGCAGCGCACGAACCAAGTGACTTTTTATCGAAGTTGGACGACGATATCGCGACGTGTAAAGTGGCCATAAGCCTCAAAATGCCCAACAATCATAGTTTCCTTCAATTGAATACAAGTTTTTCTTCAGGCTTTAGATACAGGAATTTTTGCTTAATGTATACATTTTGCTACTATTTCTATTGTATCTTAAATAAAAGGTAGTGAAAGTAAGTATTTTTATAGTAGAAAAGGTCAGCACTACTCCCAAAGACAGAATAAACACGATAGAATAGATACGGTATTGACAAGTGTGGTACACAATATCTGAAAGAGTTCAAATGTCCCATGTGTAACTGTTTTTTTTTTTGCATAGTTGAGAGATGTACAAAAAGATTGAATAGTCAGCAGGTCAGTAGCCTACGGTGTGTCATACACTAAATGCTTTCTCACAATATCTGATGATAAATTTTACAACTGACTATAAGGCTGGTTTCACATTGCGATTTTCTCCTGTCCATGGGGATCCTACTTTTTGCAGGACCGCATCGGAGGTGACCTCAGGATGCCATTTCTGTGTCTGAGTCTGTGATTTTCATGGATCCGAACACAGAAAGCCCGAGCCTGCAAAGTGCAGGCAAGCCGGGCACTTTCACTCCCACAATGTATATATACATGGCTACCCGATCAGCTGATGTGGTCATATGTCCGATCAGCTGATTGGGTTGTCACATGACTGCGCGGTTTAAATCTTCCACCCGCCGATCAATTTTGGCGGGTTCGGAATTTAAACCGCTTAGTTGATGTAGTCATATGACTGCATCAGCTGATCGGGTTGCCACGCAAAGGCAAGTCCTTAAGCCCCAGGAGCTAGACGGCTTGGGACACACGCCGGAGAGGTGGGGATGTTTTTTTTAATTTTTAACCCTTTGTTAGTTGATTTTGATGTTTTCCCGGACCCGTGTTCCATAGGCCCCCATGTTATTTACCATGGATCGGGTCGGATCCGATTCGGCCCGATTTGGTCCGCTGTGCCCAAAATCGGAGCAGTCTCCGTATTTGGGTACAGCAAAAAATTGGCCACAATCAGATCAGACACAAATCGGATGCCATTAAGGACAGCCACGGATCCCAAAAAATCGCAATGTGAAAGCAGAATTTATTTTTCAGTAATGTTTCCAATTTCTTAAAGGGAACCTATCACCCCTGCCTCCAATTCCGCAGGGTCTAATAAACGAAATTGGCCACCTTCAGCAGCGCCTATGCTGCATTTTGTGAAGGTGGCTCTTATTCCCCTATCCCCCGGGACGCCCCTCCCAGGACCTGAAAATTCTTGCTGGTGTTACTCCTCCTCCTCGACCCTCCTCCTCTCTTCCTTGAGACTTAGTCAGCGCCTGCACAGGTCCCTCAGTTCTCGGGCATGCCCCGTGAGCTCTGCCCGAGAACTGAGGTCAGCTGATGTTGAAGCAAATTGTATATGTGTATGTGGTTGCTTGATAAAGGACATAGTCCGAAACGTCGCACTGGGGTGCTGGAATAAAGATACTGCAAAAGGATCCCGTTGGTATGTGGTGCTGCTCCTCTTTTTATTCATTTACTGCTTGTTGACTAGGATGACTCCCTAGTAGTAGACGGGCACCACAATGGAGGTTTAAGTTTTCCTCAATGGCTGTGGGTGCTGCAGGCTCTTGTTGATTTTCATATGGGGTCGTGTCATCACGTCATGTGCTCTGTTTTGATTAATTTGTCTTAATTTGTAATATTTTTACAGCACTGTTTATAAAAGTGGACGTGTGATTTGTATACAGCATGAAATAAAAGATTATATAAATATAAAAATTATATCATGAATTTCCTGTTTTGCATTATTAGTGTGAATATTAATTACACTTGTATGGGAAACATTAAAGTGACATTAATAAGAACATTTTTAGTAACCACCAGACTTCCTGTCAGTTGTGGCAGTGAAGAAACTCTCTACTTTCAACAGACCAACTAAATGAAACTTTTACTACTATACCATAAAACTAAAAATTTAGTACTATACCATAAAACATTTCCTAAAACATTTGACGACTGAGGCCCAGAACCCAAGGTTTCACTACTAAGAGATTTTAATGATAATGTGGCACCCCAGAGTCCAGTTGCCTCCCTCGGGGGGTGATGTCATGCCTGGGAGCAAGGAGGGGTATCCACAACAGGTAAGCCCACAGAATGCAACACCTTCCTGGCTCCAAACCAGAAGGGGGAGCTCTAACCTGGATTCAGGGAAGCTTCCCTATAAATTCCGGCGGGGGGCGGGGTTAGTCAGTTCAGCTCCTAGGAGGGCTGTGAAGACGTCCTGTGGACTGGAGCAGTGTGAGGCTCATCCCAGGACAGAGACTAGACAGCTTGAGGGACCTATAGGAGAGGGTATAAGGAGGGAGAGAAGAAGCCCTGTAGAGTAGAGCCAGCTGAAGGTTTACCCCAGTGCAGAACATCAGAAGTGGACACCTGAGTCCAAGGTTGTGTGATATTCCAAGCACAGCAGCCAAATCTGGAGGACAGGAGATTCCAAGTCTCCCAGCCACAGCATCTGGAGACACAGCAGCATTAGAGAGTTCAAGGCTAGTGCCAGAGGAGTTGAAGCCCAGGAAGAGCTCAAACTGCCTGCCATACAGGTGAAAGACTTAGGCTTGAAACACATTATCCGACTCACACGTGACTCTCAGACAAGACTTGGATCAGTCACCCTGAACTGCCTCCCTCCTCTCTGGACGGGAGTGTCTGCTGCTTGTGTTTTTATGCAGTATCACACTCCCATTCCAGAGAGGGGGTGAGGCCGATCAGTGTGACTGATCCGAGTCTCGTCCGAGAGACTCACATGTGAGTTGGATAGTGTGTTTCCAGCCTTAACAGCAGAGAGAGAGAGGGTTGCAGGGTAGCTACAGGCAGCCAGGACCAGCACAGAGACGCACAGCGGGGAGGCATTAGAACTCACCGGGTGCGGAGATCCCCAACTTGCTTTCAGACCACCTGGATTCCTAACATCTCCTGTGGACTGTACCCTGGTATGGACCTGCTAACACCAGTAAAGGTAAAGGAGACTTCAACTATGTGTCTGTCGGTTATTCTGCGCCCTCAGTCCTGCACCCCAATGGCCTATCATCGCCATAGACTTTACCGGTTGCCCTGGGGAGCCGCTCCACCCGTGGGGAGCAATATCACCGTAGCTGCAATCCCATCATCTCCAGGGGTCCTGCAGCGTTGGCCCCAATAGCTGAGCACCATGGGTGGCGTCACAACCACCAATCCCGAACTTTAAAGTTGATGCCCAGGGTCATGAAGCAGGGACTTGACCCCTGTGATTCCGCGGAAACATCAAGGCCCGGTTCCGAGTACCCCACGGCCCTGGGGGTGTATCAATATTCTTGGCGTCACGAACAGGATCTCGTGCCCGTTGGCAATGGGTACTGTGTTCCATTGACTTTATTGAACTATAAACAGTCGCCATTGTTATCCCACACGGCGCCGGGAAGCTAAAGGGGTGTGCCGTCGTGGGAAGAACCTTAGAAAGGGTGCGAGGAGGAACCCTGCCTCGCACTCTGATGTCAGCCAGCGGGAAGCAGGAGGCCTGGAGCTGAAAATTCCTGCACTCTGAACCAAGCTGTGGTTCACTAGGGGGGAGAAAGATGTTCAATCAGGAAGGAGAGCAACCTGCGGTTGTCCTGGTCATAGCCCCAGATGCTGCCGCAGCCCCAGCCGCCGACGTGGCCCCAGCCAAACCTCCGGTTGCAGCCGCAGCCGTGGTACCGGTGGCAGCACCAGTCATGCCGTTCTTAATGCCTTACATGCCAGGAGCAAGATGGTTACCGCAGTTCACTGGGAAATCGGATGCCCTGAACAACTTCAAGGAGAGGCTGAAAAATTTATTTGGAGTATATTCCATGACAGAGGAACAGAAAGTGACCATGTTAATACGGGAATTGACTGGTGCGGCCCAAAGGGAGGTAAAGTCCTGGCTGGACGCTGACAAAAAGACTGCTGAACGAATCCTAGCCAGGTTGAAAGAAGTCTTTGACGCCTGTAATGCAGAGGAGATTAAACTGAGGTTTTATGGGTGCAAACAATGGGTGCAGGACAGTATACGGGACTATGCATTAAATCTCCAAGAGGCGCTGAGAGCCATGCAGCAGAGAGACCCCGACAGTGCACAAGATGAAAACAAGCTGTTGACTGAACAATTTATAGAGGGGCTAATGTCCCACGCCCAATGGACACAGGTACGTATGATGGCCCTGACCTGGACTTTGTGCAGTTTAAAGACCAGGCCATATGAGTGCTGCGCAAACCAACTGCCAGCAGCACAGCACCCTCACAGTGACTGGCTCTAACATACCACCCGGAGGTGGTGCCCTCTTCCCTGGCCACAGGGGGGGCCAGCACACAGACTCTAAAAACTGTTAACCCCGTGAAGCCTTAGAGTTGCAAGTGCAGCAGCTAACCGAGGGTATGGTCGAGCTAGCCAAAGCTGTATGGTCCATGCAGGGACCCAAACCATCGGAGAAGATACACTTGGCTTCCAGCCCTGGTGACATCCCGTGGATGTGCCAGAGGAGGTAACCATCGAGTAGAGTTTAAGCGATCACTATGATGCTAGAGGACAGCCTATCTGCCACTGCTACAACGAGGCGGGCCACATCACAAAGTTTTGTACTTTGATCGAGCAACCCCTGGGGCAGCGGGCCACACCCCAGGAATGAGACCGCCTGGCCCACAGAACCAGATGCCGTTGATTGATACTACCATTAACCTGTTACATGTCTTGTTGTTGAGGTGTTTTCCTTATCTTGTTTATTTTAGACAGCAGGTGGCAGTATTTACCGCTGATTCTGATTATTGTGAATCTCTTCACCTTTGTTTGATCAAAAGGTATTACCAGAAGACAATCCTGTTCCTATGATTGTTTTTTTTCATTGTTTTTCTCATTATTGTGTCAGTTAATCACTTGTATACACTGTATTCTTATCCTTTAAGTCCTCCTGATTGTTTTGAAAAGATCAAAGTGAGAAACTTACTGTGTTTGAGATATTGTTTCTTGTATATTGTAAAACTAATTATGTGTTTACTACTCTGTTATAGTTGTTTGCACTGAAGAAAGCCGTATGTGGCTGAAAATATTTTGCATTTTTCAACCTCTGTGATCAAAAGAGATTCTGAAAAAACCTTCTCAATAAAGAATACAGTACTCTCACAACAATCTTTTTTCATTGACTCTTGTTTTATGGTGTGCCAGGACTTTTGCTATTAGGTGGCCCACAGAACTGGCGCAACAGGTATGTGGGAGGACGGCCTATCCTGCTGGTCGTGCTGGATGGCATCCCCATGAACGCTTTACTGGACACCGGTTCGCAGGTGACAACAATGGCATATATCCTTTGTAAATGGTACTGGGCCGCCTCTGACATCACCCATTGTCCAGATGATAGTTTTACGATACATGCTAGCAATGGCCAACCTGTATCACAAATAGGGTTCAAAGAGGGGACCATTAAGGTGAGGCATGTAGAACTCACTGCCCAAGGTATGATTATTGTTGATATCGACTGACGAGAATGCAATCCAATGATTACTGTAGGCACTAATGTATTTGAGAATTGTCTAGGAGAAATTATTATTTTATTACAACAAGTTGCTGAAACTGCGAACATCGGGCAGCAGAGAGTCCTGCAGAAAGAGATAAAGGCCCTGATGCAGAGGCAGCAGGTGGAGCTGTCTGGTGGAGAAGTCGGCAGGGTAAGTGACTCGGATCCCATTGCAATACCCCCGAAAAGTGAATTGATAATCCGGTGTAGGGCAACATTAGGCCTTCGGGGTCAAGATTATCAAGCCCTGGTGGAGCCCGTGTACTCAGACAGTAGGCCAACTGCCCTAACAGCCAGAGGGGTAGTTGATGTCCGCAAGGGGAAGGTACCTCTATGAATCTTGGACTGTGGGGAGGAACAGGTCAAACTGCCTCGGTATGCTACCATTGCTAAGCTGTTCACTGTCAATAACAACGCCATCATGGCAGTTGAACCCTTGAATCCGTCCGAGCAGGCGGAGGACAACGGCTTTGAGGGGCAGCTGGAGGATTGGTGTCAGAAGCTACACATCGGCACTGTCTCCACCCCTTCGCATCAAAAGCATGGAGTTTACCGAGTAGTTCATAAATACGAACAGGTCTTTAGTAAACATCCTTTAGACTTTGGGCAGGTACAAGGGGTACAACATCACATCCTCACTGGTTACCATCCGCCCAACAAGAGTGGTACCAGCCTGTACCGTCAGCTCACTATCAGTGTGCCAAAGAGTTATTAAGGGAAATGAAGGAGGCTGGTGTGGTCAGAGGTAGTTTTAGCCCCTGGGCAACTGTACTAGTCCTGGTATGGAAGAAAGATGGTACAATGAGAATGTGTGCTGACTACAGGCAGATAAATCGCATAACCCATAAGGATGTGAGGCGCCCCCAGGGCAATGGGGTACTTGGGACCGGGCCTAGCTGCTGCTGTCTCTAGGGGAAGCCACGGGGGTCGTGACCCGGTTCTGTGCCCTGGATTTCAGTTGGAAAAGTGGTTATGTACAGGGGAGTTTTCGTGACACCACCCGTGGTATGTGGCTAGGGATGGCCACCGCTGCTGCAGAACCTCCGAGGTGATGGATAAGCAGCTGGGATGGAATGGCTCTCCACGGGTACAGCCAATCCCCGAGGCAGTGTAAATAGTCTATGTGTGGGATGCAGGATGACGGGCACAATGAATAGGCGTACTCATTGTTTTTGTAGTTTCTCTGTCTCTACTGGAGCAGATGTTAGATGGAGCTGTCCAAGGGTCTTTTGAGAGCAACTCAGAGTTTCTTCCCATCCGGCTTGGTCTTTGGCTCCCTTACTGAGCTGTGTATTGGCTCCTGCAGTTGCATAAACTGAGCTGCCGGCCCTGTCTTCTCCTGCGAAGGTACCGGTATGACAGGCAACTCGAGTCCTCTCTCTACCCTGATATCGGGTGTATGCTGGTGAACTCTCACGGTGATGCTTTGCCTCTGGTACAGTGTAGCTGGAGAATTTGGAATCCCCACTGACTGCCAGAACATGAGACCCTGCATAGTCTCGGACTCCGGTGTCCATTCCATGCACCTTTCATCTGGGGAGAGCACGGAGTTGCTCAGCCTCCCAGGTGCTCCTTTACACCCAGGTCCTCTTCCCAGTCCTCTCAGGAACTGAACTCACTATCTCCTCCCCAGACTACAACATATAGGGGAGTTCCCCCTGAACTCGGACTTGGTCTCCCCTTCTGGCCTGGAGGTGTGAGTGTTGTGTGTTACCTAATGAGAAGACCCTTTTGTTGCTCTCTCATGACATCACCACCCGGGGGCAGTGATGACACTGTGGCACTTTGACCTAGGGGTGCCACAGATGCTTACCCGTTACCCAGAACTGAAGAATCCTTAGCCGCATTAAAGTGATCCTGACTCCAGAAGACAACCCCACATCCCCTTCTTACCTACCCATGCAGCTTGTTATCCTGCTGCATCCATCGCCGTTTCTTCCTAAACCACTCTGGCGATCTGTATAAATCATTATTTTCTTATATCATTCCTACAGCTTCCTTGTAATGAGGAAGCCACAACAGGCGGGGCTGTGTGCCGCTCTCCCCCGCCTTGATGGTAATTATGCATACCCCCATAGGCGTGGTAAACATCCCAGAGGCCCACGACCATCAAAGAAGTAAGACAGTTTCTGGGACTGGTAAGCTATACCAGAGGTTTATCAAGGGCTTCATGAAGATAGCAGCGCCTTTGCAAGACCTTCTGATCGGCCAGTCCAAGAAGGCCAAGAACCCGAATCCTTCATTTATATGGGACAGCAGAGCAGAAGACTCCTTCACCTAGTTGAAGTGGGCCCTGACAAGGGATGAGATCCTGGCCTAGCCTGACTATGGCCAAACGTTCGTGCTCTACACAGATGCGAGCAACGTGGGATTGGGAGCTGTGTTATCCCGAGTGCAGAGAGGCAAAGAGAGAGTGATTGCCTATGCTAGCAGGAAGCTCCATCCTACAGAAAGGAAGCCCGACAACTTTTGCTCTTTCAAGCTAGAGTTCCTCGCCGTAGTCTGGGCTGTAACCAAACATTTTAAACACTACCTGGCTGTGGCGAAGTTTACCATTTATACGGACAATAATCCGCTGACCCATCTAGAAACCTCGAAGTTAGGTGCACTAGAACAGCAATGGATGGCCCGGTTGTCCAATTACAATTTTACCTTCAAGTACCAGGCAGGGCCCAAAAACGCCAATGCTGACGCACTGTCCAGGATGCCCCACCTGCCAGATGTGGGAGAAGACCAGGAGGAGCTGGAAGAAATAGAGCTACCAGCTTTTCACCGCAGCAGAGTGTCCCAGTATTCCCATGAGGTGAAAAACAAGTGGCCTGTCATGCAAGAAGACACGTTCAACCCTTTACCCCACCATGGTTGGGTAGAGACGCAAGACAGAGACCAAGCCATAAGCCTAGTCCAAGAGTTGTTGAAGGAAGCCGACTCACGCCTTGGCCCAGATGCCCCGCCAGAGGCGCAACAGCTATGTAAAGAAAAAGGCAAGTTATTCATCTATGCAGGTAAGCTGTGCAAGCAGCACATCAACGCACAAATCCATGAATTGGTGTGGCAGATAGTGGTCCTAAAGAGAGATGTCCAGATGGTCTTGGAGGTGTACTGTGATGGGGCAGGGCATTACAGGTGGAAGAAGCTGGAGGTGCTGTTACGTCAAAGATTCTACTGGGTTGGCAAGAGGAAGGCCATTGAGACATGGTGCAGAAACTGTGGCAGTGCAATCTGAGAAGGAAGGATCGTGACAGCCAGAGAGCTCCTCTACAGCCTATTGTCACCAGACAACCACTTGAACTCATAGCTTTGGACCATGTGAAGCTGACCCTGAGCCGGTCAGGCTACATCTACGCACTCACCATTGTAGATCACTATTCCCGTTATTGGTATTAGTGCCAGTAAAAGACCTGACAGCAAGGACAGCGGCTAGAGCCTTCCAAACCCATTTCTGCAGACCCCATGAATATCCTGAACAGGTCCTTACGGATCAAGGTCCAGCATTTGAGGCAGAGGTATTCCAGGAGTTTTGCAGCTTGTACAGCTGCAAGAAGATAAGAATGACGCCGTGCCACCCACAAACCAAAGGCATGTGTGAGAAGATGAACCAGGTAGTGACAGACCTGTTAAAGACACTGCCACTGGGAGAAAGAAACACGTGGCCAGAGAAGTTGCCAGACCTAGTGGCAGGGCCGTATTTGCCCTTAGGCCCTTGTGGGCACGTGCCTAGGGTGTCGTAATTTGGGGAGGGCGGCACCTCAGCATTTTATTTTTTTTTATTCTTTTTTTTTTACGGGCTCCAGGTCGCTTGGAACCCCCCCCCGTCAGTGGGTCCACCTTGGCTCCCATCACGCCCACCCACCTCACCCCAGTTTGTTGCTGCGATCCGGATGCGGAAGGGTCGAGGAGGAGCCTGGCGAGGAGGAGACTTGAAGTTCCCACGGAGGCCTGGGCTGCACATCGCTGGCGGCGGCTCAGCTCTCACAGTCAGCGCCGGTATGCGTGTCTTGTGATGGTGCCGCATTGCCGACCGAGCCGCGTGCCAATGCATGAGGCTGACGAGCTGCCTGCAGACAGTCTGCAGATTGCAGCATGATTGATAGCAGGCAGCGAGGCAGGGCGGCGGAATCATAGCTCAGCAGCTGGTACTGTCTTCTGTGACTGCTGTGCACAGACAGTACAGCCAGCGGCAGCAGTGCCAGCCTGAGCTGAACCCAGACTGCTCTGACTCTGAGGAGTCTGACTGTGTGACTGTGACAGCAAGATGATGGTGGTGGTCAGACATGATGGCAGCAGCAGGGAGGGACACACTGGGGTCCGAAACCCAGACCTGGGCTACAGCATGCACTACAGCATTGCATATGGGCCATATGCAATGCTGCAGTGCCTGCTGCAGCCCAGGTCTGTGTGGGCCGCTCCCATCCCCACCCCCATATGCAATGCTGCAGTGCCTGCTGCAGCCCAGGTCTGTGTAGGCCGCTCCCATCTCCACCTCCATATGCAATGCTGCAGTTCCTGCTGCAGCCCAGGTGTGTGTGGGCTGCTCCCATCCCCACCCCCATATGCAATGCTGCAGTGCCTGTTGCAGCCCAGGTCTGTGTGTGGGGGCCGCTGTCATCCCTCCCCCTCACCCCCATATCATATGGGGGGTGGGGGATGGGAGCGGCCCACACAGACCGCTGGGCTGCAGCAGGCACTGCAGCATTGCATATGGGGGTGGGGATGGGAGCAGCCCACACACACCTGTGCTGCAGCAGGAACTGCAGCATTGCATATGGAGGTGGGGATGGGAGCGGCCCACACAGACCTGCTGTAGCATGCAATATGGGGGAGGGGAGGCCCATAGAGCTGCAGCATGCCAAATGGGAGGGGGGCGGCCCACAGACCTGCAGCATGGGCTGTGGAGTCGAAGCCAATTTTGGTGGAGTTGGAGTTGGTTGAAAATGGACCGACTCTGACTCCTAAAATATATAACAAATTGGGTACAGTCATCTGTTTTATTGTTTGGCATGCAAGTGCTATGCGAGTGTCCAACAGTTTTCTCAGATTCTCAGGTCACATCCGTATGCAATGTGTTTTTTTTTCTCAGCAGCTATTGACTGTAGAATCATTTACAGGAACATTTTACAGTGTTCACAGCTGCAGAATGATAATGTATCAGTGAAAAAAAACGGATGCCTCTCAGATGGTTCGTATGCGGCCAGTGATTTTGTTAAACCCATACTCTTGCATTGGTGAGTCTCGCACATGAATCGCATACTGTTGCAACATGTTGCGACTTTTCTAATCCAGAATCTGGATGAGAAAAAAGCATCCGAAACACTCCAATGTGCTCTCAGACTTTGAATAACATTGGTCCGAGTGCAATGCGAGAAAATCACGCATTGCACTCGTCCGAGTTTCACGACAGTGTGGCAATACCTTAATAATAAAATCCATATAGTAATCCTACAAAGTCTGCTGGACATGGTATGGTTTATGGCTCAGTTAGTACGCACACCATACTTCTTGTTATTAACCAGTTAATGCTCTCTTGTCCACCACACTGTCAAAAGAGGAAGACAGGCAGCAACATCGCATCAGTGAGCCCCTGACCTCGAAATAGAAGATCCTCAGATCATGGTATTGTGACATAATATTAAGAATAATATTTTTTGCACTTATAATTACACTATGAACTCCACAACACTTTATATAAATCATCAACATTGTCGTCAAACCTTTTATATGTGCTACATGGAATGTGAGGGGAGAAGCTGCAAGGATGGGGGTGAAGCTACATGAAACTTGGAGGGACGGCTGTGACAGGGGAAGATTGTCCGCGACAGGGGGCGACATGGGGTGGGGCTGCGATGGGGGGAGGTCCACAACGGGGCGGTGCGACCGCTGACAGTGCCTAGAGCAGCAGGAACTCCAAATACAGCCCTGCCTGACACCCGGCAACTTTCTTCACCTCCTGCGCAACGCTCTACAGAGTCCTCCTGTCGGCAGCAGTGATGACTCATCATCACACTGCTGACCTCTGCAGGAGAATCACACAGCGGCATCCCAGGGCAGGAAGCTGATTAGAGTTTCCTTGACCCCGGAAATGCAGGAGCGCTCACAGATGCATTTGTAACCGCGTCTTAAAGTCGTAGTTATAAGTGAATGTGGTGCCCCCCTCCTAAAACTCTCTGGATTTAATAAAGAGTTTGGAGGAGGGAGAGAAATGAAGTTAAAAAAATGTTTTGTTTCTTTTTAAACTTTGATCCTGGCGCCGCCCCCTGGAACCTGCCACCCCTAGGCACGTGCCCTGATGTGCCTAGTGGTAAATACGGCCCTGTGTGTGGACAGTAGTCTTTTAAACAGGTGGCAATTTAAGACAGCTCTCTTTAATGCAGGTAACGAGTTGATTAGGAGTGTCTAACTGGTCTGTAGGAGCCAGAACTCCTAATGATTGGTAGGGGATCAACTAATTATTTCTTTCTGCAAAATGCAAATACATTAATATAATTTAGACAATATGATTTTCTGTATTTTATGCTTGATATTCTGTTTCTCACTGTTAAAATTAACCTACCCTTCATGTCTTTGTCAGTGGGCAAACTTACAAAATCAGCAAGGGATCAAATACTTATTTCCCCCACTGCATGTAAAAGTACTGCCTTTCGCTTTGAAAAAGCAAAAGCGCAACACTAAAAAAACAAAGCAAAAAAGCAACACAATCAGATGATGTGTTTGTGATGCTTTGTTTTGCAAAAAAAGAGGATTGGTTTTGGCTGCAGAACATGCACCAAAAATGGACCACCAATAACTCAGCACGGTCTGATGCCATGGAAGAGCTAATCAAGCAACAGATGATGCTCCTGACAGAAGATGTTTGAGGCAGGGAAACAGCACCCCCTCCAAGCTGAAGCAACAAGACCCAGGTGAGGAAGACCGTAGGCAGGGCATTGCAAAAGATAAATCCAGGGGATGACATACAGTAGAGGCATTTCTGTTAATGTTCACAAGAGTGGTGGACCAGGAGAAACTACACCTGAAGCAGTGGGCGGAGATGCTCGTGCCATATTTGACTGCAGAACTTCAGAAGGCATTTTATTACCTGAACCTTCAGGATGCCAAAGAGAACAGGAAGCTCAAGGCAGAGATGCTGGCTCCTTTGTGTGTAAAACTGACAGTCGGGGCAAAAAGGGTTCACCACTGGAGCTACTACAGGGAAAAGCCTCAGGCCTGCCAAGTGACTGTGAAAAGTACACAGGTATCTGAGTTCAATGAAGAATTAAGGCTGGCTTGGTACATCACCACCCTGGATCTCACCAAGAGCTACTGGCAGATTAGTCACCAAGTAAATGTGTATCAGCTCACCAATATGCATCAAAGGCTGGCTTCACACCATGATTTTTGACTGTCAGGTCCTATCCGGTGTTTTGCAGGATGCACTGGACAGAACCTGACCGCCCCGAACAAGCAGAACTGGAGGGAAATCTGCTCTCCAATCCTGCTTTTTGCCGGCTTCATTGTTGGTGCTGTTGAATGCTGAAATTTCATCACTGCGGCTGCAGGGGAGCTGGCCACGGTGCTGTTAAAACCACCCACCGCTCTTTCAGCACCAGGCGTCCGGGACCCGGCACGATTTTCTGCCAGATCTGGCACGAACCGGCGCCCATAGACTCCCATGCTATGGGTGCTGGATCCGGGAGGTTCCGACTTTGTCCGATTTTTGCATCGGGCACAAAAACTGCTGCAAACTCTGGTTTTGTGTCCGATGCAAAAATCGGACAAAAACCGGATCCTCCCGGAAAAGCCCCATAGAGATACATGGGGGGCAAATTCGGATCCGGGGCTCTCCGGTTCAAACCGGACAGCCCCGAACTCAAAAAACCATGGTGTGAAGCCGGCCTAAGTATGGCTTTCAGGAGTATCAGGATGAAGTGCACGAACAGAAAGATCCAGGGTTGACTACCTGGTTTAATAAGGCATTATGAAAATAGTTTTTTCCAGCCACCGGTATAAGAACAAGGAGGATGGCAGGCTAAATCCATACTCATAGCAATTCGTAGCAGATACATAATGGATATAATGTACAGGTGCATCTCAATAAATTAGAATATCATCAAAAAGTTAATTTTTTTCATTAATTCAGTACATACAGTGAAACACATATATTATATAGAGTCATTACAAACAGCACGATTAACAGTTGTGCTCAAACGTTTACATACCCTGGCAGATTGTATGCTTTCTTGGACTTTTTTCAAAGAATATAAATGTTAACACAAAAACTATATTTCCACTTATGGTTAATAGTTGGGTGAAGCCATTTATTGTCAAACTACAGTATTTTCTCTTTTTAAATCATAATGACAACCAAAACATCCAAATGACCCTGATCAAAAGTTCACAATCCCCATTTCTTAATACTATGTATTGCCCCCTCTAAAATCAATGACATCTTGAAGTTTTTTGTGGTAGTTGTGGATGAGGCTCTTTATTTTATCAGATTACAGACCTATCACAGACCTCTCCATTCTTTAGAATCTGAGAGCCCTCAGTGGTTGACACCTTTTAATGGCTAACTGAAAATATGGTAATAAAAAGCAAAGCAAGCTTTCGAGACACTAAAGTCTCTTCATCATGCTAGTAATGAGTGGGAATGAATGTCTCGCATGGATTTATCAGGAAGCTGAAACATGTTGGAGAATAAAGACAAAGCTTGAAATAACTTCCTGCATCCCAGGTGATTTCTTTGGTACCCGGTGGCGCGGACTGTCACACACCTTTTCCCATCTTCCTGAGAGTCTTCCCACGTGCGAGTGGTTGGTGGAGGTCCTGCAGCAGCCGGTATTGATTATATGCCTTCAAGCCAGTTGTGGGTCATCACAACTGGAATAGGTGAGTGGTTTTGACAATATACCTCTCATCTCTTAGTGTCTGAGTGATAGGGCACTATTGCGCCTCTTGTTCCCCCTTCCTATTTCGCATGGATTTATGTCTTTTACATTAATTAAGGAAATTTTAAATCTTGGAAAACTAGTCAAAGGCTGAACTCTGGTATTTATTACCCAGATGCTTGTACTCTACCCCCTCCCATCACAGACCACTCTTCAAATCTTGGACCAACAATTAATCAATGGACATGAAACTAACTGCTTCTTATCTATGGACAATGCTACCACAGATGCTGTCTCCCACCTCCCATCTCTGACCATTATATGTCATGCTTCACCACACCTAATTAATTTACTGCATATCCAGCCTCCTATTTGTGTGTTTATATGTGTGTACATTCAGAATTTGTGTCATTATTAGCCTGATGAAGAGACCTTAGTGTCTCGAAAGCTTGCTTTGCTTTTTCTTACTATCTTCTCAGTTAGCCATTAAAAGGTATCAACCACTGAGGACTCTCAGATTCTAATATTTTTCTATCTACTAACGCGTTACAATTTTTTTTTAAAGAGAACCTGTCACCCCCTGGTGCTATGCTAACTGAATGCAGCACTGAATGCAGCATGCTGCTGCATTCAGGGAAGGGGTTCTTCATGTTTCTAGCCCCTGTAAGCTATTAAAAAGATTTTATAAAGTGTACAGATAATGAGTCCGGAGGGACTTACTCAGCAATGAGTCATCGCTGTTGCTGGTGTCCTCCGCGCCTCCAGCCCTCTCTGTGCCACCTCTTGTTCAGCCTCCTTTATGTGTCTGCCCTCCTCCCCACCTCCAGCCTTCTCTGTGCCACCTCCAGCCCTCCTCCCCACCTCCAGCCTTCTCTCTGCCACCTCCAGCCCTCTCCTGTTCAGCCTTCTGTATGTGTCATTGCTGAGAGCTGGAGGTGTCACACAGAAGGCTGGAGGCGGAGAGGACACCAGCAACAGTGATGACTTATTACTGTGTAAGTCCCTCTGGACTCCTTATCTATATACTTTCTAAAGTCTTTATAACAGCTTACAGGGGGGCTAGAAACATGGGGGACCCCTTCCCTGAATTCAGCAGTCATGCTGCATTCAGTGTTGCATTCAGTTAGCATAGGACCAGGGGGGTGACAGGACCTCTTTAAGATCTTCATTCTTTGTAAGTGAAAAAAATTGCAAAATTAGCAGTGTATCAAAGTGTATCAAATACTTATTTTCTCCACTGTACATCAAAGTGCAAATGTATCCTTATAAGCAACTGAATTTTATCTGTAGAAAACAGTCAATTAACATTTTATACCTGTGGTTAGGCCAGTTTGTACGTAAAAGATCAGCCCTAGAGGAAAAAGAATAATCAAAGATTAGTTAAAATACGACAGTAGGTATAAGGGCAGAGATGCACTTATGCAAGATGCATGCGATATATTCGCATGACTCTTGCTTAACTCATTCTAGACACACTGAGCAAAGAAATCATGACTTCTCCAATCTGTCCGCAACTCTGCTACCCGACTAATCCACTTCTCTTCTCGCTATTCCCGTTTTTCCCCTCTGCAAATCCCTCCACTGGCTCCCAATTCTCCAACAAATCCAGTTTAAACTACTGAAACTGGCCTACAAAGCGGCCTATAACCTGCCTCCTCCATATATCTCTGAACTAATCTCCCAATATCTTCCCTCATGTACTTACTCTTCAGTCTTCGCAATACTTTCTCTCCTCCAGGCTGAAGGCGTACTGTCGTGCATCAAACACGGAGCGTGTTTAATGCACGACAGTGATGCGAGTGTAATGTGTGTTTTTGGTTGAGTGTGGTGCGAGAGTGGTGAGTGTGTATGGCTGTATGGATGTGAGTGTGCTGCGAGTGTGAGATGTGAGTGCGTGTGTGGTGCGTGCCAGTGTGATGCTGTCCATGGTATGGAAGAAAACTTCAGGTCCGTGGACAGCATTTTCCGGTGATTTTAAACTCAGCGACTGTCAAAGCCGCTGAGTTAAAATTTGCCGGTTTGCCGGTACAGTAATCAATAATGTGTCAGCGCTGTCACAGCAGTGCTGACACATCATTGTAAAAAGCTCTAGTGTTCAAAAAAGATTTAAGTTGTAGGACATATTAATCATTTTAACCCCCCTCTACAAGCTCTGGCACTGAATGTCAGCACAGAGCCTGCAGATACGGCTAATAAAAGCCGGTATATGAAGGGTTAATGTGCTGTTGTGTGTTTTGCCATCACGTGTACACATGGTGACATCCCACACTGGCAGTTGAGGGGTTAATAGCAGTTTTAATCTGATCCCAGCATTTGTCGGGTTTTAGTTTCAGTTTTATAAAAGACGGTCTGCTTCAGCCCTGAGGGTACTGTCAATAGTCCTGTACGTAAATTGCGTAGAGGACCAGCGGCGGTGCTATAGAACTGGTGAGCTGTCCCTGGTATTACGCCAATAGCGTACGGTAACAGCGCAGCGCTACGCTGTTAGCGTACGGCATTGGCGAAAGTCAATCAACACATCAAGGTGTTTTATGCAGTGAAAGCTCAAAAAAAACACGCTTTCACCCTGTCCCGGAAATACTCATTTTATGGCCGAAAGTGTGTGGGTGGAGCCTATCACTAATTGACTAACATTGGACTCGCTATTTGGACGAGAACGTGAGTATAACAAAGTACTCATTACGAGTATAGTGATTATATTTTTCTATACTCGCTCACCCCTATGGCTGAGGAAAACATTGTACATCTGAGCTGCCTAAGGACTTAAAGAGGACCTGTCACCAAACCATGCATGGTGATCTAATTACAGCACTGAATGCAGCATGTCTGCCCACCGCTGGTGGGAAAAAAAAAACTCTGTTCAATGCTGCAGAAGAGGGAGACAATGATTGGCAGCGGTGGGCAGATTAAACATGCAGGGGGTGTGAATTTGCCCTTCGTCTCCAGCCTCTAGCCACCTCCTTTCTGGCTGCAGGATGTAAGTTTTCTAAGTGTATTATCTCGGGGTACAGGGGGGCTCAATAGCTGGGGGACCCCTTGCCTGGATGCAGCAGACATGCTGCTTCCAGTACTGTAAATAGATCACCATGCCTGGTTTGGTGACAGGTCCTCTTTAACATTGGACCGAGTTCAAATAGAGATTTTTTTTGCATTTCACTCGTGCCAGTGTGACTTCGACCTTAGGCTGTGTTCACTTGATGAGTTTTTGGAGACTACGTATCCCTGTGTCTGTCAGTTATTTAGTACTCTAAGTCCTGCACCCCCAACAAACCTATCACCTCCATAGACTTTACGGTTGCTCTGGGGACCTGGTCTTCCCATGGAGAGCCAAACCATCACAGCTGTTACCTCATCATCCCCAGAAGTCCCGGACTGCAGAAGTGGCCCTACAGGCCACCTTCCATGGGTGGCGTCACAACAAACTCTTTATTTTACTTATATTTTTCTTTTTGTCCCTTTTTCAAACTCCCTTGTTTACTGACTTTCCAACAAGGGGACCACTGATCGGGTCACGCCACCGTGACATCCCACAGCGCCGACGACTTCAAGAGGGCCCGATTCCGAGAACCCCATGGCCCCCGCTGGGGCGAGTCGTGCAGATAAGAATATCAATAAAGTTTTGTCAAAGTAAAATTCCAGGAAGTATAAAAAATAAAACAGCTTTATTTAAAGTTAACCTGTCACCCATTTTGGACATTATACTCTGTGTCCAGCACCTTAAACATACTTTCATTGGGGTTCCGGTAACACCTTTATACCCCCAGACTGGCCCCTGATTACCTCAGAAAGTAACTCTTAATGTGTCTCGTGCTGTATGGTAATTAGCCCTATACGGTCGGGTGGGATGCGGCTCATTTCAGTCCGAGCCACCCCTGTGTCTGTAAATCCCGCCCTGCTGCCTGCAATATGCCACCCCTCCTGTGTTTGTATATGAATCAGTGACAGCATTTGCGCCTGTGCAGTGGGGCGGGTTACTGTGCTCTATTGAATCTGCAGTTGTCAAAGTCTCATGAGATTTGAGAAGTCTTGCAAGACTTTGTGCGGCTTCAATAGAGCACAGTGACCCGCGCCACTGCGCAGGCGCGAATGCAATCACTTATTCATGTACAAACACAGGAGAGGTGGCATATTGCAGGCAGCAGGACGGGTTTTCAGTCTCGGACTGAAGTAAGGCCCACCCAACCAGATCATGAAGAGCTCATTGAAATAAGGCATGGGACACATTAAAAGTTATTTTCTGATGTAATCAGGGACCAGTCTGGGGGTATAAAGGTGTTAACGGAACCCCCAATGACAGTATGTTTAAGGTGCTGGGCACAGGTTATAACGCCCAAAAGGGGTGACAGGTTCAGTTTAAAGTATGGCATATCAACAAGGGACAACAAATGCAGTCAAAAAATTGATTAAAAATGCTAGTAAAAAAATGAAAAGAAAAAAGTATTTAACCTGTAGGAATGCTGCAGAAAATCTGTAACATTAAAAACTCACCAAATGCTCATCATGGGAACAAAGCCTTAGAGAATATATATTAATAGAGGTGCACCCCTGTACTAGCGAAGGTTGAGAGTCGCAACACGCAAGTAAATAGACATGGTGAATGCTCATAAGTTCTGTGGCAAATCTGCCGCATGTGAACAAATCCTTAGAAAAAAAGTATTTTTTTTTAATCTCGCAGTCAGTCTTCTAAAACCCAAAACTGCTACGGGAACTCACAATTTAAGATACTGTACTCTTATTAATGCATAATCTCGATTACTAACATTATTGGTTGTATATCTTCATATATACTGTATATGTTTATGAAATATAGAAAACACATATTTTATTTATTTTTAGGAAACTTATGCTAATATTTCATTTTTCACTATGCTGCATTAAAACACATATAAAGTGAATATTGCTTACCAAATCCCCAAATCCTTGTCATCATCATTATTTTTCAGTATAAATGAATGTGGAAAACGGAAAAGATGCTAACAAAGTGCAGAAAGGAGAACGAGTGACATTTATAGTCAGAAAGGTTTCTATATTAGTTCTATATATGTGCAAATAGTCGAAACTAAGAGACAGGAAATAGAACTTACATATGTGGTCATGGTGTTACTTGTACCAGACTAAATACATTGTTTGCTGTTTAGTTTATTATTTGAAAGGACTATTGAACAACTTAAAGCAGCACTCCAGCATTTTTATGTGACCACTGGTTTTGTGCTTTAAAGCTAAGTCTCTTGCCCCCTTTCTTATACTCACCCTCTGGTGCTTTCATGTGTTTTCACTGTTACTCCTGTCCGTCTTCATCAGTTTGGGACTGCCAGTTGGTCTATTGTTTTATGGAGCATGTTGGAGATCTAAATTCAATACAAGTCTATGTAAGCCTCGTTTTGTCTCTTAATGCCCAGTTACACACACAGATAATTGTGCAGACATTGTTTGCAGATCTCTGGTTGCAGTGAAATCATGGACACATTGTTCCATTTTGTTGCCATGTACAAATGGAGCAATGTGTCCATGATTTCACTGCAACCAGAGATCTGAGAACAATCTCTGCACAATTATCTGTGTGTGTAACTGGGCCTTTAGAGCTTGCGACAGGGCCAGTTCCAGGTTTTTCTGGGCCCTGGGCAAAAGAATCTTAGTGGGCCCCTTTAACACTCCGCCCCCCCCCTTCTTTAGCTGCAGGTCTGAACTTACACTACACCCCAGGTTTGGACAGCAGAATGTAGGAAAAACATTCTTCTTGATAATTAAAACTTCCCTGGCTTTGTAAAAGTAGGCTTCATTAGCACTAATTTTAATGTACTAGGGTACAATAGAGAGGCAATACATCTATTGCCAGTGTCGTTCTGCAGATTATATATTAGACACACAGCTCTGCTATATCCATAGTCATTCATGGCTCTGCTACATGCATATAAAGACATGCGCACTTGTTAGCAGCGGGATAATCAGCGTGATGTCCACAGCGAGCAACGGAGAATGTTCATTTATTGAGAATTAAGAACATCCAGCTTACAACATGAGAATAGGATCAATCTGGTTTCTGGGAGAGAGAGAATCTGCTGCGACCTTCAGCTTCCAGTTCCACACTAGAATGTACACGCTGGGAGCAGGAGGAGGAACATCCTGTCTCTGAATGAGGACCCTTTTTTTTTTGTTTAACTTTGTTGACATCTGAACAATATGCATGCAGACATAAAATCACATCATATTAAACAAACAATAGTTGTTGCAATACATACAGATCAATATGCATTAGGCCAACACCCCACTCAACAACTATATATTCCGTTAGTCCCATAATGGTTCTCAATCCTTGGAACCTAGGTCGTGGCAATGGCTTGGTCAAAATGTCAGCTAACATCTTATCAGTCTGACAATAAACAAACTGAATTATGCCACGATCTATCAAGTCACGTAGATGATGATATCTGACATCGATGTGCTTAGTTCTAGAACTGATCTTTTCACTGCATGCAAGTTTAATGCATCCTTGGTTGTCCTCATATATCACCGTTGGCTGAGTTAACGGTTTACCAAGATCATCCATCAGTTGTCTTAGCCAAATGATCTCCTGACTTGCATAGGCTGCGGACACATACTCAGCTTCTGTGGATGACAAAGCAACAGATACTTGTTTTCTACTAGACCAGGAGATTGAACTTTCTCCAAGTTTAAATACGTATCCACTTGTGGATTTACGATCATGCAAATCACCAGCCCAATCTGCGTCAGCATAGCCGGTGAGTTTTAGATTTCCTGCTGCAGACAATTTTAAATTTACCCTTTGTGTCTCTTTTAAAAATCGGAGAACTCTTTTAACGGCATTCCAGTCCTTTTGGCGCTGTTTCTCCACATATCTGCACAATATTCCAACTGCTGTTGTAATATCTGGTCGAGTCATAGTCGATATGTATAGAAGTGCCCCCACTGCCTGTCAATATTTCTCATTGTTAGGCAACAGGTCATCTTCTTCCAGTTTCAGGTAGGATAATTCCATTGGCGTCGATACACCTTTGGCTTCTGTTATTTCAAACTGATTCAAAATTGAATTAATTTTTGCACTTTGGATATGGATTCCTAGATAATATGTTACATTTTCAAGGTCTTTTGTTTCAAAATGCTGGTTCAAAATTTCAGTCATTTTTGCCAATTTCGGCTTCTTCTTGATGAACTACAATTACATCGTCCACATATAAGAGAATATACATCCACTTTCCATCTGTATATCTCGTATATAGGCATGGATCCGCTTGACCTCTTTTAACCCCTTCACCCCCGGGCCTATTTTGACCCTAATGACCAGGCCATTTTTGTCAATTCTGACCAGTGTCCCTTTATGAGGTAATATCTCTGGAACGCTTCATTGGATCCGAGCGATTCTGAGATTGTTTTTTCATGACATATTGGGCTTCATGTCAGTATTAAATTTAGGTCGATAATTTTTGCGATTATTTGTGAAAAAATCAAAAATTTGGCAAAAACTTTGAAAATTTTGCAATTTTCAAATTATGAATTTTTATGCTGCTAAACCAGAGAGGTATGTGACACAAAATAGTTAATAAATAACATTTCCCACATGTCTACTTTACATCAGCACAATTTTGGAAAAAAAAAATTTTTTTGTTCGGAAGTTATAAGGGTTCAAAGTTCATCAGCAATTTTTCATTTTTCCAGCAAAATTTACAAAGCCATTTTTTTTAGTGACCACATCACATTTGAAGTCTTTTTGAGGGGTTTACATGACAGAAAACGCCCAAAAGTGACACCATTGCAAAAACTGCACCCCTCAAGCTACTCAAAACTACATTCAAGAAGATTATTAACCCTTCAAGTGCTTCACGGGAACTAAAGCAAAGTGGAAGGAAAAAATGGTCATTTTAATTTTTCCAACAAAAATGTTCTTTTAGCCTCAATTCTTTCATTTTCACATGGGCAATAGGATAAAATGGATCATAAAAATTGTTGGGCAATTTCTCCTGAGTACATCAATATCTCATATGTGGTCATAAACCACTGTTTGGGCGCACGGCAGGGCTCAGAAGGGAAGGAGCGCAATTTGACTTTTGGAGCTAATTTTCCATTCAAAAAGTCAAATGGCGCTCCTTCACTTCTGAGCCCTGCTGTGTGCCCAAACAGTGGTTTATGACCACATATGAGGTATCGGTGTACTCAGGAGAAATTGCACAACAATTTTTAGGATCCATTTTATCCTTTTCCCCATGTGAAAATGAAAAATTTAGGCTAAAAGAAAATTTTTGAGGAAAAAAAAGTACTTTTTCATTTTTACGGATGAATTTGTGAAGCACCTGGGGGTTCAAAATGCTCACCACCCATCTAGATAAGTTCCCTGGGGGGTCTTGTTTCCAAAATGGGGTCACTTGTGGGGGAACTCCAATGTGTAGGCACACAGGGGCTCTCCAAATGCGACATGGTGTCCGCTAACAATTTGAGCTGATTTTTCAGTCAAATTGTTAGCGGACACCATGTTGCATTTGGAGAGCCCCTGTGTGCCTAAACATTGGAGCTCCCCCACAAGTGACCCCATTTTGGAAACTAGACCCCCCAGGGAACTTATCTAGATGGGTAGCGAGCATTTTGAACGCCCCAGTGCTTCATAAATTAATCTGTAAAAATGAAAAAAGAAAATTTTTGAGGAAAAAAAAGTACTTTTTCATTTTTACAGATGAATTTGTGAAGCATCTGGGGGTTCAAAATGCTCACCACCCATCTAGGTAAGTTCCCTGGGGGGTCTAGTTTCCAAAATGGGGTCATTTGTCAGGGAGCTCCAATGTGTAGGCACACAGGGGCTCTCCAAACGCGACATGGTGTCCGCTAACTATTGGAATTGTTAGCGGACACCATGTCGCATATGGAGAGCCCATGTGTGCCTAAACATTGGAGCTCCCCCACAAGTGACCTCATTTTGATAACTAGACCCCCCAAGGAATGCATCTAGATGCATAGTGAGCACTTTGAACCCCAGGTGCTTCACAAATTGATCCGTAAGAGGGAAAAAGTACTTTTCTTTCACACAAATTTTCTTTTTTCATTTTTACGGATCAATTTGTGAAGCACCTGAGGGTTCAAAGTGCTCACTATGCATCTAGATATGTACCTTGGGGGGTCTAGTTTCCAAAACGGGGTCACTTGTGGGGGAGCTCCAATGTTTAGGCACACAGGGGCTCTCCATACTCGACATGGTGTCCGCTAACTATTGGAATTGCTAGCGGACACCATGTTGTGTATGGAGAGCCCATGTGTGCCTAAACATTGGAGCTTCCCCACAAGTAACCTCATTTTGGAAACTAGACCCCCCAAGGAATGCATCTAGATGCATAGTGAGCACTTTGAACCCCCAGGTGCTTCACAAATTGATCCGTAAAAATGAAAAAAGAAAATTTGTGTGAAAAAAAAGTACTTTTTCCTTCTTACGGATCAATTTGTGAAGCACCTGGGGGTTCAAAGTGCTCACTATGCATCTAGATGCATTCCTTGGGGGGTCTAGTTATCAAAATGAGGTCACTTGTGGGGGAGCTCGAATGTTTAGGCACACATGGGCTCTCCATATGCGACATGGTGTCCGCTAACAATTCCAATTCTCCCAGGTGCTTCACAAATGGCCATATTTTTGGTCCAGCCAGGTACAACTAGGCAGCTGGGGGCTGGAATCTGCAGCATGGAGAGGCCCAAGCATTCTGGGCCCCCCATGCTGCGAATTGCAGCCCGCAGCCACCCCAGAAAATGGCGCATTCATTGAAGCGCCATTTTCTGGCGCTGTACCCAGACTCTTCCAGTTGCCCTGGTGCCAGTGGCAAACTGGGTAATAAAGGGGTTAATGCCAGCTTTTTATTGGCAGCTGGCACTATGCCCGAGATTCATAATATAGGGCCAATGTTAGACCCGCCATTAGGAATCTCTGATAAATAGTCAGCCTCTGGGGTCAGAGTTATGGTGCACTGTATGACAATGATCTGTCATACAGTGCACCATGACTATGATCCCAGAGACTACAACAAGAGGACACTTGATCCCTTGTTGCACCCATCCATCCACCTATGCACCCATCATCCACGCACGCACACAACCACGCACATCCACATCCACGAACACACATCCATGCACACACACATCCACGCACGCACGCTCACATCCACACACATCCAGGCATGCACATCCACGCACGCACACATCCACGCATGCTGACATTCACGCACGCTGACATCCACGCATGCACACATCCACACACGGAAGCTAATATCCACGCATGCACGCTGACATCCACGCATGCACGCTGACATCCACGCATGCACGCTGACATCCACGCACGCACGCTGACATCCACACACGCACGCTGACATTCACGCACACTGACATCCACGCACGCACGCTGACATGCACGCACGCTGACATCCACGCACGCACACATCCACACACGCACATCCACGCACACACATCCACGCATGCTGACATCCACGCATGCTGACATCCACGCATGCTGACATCCACGCACGCTGACATCCACGCACGCACGCTGACATCCACGTACGCACACATGCACGCTGACATTCACGCACGCTGACATCCACGCACGCACGCTGATATCCACGCACGCACATATCCACACACGCTGACATCCACACATGCTGACATCCATGCACGCATGCTGACATTCATGCACGCTGACATCCACTCATGCACGCTGACATCCACGCATGCACACATCCACGCACGCATGCTGACATTCACGCACGCTGACATCCTTGCACGCACGCTGACATCCACAAATGCTGACATGCACGCACGCTGACATCCATGCACGCACGCTGACATTCACGCACGCTAACATTCATGCACGCTGACATCCACGCACGCTGACATCCACGCATGCACACATCCACGCCAGCACGCTGACATTCACGTATGCTGACATCCACACACGCACATATCCACGCACGCTGACATCCACGCACATCCACACATGCTGACATCCACACATGCTGACATCCACACATGCTGACATCCACGCAAGCTGACATCCATGCACGCACGCTGACATTCACGCACGCTGACATCCACGCACGCACGCTGACATCCACGCATGCACACATCCACGCACGCACGCTGACATTCACGCACGCACACTGATATCCACGCACGCTGACATCCATGCATGCACACATCCACACACGCACGCGCATCCACACACACGTCCATGCACACATCCATCTATGCACACATCCACGCACGCACACGTCTATGCACACACACGTCTATGCACGCACACGTCCACGCACACTCATGTACGCTCACGTCCACGCACGCACACGTCCACGCATGCACCCCCCATCCATCTATCCATTCACCCATCCATCCATCAATTCATTCATTCATACATACATACATACATACATACTTACCCTCTGGATCCACCGATGAGCAGGAGGCTGGAAGATGAGGCGGGGCCACCGACCGGCCGGCAGAGCAGAGGAGCCGCACAGCCGGAGACAGGGCGGCAGCAGCGGCGGGTGCACCGAGGTGTGCAACCCGCCGCAGGAGGTGAGGGGGGCAAGCACAGAGTCCGGAGGTGGGGGCAGCCTGGGGGGGGTCACTGGAGCAGGGGCCAGGCACATACATAATTATAGAGGGGGGGGCGGGCGGTTTGGGGGGACGGGGGGGCCCCCAGTGAGTCATGGAGCGGGAGGGGGGTGAGGAGGGGTGGACACATGCCGATCCACCCCTCCAGATCTGATTGGAGAGCTCCAATCAGATCTGGAGGGGTGAATCCCTATGATTCCCTCCGATCGGCAGTTTCACTTTTAAACTGCCGATCGGAGGGGTCTTGGGCACGGGGGGGGTTAATCCTCCCCCTGTGGGGTCATCTACAGGTTGTCACAGAGTAGCAGCATCTGTGACACCTGAGTGACCCCACTCACAGGAGCTGCACCAGCTCAAATCTGCCAGGACGTTGTACAACGTCCTGTGTCGGGAACGGGAAGAAACACAGGACGTTGTACAACGTCCTATGTCGGGAAGGGGTTAAATCCTTCTTCCAACAAGACTTTGTTCATTTTGGTGTTCCATGCTCTTGCCAATTGCTTAAGACCATAAAGAGATTTTTGTAGTTTGCAAACAAGGTTCTGTTCACCTTCCTTTATATAACCTTCAGGTTGAGTCATGTATAAGTCCTCCTCAATGTGACCTTTTAAAAATGCAGTCATGATATCCAAATGTCTGACAAACATCTTTTGTACAGCAGCTACGACCATCAAGGCTCTAAATGTTGTCTGCTTGGCGACTGGGGAAAAAGTAGCATCATAGTCCTCGCCATATTTTTGAGAATATCCTTTTGCGACCAACCTTGCTTTAAATCTGTGGACTTTACCTTCAGAGTCATATTTGGTTTTAAATACCCACTTGCACTTGATTGCCTTTTTACCCTGTGGCAACTCAGTGAGTTTCCAAGTTTGAAGTTGATGAAGCGAGTTCATTTCTTCATTAGCGGCATTGATCCACTTTGTTCCTTCATGAGCAGGTAGTTTTTGCATTTCATCCCATGACTGTGGCTCTGACTCAGGTAGTGTCTTGACAATGTAGGATAGACGTTTAGCTGGTATTCCTTTGTTTGATCTTGACGATTGTCTGATTTCAGGTTCACTTAGGCCTTTTGTTGTTTCTTCAGTGGTTGAAGAATCTAGCCAGACTTCTACATTCTCTCTTTCGTTGTCTTGTGATTGTGACTGAGATTGTTGTTGTTGCTTCATCTGGACTACTGGCATAATATCACAAAACTTGGGTGACACAAAATTTTCATCAATCACTACATCTTTGCTTATTGTGACCTTGTTTGTCTCTGGGTGTAGAATTCTATAACCTTTCTGGGTTTCACTGTAACCTACCAGAATGCCTTCCTTAGCGTGAGATTCCCACTTAGTTCGTTTTTCTTTGGGAATGTGTGCAAATGCTTTGCTTCCGAAAATCCTTATGTGCTGTTGATTTGGTTTTGCACTATTCCATTGCTCAAATGGAGTTTTCTCTGTCGCTTTACCTGGTAGTCTGTTCTGAAGATAGCAAGCCGTCATAATAGCTTCGCCCCAATTTACTGTAGGCAGATTTGCATCAAATAACATACTCCTTCCGCTTTCACAGAGTGTTCGGTTCCTTCTTTCTGCTACACCATTTTGCTCAGGGGTGTATGGTACAGTAGTCTGAAATATGATTCCATTTCTCTTTAAAATGCTCTGTGTCTCATTACTTGTATATTCAGTCCCATTATCTGCACGTAGAATTTTTGGCATTCTCCCAAACTTGTTATATACTTCAGCTAGATATATTTCAAGTTTCTCTGGAACTTCATTTTTGCTGTGAAGTAGATAGACAACTGTGTATCTTGAATTGTCATCAATGAATGTAAGAAAATATCTTCTTTCCAGGGGTCTCAATACGCATTGGGCAACAGATGTCTGTGTGTATTAAATCTAGTGGCTGTTCTGTTCTTGTAGTACTTTTCTTAGGAAAGGCCTTTCTGGACATTTTCCCTTTGATACAGCTGGTACACCTCATTGTCTGGTTACATGGATCAATTGTAATATTATCAGCTAAGTGTTCTTGAAATAACTTTCTTATTGCTTCTGGGTCTCTATGTGCAAGCCGTCTGTGCCATACATGAATACAGTTCTTGTGTATTTCTTGCTTAGCTGTGTATACACACTCTTTGCATTTCAACTGATACAGTTCATCTTTGATTTTTCCTTTTGCTATTGTGTGACCCTCCTTTGAGATGATGCAGCTATCATGCTTAAACGTAACTTCATTCCCTTGTTTTGTAAGCTTTTTCACGGATAATAGATTACTTTCAAGACTAGGCACATATAGCACATCCTTTACATGAATCCTTTTGTTTTGTGTTGCAGAGATGTTACAATCAATATAACCATCTCCTATGCCTTCTGAGTTCATACACTGACCATTCGCCATTATCACTTTCTCTGACTTTGGTTAAGCTTAGTAACGAAGTCTCTGTCATTGGTCATGTGACTGGTTGCACCAGAATCTATACACCATGCATGCTTTTGATTTAAATGCATTGACTAATGTGAATGCAGCCTCAGTATTTACAGGATCATTATTTTCAAATATGGCACTCTTAACTCTTTGTTTTACTGTTTTGCTTCTTCAGCTGATTCATTTTAGCTTTCCAGACTCTGCATTCAGCTTTTAAATGACCTGGCTTCTTGCATACAAAACATTCACGTGTTTCTTTAGGGTGGTTTCTACTGGTGGGCGCATCCTGTGTTTGTAAAGCAGTTTCTTTGTTGCATATTTTGCTGCTCACACTTTCTGCCTTTCTCTTATATCCATCTACAAGCTTTCCTCTGACGTACTCCAATGTAAGCTCATCATCTGGGCGTGCATCTAGTGCAGTTACAAGCGTGTCATAGCTTTCTGGGAGACCACTAAGTAGTAGTGCTGCTACATGGAAGTCCTTCATAACTTCCCCAATGCCCTGCAGGTGCTCTACGGTCTCTAGAGTGCTTCTAATGTAGTCCTGCATGTCCTGGTCACTGTGTAGCTTAGACTGATATAGCTTTCTCATTAGATAGAGTTTGTTACTTAGATTTATCCTCTCATGTACTTTCTGCATCTGCTCCCACATTTCCTTTGCAGATTCACACTTACACAAATGCACGATCTGATCATCCTCAATGCTTAGTGATATGGTGCTCTGTGCTTTCTGATCCATCTCTAGCCAGTCCTGTGGTACTGGGTCAGGCTTGGGCTCCTGAGTGTATTTCCACATATCTTCTCTTATCAGCAGCATCTTCACCTTGAATTTCCAGGATTGGTAGTTCTGGTTAATCAGACTTGACACTGTAAACTTTGCTGAGCTGCTGGTGGTGGCCATCTTTACTTCTTCTCAGTTCGCTGTTGTCTTTCTATCTCTGTGTTCTGGAGGTTTGGGACTTCTGTGGCTCCTGGGCCCATAACCTGTTAGCAGCGAGTTAATCAGCGTGATGTCCACAGCGAGCAACAGAGAATGTTCATTTATTGAGAATTAAGAACATCCAGCTTACAACATGAGAATAGGATCAATCTGGTTTCTGGGAGAGGGGGAGAGAGAATCTGCTGCGACCTTCAGCATCCAGTTCCACACTAGAATGTACACGCTGGGAGCAGGAGGAGGAACATCCTGTCTCTGAATGAGGACCCTTTTTTTTTTGTTTAAATTTGTTGACATCTGAACAATATGCATGCAGACATAAAATCACATCATATTAAGCAAACAATAGTTATTGCAATACATACAGATCAATATGCATTAGGCCAACAGCACTACATGAACATATAGAGTAAAAAATGTTTGTACCGTGTTAACCAGTAGATGAAAAAATATATATTAGAATCTGAGAGTCCTCAGTGGTTGATACCTTTTAATGGCTAACTGAAAAGATGACAAAAAATTGCAAAACAAGCTTTTGAGACTCTATGGCCTCTTCATCAGGCTTAATAAAACTTAAAAATGTATAAATAAATTATTAAGCCTAATGAAGAGGCCATAGAGTCTCAAAAGCTTGCTATTTTTTACCATCTTTTCAGTTAGCCATTAAAAGATATCAACCACTGAGGATTCTCAGATTCTAATACATACAGAGCACTGCTACTTGCACATTGCATTCATATATAGACACACACAACTCTGCTACATGTACACTACATGCATATATAGACGCACGCAGCTCAAGTAAATTAACATATAGGCACACACAGGTCTGATTTATAAACATATAAACACACATAACTCTGCACACATGCACACTACATGCACCTATAAACACACACACAGCGCTGCAACATGAACATATAGAAATACACAGCTCTGCTACATGCATGAGCCATTTAGGCTGCAACAGTTGAGCAGCTCCAGGACCTTCCAATGTAGAACTCAAGCACCTTCCATCATGTGATCAATCACATGACTGAAAGGTCCTGAATTCCTAGTTCAGAAAAGCAGGGACACTGGTAATGCTATTCTCGCATCTATCTTTTTATCCTATCATCTTTGTATGCTATCTATCTGTCTATCCTATCATCTATTGCAAACGCAATATAATGCAATGCTGCAGATTTGTACAAATCTGTAACATGACGTTATATTGCATTTGTTTGCTAAACAGACATAAAAACTCTACAGTCTGTGTTTCTTTGTGTGCTTCACCATACGCATACTTGCACACACATGCCTATTTTGGATGTGTTTGAATGCATTTGTTGAATGCAAGTGACCCGCCCCTGGGCCCGGGTTCTCGGATCCCGGGCATTTAGTTATGAGTGCTGTCAATGGTAGCCGATGCCCGGGGCCAAAAATAAAATAAAAGTAATTCGTAATGCCACCTACGGTGTCTGGTGATGGCACCGGCGCTGCTGCAGACCTCCGGGGATGATGGATGGCAGCCTGATGGTGTTGCTCCCCGTAGGTGGAGCGGGATCTCCGGGGCAGTGATGTGGGAATAGGATTTAGCATAGAGAGGTGGCTCTGCAGGCGGGATGTCTCTACAGTCTCTGTGTTGGACAGGATCAGGGCTGTAAGAACTGACACACATTGGGAGTAGTTTTCCACAACTTTACTGATGTTAAACCGGCACTGTCCAGGGTACACTCCAGGTGGTCGGGAAGCACTTCAGGATTTCCACATTGAGTGATTTGTAAGGCCTCCATGTCCCTTTGTTACTTGCATTGAAGCCCTGACCTGTGTGAAACCTGGCCTGGCCTTCTCTGTGTCGCTCACCCATGTTGACTGCACTGAGAACCCTCTGTTGGATCCAGCTATTCTCCTGCGGTTCCTGGCTCACATGTTGAAGGTGCTGCGGGTGCCTGAGAGACTGGAGTCTCCTCTGTATACCGGTGTTTTCTGTTGGGCTAAGCTCTCCTTGGCAGACTCGGACTCCGGTGTCCTGGGTTACTTCTTTGGGTGAGCCGGTATGGCTCCTCTGCCCCGTTGCTCCGTTCCGCGCCTTGCGTTCGTTCCTCACTCTCGGGTAACTCACACTGGCTAAGGCTCTTCACAGTCCTGACTGGAACTGATCCACACGGTCCCTGAAAAGAGCTTAGCACTGCTCTTTTCCTCTCAGGACCTCTTCACAGTCCTCCCAGGAACTGCACTGCCTAACTCTACCCCCAGCACCTGTATTTATAGGGGATATTGCCTAAAGGCAGTAAGTGAGGCTGCCCCTACAGGCCTAGGGTGGAAAGTGTTGTATGTGTGAGTTGTACCAGATGTGGAAATCCCTCCATGCACTAGATGTTTCTGTGGCTACCTATACCGCAGAGTGCCACACAAGCTTATAGAGACATTAACGTTTCTGTTACATTACGTTTCTGCTGCTGTCAAACGGATGCATTAAACAGATAGCACAAACACAATGTGAACCTACCCTTGAAGTGACAGGTATTATCTCCTTTAACCCCTTCATGACCCAGCCTATTTTGACCCTAAAGACCTTGGCATTTTTGTCAATTCTGACTAGTGTCCCTTTATGAGGTAATAACTCTGGAACACTTCAATGGATCGTAGCGATTCTGAGATTATTTTTTCGTGACATATTGGGCTTCATGTTAGTATTAAATTTAGGTCGATAATTTTTGCATTTATTTGTGAAAAAATCAAAACTTTGACAAAAATTTTGAAAATGTTGCAATCTTCAAATTTTGCATTTTTTATTCTGCTAAACCAGAGAGTTATGTGACACAAAATAGTTAACAAATAACATTTCCCACATGTCTACTTTACATCAGTACAGTATTGGAAAAATTTTTTTTTTTTGGTAGGAAGTAGGGATGGGCGAATCTACTCGTTACTACTCGGTACTCGCCGAGTAGTAAGGGATTCGCCCGACTCGTTACTCTGCGAGTAATCTCAGGGATTACTCGCACAGTAACGAGTCCGCAGGGAGCGAAAGAAGAGAATGGGGGAGAAATGCTCCTTACCTCTCTTCCGGCTTCTGCTATGTGCAGAATTTTCTCTGTGTTGTTTTTTTTTTTATATTGAGTACTGGAAATTCATGGAGGTCATGTCTAATATTGGCGTGACCGCCATAAATTTCGAGCTTAGGGCCAGCTGATAATACAAAGCTGGCCCTAACCCCTTTATTACCCAGCGTGCCACTGCCACCAGGGCCGCTGGAAGAGCGGGGTTCAGCGCCAGGAGATGGCGCTTCAATGAACGCGCCATCTTCTGGGGCAGCTGCGGGCTGCAATTTGCAGCGGGGGGTGCCCAGAAAGCTTGGGCATCCCTGCGCTGCGGATTCCAGCCCCCAGCTGCTTAGCTGTACCTGGCTAATATATAGAAATTGCGCGGAGCCCCACGCATTTTTTTAATTATTTCATGAAATTCATGAAATAATAAAAAAAGGGGGCTTGCCTATATTCTTGTGTCCGGCCAGGTACAAATAGGCACCTGGGGGTTGGGGGCAGCCCGTCGCTGCCTGCTGGATCCGGCTGGTTACAAAAATACGGCGAAGCCCACGTAATTTTTTTTTTTGAAAAATCTATAAAACAATCCTAAAAAAGGATTGCATCTTTACTAACCCCTCTACCATGGTGGAGGGGTTAATAAAGATGCAGTCCCTTTTATTTATACTGTTTTATGGATTTTTCAGAAAAATTTGACGTGGGCTTCGCCGCATTTTTGTAACCAGCCAGATCCAGCAGGCAGCGACGGGCTGCCCCCAACCCCCAGGTGCCTATTTGTACCTGGCCGGACACAAGAATATAGGCGAGCCCCCTTTTTTTTATTATTTCATGAATTTCATGAAATAATAAAAAAAAAATGTGTGGGGCTCCGCGCAATTTCTATGTCTAGCCAGGTACAGCTAAGCAGCTGGGGCTGGAATCCGCAGCGCAGGGAGGCCCAAGCTTTCTGGGCACCCCCCACTGCAAATTGCAGCCCGCAGCCGCCCCAGAAGATGGCGCGTTCATTGAAGCGCCATCTTCTAGCGCTGAACCCCGCTCTTCCAGCGGCCCTGGTGGCGGTGGCACGCTGGGTAATAAAGAGGTTAGGGCCAGCTTTGTATTATCAGCTTGCCCTAAGCCCGAAATTTATGGCGGTCACGCCAATATTAGACATGACCGCCATGAATTTCCAGTAATCAATATAAAAAAAAAACACAGAGAAATTTTTTTTATTAAAAATAAAACAAAAAAGCCATTAGGGACTCCATCTTTATTTTAAAAATCCTCTTCCGTCCGACGTAGTCCAAAACGCAATCTCAGCTCTGCTACTTCCCTGTCTGTGTTTAGACAGACAGGGATGTAGCAGAGCTGAGAACTGACTAAACAGTCAGGGTTCAGCTCAGGGCATTAGGACCTGAGCTGAACTCTGCTGTCAGCCAGACTCGCTCTGCTCCGGAGATTCCCGGTGACGGAAGTTAATTTATTCACTGCTCCTGTCACCATTCGGGAATCTCCGGAAACAGAAGCAGAGAGACTCGGGGAGCGAGTCTGCGGCTGAGGCGGCAGCGGCGGCGGAGGCAGGGGTAAGTAGCCGGCCGGGCCGGTGCACCCCCCCCTCTCCCACCTCACCACCCCTGACCCCCCTTCCCCTCTACCCCCCTTCAATCTTTTTTTTTATTATTCTTTAAAAGTCAGCGGCTTTTTGCCGCTGGCTTTAAAAGAATAACATGGGGATTTGCAGGTTTTTCCTCTGCTGCCAGACCCCTTATAGGGTCCGGCAGCAGAGGAATCGCTGCAATACTCGCCTCCCCATTCATTTACATTGGACTCGCTAGACTCGCAACGAGTAGCGAGTCCTGGACTCACTCGTTACAGTCTAGCGAGTCCGAGTAATTTAGGATTCGCCCATCTCTAGTACGAAGTTACAAGGGTTCAAAGTTCATCAGCAATTTCTCATTTTTCCAGCAAAATTTACAAAACCATTTTTTTTTAGTGACCACATCACATTTGAAGTCCCTTTGAGGGGTGTACATGACAGAAAACACCCAAAAGTGACACCATTCCAAAAACTGCACCCCTCAAGCTACTCAAAACTCCATTCAAGAAGATTATTAACTCTTCAAGTGCTTCACAGGGACTAAAACAACGTGGAAGGAAAAAAATAAACATTTTAATTTTTCTAACAAAAATATTCATTTAGCCTCAATTCCTTCACCACCTCATATGTGGTCATAAACCACTGTTTGGGCGCACAGCAGGGCTCAGAAGGGAAGGAACGCAATTTGACTTTTGGAGCTAACTTTCCATTCAAACAGTGAAATGGCGCTCCTTTCCTTCTGAGCCCTGCCGTGCGCCCAAACCGTGGTTTATGACCACATATGAGGTATCGGTGTAGTCAGGAGAAATAGCCCTACAAAGGTTAAGATGCATTTTATCCTGTTGCCCATGTGAAAATGAAAAAATTTAGGCTAAAAGAAAATGTTTGTGAAAACAAAAGTACTTTTTCATTTTTACAGATCAATTTGTGAAACATGTGGGTGTTCAAAGTGCTTACCACACATCTAGATAAGTTCCCTGCGGGGGTCTAGTTTCTAAAATGGGGTCACTTGTGGGGGAGCTCCAATGTTTAGGCACACAGGGGCTCTCCAAATGCGACATGGTGTCTGCTAACAATTTGAGCTAATTTTCCATTCAAATTGTTAGCGGACACTATGTCGTGTTTGGAGAGCCCCTGTGTGCCTAAACATTGGAGCTCCCTGACACATGACCCCATTTTGGAAACTAGACCCCCCCAAGGAACTTATCTAGATGCAAAGTGAGCACTTTGAACCCCCAGGTGCTTCACAAATTGATCCGTAAATATGAAATAGTACTTTGTTTTCCACAAAAACTTTCTTTTTTCATTTTTACGGATTAATTTGTGAAGCATCTGGGGGTTCAAAGTGCTCATTATGCATCTAGATAAGTTCCCTGGGGGGTCTTGTTTCCAAAATGGGGTCACTTGTGGGGTAGCTCCAATGTTTAGGCACACAGGGGCTCTCCATACGCGACATGGTGTCCGCTAACAATTTGAGCTAATTTTCCATTGAAATTCTTAGTGGACACCATGTCGCGTATGGAGAACCCGTGTGCCACCAGCACAAGGGCAACTGGAAGAGTTGGAGTACAGCACCAGAAAATGGTGCCTCTAATGAATGTGCTATTTTCTGGGGTGGCTGTGGGTTGCAATTTGCAGCATGGGGTGCCCACGTTAGGGTCTCTCCACGCTGAGGATTCCAGCCCCCCCAGCTGCCAAGTTGTACCTGGCTGGCTACCAAAAATACAGGGAAAGCTTTTTTTATTTTTAGAACTGATTTTAGAAAAAAAAATTACATAGGGCTCTGCCATATTTTTGGCCCAGCCGGGTACAACTTGGCAGCAGGGGCTGGAATCCTCAACATGGAGAGGCCCAAGCATTCTGGGCCCCCCATGCTGTGAATTGCAGCCCGCAGTCGCCCCAGAAATTGGCACATTCACTGAAGAGCCATTTTCTGGCACTGTACCCAGGCTCTTCCAGTTGCCCAAGTGCTGGTGGCAAACTGGGTAATAAAGGGGTTAATGCCAGTTTTTTTATTGGCAGCTGGCACTAAGCCCGAGATTCATAATGTCGGGCCAATGTTAGACCCGGCCACTAGAAATCTCTAGTAAATAGTTAAAAAATACACCACACAGAGAAAAGAGAAAAATCTTTTTATTTGGAAAAAAAACACAAACAAAATTCGATTGCCTCTGCTACATCCAGAGATTGCAGCAAGGGATCAAGTGTCCTTTTCCTACAGTCTCTGGGGTCAGCGTTAAGATGCACTGTGTGGTAATGATCTGTCATACAGTGCACCATGACTATGATCCCAGAGACTACAACAAGAGGACACTTGATCCCTTGTTGCACCCATCCATCCACCCATGCACCCATCTGTCCACACATGCACCCATCCATCCATGCACACATCCACACATGCACCCATCCACGCATGCACACATACATGCACGCATGCACACATCCACGCATGCAAGCACACATACACACAATTTACGCATGCACACATCCAAGCACGCAGAGACATCCACGCACACAGAGACATCCACACATGCACACATCCACGCATGCACACATCCACGCATGCAGAGACATCCACACACTCACACATCCACGCACGCATCCATGCACACACATATCCATCCATGTATGCAAACATCCATGCAAGCAGAGACATCCACACGCACAGAGACATCTATGCACGCACACATCCACACACGCAGACATCCACGCACGCAGGCATCCATGCACGCAGACATCCACGCACGCAGAGACATCCACGCATGCAGCCATCCACGTATGCAGAGACATCCACGCATGCACACATCCATCCATGCATGCACACATCCATGCACGCACACATCCATGCATGTGTGGCACCCTGGCACCCTGGTTGGGGCACCACAGAACTCTTAGTACACAAATGGAATGTACACAGCAAGCAGAACTCACTAACTAAAACACCTTTTACACCCCTTTTCACCCCAGGCCTCTAGGGGGAGCCCCACTGGTTACCTTAGACCAGTGCCCCCTATAAATACAGGTCCTGGAGGCAGAAACTGCGGAGTGTGCAGTCACTTTAGAACTGTGAACAGCTAGGAGAGCTGACCTGGTACTGGAGCCACACTAGGCCCATACCAGCACACCCGGGAAGTGAGGGACTCTCGCAATAAGAGTCTTAGGAACAGGAGACAAAGCCCCGACAGGGATAGAGGAGTTACCACAACTCACCCTAACAATCCGGTCACTGGGTCCGAGCTGCAGGAGCCACATCGCAGGCTGCAGAGAAACCAGCACCTCAACAAGGGAGTTTAGCTCCCTGTATACCTGAAGCACCACCAGATGAGAGCCCGGGGAAAGGAGGAGTAGTACGCCTAACCCCTTGATAGTGCCCTCAGTGCAGCAAACTCAGGTGAAACACGTCCCACCTGAACGTGCAACCCGGTCTGGCAGGATTCCATATCCACCAGACCTCACCAGAACTGTAGATACAAGGAAGCCTACACCACTGCTTGCTGTGGAACCTCCAGGAGTGCCTACTTCATCACCCGGTCGAGTGTACCTGTTGTCACCAGTAAAGGTACTAAAAGACTATGTGTCCGTGCATCATTCCTGGACTAACCCATAGTAACTACTAAGCTGCCATATTCCATCGAGTGCAGCTCCTGGCCCCGGGGACTCCTGCTCATCCTGTGGGGAGCACCCCATCTAGCTGCCGCACATCCCCCGGAGGCCCCAGCAGTGCCGGTGCCATCACCGGATACCCACAGGTGGCGTCACGACAAACAAGAATCATCCCCATCCTTCAATCCCGTTTTATCTGACCACCAGGCCCAACAGCCTCAGGCGCGGAACCGTGATGAGTGCTGCATTGCCTGAGACCTGAGAACCCGGCAACGGTGAGTCACATGCATGCACAGATCCACGCACACACACATCCACGCACACAGAGACATCCACGCATGCAGACATCCATGCACACATCCATCCATGCACACATCCATGCACGCAGACATCCACGTATGCACACATCCACGTATGCACACACACATCCATCCATGCACGCACCCATCCATCCACGCATGCAGAGACATCCACGCACGCAGAGACATCCACGCACGCATCCATGCACGCACACACCCATCCACCCATGCATGCACCCATCCATCCACCCATGCATGCACCCATGCATCCACACATGCACCCATCCATTCATTCATTCATTCATTCACTCATTCATTCATACTTACCTCACTCACGATCCACTGGTGAGGAGGAGGAGCTCAGGAGAGGAGGAGGAGCCCACACGGAGCAGAGGAGGCTGACCGGCGGGTGCACTGGCGGGTGCAGCTCACCGGAGAGGTGAGGGGGGGCTGAAAGCAGGACACAGGGGTGGCTGGAGAGGAGGGGGACGGGGGGGGGGCAAGACACAGGGGGGTGCGCAGATGAGGCTGACCAGCAGGAGCACCGGCAGATGCATAATGGACCCTCAACACGCTGAGAATACCATCCCTCAGCTGCCTAGTTTTACCTTGGCTGGCAATTAAAAATAAGGCGGAGCCCACGCTTTTTTTGGTAGCCAAGGGGAAATGAGGCAGCTGAGGGTGGCAGCTCGCAGCTAGACTTAAAAATAAAGGTGAAGCCCCATGTGTTATTTTTTTAAATATTTATTTATTTAACACCCTATAACACCAGGTTGGTCGCCATACACTAATGTGTATGGCAACCAAGCAGAATCACTGTCCAGATTGGCTGTTGTAGTCAGACTGGATTTCTTCAATCACAGAGGCTCTCACAGATTGTGAGCTTCTGTGATTGGCTGTTTGTTTGACAGTGCAGTGAATATACAAGTAGCTTAATAGGCAGCCCCTGAAGTAGCAGCAGGAGACTGATAAGCCCGATCTACCTATTCTATCTAGCTACTCTTTTCTCACTCCATACACCATGAGAAAGACTGTGTTAAAAATGCATTGCACACTGTCCACACCAGCACCACAGTCACACCACACTCATTGCTCTCCCACCACACTCGCACGACCATACGGAAGTACTCACATGACTGTCGTGCATTAAAAATGCTCCGATTTTCATGCATGGTAGTGTGCCTCAACCCTAATAGAGTGGATCTGTTAGAATGTAAAAGCTGCACAATACTTAACTTAAAAGAAATATTATTACCAACTTTGCATTAATACTTTTATTCATTACTTGTAAATAAACTTATTTTTGTCTGTTTATAATTATTGTTTATGAGACAGTGTAACCAGCAGTGCTGAATGGGTGTGGTTGGGGAGTGGATATCGGTGTCACTAGTTGTGAAATGTCTGTGTTCAGGAGCGTGGCCTAAAACGTACCGCAGCGTGCTGAGCGCACCGCAAACCTTGTTCCTCTTTCCCTTCTTCAAATGTTGAGAGGTATGCTATTTGAATCCATTAAGGGGATACAGTGAAGGTATAATGTGATCGTCGTCATCACATGGGCCTTTTTGAACCCCTCCCACAATCTCTCCCGTTCAGCATGGCATGGAGGGGGAACAAGCAAACAAAATTGTATGAAAAGGTATTTTTTATTCATGATATCCACTGTAAACATTTTATGTGAACATTTATGCCTTTTTTGAAACTTTTGCAAACAAAGTGTGCCATGGCACAACCACTTTAAGCTTTAGTATGGTTTAAAAGGAATCTGTCAAGAACGATCGCCTCTCCAAAAATTATTATTATTAATAATTTATATAGCGCCATTGGTTCCATGGCGCTTTACATGTGTAAGGACAGAACAAGGACGAGAACATAAAAACCAACGACGAATAAATGATAGAGGTACATTAGGGAGATCCTGTCCACAAGGGCTCACAGTCTATAGGGGTGAAAACTGTTTATATGGTCATGTTGCTATGCGAGAGGTAATGTCACCCATACCTTTACTATGTAATCTTTTATCACCATACTTTGAAAAAACACTACCCTAATTCAGATGCAAATGAGGCCTACATGGGATTGTCAGAGCACTTCCCAAGCACTATTTTCTGACTGACAGCATACTTGCTTTATAGTCAATTCAGTGGGCTGTTAGTCAAGCAGAAAAAAATGGCTAGTGCTGGTGTGAGAAGGTGGTCAGGTTCCTACCCCTGAAGACAAAAGCATATTCATATAGATAATGTATAGAGTATAAGATATTAATAATGTGTGTAGCAAAAGTTGGCATCTAATGGCCACTTTAGAGAATAGATAACGGTAGTGTAAGGAAGTAATTAAGTGGTGGAATAAGTTCACAGAAGCCAGTTGCAGGGAACATACTGACTTAATTTTAGATGTTCAGCTAGGTTTTGACTATGGCTGAGAACAAACATGCAGGTCGGATTATACTAACAGGCTGCAGTAGTGTGAATATGCTAAATCTAAAGAAGCAGAACAATGGTGGGGCAGTGTGTAAAGATAGTAAGCCCAGTGTTACACTAGCGTTAGGATTCTGTTCAGAGGGGGTCCGTTAAAAAGATAGAATCTGGCAGCATTAACGCACCATAATTGTAATGGATCGATGCGGTAACGCTGCCAGATTCAATCTTTTTAACTGACCCCCCCATGAACGGAATCCTAATGCTAGTGTGACCCTGGCCTAACTACTGAAGAGAGACATGAGAGCTGGTAACAGATGAATGGCCCCAAACCTAGAGACTGTGCAAGTGGACATACGGCAAACTAGGCCACTGACCCTTCCCGGCAGGGATCCACCTTTGTGTCAGGAACCTTTCTCAGTGACTGCGATTATAAAGCTCGTTGTTTGAACTTTGGCTTTCTTCATGGAGAGTCTGAGTCACACAGCTCGTTCCCCACCATAATTCAGAGACCCCTTGGAGAACCTCCAGAGAAAATGGAAGCGAAGGCAGTCCATTGGGTGTAGAACGAAACTTGAGGAACCTTTTTCTTATTTATCTGAAGATGTCCAATGAAGATGCAGTGTTGAAGTTATGTGCCCACTGCTACACTTTTAAAGTTTATAGTATTTAACTTAAAAACATTAAAAAAGAACTTTGGTTCTCAATCTTTACTGTGGAAGGACCTGGGTCATCCAAGTCATTGGTAACATGCAGCTACTCAAGATGCATTGCCTGCACGACACAGACCCTCAGATCCACACCACCATCAACACAATATCCCCCACCCTGTGGGTACATTAAAGGAAACACATTCTTGAATAATCTTTTTAGAAACATATAGAGAAAATATCATTGTGTAAAATTCAGTATCAACCTAGCATTTATAATCTGTGAAGTGATTGCCCTTGTGTCTCAGGTGTCTTGCTTCTGAAAAGAAAAGAAATAAAGGATGAAAAAGTAACATGTAAAAATAAATATATACACAAAACTAAGAAGCAAATTTTATCTGGTTGGTAACTCCCTTGAAACATATAAATGTCAATTTTATTGCTATTTATTACTGTATAAGTTTTATGAATGGATTTCACTGCACGTAATTTCAGCACCCTATGAATAGCTCTAATGGTGGGTTTACACGCTCCAACGTCGGTCCGATATTGGATCCGACGGCGCGGGAGCGCGCTTTTTGTGCCCAGTTTTCCCAGAATCGCATCGGCGGTTTACACAGCGCGATATCGGGATACAACGTCCCTACGATGTCTACGCCCCCCGACCCAGGAACGACCATTTAACATGGGAGTGAATGGGTGACGTTGTACTGCACATCGGAGTTGGGCTGTCACACAGGACGTTCTGGCTCCAACCGGCATCCGATATCGGGCCGTTGAATAGCACGCTCATTCGACCCCCAATATCGGATTGACATCGTTCGTGCATCGTATTGGACGTTCACACCATACAACGCACGAACGATATCAGGTCCAACGCACGAACCACGTGACTTTTGGTCGGAGTTGGACGCTGATATCGGGACGTGTAAACCCACCATCAGTATTTGGTGAGTTTTTTACCTCAGGATTTATATGCCAAAGCCAGGAGTAGAACAATCAGAAGAAAAGTATAATAGAAACACGTCACCACTTCTGTATTTATTTATCACCCACTCCGGATTTTGTCTTACAAATACTGAAGTAAAAAAAAAAATCACTAAATGCTCAACGTATGCGTGTGGCTTAAGACCATGTGCACACGTTGAGTATTCGGTGAGATTTTTACCTCAGTATTTGTAAGCCAAAATCAGGAGTGGAACAATGAGAGAAAATTTACTATGTGTTTTTGAGTGCAGATTTGTCACAAAACCTGAAGGGTTTCCTGCAGTCAGCAGAGTGAATGACAATTCTCAAGTCTCCTACACACAATGAACATTTTTTTCCTTGCAGATTTGATGCAGAAATAAATCTGCAGCATGTCAATTCTTTAGATTTTTTTTCCCCACAGATTTCACCCATTCTAGTAGGAAGTAGGAAAAATCTGTACCAAACAAGCACCGTAAATGCAACAAAATACGGTATATACTCGCGTATAAGCCGAGTTTTTCAGCCCAAAATTTGGGCTGAAAAGTCCCCCCTCGGCTTATACGCAAGTATATACGGTAATTAATACAGCAGCAGCCCCAGAGGTATACAGGCCCCCCCATCAAGCTCCAGGCCCCCCCCCCTTGCGCGGCAGCCTGTAAAGTAAAATCATACTTATCAGTGTCCTGTCGCGCTGTCCCGCCGCTTGCCGACATGACGATCCCGGGCTTCATTCCGCGTCTTCCGCACTTCCTGTGGTCGCGGGCAATGACGTCATTGCCCGCGACCACAGGAAGCCGGAAGCCGGAAGACGCGGATTGAAGCCCGGGATTGTGTGTCGGCAAGCGGCGGGACAGCGCGACAGGACACTGATAAGTATGATTTTACTTTACAGGCTTCCGCGCAAGTGGGGTGGCCCTGGAGCTTGATGTGGGGGCCTGTATACCACCGGGGGCTGCTGCTGTATACAGCCCTGGGGCTGCTGCTGTATACAGCCCTGGGGCTGCTGCTGTATACAGCCCTGGGGCTGCTTCTGTATACAGCTTTGGGGCTGCTGCTGTATACAGCCCTGGGACTGCTGCTGTATACAGCCCTGGGACTACTGCTGTATACAGCTTTGGGGCTGCTGCTGTATACACCCCTAGGGCTGCTGCTGCTGTATACAACACTGGGGCTGCTGTATACTACCTAAGGGGTGCTGTATATACCTCTGGGGCTGCTGTATACACCACTAGGGCTGCTGTATATACCTCTGGGGCTGTATATACCTCTGGGGCTGCTGTATAATACCACTGGTGCTGCTGTATACTACCACTGGGGCTGCTGTATACTACCACTGGGGCTGCTGTATAGTACCACTGGGGCTGTATATACCTCTGGGGCTGCTGTATACTACCACTGGGGCTGCTGTATACTACCACAGGGGCTGCTGTATACTACCACTGGGGCTGCTGTATACTACCACTGGGGCTGCTGTATACTACCACTGGGGCTGCTGTATACTACCACTGGCGCTGTATATACCTCTGGGGCTGCTGTATACTACCACTGGGGATGCTGTATATACCTCTGGGGCTGCTGTATACCACACTGCTGAGGGCTGTATACCTGTGCTGGGGTCCACCCTCGGCTTATACACGAGTCAATAGGTTTTCCCAGGTTTTGGGGGCAAAAGTAGGGGGGTCGGCTTATACATGGGTCGGCTTATACACGAGTATATACGGTATACATTTTTTGGGACAGCCAAGAAATGTGCACATTCCCTAGTAAAAAATATTAAAAACATGTCACCGTTTCTACATTTTTTATTCACTCCTGGTTTTGGCTTAAAAGTACTGAGGTAAAAAACTCACTACATATTCAATGTGGACACATCACCTAAGGCCCCGCTCAGGTGTCTGTGTACCATGTATGTGTTATATCTGTTTTTATTTTACACGGATACAGCACACACATTGCGATCTATGGGCTATTCACATTGCTATTCACACGGACATGTCCATTTTTTTTGCGGCAGCCTAGATACAGTTGTGGCCAAAAGTATTGACACCCCTGCAATTCTGTCAGATAATACTCAGTTTCTTCCTGAAAATGATTGCAATCACAAATTCTTTGGTATTATTATCTTCATTTAATTTGTCTTCAATGAAAAAACACAAAACGAATTGTCCTAAAGCCAAATTGGATATAATTCCACACCAAACATAAAAAAGAGGGTGGACAAAAGTATTGGAACTGTTAGAAAAATCATGTGATGCTTCTCTAATTTGTGTAATTAACAGCACCTGTAACTTACCTGTGGCACCTAACAGGTGTTGGCAATAACTAAATCACACTTGCAGCCAGTTGACATGGATTAAAGTTGACTCAACCGCTGTCCTGTGTCCTTGTGTGTACCACATTGAGCATGGACAAAAGAAAGAAGACCAAAGAACTGTCTGAGGACTTGAGAAACCAAATTGTGAGGAAGCATGAGCAATCTCAAGGCTACAAGTCCATCTCCAAAGACCTGAATGTTCCTGTGTCTACCATGCGCAGTGTCATCAAGAGGTTTAAAGCCCATGGCACTGTGGCTAACCTCCATAGATGTGGACGGAAAAGAAAAATTGACGAGAGATTTCAATGCAAGATTATGCAGATGGTGGATAAAGAACCTCGACTAACATCTAAACAAGTTCAAGCTGCCCTGCAGTCCGAGGGTACAACATTGCCAACCCGTACTATCCGTCGGCGTCTGAATGAAAAGGGACTGTGTGGTAGGATACCCAGGAAGACCCCACTTCTTACCCCGAGACATAAAAAAGCCAGGCTGGAGTTTGCCAAAACTTACCTGAGAAAGCCTAAAACATTTTGGAAGAATGTTCTCTCTTTTTGGGCAAAGGCATCAACATAGAGTTTACAGGAGAAAAAAAGAGGCATTCAAAGAAAAGAACACGGTCCCTACAGTCAAACATGGTGGAGGTTCCCTGATGTTTTGGGGTTGCTTTGCTGCCTCTGGCACTGGACTGCTTGACCGTGTGCATGGCATTATGAAGTCTGAAGACTACCAACAAATTTTGCAGCATATTGTAGGACCCAGTGTGAGAAAGCTGGGTCTCCTTCAGAGGTCATGGGTCTTCCAGAAAGGACAATGACCCAAAACACACTACAAAAAGCACTAGAAAATGGTTTGAGAGAAAGCACTGCAGACCTCTAAGGTGGCCAGCAATGAGTCCAGACCTTAATCCCATAGAACACCTGTGGAGAGATCTAAACATGGCAGTTTGTAGAAGGCACCCTTCAAATATCAGGGACCTGGAGCAGTTTGCCAAAGAAGAATGGTCTAAAATTCCAGCGGAGCATTGTAAGAAACTCATTGATGGTTACCGGAAGCGGTTGATCACAGTTATTTTGGCTAAAGGTTGTGCAACCAAGTATTAGGCTGAGGGTGCCAATACTTTTGTCTGGCCCATTTTTGGAGTTTTGTGTGAAATGATCAATGTTTTGCTTTTTGCTTCATTCTCTTTTGTGTTTTTTCATTTAAGACAAATTAATTGAAGATAATAATACCAAAGAATTTGTGATTGCAATCATTTTCAGGAAGAAACTGAGTATTATCTGACAGAATTGCAGGGGTGTTAATACTTTTGGCCACAACTGTAGATGGTTCATGTGCTGTACCTGTTTAACATTGTAAATAGGAGTTGTATACATTGTATAAGAGAAGCTTTGTAATTTATTTATTAGTCCATAGGTGAAAAATACTGATGATAAAAAGGACACACGTATGGCACACCGATCCAAAACACGAATGATACCAATACCCTTTTTTCACGTACATGTTTAATTACGGTCATGTGAATGAGACCTGTGGCAGATTTCTTTCAATTTGTTTTGCAACTTAGGGTGGAGGCACACTGGCATGAGAATCGCGCGAGTGCAATGTGAGAAAAACTCTCATTGCACTTGGACCAGTATTATTAAATGTTTCTGGTCATATTTGTGCATTTTCAATGCACAGTACTCGCATTGCGAGTCAAATGTGAGTTCAATCACAGCATGCTGAGAAATTCAAACTTTGGCACCATGGACAGCAGTTACATCCAAACACCGGCAGACTTCAGCACCATGGACAGCAGTTACATTAAAATACCGGCAGACTTCGGCACCTAGGACAGCAGTTACATCAAAACACAAGCTGATTGGCTGCTTTTCCGGCAACCCAGCAAAGTCAAACACCACTGCTATCAGGCTAGGGTCACATTAACGTTAATGATGACTTGCGTCTAAAACATAGGTTTTGAGAGCCTTAAAGCTGTGCTACGCCATGGTAGCGCCGCGTTAACGCTGCCAATGCTTATTTATGGAGACTCGGCCCGTAGCGTGGCTCTAATGCCAGCATCTGAGTGGAATCTCGAGTTATTTCCTAATGCAAGAAAAGACGCTTTCAACAATGCCTTTTCTCGTGTTAGGAAATAAAGTGAGATTTCACTCAGATGCCGGCACTGGAGCCACATTAGGGGCCGGTCTCCATAGGATAACATTGGCAGCGTTAACACGGCGCTAACATGGCGTTAGAACCGCGTTAAGGCTGCCAAAATCTAAGTTTTTAATGGAATTCTTAATTACCGTTAATGTGACCCTAGCCTCACAGCAGCAGCGGTAAAGCCGATCTAGCAATTATAACTACAGATCGCTGTATACATTGATATATCTATCTGACATTACTGTCTAGTCTCACTTTCAGCAGCATGGCAAAAACCATGCTACTAACTCGCACCACATTTGCACCACACTCGCAACACACTTGCATGAACACGCATGCACACACACTACACACGCACAACACATGCAAAACCATACGGACAGCACTTGCATGACTGTCATGCATCAAAAACACTCCGTTTTTGATGCATGATAGTGTGCCTCCGCCCTTAAAGGGAACCTGTCACCAGGTTTTTGCAACCTAATCGGAGAATAGCATAATATAGGACCTGAGATCCTGATTCCAGCGATGTGTGTACTGGGCTGCTCGGTGTAGTTTTTATAAAATCACTGTTTAATTATCTGGAGATTATCATTAGTTGTCTACTTGGCCTGCTACAAAGTAGTCTGGTGTATTCTCAGATTGCTAAATCTGCAACAGAGAAAACACTAATTTTATCAAAATGACAGCAAGCAGCTTAGTAAGTGACACATCGCTGGAATCAGGGTCTCTATTTCTACATTATGCTGCTCTCAGATGGAATGGCAAAAACCAGGTGACAGGTTCACTTTAAAGTTCAATGCATTTAAATGGGATTATTTAACTAGCAAGCACATGGATTTCTAATTTTTCATTCACAAAAGTTGGACGATTTTTATCCATATTGTTATCAATGTGCCATCTGTGTGTCCATTTTCTGTTTGTATGACATTCATATTTATACTTTAACGTTTTATGATGTACATCATAAAATGTGGTTAGAATGGAAGTGTATCTATAAAAATCAGAATGCAATTGAGAAATTCTATTTAGGATCCAGTTTTCTTTTTATGTACACCCATAAGGCCATTTTACACACACAGATATCTGTGATCAACTTCTGAACAGATCTCTGGTTGCAGTGAAATCATGGACATATTGTTAATTTGTACACAGCCACAAAATGGAACAATGTGTCCATGATTTCACTGCAACCAGAGATCTGTTCAGAAGTTGGACACAGATATCTGTGTGTGTGTAATATACTGGTAATGGGGTCTTTGGGTATCAGTACTGTGAGGGGGGTTGAAGATGAATGTGGCTTGCGATCCTCTCTTAGAGTTAAATATGGCTGTCAAGGTCACAAAGGTTGGGGACCCCTGATGTAGAGCATACCAACCCCTGGCAGGAGGGAAGTCGGGAGGTGTGCTCCTGGAAATTGAAGAAGGAATTACCCTTTTAATGAGAACCTGTCTCCAAGTTTTGGCTTGGCCATTTGAGAACAGCATGATTTAGGGCAGGGATCCTCATTCTAGTGATGTATAACTTACTGGACTACTTGCTGCAGTTTTGATAAAATCACAGTTTTTTTTCTGCTGATCTACCAGTTCCATGAATGCTGTGCTCTGTATAACCCAGCCCACACAAGTGATTTCTGTGTACACTGTGCATAGGTAGAAAGCTGTTAATCAGTCATGGGGCAGGATTACATAGAGTTTATAATGAGTATGAAGGACTACATTGCAGTAGGTTTACTAGTCCTCTAATTATAACCTCCTGCTGGAAAAACAGTGACCCTACAAAACTTACGTCTGGCCTCAGGGCTGTGGGGACTCGGAACCGGGCGGTTCTGTCTCTGGGGAGCCACGGAGGTCGAGACCTGGTTTCGGTGACCCTGGGTGCAGCTGAAAGGGGTCTTGGCTTAGTTGGGAAAAGGAATGTTGAAACAGAGATTGTTCGTAACGCCACTCGTGGTCTGTGGCTATAGTGGGCCACCGCTGCTGCAGAACCTCCGGGTAATGGACGGGCAGCTGGGATGGAGTGGCTCTCCACGGACAGAGCAGTTTTCTGGGGCTGTGAAGGTAGTTTAGGTGTAGGGTGCAGGACGACAGGCACAAGCAATAGGCAGACTCACTGTTTTGTTGGTCACTCAGTCTTTACTTGGGTAGCTGACTTCAGGCAGTTGTCCACGGAGTCTTTGCTGAGAGCAACTCGGGGTTCTCCCCACCTGGCCGGGTCTTTGGCTCCCTAACTGCGCTCCTTGTTGGCTCCTACCACTGCATTAGCTAAGCTGCCGGCCCTGTCTCTTCCTGCGAGATGCCGGTATGACAGGCAACTCGAGTCCTTTCTAACCCTTGTGTTGGGTATCTCTTCCTGAACTCTCTCCGTTGCTGTGTCTCCGGGCACAGAGTGGCTGAAGAACCTGGAATTCCCCACCTTCCGGTGTTGCCTGCTGGAACGTTAGACCCTGCACAGTCTCAGACCCGGTGTCCGTTTTCTGTGCCTTCCTCTGGGATGAGCATAGTGTCACTCGGCTCCCCAGGTGTTCCTGCAACTCTCCTCAGACCCTAACCTTAGGCCTGGCACCAAGTCAGCGTTCCTGGGATGAGCTCTGCAGCCTCTAGTCCACCAGTATGTCTTCCTCAGTCCTCCTAGGAACTGATCGGCTGTACCTAGGATCAGCTTAGCACAGCTTGATCCTCCAGATACTCTTCACAGTCCTCACAGGAACTAAACTAACTGGCTCCGCCCCAGACCAGAATTTAAAAGGGAGCTCACCCTGAACCCGGGCTTGGTCTCCCTCTTCTGGCCTGGAGGCAGAAGGTGTGGTGTGTGGTTTACTTGACTGATGAGAAGGCCCGTTTGTTGCTCTCAGCATGACGCCACCACCCGGGGGCAGTGATGACACAGTGGCACTTAGACCCTGGGGTGCCACACTTACAGCTAATGCTTTTTTGAGATGTTTCATGTTAGAAATATTCTATATGCAGATGAAGTCCATGGAGCCTCGGTTAAGAGTCTACAACATGGACACCAGCCAGTTATCCCACCAGGGAAGGACCTAGCCCAGGGTATTAGTAGCCCTTAAGACACTATCCAGCCCTTGCGAGATATTCTATACCAGAGGTCCCCAACTCCATGCCTCGAGGGCCGCCAACAGTGCAGGTTTTCAGGTTTCCTTGGTATTGCACAGGTGCTAATATGGTCATCTGCACAGGTGATGATTCCAGCCTCTGTGCAATGCTGAGGAAATCCTGAAAACCTGCACTGTTGGCGGCCCTCGAGGCCTGGAATTGGGGACCCATGTTCTATACCATACCATACGAACAGCCAAGAAAACAAATTTTTCAGCAAAAAGACGCATCACACAAGATATATCAGTGAATGCATATCTATATTGTGAATATACCTTTCGCGAACAACAAGGTGGATTCCGAAAATGAGCAAGATAGTAATCAAGACAATGAGTTTACCGATGAATACACTTCCATATAACTTGATAACTGTGTATAAAAAGAGAATAAGTTATAAAACAACACATACAGAGTAGTGGGAAATTTCCATGAACTGACTTCAGCCCATAAACGAGGACATTTGAAAATCTACAAGTTGATCAGCACTCTCTGACCCATTCACATGGGCAGATGTATGGGGACTATACATGAGCTGCCCCAATGATTTAATAACCCTCATGAATTCTCCAGTCAGTCAACGAAGTAGCATTTAGCTTAATCATTTTATATTGACACGGGCAAATGATCAGAAACAAGTATGCACACTTGTTTGCTGATAGGTCTGATGTAAATGGGCCTTTAGCATTGTTATTTCCTGTTAAAAGATTCAGATTCAGTATGTGGGATTTTATTGAAAGGAGAGGAAAAGTGGATTTACGTATCTGCAAATAAAATATTCAAGCTTTATTCAGACCATTAGAAACAAAAAAAACTATGACAGTAAATAAAAAGGCGCCATAACGTTCAAATGGGAGGGATACTGAACCAGAAATGTGTCAGAGTAGCTGTTCTGCCTTTTGTATATTGCACTCTCTCTTTCCTCGTCGCTCTCCTACATGTGTGTTGTGTTTACCCCTCGTACTTTCTCCTTTGAGCTGTCTTTCCCCTGTGCGCTCTCCCCCTTGTGCTGTCTTCTTTCCACTATGCTCTCTACTTCTAGCTGTCTCCCCCGCACACTCTCTCTCTCCCACCTGTGAGCTCACCCCCTGTGTGTTCGCCCATTCACTTGTACGCTCTATCTTCCCCCGTGTCCTCTCTCTACCCCTGTATGCGCGCTCTCGGGCCCCTTGTGCACTCATTCCTCCCCCTGTGTACTCTCTCTGTCCCCCCCATGTTCTCTTTGGCCCCCTGTGCACTCTCTCTGCCCCTCTGTGCGTTCTCCCTGCTCTGTGCTGTCTCTCTCCCCCCTGTGGTATACAAAGATGGCAGAGGCAGGAGCAAGTGAGGATTTGGGTGCCATGTCATGTCTCCACCATGTTTGCATGCCAGGTGTCCAGAGATGATGGACGTGTGAGTAAATGTGCATGCCCACGCATGCACAGTTACTCAGGCGGTGAGATGAAGCAGCTAGGTGTGGCGGCGAAGAGCAATGTATGTCATCGGTTTCAAGTGTTGGCTTGTGTGGGCGGCTGTGACACCACTGGCGGTAGTGCATAATAACCCAGTACCACGAGCGGGTGCCATATTTGCACACCCATCACTTGGGTGGACAAATATGGCTGCTACTGTGCGTGGTGGGCCAACGACTGAATGGAAGTGGATGACAGATGGGACAGGACGTTTAGGTAAGTAGATGCATAAGTTAATTTTTCTTGTATTTTCTTTGGATTACTACTTTTTGCCAGTGTTTGGCGACTTACGCATACCTAATATGGCAACGATGAATTACCTGCAAAATGAGGCTTTTCTTTTTTCTTTGAACTATTTGTATGTTGGTTCTACATTAGGGGAACTGACAACTAAGGATCCCCTAGCCCTATGATAATAACAATGAATGTTTTTCCTACTTTGTAGAGCAGACAGGATAATGGAGCACTAACCCTTAGTTGGTAAAAACTGCATGAAAACCTATTCTTCCATATTTTATTAAGAGGTTGTCCTGGACTTTAACATTCATGACTTATGCTTTGGAGAGGTCATCAGTGTCTGATCGGTGGGCATGCAACACCCAGTACCCCTGTCGATCAGCTGTTCACGATGATGTTGGTGGCTGGAACTGATTAGTTAGGGAGCTGCACAGCTCAGCTCCATGAATGGAATTTTGACTGTAGCTAGTTACTGTACATCTTCCTTCCATTGATTTGAATAGGGGGCAAAGGTAGAGTAATTGGCCACTATAAAGTTGACAGAACTGTGCAGCCCCGGAACTGAGCTGCTCTGGCCATTGTCAACATTGGGCGCCCCTGACAATGAGACATTGATGACTTCTCCTATGAAAATGTCAGCAATGTTATAGTACCAGACAACCCCTTTAATTTCAAGCAGTTAGGCTAGGGTCAGACCTGCGTCTGCCCTGAGCCTGCTGGATTTGTTTAAAACTTAGAATCTAGCAGGCTTAGCGCATAGTGTTACCAGCATGTAACGCTATGCGCCGCCTGCCTATGGATTGCTATGGCAACCGGATGCTTACCGCAGCCGCCGGCTCCACAGCGAATCCCCTGATATGCGGTCTGTAGTGTTTTCCTGCGCGCTCTGCCAAAGCGCATATTCAGGGATTCGCTATGGAGCCTTCGGCTGCGTTAAGCATCCGGTTGCCATAGTGATACAATGCACAGGTGGCGCATAGCGTTACGTGCCGTTAACGCTGTACACACAGTATGAGGAATTCTACGTTTTTGACAGATTCCTCAGCGTGAGAGATAACGCTAATCAGACCCTAGCCTTAGACATATTTTTTTCTTTACAGGCTTATGTCTTGATTCTGAGAGTGACATGGAAAGACAAGAAAAACAGGAAAAAACTAGGAGACAGCTTGGTGGTGGCAAAATGCAAAATTATCGAGGATTATTTATGATTAAATTAGTTTCTATTATTTTTTTACCTTGTGGCGAAAGGTCAGAAACATTTGAAAAATTCTGCATCTGACAGTTTCTTCTGTTACTTGCTAGGTACATGAAACAAAATAAAATAGACACCAATATTAGAAATGCCATATGGTACATGGGCATATATTACAGAATATTCATTATGGAAGATTTAAAGCTTTAAATGGTTTTCCAAATTATATGTAGTCAAAATTCTGTTTCATGCATTTACAAATTCTGTTCCAACTTCTATAGCAATACTGTATGTCAGTGAATCATGGACACATTTGTTCCATATTCATTTTACAATGTCAATGTGTCTATATTTCTGGCCCATAAGTGATCGAACTTTCACAATTGGTTGTGTAAATGCTCTCACTCATATATGCCAATACAACGTTATTGAAATCTACCCCAATTGAAGCATCACCCCGAATGAGACTACTACAGGTTTGTTCAGGTTCTGTTTTTCCTCCTATTGTCTTTAGATCTTTACTCCAGTAATTCCAATGTTATTATTCAAGGATGTGCAATGTTGTCTCTATACTCTTCTGTAGGCCCTCAATAAGCTGATCTGCTCCAGACTTTCTCACATTCATCTGGTGTGCTAGAATCATTGTTTAGCTGCACCTGTACAACCCAAATATCAATGGTGGAGATGCAATAGACAAATATGTCAGGAAACAACATGTGTTCTGAGTGGTGAAGGTCTACAGAGGCATCCAGAGTATTTTTTTGGTCTACCAAGTTAGCAGAGCCATGTGCAGGACAGCATAGCCCAGCTGCCTCAAATGGAGAATATGTGAAGCAATTGATCTATCAGCCAGCTTCTGATGCAACTCAGGCGGCCGTCACACGCTACAATATCGTGAGCGATATCGTTAGCGATCACGTGCACGCGCGATCGCTAACGATATCGTTCACATCGCTGGTGAGCTGTCACACAGACAGACTCACCAGCGATGTGGGACCAGCGAGATCGCTGGTAACTATGGTACACATCGGGTTACTAGGCACCGCGCGGCGCTTAGTAACCCGACGCTTACCATAGATACCATCTCCCAGCATAGGCTCTGCCGCTGGGAGAACGTTCATCGTGGTGTCACACACCACGATGAAGCAGATTGAACATGCGATGATCGCTTGATATGAGCTCCGGCTCTCATATCTGCGATGTCACGATCAAGCGATTTTACATTGTAAAATCGCTTGATCGCACGCAGCGATGCACAAACGATATCGCTTAAGCGATCAAAAAGCAGATCGCTTAAACGATATCGTTAACAATATTGAACCGTGTGACGGCCACCTTAGTTATGTTGCGCACTGCTCCACTACTATACAATGGCATGGAGAGATTTACACCCACACCTTATCCTAGTGTCCATCATAACCCCTCCATTGTGCTGCACTGCCTCCACTGCTGAGCTTGATCATGTAGCCCTTTGCAAATTTCTACTAACAGCTAAGGTCTGGGAACTTGCTCTCAACCTTATGGAGAGAGCGAAGTAGGTGAGCAGATTGTAAGCACTTCCCTCCTCTCAGATATATGCATATATGCAAATTTGCACTTCACTAAGGAAGTCGAGAAACTCCCATGCCACATTTAAGCAGCTTCCGCAAAGTCATAATCGCTTTCCTACAAGCTTTAATATAACTAAGGATTTGTGCCAGATCAGAACCCCAAACTACAGACGCTGCGTTTCGGGGTACCTGCCCCTCATCAGTGTACTGTGTGGGATATTCTGATCTGGCAGAGTGAGTGGCTAAGACAAGGTCTGGAACTTGCTCTCAACCTTAAGGAGAGAGCGAAGTAGGTGAGGAGATTGTAAGCCACTTCCTCCTCTCAGATATATGCAAATTTGCACTTCACTAAGGAAGTTGAGAAACTCCCATGCCACATTTAAGCAGCTTCCTCAAAGTCATAATCGCTTTCCTACAAGCTTTTAATTAACTAAGGGATTTGTGCCAGTTCAGAACCCCAAACTACAGACGCTGCGTTTCAGGTACTGCCCTCATCAGTGTAGTGTGTGGGATATTCTGATCTGGCAGAGTGAGTGGGCTAAGACAAGGTCTGGGAACTTGCTCTCAACCTTATGGAGAGAGCGAAGTAGGTGAGGAGATTGTAAGCCACTTCCCTCCTCTCAGATATATGCATATATGCAAATTTGCACTTCACTAAGGAAGTTGAGAAACTCCCGTGCCACATTTAAGCAGCTTCCTCAAAGTCATAATCACTTTCCTACAAGCTTTTAATATAACTAAGGATTTGTGCCAGATCAGAACCCCAAACTACAGACGCTCTCTCCATAAGGTTGAGAGCAAGTTCCCAGACCTTGTCTTAGCCCACTCACTCTGCCGGATCAGAATATCCCACACACTACACTGATGAGGAGCAGGTACCCGAAACGCAGCGTCTGTAGTTTGGGGTTCTGATCTGGCACAAATCCTTAGTTATATTAAAAGCTTGTAGGAAAGCTATTATGACTTTGAGGAAGCTGCTTAAATGTGGCACTGGAGTTTCTCAACTTCCTTAGTGAAGTGCAAATTTTGCATATATACTAACAGCTATAACTTTCATAATTGGTGTAACTAAAGAAAAAAAAAATAAATAAAGCAAGATACTTAAAAAAATGCAAATTCCACCATACAGTTATCTGTTCACCCAGTACATAACCATTTTTCCACGGTGTATAAATTTGTATTCAACCCTTGAAATAAACTTGTTATGACAGTGGACCACATGCAGATAGCACCAGTGACAATTGTACCATAGTGTGCTAATAAACATGAACCATTTTCCACATAGACCTGGAACAATTTAAAGGGTGCCAACATTTTTGGCCATGACTGTATAAGGCTATGAGTACATGGCGTCCAAAACTCAAAGGTTTGGAAGAGTCCTGAGATTTGGAGGAGGATTTAGAGAATTAATGCTCAGTGGCCATGTGCACACGGAGTCTTTAATCTGACTCCTGTTTCCTTTGACAAAGCTTCTTCAGGACAAAGATGGTCATCATTTTCAAAGTGGCTGCACTGTATATTTTTGGAATATCTTTTATTAAGAGACCAGGAGGTAACTGTTTAATATATAACTGCCCAGCTTCAGTCTATACACTGTTCTCGTTTATCTTCAGCAGTCCCCCAAACAAATACTACTTCATTTTAAGAAGGATTTTCAGAGCTCTTTTCTCTGATGTGACCCCTTGCTTCAGTCATGAACCATTTTGAGCTGTAATATTAAATGTATCTCACCTTCTAGTGTCAAGAAGACCTCATCACTTTTAGGTGATAGGATCTCCTCTCCTAAAATATCTACAAAACTTCGGCAGGAGTAGCATCCATCGAAATCCAGACTGTAGGTAATGACAAATTGATTTTGTTGCCTGACGGAGAAAATTTCCCCTCCATTTCGATACAAACGATACCCATGGATTAAGGAGAAGGAAGGATTTGGTATCTCACACACAATCTCTACTTGTCTACTTTGATTCTGAATATTATTTCCATACCGTAAAATTGGAGTTGGCGGCAAGTCTGCAAAATGAAAATAATATAGTGTTATATGTGCAAGTAGGTTTGTGTTTCAATTTCATTGAACCAGATGTAATACAGCTAAAAACAAAGAAGGGTAAGGCTGGCTTCACACTGCGGCATGATCTGGTCCGGGGCTGTTCGGGAGGACCCAGATAGCCGTGGACCGGATCAGCACACAGGACTGGGGGACTAATATGCCCTCCGGTCTGGTGTGCAGCCGCATGCAGCTGCTGACAGGTCAGGACCGGTCGGCGCTCGCAGTCCTGACTTATCAGCAGCAGGAACTGCGTGTGCTGCACACCGACCGGAGGGCATATTAGTCCCCCAGTCCTGTGTGCTGATCCGGTCCACGGCTATCTGGGTCCTCCCGGACAGCCCCGGACCAGATCACGCCGCAGTGTGAAGCCGGCCTTAAAAATTAGAGAATTCTACAATGATACAATGGCATCCCATAGAAACAAATGCATCAAGCAAACAACCCTAGCAGGCAATTAAAAGTTAAAACTATCACTTTGGACATAAGAAATGCATTCAAATTGCATGGGAATTAAAAAATACTAATTTTTGTAATTTTTATTGGGGGTACTTCCTGTAATATCTGTCACACTGATCACCCATGTGTAAGGGTACCGTTACACATCGCAACATTGCATGCAATTTCACTGGCAATTTGCTGGTTGCAGTGAAATCATGGACACATTGTTCTATTTTGTTGCCGTGTACAAATGGAACAATGTGTCCATGATTTCACTGCAACCAGTAAATTGCCAGTGAAATTGCATGCAATGTTGCAACGTGTAACGGTACCTTTACAGGGATGCAGCAATGTATTTATTTTGTTTTATTTCCTTATTTCTCATTCCAATTTTTTTCTGCTAGAGGAATATACACCAATTTAATTAAGAACTATTATGTTGGCACTTAAATTCTGATTAATTTGCCACTTGTGATTTGGCCATGCCCCTGCCTCTTGAAGTTTTGCCTGCTTTTCAATAGTTTATGGAGCATGCCTTCTTCCTTCCAACTACTGACACCAGTTTTATATCAATCTTTATCTTTCATATTGTATACATGTATACATATACACAGCAATGGACAGGGAGGTGCCTGGGGCCCACCAATGACCTTGACTCTGGGAGGCCCACTATTTAGCTGCATGCAAATATTAAATTAATAATTAATTTGTAATAATACTCTACGTATTTTGTTAAGTGAACAATGCCTCCTTTGTTTGTACAATACATAGTGATTCAAGGGTATTGTGTCAACTATTGCTCATTATAGGCGGAGGAGAGGCCCCCTTATGAAGGGGTCCACTGGAGGATTCATCTGTGTTCCTATGGGCCAGTCTCAGCCTGCATGTATAGTATCATCTATTATATATTGCGAATGGGTTTTTGCCCTTCTGAGTCGACTCGCAATGCGAGTCACGTGGTCATGTGGATACGCCGAAGCATTGCCGCGCAGCGGCATTGCGAGTCAGAGACTCGCCCTTCTAGAATCCCATGCATGTGCATCGGGCACCCAGCTAGTAATTTATAATACCATGAGAAAATGCTGAAATGCAAAAAACAAACAGTACCTATGACAACTAAAGGATTTCTGTCACTAGGAGGAGCGTCCACCGTACGTCCAGATATCTTGATTTTATATTGACAGGTATAGTTTCCAGTGTCGCTCCTTTCAGTATTTGTAAGAAATAAACCACCAAAGTTATCAGCACCTCTGACTACCTTTTCATTTTGATACAGGTAGACTTCTGCGGCAGTTTGATCTCTTGGTAAGTCACAGCGCATCAACACTGATTGATTTACAAGAAAGACATGTCTCTGGGGCTCAAATAATAAAGCAGGAGCAGGTGGAGGGTCTGTAAAAGGAATCAGATCAGAAATAGGGTTAATAGAAATGGGTGCTTTTTAGAATCTACTTTTACACTGCAATATGATACAGGTAACTTCTAATATAATGAATAAGATGAAAGAGCCCAACAACATAACATACATGAAACCAAGACGTTCCTTAAAGGGAATCTGTCACCAGGTTTTTGCTAACTAATCTGAGAGCAGCATAATGTAGAGACGGAGACCCTGAATCCAGCGATGCATCACTTGCTGTGCTGCACAGTGTAATTTTAATAAAATCACTATTAAGCATTAGAGGACTACTTGGCCTACTGCCAGATAGTCCAGCATATTCATTAGCTTTGTATAACCCCACCCCCACTGATTACAGTGTAATCAGGAAGCTGCTGATCAGTGGTATGGGGGGGGAGGTATAGAGCTCAAAACTACCAATCAGTGGTGTGAATGGAGTCATAGAGCTCAAAACTGCCAATTAGTGGTGTGGGTGGGGTTATTGAGCTCAAAACTGCCAATCAGTGGTGTGAATGGAGTCATAGAGCTCAAAACTGCCAATCAGTGGTGTGAATGGAGTCATAGAGCTCAAAACTGCCAATCAGTGGTTTGGGTGGGGTTATTGAGCTCAAAACTGCCAATCAGTGGTGTGAATGGAGTCATAGAGCTCAAAACTGCCAATCAGTGGTGTGAATGGAGTCATAGAGCTCAAAACTGCCAATCAGTGGTTTGGGTGGGGTTATTGAGCTCAAAACTGCCAATCAGTGGTGTGAATGGAGTCATAGAGCTCAAAACTGCCAATCAGTGGTTTGGGTGGGGTTATTGAGCTCCCCAGTCAAATAACTGCTACATTTGAAGCAGAGAAAAGAGTCATTTTATCAAAATGACAGCAAACAGCTCAGTAATTTACACATCGCTGGAATCAGGGTCTGCCTCTACATTATGCTGCTCTCAGATGAGATGGCAAAAACATAATAACAAATTCCCTTTAGGTGTTGGGTAAGGGCTACATAATTTGTGGCAATGTGACATGGGTTTACAAAGTCATGAGGGCACAATTGCAAGTCATGGCGGTAAATCTGTGAAAAAATTTAGATTTCTGTTGACTGCTTAGTTGTGGTAATTCACTATCATTGGTTGTAATGTAGGTACAGTCGCTCTCATAATGACAATCAGGAACTGCATGACATTTGAGAGGACACAAGGTGTTATTTGTTATTTATTTAAGAAGATTGTGAGAAAACCTCATTACCACAGTGGATAATATTTGCTTTTACACACACAACATAACAGAAGCAACATGTATGGGAATGTGTTATCAGAAAACAATCAATTGTTTAAGGCAGGTTTTTCTTTGTTCAATGTATTTGTATACTTTTCCATATCCCTATGTAAATAAAAAAGTCAATTTCATCTGTTGAAAAGTAATTAAAGGGAACCTGACCCCTAAAAATCAGCCCTCAGACCATTTATACCTGTCCCTGCACCTCCAGGAATGCATTGTAGGCATCCCTTTGTGTAAAAAAAGGGTATTTGTAAAGTATCTAAAAGTGCTTTTATCACCTTCCTTTCTGCGGCTTCTCAGTGCTTGAGAAGTCACACAGGGCGTTCCCTGTGGCTTCTCAGCACAGCCTGCAGATCAATTATTCACACCCAGATGGGCGTGCTAATGTATTGTGAACTCCCTCCCCTCCTCTATGGGCGGTAGAGCCTGTATGACGCAAATCGCATCATAACAATATCATAGGACTTGGCGCTGCGTGAGTTTGCTCTATGGCAGCTAGTCTGGGATTAGCTACCGCAGAGCCAACTCGCGCACGCGCAATGCACAGCGCCAAGTCCTATGATATGGATATGACGCGATTTGTGTCATACAGGCTATACCGCCCATGGAGGGGGAAGGGAGATCACAATACATTAGCACGCCCATCCGGGCGTGAATAATTGATCTGCAGGCTGTGCTGAGAAGCCACAGGGAACGCCCTGTGTGACTTCTCAAGCACTGAGAAGCCGCAGAAAGCAAGGTGATAAAAGCACTTTTAGATACTTTACAAATACACTTTTTTTTACATAAAGAGATGCCTACAATGCATTACTGGAGGTGCAGGGACAGGTATAAATGGCCTGGGGGCTGATTTTTAGGGGTCAGGTTCCCTTTAATGGAAAACGGGAAATGAGGCCTGGTGACATGAAAACGGCAAGATTTCTGATATCCTTTAAATATAGAAACATTAATATAAATATTCTTTAAAGGAAGTCATATGAAAAATTGAAAAATACATTATCAACATTAAAAAAAAAAAAAAAAAAAAAAAAATGCAATTAACATAAAAGTCCTGATTTAAACAATCGGCTAATTTCTTATGACACATTCCCTTTAAAACAGCATACCGGATATATTTCATACAAGAAGTATGAGTAAGTCTTTGTTGTAAGTATAAAACAGTTGTCAGATGTTTGGGTTTGACCATGTGACTGCTGGAACATTTTTTCGTTCCATTCCATGCTGATTTAATGCTGTAGACCAATCATATACAAGAGATCATCTGTTCCATTAACATTATGTAAACGTTTTGTGAATTATAAATCACTAGAAATAGGCCCAATGCTATTGCATTGGAAGGGCAGTCTCTGTGCCTGTCTCCCCTTGTGCGCTCTCTCCTGTCTGTGCTGTCTCTTCCCCTGTGCGCTGTCTTACTTGTGCCTTTCTCTCTGCTCTTTGTGCTCTCAGCCCCTGTGTGCTCTGTCTCTCCCTATGACTCTGCCTCCCTTGTGGCTTCTGTGTCCCCTGTGCCTTCTCTCTCCCCTGTGCCCCTGCCTCCTCTGTGCCTTCTGGCTCTCGTGTGCCTGCCTCCCATCTCTGAGCCACCATACAATGCTCACCACTAAGCCACCATACAGTGCTTACCACTGAGCCACCATACAGTGCTGACTACTGAGCCACTGTACTATGCTAACCACTAAGCCACCATATACAGTGCTAACCACTGAGCCGCCATACAGTGCTAACCACTAAGTCACCATACAGTGCTAACCACTGAGCCACCATACAGTGCTAACCACTGAGCCACCATACAGTGCTAACCAATGAGCTACTGTAGAGTGCAGACCACTGAGCCACCATACAGTGCTAACCACCAAGCCACCATACAATGCTAACCACTGAGCCACCGTACAGTGCTAACCAGTGAGCCACCATTCCGTGCTAACCAGTGAGCCACCATTCCGTGCTAACCACTGAGCCACCATTCCGTGCTAACCACTGAGCCACCATTCCGTGCTAACCACTGAGCCACCATACAGTGCTAACCACCAAGCCACCATACAATGCTAACCACTCAGCCACCGTACAGTGCTAACCAGTGAGCCACCATACAGTGCTAACCACTGAGCCACCATTCCGTGCTAACCACTGAGCCACCATTCCGTGCTAACCACTGAGCCACCATTCCGTTCTAACCACTGAGCCACCATTCCATGCTAACCACTGAGCCACCATACAGTGCTAACCACTGAGCCACCATACAGTGCTAACCACGGAGCCAACATACAGTGCTGACCACTGAGCCACCATATACAGTGCTCACCACTGAGCCACCATACAATGCTAATCACTGAGCCACCAGATACAGTACTAACCACTGAGCCACCATACAGTTCTAACCACTGAGCCACAGTATACAGTGCTGACCACTGAGCCACAGTATACAGTGCTGACCACTGAGCCACCATATAGTGCTTACCACTGAGCAACCATACAGTGCTAACCACTGACCATCATACAGTGGTAACCAGTGAGCCAGCATACACTGCTAACCACTGAGCCACCACACAGTGCTAACCACTAAGTCACCGTACAGTGCTAACCAGTGAGCCACCATTCCGTGCTAACCACTGAGCCACCATTCCGTGCTAACCACTGAGCCACCATTCCGTGCTAACCACTGAGCCACCATACAGTGCTAACCACCAAGCCAAAATACAATGCTAACCACTCAGCCACCATACAGTGCTAACCAGTGAGCCACCATACAGTGCTAACCACTGAGCCACCATTCCGTGCTAACCACTGAGCCACCATTCCGTGCTAACCACTGAGCCACCATTCTGTGCTAACCACTGAGCCACCATTCCATTCTAACCACTGAGCCACCAGTCCGTGCTAACCACTGAGCCACCATACAGTGCTAACCACTGAGCCACCATACAGTGCTAACCACGGAGCCAACATACAGTGCTGACCACTGAGCCACCATATACAGTGCTCACCACTGAGCCACCATACAATGCTAATCACTGAGCCACCAGATACAGTACTAACCACTGAGCCACAATACAGTGCTAACCACTGAGCCACAGTACACAGTGCTAACCACTGAGCCACAGTATACAGTGCTTACCACTGAGCCACCATACAGTGCTAACCACTGAGCCACCATACAGTGCTAACCACGGAGCCAACATACAGTGCTGACCACTGAGCCACCATATACAGTGCTCACCACTGAGCCACCATACAATGCTAATCACTGAGCCACCAGATACAGTACTAACCACTGAGCCACAATACAGTGCTAACCACTGAGCCACAGTATACAGTGCTGACCACTGAGCCACCATACAGTGCTAACCACTGAGCCACCATATAGTGCTTACCACTGAGCAACCGTACAGTGCTAACCACTGACCACCATACAGTGCTAACCAATGAGCCAGCATACACTGCTAACCACCAAGCCACCATACAATGCTAACCACTCATCCACCGTACAGTGCTAAACAGTGAGCCACCATACAGTGCTAACCACTGAGCCACCATTCCGTGCTAACCACTGAGCCACCATTCCGTGCTAACCACTGAGCCACCATTCCGTTCTAACCACTGAGCCACCATTCCGTGCTAACCACTGAGCCACCATTCGGTGCTAACCACTGAGCCACCATACAGTGCTAACCACGGAGCCAACATACAGTGCTGACCACTGAGCCACCATATACAGTGCTCACCACTGAGCCACCATACAATGCTAATCACTAAGCCACCAGATACAGTACTAACCACTGAGCCACCATACAGTGCTAACCACTGAGCCACAGTATACAGTGCTAACCACTGAGCCACAGTATACAGTGCTAACCACTGAGCCACCATATAGTGCTTACCACTGAGCAACCGTACAGTGCTAACCACTGACCACCATACAGTGCTATCCACTAAGTCACCATACAGTGCTAACCACTGAGCCACCATACAGTGCTAACCACTAAGCCACCATTTAAATCATGCGCTAAGAAATCGCGCCTTGGCAGGAGATTTGAATCCTGCTCCGCTCATTGGTTGAGTGGAGTGGGATTCAAATCTCCCGCCAAGGCATGAGCTGTGTCGCTGATTGGTCGCCGCTGACCGCGGAGACCAAACAGCGAACTGCCGTTGAAACCACGCGCCGCGAGAGCTGATTGGTCGCCGCCACCGTGACTACGGCTTTGGCGGGGGATATGAATCCCGGCCACCATATCGAAATACCATAACTTGGGTGTTCCAATATGGCGGTTGGGGCACTTCCGCTGCGAGCAGCTGGGAGATTACCGGCTGGCGTCGGTCATCTCCCGGCTGCGAGCAGTTGACCCCTGTGCGGTGGGTGATGAGCCTCAGCTACCATCGGGCGATCAGCGGCTGGCGCCACTGATCACCTGATGGTAGTGGTGGCGTTTGTGTCACAGACTTCTGTCGCCTATATCGCTATCCCACAATGGTGCTGCGGTGCTTTGTGGGATAGCGACATAAGCGCCGGAAGTCTGTGACATATATTATTCGTGATTACAGTTAGGGCCAGAAATATTTGGACAGTGACACAAGTTTTGTTATTTTAGCTGTTTACAAAAACATGTTCAGAAATAGAATTATATATATAATATGGGCTGAAAGTGCACACTCCCAGCTGCAATATGAGAGTTTCCACATCCAAATCGGAGAAAGGGTTTAGGAATCATAGCTCTGTAATGCATAGCCTCCTCTTTTTCAAGGGACCAAAAGTAATTGGACAATGGACTCTAAGGGCTGCAATTAACTCTGAAGGCGTCTCCCTCGTTAACCTGTAATCAATGAAGTAGTTAAAAGGTCAGGGGTGGATTCCAGGTGTGTGGTTTTGCATTTGGAAGCTGTTGCTGTGACCAGACAACATGCGGTCAAAGGAACTCTCAATTGAGGTGAAGCAGAACATCCTGAGGCTGAAAAAAAAGAAAAAATCCATCAGAGAGATTGCAGACATGCTTGGAGTAGCAAAATCAACAGTTGGGTACATTCTGAGAAAAAAGGAATTGACTGGTGAGCTTGGGAACTCTAAAAGGCCTGGACGTCCACGGATAACAACAGTGGTGGATGATCGCCGCATACTTTATTTGGTGAAGAAGAACCTGTTCACAACATCAACTGAAGTCCAGAACACTCTCAGTGAAGTAGGTGTATCTGTCTCTAAGTCAACAGTAAAGAGAAGACTCCATGACAGTAAATACAAAGGGTTCACATCTAGATGCAAACCATTCATCAATTCCAAAAATAGACAGACCAGAGTTAAATTTGCTGAAAAACACCTCAAGAAGCCAGCTCAGTTCTGGAAAAGTATTCTATGGACAGATGAGACAAAGATCAACCTGTACCAGAATGATGGGAAGAAAAAAGTTTGGAGAAGAAAGGGAACGGCACATGATCCAAGGCACACCACATCCTCTGTAAAACATGGTGGAGGCAACGTGACGGCATGGGCATGCATGGCTTTCAATGGCACTGGGTCACTTGTGTTTATTGATGACATAACAGCAGACAAGAGTAGCCGGATGAATTCTGAAGTGTACCGGGATATACTTTCAGCCCAGATTCAGCCAAATGCTGCAAAGTTGATTGGACGGCGCTTCATAGTACAGATGGACAATGACCCCAAGCATACATCCAAAGCTACCCAGGAGTTCATGAGTGCAAAAAAGTGGAACATTCTGCAATGGCCAAGTCAATCACCAGATCTTAACCCAATTGAGCATGTATTTCACTTGCTGAAATCCAGACTTAAGACGGAAAGACCCACAAACAAGCAAGACCTAAAGGCTGCGGCTGTAAAGGCCTGGCAAAGCATTAAGAAGGAGGATACCCAGCGTTTGGTGATGTCCATGGGTTCCAGACTTAAGGCAGTGATTGCCTCCAAAGGATTCGCAACAAAATATTGAAAATAAAAATATTTTGTTTGGGTTATGTTTATTTGTCCAATTACTTTTGACCTCCTAAAATGTGGAGTGTTTGTAAAGAAATGTGTACAATTCCTACATTTTCTATCAGATATTTTTGTTCAACCCTTCAAATTAAACGTTACAATCTGCACTTGAATTCTGTTGTAGAGGTTTCATTTCAAATCCAATGTGGTGGCATGCAGAGCCCAACTCGCGAAAATTGTGTCACTGTCCAAATATTTCTGGCCCTATCTGTATATATTAGATTCCCATTCATATTCTATTTGCTTTCATGCACACCGAACCAGTGGCATAGCTTGAAGCTCATGGGCCCCGATGCAAAAGCTCCAACTTGGCCCCCAATTATTGCAAATCTTTAATAACATTAGCCTTTTCTATAGGCAAAAGGGACTTTTGGGGCTCCCTAGGGTTCAGGGCCTGAGTGCAATTGCAACCCTTGCAACTGTTGTAGTTACATCCCTGCCCTGAACCCATCCAAATATCTTCTTAATGTTATGCCCATATGGCATGACAAACCTTGCTTTACTACCCTCAGTATATCTACCTAAGGGTATTTGCACACAATGGGGCTGATTCAAAGTTTTTTTCCCACAATTCTGAAGTAAAAACCTTTGAAAAACTGCAACATTTTTATGCTATGGCAGGTTGTGCAAACATGTAGAGCCTTTTGGCATTTTCAAGCCAGTTTTGTCCAGCTCCGATAACGTTGGCGGAGCTGTGACGGTAAGGGGGCATTGTGACTAAATGGACCCCTTTAATATATAATGTAGGAGGATTTCTTATTTATCCCGACAATATTGTATTTTGGTTTGCAAACTTGTAATATGCCACTCATGGGTTACACAAGATTTCTAGGAGCTAGTATTTACAGTGGGTAATGTAATTACGGTATCTTGCCTCTTTGCATTGTGATTTAATCCCTACCTTGTGATAAGCAACTAGATGTTCCTAGAGTCTTGTAGATGACTGTCAGTGTTTATTTTAACAGGTGTAATGCAATTATCTCTCCTCTAGAAGGTCAGAGGGACTTAATCCTGTTAGAATGCCAGTGTATCACTATGTGGATTGTTGATGCTCTGTAAATTACCTCAGCTATTACTGTTGTTGTTATGGATGGCATACTAAATGTCACCATCCATGACCCTTCTCTGCAAACATCATGTAAATGAACCTTGTCCAGACAGCTTGAGGTCCAGCCAATGAAAAGACAGTCTTAGTCCACCAATCGTGAAGTCCCCAATATCCTGCAATGAGGGCTGAGGCTATATAAGGAGATCTGTTGATTAACCAGGGTGATTGAACATCCTGTCTAGTGACCTCAGTCTAGGGATTTCGGTCCCGGCTAGAGGTGCACTGGACTTGATACAGGCAGCTAATCTAGGATCTACGGACCCGATTAGCCGGCCATAAACCCAGGGCTAGGCATTACGGTGCGACCGAGGGGATCAGAACCTGGATTATAAAACCACAAGGACTTCAGCACCGAATTATCAGATTCGGCTGTGATGACAAAGACTGCATAAGGAAGCAACCAAGGTTGGGACGATCCAGTCACCTGGCTACAGACTTTGCTGTGCTATATTCTAATCCCTGGTGAGCCAGCAGAAGGGTGAGACTCTGTTGCCTGTTACAGTTTGTGTTTTGCTGGTTATGTGTTATATGCTGTTGACTGTTTGGGGATCCCATAAAGCCTTAATATTGTGGTTCCCTCACCCTGTGTTGTCTGAGTAGTGTTCCGCCCACAGTTAAGGAGCTCGGGCGTTCAGTTTGGGGATGAGCCCTGCTCCACGTTGTCTTTCTAAAGGTGGCTGGGCCAGCGGACGAGAGCACCACTGACCCCCGTGTCTCCACAGGCATGATGAGGGGTGGCAACCCCAGCTAATTAAATTGATAATGAGGTGCATCATTCACTGTCATAAATTTTATTCCAGCAGGGACTGAAGTGAGATTTGTGGCGAGTCACAGACTGTACCTCTTAATGAAGGTGTGCTGCTCCCTGTCTCCTCGTCAACACCAGTGTGAAAAGTGTTGGTCTTGATGAATTGGTGTCAATGTATTTGTTACACTACGCTCTTTCTTACTTCTTTCTCTTCGCTCAAATGCTTTTCTAAATGGGTGTCAGGCGGAATCTACCAGAAAAAGAAGTTGTGTGCACATAATTCAAATCATCTGCTAGCTATACAATGAAGGGCAAAGAGGAACCAAAATGTCATAAGTCTTGTTATGTCTGGATTTCTTTAATGAATGTTCTTTCTTTGAGTGTCATGACTGTGAATTGTATCCTATATTGTGTAATTTAAAGCAACAGTCTACAGTTCGGATTATGAAATCTTACACCAGAGTTTCTAAATAAAATTTCAACATCATTGACGGACCCTAATGAATAAGTGTGCTGTACAGGATGAGAATGAGCTACCAGTGGGGTGCATGTAGAAGGTGCTGGGCAGACAGCCTTTACTAATCTTATAAGCATGACCAATAAGGCTGCTAGTGAGCCTAGTGCACTAGACATAACTATTTAGCTAGTACTTATTGATGTGCATTCACAATGCAAAGTATTCAAATATCATCTTGGATGATAGGCATGCCAATGGCTTTTCAAAACTCATGCAGTTCTATGTTCTTTATATATATCATTGAGCTGGCAACTAGTTTTCTAACCTTCCCTTGTAAAATTACTAGCTTTCAAAAATACATAAATTTGCCAGACTTCGTCAGTTATTATATGCAATATTTGTCTATGTGTGGCCACCCAATAATTGTGATATGACTGGCAATCTCCTAAAAATATCCTACCATGCTTTGAGATTGAATTGAATTTGTTTAATAAGAAATTTCAATCCTTATAGGAAATTTTCATGCACATGAGATTTCCAACACAGGTAACTTAAGCCTCTCTCTAATCTACTACAAGTTGCCCAACTGGTTCCTATACAGAATAATATTCCTAGCTGCTCAGTCCATGGTAAAACCTGCACAGGCTTTACTAACCTGAGCTACAACACTAGGAAACCACAACTGGATGACTGAAGAACCGTCAAGTTGTTCCACGTACTTCCTTAGGAACCAGAGGGATATTGCTGAGCACTATAACACAGAATAGAGAAATGTGCAATAATAGGTATGGACCAAAGGTGTGGAAACATTAAATACATGCACAAGTGGAAAAAAGTGAGTAGCTACTACAAGTAAGAATAGCCTCCCATAACCTAACCGAAACAGAGAAAGGACTGGGCTAATAAGTGAGACAACGAAGAGAATATATCAAGCTGGTCTCCATCTGGTCACCAGATCAAATCTCGAGGCATGACAGAAACCTTGATTATTGCGCCTAAATATTGGATAGCATAAATCTAAGCTAAGGTTATTTTTATTTAAAACTATTCAGAGAAAAATATGCTTTATAGAACATTGTATATCAGAGAAAATAAACTTTAATAATCCATCCAGGCGCAATAACCCTATATAAACATGAGCAAGGAACCTGTCAATCACTTGCAGCTGTGGTGAGAAGAGGTGGATAAATCCTTGAAAGTTTATTTTTTCTAACTTGAGTTTTTTACAGGAAAAAATATCTGGCTGAAAATGATCTGATTCATGCTTCCCACATTTTTAAATTCATCCTATATAATAAATGCCAGTTTCTGGCATCCGGCCAGCGGCCACTGTGCTGCTATTCCGGCATGCACCGCGGCCGGAAGCCAGCGCAGTGAGCGATGGCGCATGCGCGCCAGCGCAGCGAGCGATGGCGCATGCGAGCCATCGCGAGCCGCAATTACCGGTGCCGCCAGCGATGACGGCTCCGCTACACTGCCTAAGTACCCGCACACCTCCCTCAGCCTCTACCCGCTCCTCGCCCAGCCCTGCCGTCATGCTCTGACAGCCCCGAAGCCGCAAGGAGATAAGCACCGCGCGCGGCACTCATCTCCCGCTGGCACAGAGCTGAAGTGCCCCGGGGCCTCACAGGACACACAGGGGGACACACAGGGGCCTCACAGCATACACAGGGGGACACACAGGGGCCTAACAGCCAGGGCCGCCACTAGTGCCTTACAGGTCTTCCTCCAGTAAGGGGCCCGGCCGTATTTGGAGGGGGCGTGGCCATTGGAATAGGGGCAGAGGGGCCCGGCCGTGATGGCGGGGAGCGTGGCCGTTTGGAACAAGGAGGCCCCCCCGGCCAGCACACGCTGACCCTGAAGCTGTGTGGTGCAGCAGGAGTTGGGTATCTGCGGCATTTGGAGCTCACTACAGCAGGTGAGCCAGATGCTGACACCAGAGAGGGGGAGAACTTCTTGCGAGATCTGAGCAGTTTTGGTTTCACGCGGCCTCCGTACAGTGGGAGGTGTCTGTCACAGCAACAGCGTCACTAGATGGTTTTGGATTCTTTACCCGGGAACTGAGGCAGCAGAGGATGCAGCTGCTCACCATGGGAGTGGATCCTGGGCTGGAGATGGACTCTATGATCCTGGCACTACAAGAGCTGTAAGGTAAAAGCGGACAGAGTCCTGCTGGGACAGGGCTACAGTGTGCAGGAGAGGAAGATGCGCCAGAGACCCCAATCAGGCTGCAGCTTTCATTTTCCAACCCCTCTCTGAAGACTGAGAGGTGGAATGTGATTTGTTTTCATAGGTAATGCCACTCTGCATGTTGTGCGGTCAGGCCTGACATGCTTCTGTATCTACACTGGGGTTTATCTCTGTAGTTCCCTTAGACACTGAGTGTCATGTCTGTGGACCACTGGAGTCATCTCTGTGGATCCCTGGACACTAGGTGTCATATCTGGGGGTCGTAGTGCTGCAGTACTGTAAAGTGACGGATGCTGGGGGTTGTAGTGCCACAGTACTGTCAGGTGAGAGATGCTGGGGGTTGTAGTGCCACAGTACTGTCAGGTGAGGGATGCTGGGGGTTGTACCGCCACAGTACTGTCAGGTGAGGGATGCTGGGGGTTGTAGTGCCACAGTACTGTCAGGTGAGGGATGCTGGGGGTTGTAATGCCACAGTACTGTCAGGTGAGGGATGCTGGGGTTAGTAGTGCCACAGTACTGTCAGTGAGTGATGCTGGGGTTGTAGTGCCACAGTACTGTCAGGTGAGGGATGCTGGGGGTAGTATTGCCACAGTACTGTCAGGGGAGGGTTGCTGGGGGTTGTAGTGCCACAGTACTGTCAGGTGAGGGATGCTGGGGGTTGTAGTGCCACAGTACTGTCAGGTGAGGGATGATGGGGGTAGTAGTGCCACAGTACTGTCAGGTGAGGGATGCTGGGGTTGTAGTGCCACAGTGCTGTCAGGTGAGGAAAATGTACAAGGAAAATAGTTATTGTCATGTGACACCACCTAGAGTACCTGGTGATGGGTCACCAGCGCCGCCACAGTCCTCCGGAGGGTGATGGTATTGCGGCAAGGATGGCAAAGCTCCCTACAGGTGGGACTGGTCCTCCGGGGCAGCGTTGGTGATAGCAAAAGGTTGCACAAAGACACGAGGCAAAATCACTCTCCCGGGTACATTACTGTAAACTATGATTATCAACATACAAGTGCACAGTTCAGCAGAATGATGTTATACAAACAGGTAGCTCTACGGGTGACTGCAAGTGAATGTCTCGCGGTATGGAGGTACCCGCAGTATGCCTTCGTTAACAATCCTGCATCCTTTCTTCCCCACCTAGGATTAGTCCAGACCCATTTAGTCCATGAAGGTGCTTTAGGGGCTCCCCTCCCTCGCAGCGAGGAAGTAGGTGGACCGTTCCATGTGGCAGGGTGCCGTGGTGATAAACGGACCACAACGGACCACAACAGCCGGTTGCCGATCCAGAGGTGGACTCTGACCGTGTCCCTGGGTCCAGCGTTCCCGTGTTTGGACTGGGGAATTCCCTAAATTATGGCCGCTCCATGCTGAGATTTCCCCTTTTCTCTCTAGGGCACAGACTCCCTCTTTGGGCACCCTCTTCCAGGATCCCCTCAGGACCCTCTCTCTCCCTTCCTCAGGACCAGCCTGGAGCTGTCCTGTCGACCTTCCGCCTCGCTCCACACTTCTCCTTCTCTCCTTTTTGAGGTGACTGTATCCCTCCCAGGAGTAACCTCCCACCACTACTCTAGTGTGGGAGTGCAGGAATGGGTCCCTCCCACCAGCCTGACATTCACTTGCAGTTGGGGAAAATTACACTGCTTTTATGAGTGTAATACCCCGGTGTGACACCTGAACATCGTCGGCGCCACAAGAGCATCATGAAGACCAAGGAACACACCAGGCAGGTCAGAGATACTGATGTTGCAAAGTTTAAAGTCGGATTTGGATACAAAAAGATTTCCCAAGTTTTAAACATCTCAAGGAGCACTGTGCAAGCGATCATATTGAAATGGAAGGAGTATCAGACCACTGCAAATCTACCAAGACCCGGCCGTCCCTCTAAACTTTCATTTCGAACAAGGAGAAGACTGATCAAAGATGCAGCCAAAAGGTCCATGATCACTCTGGATGAACTGCTGAGATCTACAGCTGAGGTGGGAGAGACTGTCCATAGGACAACAATCAGTCGTACACTGCACAAATCTGGCCTTTATGGAAGAGTGGCAAGAAGAAAGTCATTTCCCAAAGATATCCATAAAAAGTCTTGTTTGAAGTCTGCCACAAGTCACTTGGGAGACTCACCAAATATGTGGAATAAGGTGCTCTGGTCAGATGAAACCAAAATCAAACTTTTTATCCACAATGCAAAACAATATGCTTGGCGTAAAAGCAACACAGCTCATCAGCCTCAAAACACCATCCCCACTGTCAAACATGATGGTGGCAATATCATTGTTTGGGCCTGCTTTTCTTCAGCAGGGACAGGGAAGATGGCTAAAGTTAATGGGAAGTTGGACAGAGCCAAATACAGGACCATTCTGGAAGAAAATCTGTTGGAGTCTGCAAAAGACCTGATACTGGGATGGAGATTTATCTTCCAACAAGACTATGATCCCAAACATAAAGCAAAATCTACTATGGAATGGTTCGAAAATAAGCGTATCCAGGTGTTAGAATGGCCAAGTCAAAGTCCAGACCTGAATCCAATCGAGAATCTGTGAAAAGAGCTGGAAACTGCTGTTCACAAACATTCTCTATCCAACCTCTCTGAGCTCCAGCTGTTTTGCAAGGAAGAATGGGCAAGAATTTCTGTCTCTCGATGTGCAAAACCGATAGAGATATACCCCAAGCGACTTGCAGCTGTAATCACAGAAAAAGTGGCGCTACAAAGTATTAACTCAAGGGGGCCGAGTAATATTGCACGCCCCACTTTTCAGTATTTTATTTTAAAAAAAGTTTAAAATATCCAATAAATTTCGTTCCACTTCACGATTGTGTCTCACTTGTTGTTGATTCTTCACAAAACAATTAGAATTTTATATCTTTATGTTTGAAGCCTGAAATGTGGCAAAAGGTTGAAAAGTTCAAGGGGCCAAATACTTTCACAAGGCACTGTATATAGTGTGGACCTGTATATATAGTAGAGTGCTGTGTACACAAGATATACAGCCGGCAATCTCTGGATACGGCTGGCAGTCTCTGTGTATACATCCTGCAGAACAGCAGTCTAACATGTATATGTCCCGCAGTAGTCACTAATGTGCATATGACCCACAGCAGTCTCTAATGTGCATATGTCTCACAGCAGTCTCCAATGTGCATTTATCTCACAGCCGTCTCCATTGTACATTTGTCGCAGCCATCTCTATTGTGTATACGACCAGCAGCAGTCTCTATTGTATATTCTCTACTATGTGTATAGCCAGAAGCCGTCTCCATTGTCTATATGCCCACAGCCATCTCTATTGTGTATTTTCTATTGCGTACAGCCAGCAGCAGTCTCTATTGTGTATTCTCTATTGTGTTGTGTTTAGCCAGCAGCAGTCTCCTTTGCATATACAGCCCACAGCCACCTTCATTGTCTATATGGCTCACAGCTATCTCCATTATGCATTTGTCCCGCAGCCATCTCCATTTTGCATACGGCCAGCAGCAGGCTTCATTGTCTATATGGCCTGCAGCCATCTCTATTGTGTATTCTCTATTGTGTGTACAATCAGCAGTCTCCATTGTGTATACGGCCCGCAGTCAGCTCCATTGTGTATACAGCTAGCAGCAATCACTATTATGTGTGTATAATATATAAATACAACGGCGGACAGGGTGTCTGGGGCCCACCAGGGAAGTTGACTCCAGGGGCCCACCTACCCAGGCCCACCCATTCTTCAGCTACATGCAAATACCTGTTATCCGTTATACCTATTATAGCGTAGCGTGGACTGTAAAACACAGGCGGCTCCTGCACATCACTGTGCGCTCACCATTACTGCGATGTATCATTACTGTAGTTTGCATTAAAGGGATTTTTTTGATGAAAACAACTTCTCAGCGATGCACAGGTTAGGAAGGTGATCACTTATTTATTGGTGGAATCTGCACCATCAGAAGAATGTGGAGCTTTGAGTATTTGGTGAGTTTTTTACCTCAGTATTTGTAAGGCCGACTTCACACGCCATTGTGATCAGATCCGGGGATGTCCAATGTGAATCTGACAGCCCCGGACCCGATTTTGACATAATGCAGCCCTATGGTGCTGGACAGGGCAAGATGGCAGCTATTTGCCATCCGGTTTTGTCCCTGTCCGGCAGCATCAGGCTGCAAATGATTTTTGCCCCGGACTCAAAAACGGAGCTTGCATCATTTTTTTGGGGGCGAAAAATTTAAGCAAACTAGATCCTACCGGACTCTCCCGGTTCCAGCAGGATCCGACACCCCCTAACATAATCCGGCACCCCCTAACATGAGAGACTATGGGGCGCCGGATCGTGCCAGACCTGACAGAGAGTCTGTCAAGTTCCCGGATGCCGGCTACCACAGTTCAGCGTGAGCTCCGCTGAACCTCAGCACCAGGAGCTGTTCCCTGTGAAGAGGTTCTGCACCATTTCAGTAAGGGACAGCTCCTGAAGCTGGGCTCTGCAGAATCTGGCTACAAACAGGATCGGAGGGCATATTAACCCTCCGGTTCTATTTTTCCGGACCTGTCAGGCTTTGTCCGGCGCCTCCTGTAAAGCACCGGACACAGCCTGACGGGATAAAACGTGGTGTGAAGCCGGCCTAAGACAAAACCATTAGTGGCGCAATCAGATGTTATTTTTTATGCATTTCTCACTCAGTCCTGGTTTTGCCTTATAAATACTGAGGTCACCAAATGCTCAACTTGCTTTCTCTGGCAAACCTCTGCATCTCTGCTGCTGTGTCACAGGACAGGGAGGGGTTAAACATCGAAGTATTTAATATCTATTGGAAATAAAATAGTTTCCACTTATTGATATCAGATAAAACAAATGACCGACCAAAATCCACTCTACGAAGACAAATATTACCAGATAGAAGTCAGAAATACCACCACACCGTGACCAGATCACATATTATCACGACATAGTGCCCAAATAATGCCACATACCAGACAAATACCGCCACACCATAACGAAAGCATATAATACCACCACATAGTGATCAAATCTACCACATACAAGGTATAAATACTGCCACACCATGGCCCGCAGCACCAACTATCACCAACACCCAGGGCCCGGCAGCACCAGGCACCACCAGGGCTGCAGACCAGGCATCACAAGGGCCGCAGCACCAGGCGCCGGCAGCACCAGGCACCAGGGACCGGCAGCACCAGCACCACCAGGGCTCGCAGCACCAGGCGCCACCAGCACCAGGGTCCGGCAGCACCAGGCACCCCCAGGATTCCGCAGCCAGCACCACATGGGCAGGCAGCACAGCACCACCAGGACCAGGCAGCACCAGGGCCACCAGGACCAGGCAGCACCAGGCACACCAGGGCCCAGCAACACCAGGCACCACCAGGGCCCGGCACCAGGCACCACCAGGGGCCCGGCAGCACCAGGCACCAACCAGGGGCCGGCAGCACCAGGCACCACCAGGCACCCAGTGGCCCGGCAGCACCAGGCACCACTATGGGCCCGGCAGCACCAGGCACCACCAGGGCCTGCAGCACCAGGCACCACCAGGGACCAGGCAGCACCAGGGGCCAGGCAGCACAGGTACCACCAGGGATCACTGCACCAGGCACCACCAGGGGCCCGCAGCACCAGGCACCACCAGGGCCTGGCAGCACCAGGCACCACAGGCCAAGCAGCACGGCCCACCAGGGCAGCAGCACCAGGCACCACCAGGCACCCAGGGGCCCAGCAGCACCAGGCACCACCAGGGCCTGCAGCACCAGGCACTCCAGGGGCAGCAGCACAGGTCACCAGGGCCAGGGCCGAAGCACCAGCACCAGGGGCCTCGCAGCACCAAGGCACCACCAGGGCTCACGCACGGCTTTACCAGGGGCCTGGCAGTACAAGGCACACCAGCACCACAAGGGGCCCAGCACCCAGGCACCACCAGGGGCCGGCACCATCAGGCACCACCAGGCACCCAGGGGGCCAGCAGCACCAGGCACCACCAGGTGCCCGGCAGCACCAGGCATCACAAGGCGCCCAGGGGCCTGGCAGCACCAGACTCCACCAGGGGCCCAGCAGCACCAGGCACCACTAGGGGCCTGGCAGCTCCAGGCACCACCAGGGGGCCCTGCACCACCAGGCATCACAAGGGGGCCCGGCACCACCAGAGGGCCGCACCATCAGGCACCACCAGGCACCCAGGGGCCAGCAGAACCAGGCACCACCAGGGGCCCGCTGCACCAGGCACCACCAGGCACCCAGGGCCCGACAGCACCAGCACCACCAGGACCCCAGGCCCACCAGGCACCACTAGGCCTGGCAGCTCCAGGCCCACAGGGGTCTGGCAGCCCAGGCACCACTAGGACCCGGCGCACTCAGCCACCACCAGGGGCAGGCACCCCGCCACACGGCAGCAGCACCGGGCCGGAGTACAGCATCCCTAGGGCCGACAGCACCAGGCACCACCAGGGGCCCGACACCATCAGGACCCTGGGGCCCGCGCCAAGGCCTGGCCCCAGGCATCCAGGGCCAGCAGAACCAGGCACTACAGGGCACGGCAGCACCAGGCACCACAGGACCAGGGCCCGGCAGCACCAGGTGCCCAGGGCCCGGCACACCAGGCATCTGGGGCCCGGCACTTCAGGCACTCGGGCCGCAGCATCAGGCACCCAGGTGGCCGGCACCACCAGGGCCCACACCATCAGCTCCCTGGGGCCCGCGCACCAGGCTGGCAGCACCAGGCACCAAGGGCCTGGCACCCAGGCACCAGGGCCTGGCACCAGACACCCTGGGGCTGCAGCACCAGGTGCCCGGCAGCACCAGGCACCCAGGGGGCCCGGCAGCACCAGGCACCAGCAGGGCCCGGCACCACCAGGCACCACCAGGGCCCGGCACCACCAGGCACCACCAGGGCTGGCAGCACCAGGCACCCTGGGGGCCTGGCAGCACCAGGGGCCCGGTACCATCAGGCACCCTCAGGTCTCGGCAGCACCAGGGGCCCGGCACCATCAAGCACCCCGGGCGCCCGGCAGCACCAGGGGCCCGGCACCATCAGGCTTCCCGGGGGCCCAGCAGCACAAGGGGTCCAGTGCCATTAGGCACCCTGGTGGCCCGGCAGCACCAGGGGTCCGGCACCATCAGGCACCCTGGATGCCCGGCAGCACCAGGCACCCAGGGGGTCCGGTAGCACCAGAAGCCCAGCCCCATCAGGCACCCTGGGGGCCCGAAGCACTAGGGGCCTGGCAACATCAGGCATCCTGGGGGACCAGCACCATCAGGCACCCTGGGGGCCCGGCAGCACCACAGCACCAGGGGCCCAGCACCATCAGGCACCCTGGGAGCCTGGCAGCAGCGGGCACCCAGGGGCCTGGCAGCACCAGGAGTCCGGCACCATCAGGCACCCTGGGGGCCCGGCAGCACCAGGGGCCTGGCACCATCAGGCACCCTGTGGGCCGGAACCATCAGGCACCCTGGGGGCCCGGTAGCACCAGGCACCACAGGGGGCCCGGCACCAGTAGGCAGCCTGGGGGCCCCCTCCTGCTCCCCATACTCACCACAGTGCAGGCAGCCGCTGCCTAGGGCGGTCTCTCCTCCACAGCGCCCTGAGCCTCGGCACCCGGTGCGCACACAGGAAGCAGTCTCAGGGCGATGACGTCATCACCCTGAGACTGATCTCCTGCGCACGCGCCGCCAGGGGGCAAAGCGGCACAGCAGCGGCAGCAGGCAGAGCAGAGAGAGCTGGAACGCTCTCCCTGCTTTGCTGCTGCAGTGGGGACACAGCCATCGCTAATCATATTGGCAGTGCTGCCGATATGATTAGCGATATTACCAGACTGGGGGGCCCAGAGGGGTACGGGGGTGGGGCTTGGGGGAGTGGCCATCACATCCCGGGGCCCACCGGGGATTCTCCCAATCCTCCAGTGGGCCAGGCCAGTATATATATGAGAGAGAGTAATAAATGGAAGAGCAACACAAAAGCAATTGAGAAAAGTGGACTTTATTGCCCAATGGCATGGCCCAATGACATCGGAGCATGTGCTTACTGTGAATTGGTCCAGTTAAATGCTGCTGTCAAGTCATGTAAAATAGCTGCCGTTGGCTAAGTATGGTGAGGACTCAGTTAATGAGCCCAATCCAATGTAGAACGTACTATTATGTGCTACTTCAGGAACGGTTTGCAAGTAGACCTGAACAAGCTCGTTGATATTCGGGTTCGCGTGGTGCAGCCAAAATTGTTTTCACGGTATATTTCGAGTTCTAAACTTGACCCAAACTTCAATTAAAGACACTGATTGGCAGTTTGACTCTCCGCCCACAGACAGCAAGCCATAAGACACCACTTCTGTGGGCAGGGATTTTTTTTCTAATTTTATACACACACTACAGCCGATAACTCAGCTTTACCCCCAGTACGAGCTGATCAAACCCTGCATGCAGCTCGCATTGGGCTGAGGACCCAGCGCATACAAGCCCAGCGATGTAACGCATCCAAACTCTCAATCCAAAAAGGTTCGCTCATCTCTAGCTACATGTCATAAATGCATTGCTCTGCAATTTTGATGGGACCAGCATAATTAACGGCCTATAGTGTGGATTTGCCATAAATGTACAGTACAAGATAGGACGATCCCTTTATGATATCCACAAAATTAACTTTCATGTTATGCCTAAACGGACATGTTATACAATTATTTTTTTTTCAAAAAGCATCACAGAGTACAATATATCCAACAAAATAATTTTATGTTGCAAAAAAACAAACAAAAAAAGAAAATACATAAATTGGACTGAAAACTCAGAATGTTCATTTCTATTAATTAGGTCGGATTCAGATTTCAAGGTTTGTATATGAACCACATTGCCTGGACAGACAGATAGTGTTATGACATGAATTTACACCTATATGAGGTTGTAAACTGAGGTCAGTCTTAGTATATAAGGCAAATAGATCAGAAGGACACAATAGTTTTATTATAAGAAAAATAAGTGAACGTCACTTACCAAACACTTTAAGATTGAAGGAGTTGCTTTCTAGTACTCTGCTGGTGGCCTCTGTGTTATAGGTGCAGAAATAATTTCCCGCATCCATAATATGAAGCGGAGATAAGATCAGTCTACTTGAGGCAGAATTATTAGATATAAGCTTTGAATCCTTGAAGAAGTTGTACCCGGTGATTCTTGTCTGCATGTCAACAAAACATCTCATTGATAAAGAGTCTCCTGTAATGTACACTGGCTGCTCTGGATCCAAAAGAAGAACAGGTCTAGGCATCTCTGCAAATTAACAGCGAGTTAGAATCTTGTAGTCATATCACTTAGTCTTTCTATGTATTTTTTTACAAATGTTTTCATGTTCTGACTCTTACAGATGTGAAAAAATATTTATAAGTCTAGTCAACTTTGTTGGGATCTGACATTATGATTGCCTACAGATCTAATGGAACTTGACCGATTCAGTCACCACATATTCAATAATATCCATGGCCACCATAGATTATGTATCCATCTGTATGAACAAGTGGAATGTAACCTGACCTAGCTGTACACTTTATTAATAATTCCCAAGTGGAGAAGAAGACAAGCCAATGTCAGAAACTCCAGATACCAGATTATGTCACGGTAGGTCAACGGATTAGACACGTTGACATAGAATTGAGTTATGGGAAAGTATGCTCTATGTTAATCTGACACGCCCCTCCAGGGTGTAAGGATACTTGGAACCCGGGCTTTCTTTAGGCTTCATCACAGGGATCACAGGGACCAAGACCCAGCTCCGTGACCCTGGTGGTGCCATTAAAAGTTGGTGTGGGTGGCTCTCTCTCTTAGGGATAGGGATCTGGCATGGATGGTTCATTCTGGGCAGGGATGACTGAACCTGGGGATACTTGTTAATTTATACGTGACGCCACCCGCAGGTTGTGGCTATGGATGGCTGCCACTGCTCGATAGTCTTCTTAGGGGCCGATGGTTGGGCGGCAGCAATGTTATTAAGCCCTCTACGGGTAGGGCTGACCCCTAAAGTGGCCAAAGGTACCTAAGTAAGTTGGTAGTTGTGTTTCTGGTGCTTTAGATGCGTTAAGTTCACAGACACAGTGGGCTGCAGTCTTTAGTTCTTTGTGCAGCAGCCCGCTGAGCACTGCGTTCTCAGAGACAGGGATCCAGCTACTCACTGGTAGTAGGATGGTATGTAACCAGCACCCCTTCTCTGTCCTTTTCAGGTCATCTCACACAGCGCTTGCCTGGCCCGTCCTGCCTTGCGCCTCGCCACACAGAGCTCTGAGCCAGTGACTGTGGGCTTTTCCTAGGGGTTAACCTGCAGTGTCTTCCCTTAATCCAATGGTTATCTCCTTTTCAGCAGATGTGTATGGTTGTCGACAGTGTTACCATGAAAGTGTCGCACAGAGTCCGGGTTGCTAGCTGAGCCTAGTCTTCTCCACTTTTGGGTTCCCGGTACCCCTTGCGGCCTAGTTCCTCCATTTGCCTGTGCCTGACAATGGATACGAGAACCACGAATGGATTGCTCTTTTCCCGTGCCTCTGGGATCCCCTCTTTCTCCTGGAGCCACTTGGGTGATGTTCTGCTCTAAAGTTCGGCTGTAGGACGAGCTCCCTCTCCCAGTCCTCTAGACACTTCTTCTCAGGCCTTTCCTCAGCTGTTCTACCACCTCTCCACAGCTGGTCACTCTCCACCTCTGTTCAACTGTTTTTCTTCTCACTGTCTCCTACGTTCTAGATGTTTCTCGCTCTTTTTATACCCTTTGTCACGTGTCCCACATCATCTATGTGTGTTCTTCCTGACCTCACTCCTCCCCAAGTGCTCCTCTAACTACTTCCTTCACCACCCAACCCCACTGCAATTGTTCTTAGTGTGATCTGGGTGTACCGGTACCGGTCTGTACCTCCCTTACCAGTGAGTGGGATACTACAACCTAACAGGAATGCAGTACCTTTGTGGTGACTGGATCCGCAGAGGCACCACAATTCCATTTAATGTGATTGTGGCAGGCAGAAATAAAAAAGAACTTGATTTTCTATAGACTCCAACATTAAAGCAGATATTCGGGATATTTGCGAAAAAAAATAAAAGTGCCCAAACACTAACAGGCAGTTAGCTGTCACCCACCTGCCTGTTGTTGCCGGCACCAGTCCCCCCATTCACCCTCGGCACAGAGCGTTCACAGACCACTCCTGTCGGGGGCAGCATGGCACCGTAAACGCTGAGCTGAGCGACTTTTACGCTCTGCGAAAGTGGGCGCATAGCTGATGTCATGCTGATTGACAGCCAGCTCTCCGCTATCTGATTGGGGGAGCCGGCTGTCAATCACCATGACATTGGATATGAGTCCGTCTACCAAAGGGAAGGAATCCTCCCCTAGGTAGTCGTGACTTCACCAGAAGCGCCAAAATTGCTGACAGGAGCGGTTTGTGACCGATCTGGTCATCGGTGACTGGTGCAGAGCACAACAGGCAGGTAGGTACTACCTACCTGCCTGTTAATGCTTAGGCACAATTTTTTTTTTTTGCACTATCTTCTTTAAATTAAATGTCAGGGTGCATGCTCGATAAGTCTCATTCAGACATGGATGTAACATGGTCTGGGTACAAATCGTCAAGTTCAGAACAGGAGACCCGCGGCCAGAGTATGCATCACAGTCCGTATACGGAATATGTTAAATGGATGTCTGAATGACTCTTTATAGTCATTAGGCATTAGTCATTAGGCAATGAGAATTAACAGGGAAATCGGGACTGCATCCAAGTAGTCAATAAAGATTCTAATGGTCAGGCCTTTAATAATAATAATACATCTATCACTTAAAGGGAACCTGTCAGCTACTTTATGGAGTCTTAGAGAAAGCCCACATGTCTAGACGATGGGTGAAAATGTAAATTATAAAAAGTGTTTTTTCAACGTTTAGGTCAGACAGGGATGCTTAGGGATGTAGCAGGAAGCTGCAGGGACACATAGTGATTGGTTTGGGGGCATACACTAGCTGACCGGTCCCTTTAACTTGTGAGCAAGTGATTAGTGTTATTAATGTGAAACCTTTTGAATGGGGTTTCCCAGCACTTTAAATTGGGATTCCATACTTAGCAGAGGTCATCAATATGAAATGAGTGGATATCTAACATCTATTACCACCAACAGTGGTCTGGTGTGGAAGTTAATGTGGGGGGGGGGTATAATACAGTGTGGGGGTTACTGTGAGAGTTATTATACAGTGCGGGGCCTACAGTGGGGCCATTGTACAGTGGGAGGGCATTATATTGTGTTCAGAGTAACATTACACTATGTAGAGGGGAGCTGTTGGGACATCGTTCTCTGTATATCTGTGCTGCTATAGAAGGGGGCTGTGAGCCCATCATACAGTGTAGAGAGGAGTTGTGGGCCCATCGTAATATAAATACGTGAGCTGTGAGGACATCATACTGTTTAAACTGGAACTGTGGGTCCAACATACTGTGTATAGGGGAGTTATGGGGACATCATATTGTGTAGAGGGGAACTGTGGGCTCACTGTACCTTATATAGAGGACTGTGGGCCCAACATACTGTGTATAAGGGAGCTGTTGGACGACATACTGTGTATAGGGGAGCTGAGGGGACATTATTTTGTGTATAGAGAGCTCTAGGCTTCCCACACATGTATTGGGGAAGCAGTTGGCTCAAGATACTGTGTCTAGGGGAGCTGTGGAACATCATATTTTGTATCGGGAGCTGTGGACCCCCCCACACTGTGTATAGGGGAGAAGTTTGAGCATCATACTACGTATAGAGGGGCTTTAGAATGTTGGACTCCGAGGACATTATTAATTGTTGTGTGCACCCATGGTATTGTTTGGGCCCTGTTTTCTAGGGCTCTTGCGTAGGGCATTAATATATTCTAGAGGCTTGTTTTACCATCTAGAGGACAAAAAGATATTATTACTATGTGGCATTATTAGATGGGGTAGCAAAGGGAGCACTGTTTTGTTCCACACAATAGATGCAGTAATAGGGACAAGTTCGACAGCTGCCGCTCAGCATTGGGTTATCAGCAGAGTAAAGAGTTTGTGCAGGTTGGGAATAGATGGGGGCAATGCAGTAAATGTGAGAAGTCAGATGAGTCTTTGTTGTAATCTCTGCAGATGAGTTATGGCTGAAAAAGTTGTCATGTTGGTCTGGGTCAGATGGAAACGACAGGAAAAATGAATGACTCCATCAAAAAGAACATCACCTGCAAGTCACCTCAGGACAGTACTGTAACCTCCTAATATGTTTTGCAGCATTGGTATTTACCATTATTTGGTCATCATATGGTGGTAATATCAATGTTGGTTGTTGTGTAGAGATTTTTTTTCAGTAACAGTGTGGTCATCTGCTGAGATTCTTCTATATCCACTATTAGTCTAGGGTTATACAATCATATTTTCTTCATCAGCGAAAATGGTCCAATTATGCTAATCAGACCCTGATCAAACTCTGCGTCCAATCAGAGTGGGTTCCATTTTTCTTGGATGTTTATTTCTGTAAATGTTGATAATTATGGCTTACAGCCAATGAAAACCCAAAGGTCATTATCTCAGAAAAATAAAGTAGGGAGAATAAAGGGTTAAAAACAGTGCTGTCTTATTTCACTAGACATCAAAGGGTGAATATAATATTGATTTATTAGTCAATGTGTTTCAGGTCTCTGACCCCTTCCTCTGGAGAAATCATTATCATATTGCTATGTGTCAGGGCGTTTCAGGGAGACCTGAAACGCGTTGACTAATAAATCATTATTACATTCACCATTTTATGTCTCGCAGAATACTGATTCATCCTCCCTACCTTAATTTTCTGAGATAATGACCTTTGCGTTTTATCGACTGTATGCCATAATCATCAACATTTACAGAAATAAACACATGAAATAGATCACTGTTTTTAATGACTCTATATATTATATGCGTTTTACTTTATGTATTGAATTGCTGAAAAAAATTAACTTTTTGATGATATTCTAATTCATGGAGATGGTCTGTAATTGTACAAGTCAATATATCTTTTGTTTCAACTTTCTAAGATCTACATGTCCAAATAGATGGCTTAGGAGGGTAGATCCTACTGACAGATTCCTTTTGACCTCATTTTATAAGTCGTATTGTCTACTGTAAAGACCCATAATTACAAAAGAAACTGGATGACCTTTGTATATGTACTGTATATTATTTTAACTATGAAAAGCTATAATATAGTATTATGGTAGAAATATAGCATATTATGTAAAATTCTAATTTCAAGAATTGTTAATACTGTTTACATTGTACAATTGACCCGACTGTCATTTCTATGTTAATGATATAAAGATAGTTGACAATTTGCTGCAATATGTTTTCATTAACATTCCTATTACCTGTTTGTGCCATAGCTACGTTCCCAAATAAAAACACTGCAAAAGATAATTTAGGAATATGTAATTTTGAGAAATAGTCACATTAAAAATGTTTAAAATACACCTGTGAGAACAATTCACCCCCCAGACTTTATTTGGTCATATAACTCTGTGAAATATAAATTATCTTCCATTGTAACTTGTTTTTTGTTCATACATTAACTTAAACAATTAGTTGCTCTCTAACCGAAAAAGTGCTGTTTTAATCCATATGCTATTGAGGCTTATGTGCTCTGGGAGTTGCAAAGCACTTCCCGAGTCTCTGCCTCCCCGATTCCATGCCCCTACCAGCCCGACCCTCCTTTCCTTAAGTAACAGCAGAGGAAGATGGGGCTGGGTGGGAATAGATCCGGGAAGACCGAGACTTTGGATGTGCTTTGACAGTCCCAGAGCACATAAACCTCAATAGTATATGGATTAGAACAGTGATTTTATGTCTAGAAGCAACAGATTATAGAAATACAATTTGTCCATATAAATGGATTCTGATTCATGACTGAGCGTGAAAGGGGGATATGGTTGTCCTGAAAGATTCCCTTTAAAACCTATTAAAAATAAGACAAACATGAAAAGCTGTATTACTGATAACACACTCCACAACATTAAGATTGCAACATAAAGGAGGAAAAATAAGGGAATCATGGGAATCACAGGATCGACAAACATTTCAATTATATGGAACTGAAGAAAAAAGAGAAACAACATTTTTAAAACATCAATCATCTTGTATTATTAAGTATAGAGAATGAGCATCATTTGCAGAAATACACACTCTTGCGAACCTTGGCACGCTATCCATAGGACTTTAATGGTTGCCTAAGCAATGCTTTGCCATGCTGAATGCACTTGGACACGGAAATCTTCTTTTGCTGGCAGGGACATCAAGGAGGTTGGAAGGCTACCTGGGAAATGTCAGGGATCCCATCCCTGTAGGAACCCCAATCAATTACTAACAGAATCTTAACTGATAATACAAGTCCTGCATTATCAGATGTTAAAAGTGCAGTAGGACCATTGTTGACATCATAGTTATGTGATATGACCAAAGTGACTGTACTGTGCAGAGTCTAGAAGAACTGAACAAAAAGAAACTTTTGTGGGTGTATGTACTCTGTTTATACATATGTGTATATGTGCTCTGTATATACATATGTGTGTATGTGATCTGTGTATTTATGTGTATAGGTCTGTACTCTGTGTATACATATCCGTTTGTATAAGCTCTGTGTGTACATGTGTATGTGACTCGCCCACTCCCAGGGCCGTGGGATACTCGGAACCGTGCTATGAGTTCTGCCAGGAGAGTCACAGGGGCCGAGATTCGGCATTTGTGACCCCAGGGGGAGTGAGTGCTCTGGCGGGGGATATTGGGTTAAGGAGTGTAGGATGGGATGAAAGTTTATAGGGGAAATGTTTGTGACGGTTTTTGGTCAGTATGGACCAACTCTGCAGGTCAGACCTCCGGGGTTGTTGGTATGGCAGCCTGATGTCATTGCTCCCCATAGGTGGGGCGGGAACCCCGTGGCAGATGTGTGTAATTGTGATGGCTTTGTCAGACCGGATTCACGCTGGGCTTCTTTATCTTGCCTCCTGTGGCACTCGGCAGCTCCGCAGGCGGGGTATAACAGAGTCTCACACAGTGTTGGAATTTTGCACCCGATTTACTCACTTCACTTGCAGTTAGCCACCGGGCGCTTCTCTCTACCAAGTCCAGTCTGATCTGTCCGCAAGGAATTGGGATAGCTTGCTCTGGACCCCTTTGTGTGCCTCTCGGTACTGTGGTCTCTCTCCCAGCACTACCATTTTTCCTCTCCTGTCTGCACCTCCCCACGCAGTACCGTCTAGCAGCCATGGGTGCTGTCGGGTGACTGGTACCTATCTCCTGACCCTAGTTTGGCTGCCTTCTCAGTGAGTACGTCGGGTTGTGGCCACCACTCCTGGAGATTGCGTGGCCTCCACTTCAGTGGTTTGGGCATGCAGTGTCTGTGCCACACTCAGGGACTATCCTAGTCCCAGATCTGGGTGCCCAGGCTGTTCACACTCTGCCTGTGCCCCTGGGGTTCTCTCTGTTCTCCTGCACAATTGGCTTTCACCTCCATCACTCTCTGGTTTCGCCCTCACTTCTCACTTACTACCAACTCACAACTAACTCACTCACTCACTAACTCCCCACTGTCTGTTCTTCCCTTGTCCCCTTTTGACTGGGCCCTACCCCTGGCTTCTCCCATGGTCCCCTGGGTCCTAGGGTGTGTGGGTGTGTTTGGTGGGGCCTGAGTTAACTATCCCTTTTTCCTTTTGGACTGAGATACCACGCCCTGTTATTGAGTGCAGTATCCCTTTGTGGCAACCAGAGCGGTGGAGCACCATATTCCCCCTTGATAAAGATTAGCTCGCCCCCGAGCGACCCCCAGATTATAAAGATGTTACACAAATTAGAACAACACATGAATGCTTTGGCTTCCCTTACGGGAGGTACGGTGCTTTAATGTTACGCAACAACCTTACTTTAATAATAAAAATAGAAACGATATATACATATGTGCGCGCACAAAGCATTGTCTTTTTTAACACTCACACAGCACCTTATCCTGAGCTGTAAAAACAAATGTGCTACTGTTCAACCATCCATGATTGTCCTTTTCTCTCGGCGGTTACTGTTCATTTTTATTTTAACATACACGGGTACCAATAAAATCAACTACACACTATTAGCAGCTATGCCTTATAACCGGTAATTATGTACAATATGCATGTCTTTTACATCTCTTTACTATAGTTCTTGTGCAAGTCAGGGAGGCTGAGCTTTGTACATCCTCAGGGCATACCATCCCCTCTGTCCCAAGTGACGGGCGTAGCTCACCTGGTCTCTACCCGGGTGTCCCTTCTGTAAATAGGACCCCATATGGCGGTGGCTCACGAAGACCTCTTCCTCTAGGCCTGGTTCTTTAATGAACCCCCACCTCTCTGCGTTGTCGCTGCATTGGGTCTGTAGGGCGAGCTCCTTTTCTTTCCAGTTCTCCTCCTCCTGGGCCCACCATCTCTCCTAGCTTTGTCGGCGCTCCTCTTCCTCATCAAGCTGTCTCTTACGCCATTACTACTCCATCCCGTTGGTCTTGGCTTTGCTCCGCACACCGGCCTCTTTCATCCAAGCGGCAGCTTGAAGCTCTGCCAGCTCCTCCAGCTGCCGAACCCAATGAATCGGCCTGGCTTCAGCTCCTGCAGGCTTCACCTTGTGCAGGTCCATCCCATGACGGAGAGTGGAGGCACGCCCCCGGGCGAGCACATGGCGTCAGTTCTCCATGGTCGCCATTTTTGAAAACACATACAGTCACGTAAAAGTCTCTTTCAAGGCGCACAAGACCCGGTTTCAATGGATCGCTCACATCCTGTTTGTGATGCCAGAAGTTGACTCACCCACTCTCGGGGCCGTGGGGTACTCGAAATCGGGCTATGAGTTCTGCCGGGGGAGTCACAAGGGTCGAGACCTGGCTTCGGTGACCACGGGGGAGTCAGTGCTCTGGCGAGGAATATTGGGTTAAGGAGTATAGGATGGGAGGAAAGTTTATAGGGGAAATGTTTGTGATGCCACTCACGGTTTTCGGTAAGTATGCACTGACACTGCAGCATCTGTGCCATGCTCAGGGCCGGTTCCTTGGTTCTTGACTAATCCCTCTGTCTGACTATCCTATCCGCCTGTGCCCCTGGGATTCTCTCTGTTCTCCTGCACACTTGGCTTTCACCTCTGTCACTCACTGGTTTCTCACTCACTACTCACTACCAAGTCACAACTAACTCACTCACTCACTAATTCCCCACTGTCTGTTCTTCCCTTGTCCTGTTTTGACTGGGCCCTCCCCCTGGGCTCGCCCATGGTCCCCTGGGTTCTAGGGTGTGTGGGTGTGTTTGCAGGGGCTTGAGTTAACTATCCCTTTTTCCTTTTGGACTGAGATACCACACCCTGTTATTGAGTGCAGTACCCCTTTGTGGCGACCAGACCGGTGGGGCGCCACATTTGTATGAATCTGCTGTGTACATATGTGTATAAATGTATATAATATGTATACAAGTATGTATGCTTTGTGTATATGTGTGTGCTCTGTGTATATACATATTGCATATGGTTTGTGCGTGTGTAAACACTGTGTGCAGAATTATTAGGCAAATTGTATTGTAGAGGATTATTTTTATTATTGATCAACAACTATGTTCTCAATCAACCCAAAAGACTCAAATATCAAAGCTTAATATTTTTTGAAGTTGGAGTGTTTTTTTTTTTAGATTAGGCTATCTTAGGAGGATATCTGGTTTGTGCAGGTAACTATTAATGTGCAGAATTATTAGGCGACTTAATAAAAACCAAATATATTCCCATCTCACTTGTTTATTTTCACCAGGTAAACTAATATAACTGCACAAAATTTAGAAATAAACATTTCTAACATGCAAAAACAAAACCCCAAAAATTAGTGACCAATATAGCCACCTTTCTTTATGATGACACTCAACAGCCTTCCATCCATAGGATCTGTCTGTTGCTTGATCTGTTTACGATCAACATTGCGTGCAGCAGCTACCACAGCCTCCCAGACACTGTTCTGAGAGGTGTACTGTTTTCCCTCCCTGTAGATCTCACATTTTATGATGGACCACAGGTTCTCTATGGGGTTCATATCAGGTAAACAAGGGGGTCATGTAATTATTTTTTCTTCTTTTAGAAGCCACGCTGTGGAGTAGTTGGATGCATGTGAAAATCATGTTTTTCTTGAACGATACCGACTTCTTCCTGTACGACTGCTTGAAGAAGTTGTCTTCCAGAAACTGGCAGTAGGTCTAAAAGTTGAGCTTCGCTCCATCCTCAACTCGAAAACGTCCCACAAGTTCATCTTTGATGATACCAGCGATACCAGCCCATACCAGTACCCCACCTCCACCTTGCTGGCGTCTGAGTCAAAGTGGAGCTCTGTGCCCTTTACTGATCCGGCCTCTGGCCCATCCATCTGGCCCATCAATAGTCACTCTCATTTCATCAGTCCATAAAACCTTTGAAAAATCAGTCTTAAGATATTTCCTAAGCCAATAAAGGAGGACTTTAAACTCTTAATTCGGCCCCTTTTTTTTGCTCCTGTGCTCCCCATAAAGTAACCAAAATCTTTAGCTGAATTGAATCCCACCCTTGGTGTGGGTTGCTGGAGCTGCGGAGCTGATCGGTAATTGTCGCAGTAGCATTATTGAGGAGGTGTAGGACCTGTGGTGTCGTTGCGGTCTGTGATTCGCCAGAGCGCGATCACGTGACCACTTACATCACATGACCAGGACACCGCCGAAAAGAACCTGGACATAAATCCCTGTGTGGAGCCCGCAACAAAGCGCTAACTGTGGTTGTGCGGAGGCAGCACAACCCGGCAAGGTGAGAGTCCACCACACACACTGCCACCCTTGCGTCCCCGAGCAATTGTACATCAGATTTTCCCCAGGGAGCGCTTGTCCTGTCTCTCCTTTTGTCTTTAAGATATTTCTTGGCCCAGTCTTGACGTTTTATCCTATGTTTCTTGTTCAAAGGTGGTCGTTTTTCAGCCTTCCTTACCTTTGCCATGTCCCTGAGTATCGCACACCTTGTGCTTTTTGATACTCCAGTAATGTTGCAGCTCTGAAATATTGCGAAACTGGTGGCAAATGGCATCTTGGCAGCTTCATGCTTGATTTTCCTCAATTCATGGGCAGTTATTTTGCGTCTTTTTTGCCCAACACGCTTCTTGCGACCCTGTTGGCTATTTGCCATGAAACGCTTGATTGTTCAGTGATCATGCTTCAAAAGTTTGGCAATTTAAAGACTGCTGAATCCCTCTGCAAGACATCTCACAATTTTGGATTTTTCAGAGCCCGTCAAATCTCTCTTCTGACCCATTTTGCCAAAGGGAAGGAAGTTGCCTAATAATTAAGCACACCTTATATAGGGTGTTGATGTCATTAGACCACACCCCTCCTCATTACAGAGATGCACATCACCTGATTTACTTAATTGGTAGTTGGCTCTCAAGCCTACACAGCTTGGAGTAGGACAACATGTATAAAAAGTATCATGTGATCAAAGTACTCATTTGCCTAATAATTCTGCACACAGTGTATGCCATATACATGTCTCTATGTGCTATGTGTATAAACATATGCATGTAAAATACAGTGTGTGTGTAGTATCCACATACAGGGTTTGGACAAAATAATGGACACACCTGGAAAAATCAACAAAAGTTAGCTTAATAGGGTGTACGTCCACCTTTTGCGGCGATTACAGCCTCAATTCTCCGAGGTATGGATTCATACAAGGTGATATTATTGGCCCAGCGGATCTCCACGAAATAGCACCCCAGATCATCACAGAACCTCCGCCATGTTTTACGGTTGGGAGAAGGTAGTCTGGATGGAATGCTTCTTTCAGCTGTCTCCAAACGTACACTCGGCCGGAGGTCGGAAAATGGAGTAAACGATGATTCATCTGAGAATATCACGTTTCCACTGTTTGAGGGACCAATTCTAGAGGTTTCTACACCACTCTAAATGCTTGGAAACATTTGTCATTGAGAGCAGCAGTTTTCTAATTGCAGCTCGTCCGTGGAATCCAGATTTGTGCAGCTCCCGACGAACAGTTTCATAGAAACTGGGTTCTGTAGGTGTTCATTGAGCTCAGCAGTGATTTTCGGAGCCGTGGTCTTGTGATCCTCTCTCACAATTCGCTTTAGAATCCGACGATCTCTCTCAGTCAACTTCGACTTTCGGCCGGACCTGTGCTTTGCTGCGGATGTTTTTCCTTCTCTTTCAAACGCAGTCATTACTTTGGAGTCAGTACCTCTTGACACGCCAAGCATTCAGGCACTGTCTGTTACACTAGCGCCTGCCATACGAGCACCAACAATTTGGCCTTTTTGAAAATCTGAAAGGTCTGCCATTGGTATCAGGTTCTCATCAATGTTCTTACAATTTGGCAAAACAAACAGTTAATTTACATACACATATCACTTAACACAAATAATTAACTACAAAACATTAACATACGGTTTGCATGTTTATAACATGTTTGAAGATTATGATGCCAAAACGTTAGGTGTTTCCATTATTTTGTCCAACCCCTGTATATAAACACTGGCAGTGCAGATGAGAGTTCATAAGTTTAAACGTACAGTATCAGCAATCACTCAATAAATAAACAACATGATGATGATTTATCAGGTGAGTGGATTGAATATGCCAGCAAAACTCATTGTTCTCAGCAGTACATTGCTCAGTGTAAACAGGAGATGTTCTGCTGATAACATGATATTTATGGAGACAGAATGATCTATTAAAGGGGTTATCTGGGATTGTTCTAAAAAAAAAAAAATGTCTAAGCATTGATTGGCAGGTAGCTGCCACCTACCGTCCTGTTGTGCCCGGAGAATGGTGGTGAACGGTGCCAGGCACAACAGGCAGTTAGGTGGCATCTACCTGCCTGTTAGTGCTTAGGCACATTTTTTTGGCTAAATCCTGGTTAACCCCTTTAATGATCATTCTGTCTCCACATTAAACAAGTGTTGAATGACTTCCATATTGCCGATTGCTCTCACTAACGTTCTGATATCAGCTTGTGTAAATGTAACCTAAATGTGTGTAAAGGATGTACATTGTGATTTCACCTGAAGAAGTTTATACTCTGAAACGCATATCAAAATAAATCATATTATTATCAATAATTGATTTTCTAAGAGTGTTTACACCACCGCAGCACAGAGAGTTGAAACCCTATTCCTTCTCCTGACCTCCTGTTATATCATGCTAGGTTCTGCAGCAACTGTGGACATTGATTTTAAGCGATTTTAGTGTTTGTGAATGTTCACAACCACCAAAGGTGAGGAACGTCTTGCATCTGTTGATTATTTACGGTTATCCTAGTTAATACCCTATGGTGCGCCTTTTGTCTTTCTATCATTTCTGAAAGGTTCAATATCTTAGCATTTGGGTGCCTACTTTTAACTTTTGTCCAGGGTCCCACACTATGTCTAAAAACTGTCCTTGGTTGCTGACAGTTCTGTTTCCTAATGCAAACCAATATCATCATTGAGTGTGTTTGATGTGAGACAGATCTAGAAGTGCTGCTCATTTAAACTACTTAGGCTACTCACAGTAGCACAAGAAGCAGCATGCAGCCTGATGTTGTTGTGATGAAAAATGATTCTTGCAACACTTTGCGACACTTTGATGAACTGGTAGTACCACTGATTCCATGACCAAATTAATGTAACACCAAACTATTAGTGTACCTGCAATGCAGATGAGTTTGTTACCATACATTACGCAACTCCACCCAATAATCCTTGGAGTAGGACTAATATGATTTCACCTCATGAAGACCTCTTCATGGCATTGGCAACATGTAATGAAGCAATGGAGGCTGGAATGGAAGTGAATACTCGGCCTACAGTGATAAGTTCCACTTTTGTCTTTGATGCAGTGATAGACCCCATGTGCAATGCCATGAAGAGGAATGCATAAGGGAGCATCTCCCTGATCTACTACAGAGATTATGGTGTGGGGTGGCATGTTTGGTATCTGGACTTGGTTAGTTTTCACTCCAATTAAAATAACAACTTGGTATTACCGTACATTACTTCGATAGTGGAACAAGTGGTATGGACATCTTTATAAAGTGTCTCAATAACTGTGTTTCGACACCACATTGAAAGGCTGCATGTTGCTTGTGCTAGTGTACAACCTAAATGTAGTACAATGGCCTGCAGCATCTCCAGTCTCCCACTAAGCACATCTGGGAAGTCATTTATCAGCAATTACCAAGGATGATGCTAGCAGTGGTACTAATGGTGTGTGTGCCCAAGTGCAGTTAGTAAGAACAAATGTGGAACCGCGCTTGATCATGTTAAAGGGCAGACTACTCAGAAAGCATAATTAAAACCAAAGAACAGAGAGTTCTATTGCCCAGATGTTTTTCACGTATGTATTGTCCACAATAGTGTAAATTTGCAGAAAAAATTGTTTTATTTCATGCAGTGGATACAATAAATATCGTGCAAAAATAACATAACAAGAAAAATGGAGGAAGAGGGAGACAGATGACAAGTAGACAAAGAGAGGAGGACCATAATAAGAATAAGGTTCAGAGGGGTAGTTAACCCTAGAACGCATACCTGGGGCCTCGCAGGCCCGCCAGGTTACTTGTTTTCTATTTTCTGTAAAAGTACTTTAGTTTGAATTTTGGAAATCTAGGTTGTTAGTAATTTCCAGTTATTCATACATTTTTATGTTACAGACATTTTGGTATAACAACCTTTTTTTGGGACTACCCCATATTCATGCAACTGGGGCCTTTTAGGCCTGTACTAGGTTTATATGTGATACTCAGTCTTTTTGTCTGTATTGTTGCTGGGGAAGAACTTTTATGACTCTGCTATTGCTGGGAAGAGTGTGGATTCTGCATGACAACATGGTCATGTGATCTTGGAAGGGAGGCTCCCTCACAAAGTCATGTGTCTCTGACCTCATCGCAGGTCTTTTTGTCCTAATTGCTGGAGAGACTTTGGAGGAAGAAGTCAGCTTTCTTTTGTCTGGAAATAGAAACTTTCTGAGCTCCAAAACCAGAGGCTTCTACTGCACTACAAGAAAGTGATCTGTTGGAGGTAAGAGCAGGGGGGCTGCACTTTACCTGCTTTATATCGCTTGGTGTGCTGGGACCCTAACAAAGAGTCTTATCACATACTGTTTACAGTGCACAAGCCTGATTGTAATCTTTTTTTTTTTTTTTTTCTTTTTAGTTTACTGACATCTAAAATTACAATGGCACAGTCTACTTCCAGGGGATTGACTGACCATGAAATCGAGGCAATCATTTTTGATAGTGATGATGAAAGTGAAATTTCTTTGTCTGATGAAGAGTACATGCCACCAGCTAATGTATCAACTTCATTGTCCAGCGATTCTTCAGATGATGAAGAAGTAGTGGATCCAGCAGAACGTTCAAATAGAACATCTAAAACGAATATTTTTTGGAACAGTACTGCTGCGGTTTTATGCACATAATTCTGTTTTGAAATATACACATTTAGGCTGTGTTCCCAGTAGCGCTGGGGTTCGCCAGAAGGGGATACATAATGGATCTGACCTACTGGTAACTCCAGCTAAGGTTGCCGGAATGGCAGGATTCCGCCAGCCTTAGCTGGGGTCACCAGGAGGTCAGATCCATTACGGATCCCCTCCTGGCGGACCCCAGCGCTACTGGGAATGCATCCTTACTTTGCAATTGTAAAATAAATTTTGAAAAGTATTTTTATTCGAGTTATTCCGTGTTATTTGCACACAGGCCTAAAAGGCCCCAGGTGCGTGAATATGGGGTAGTCCAAAAAAAAAGTTGTTATACCGAAATGCCTATAACATAAAAATATATGAACAACTGGAAATTACTAACAACTATATACCTGAGGAATACCTAGAGTTTCAAAACTCTAACTAAAGTAATTTTACAGAAAATAGAAAATAGGTAACCTGGCAGGCCTGCGAGGCCCCAGATATGTGTCCGCCAGCCTTAGCTGGGGTCACCAGGAGGTCAGATCCATTACGAAATCCCGTCCTGGCGGACCCCAGCGCTAGTGGGAATACATCCTTACTTTGCAATAAACTTTGAAAAGTATTTTTTTTTAGTTATTCCATGATATTTGTAAACAGGCCTAAAAGGCCCCAGGTGCGTGAATGTGTAGATTTCTATGGGTATGCGTTCTAGGGTTAAAAGTGCAATGTGCTTGTAGTGTAGCCGACGCGAAACATGTGTCGGGGCTATTGGACCGGTAGGCAGAATTGGAGGACCCCCTAACTAGATTCATGGGTAAGCTATTTATTGATTGTGCGTCCTTAATCTGCACCTTAATAGACTAAGGGTTAAAATCAGACCCACAGGGCTGAATTGCACCTTATCACCCTGGTCTATGCACTACAAGCACATTGCACTTTTAACTACCCCTCTGAACCTTATTCTTATTATGATCCTCCTCTCTTTGTCTACTTGCCATCTGTCTCCCTCTTCCTCCATTTTTCTTGTCATATGTTATTTTTGCACAATATTTATTGTATCTACTGCATGAAATAAAACAATTTTTTCTGCAAATTTACACTGTTGTGGACAATACTACGTGAAAAACATCTGGGCAATAGAACTCTCTGTTCTTTGGTTTCAAGTGCAGTTAGTGTTTCAGACTTACAACATTCCCTAGGCAATCATTAATATCCTCATTGATAGCATGCCAAGTTGTGTTCCGGGCCCGTCACACACAACGATATCGGTAATGATATTGTTGCAACGTCACCGGTTTGGTGACATTGCAGCGATGACTAAACGACATCGCAGATTCATGAACTGGTTCATAAATCTATCGTTGGTCGCCCGCTGAACGTGCAGCATCGCTGCATGTGACAGCAGGAGACCAATGATCAGCTAGCTCCCAGTGCCGCACAGCAACGCTGGGAGCTGGTATCCAAGGTAAACTGAGGGTAACTAAGCGCCGCACAGCGCTTAGTTACTCACTGTTTACCTTGGATACCAGCATGCTCGCTGGTCCGAATCGCTGGTGAGTCTGCTTGTGTGACAAGTCACCAGAGATCAGCCTTCAAGGTCCCAGCGATCACGATTGTTGGTGTTATCACTGGGACATTGAAGCGTGTAACGGGGCCTTAAGCGTGTGTTTTGCTACACATGATGCTTATTCTTGACACTAATTAAATAATGCAAAATACTGAATAAATCATACTCGATACAGAAAATTTTGAAAATTTGGATTTATTTTTGCATAATTTACATATTATTTACATGTCTTTATATCCTTTGATTTTCATAATAGTCTCCGATGCTGCCAAGCTGTAATTGGAAGCATATGACAATGAGAGCTAGATGCACATACCCCTATAAAAATCTAGGATGAATTACCTAGTTGAACTCCAAGCAGAGATTTCACATACTGTTGCTCTACAAAACCAATAAATGTGACTATCTATGCAAAGGAGCAACGCAGTGCATAACTAACTGTAGTGAAATATGTATCTTTGGGACTGGACACCAGAACAGTTAAGGGATTAAATTCTGTGTCAGTACACAAGACCTGTTTTATTTAAGCACAAAGCTAGCTGTCCAGTCACAGTGACTGCAGGTCTCTCCAGGGTGCCATCCTGGGAAAAGCGCAAAGTGGAATATTTATACCTCTAGCTAGAAAGAGAAGGGGATCAAAGACTCCACCAAATGGGGTTTATTATAGCAGTTGATATTTACCAAAAGAAAGGGATTGGACTAAAGCAAAGACATTTGAAAAATAATATATGCATGGCTAAATTAGTGAGCGTCCAATCATAGACCCAGAATTAGAATGTTAAAATGGAAGGCCGGTCTAGAAATCTGACCTCCAGTCTGAGCCTGTAACTGGACTCTCCCAGCTAAAGTCTTGTGTCACATAGCTGAACGCTGCTGTGGTTATTATTCCATATTCCGCCTTCTCCATCGGGCTACAGAAGACAAAGTATAGGGTTCTGTAAGTTTCTACTTTCTATTTCAAAACTGTTTCTTGCATATTTGAATGTCACTTTTCATTTCTATTTTTATATATTATTTATATATATTTTATTGTAAGCACTGTACCTTTTATATTAAAGCTTAAAACTTTAATAAGTCTAAACCTTGTGTGCTCTAAAGAAACCATAACCCTAGAAGGGGTATTATTTTATTGATTGTCTGATAAGTCTTAGTCTAGGGGGACTCATCGGCCCCAAATCCGGTGGGTGGTGGCAGCGTGTGTAAAGCGGGGTGCGCGGTCTGGGTCGGGGTGTGATTGATGCTCCCTTTCAGCGTAGGACAGAGGTCGAGTGCTGAATTGAGAGGAGATAGATTAACCCTTGCAAGCACAACCCCAAGTCACGTGCTGAGAAGTGGGTACATGACACTAGCATTTGCAAATTGTCACTTCACTGAAGTAGACAAACACTAATGCCACCTAATAAAGGTAGCAATCCTAAAAGTCATAATTTACTTTAAGGATTGCTAAATTATTAGGTAGCATTAGAGTTTGTCTATTTCCTCACTGAAGTGACAATTTGCATATACAATTTCCCAGAGGAGCATTGCGGATTTTAGTCTCTGCACTGCCAGCTGGCAGAATACTCTCAACATGAAGAATAGCTATTCCCCCAGACCTTATATTATCCTTTCATACAGCCAGATCAGAATTACCACACACTGCACTGATGAGGGGCAGTCACCCAGAAACGCAGCGTTTACAGATTGAGGTTCTGATCTGGCACAATCATAAGTAATATTTTAAGGCTTGTTAAAGAGTCAATTATGACTTTTAGGATTGCTACCTTTATTAGGTGGCATTAGAGTTTATCTACTTCCTCACTGAAGTGACAATTTGCATATGCAATTTCCCAGAGGAGCATTGCTGCTTAAGTCTCCTACTGCCGGCTGGCAGAATACTCTCCACAAGGAGAATAGCTGTTCCCCCAGTGCATAATTAAAAAATGCAGCAGGATCAGGGGAGCTTAGAGATCCTTACACAATACTAATATTGAAGACCTTTATATATATATATACAGTATATATATATATATATATATATATATATATATATATATATATATAAAAATTTGGTTAATACTTGAGGATCTGTCACAATGTTAGCCAATATGGATAACTTAAATAAGGAACTACTGCATTTTTTTTACAAGGAATATAATTACAGTAAGTTACAGTAAGTCTTACCTAAAAAGAAGCTCATGGTCCCAAGCATGGTTTGCTGAGATTTTAGAGGTAAATCTTGTCCTGAAGAAAGCAAATATCTGTTAAACTTTAACTCCCTGAATCTTGAAATAAACATTTCAAATTCCAACTATTCATTGGACTTCACCGGACTTCACTAGATTAATGGTTTATAGTCATCTCCAAGATCCTATCCCAAAATGTAATAAGTGTAATAGTAATGATAATATTAGCAAATACCTTCAGTTAGAGATGTAGTATAGTCCTTCTGATTCACTATCCCGCTAATCTCATGTGCAGAATATTGCAGTAGTTTAGGTATACATTGCTATGACCGTGAGCAACTAACTAAACTGACTGTCGTTATATGAGTTGCCATAACCATGGACACTTAAGCTGCAATGTCCTGCACATGATGTAAGAAACTAATCAGGAGAACTACATTTCTCATTGGAGGGATTTGCTAATATTATTATTAATTATTATTATTATTATTATTATTATTATTACACCTGCTACATATTGGGATAGAATCTTGCAGATGGGAATAACCCTATAAGCAGGCCCCCATGTTTTCTGCAGTATAAATGTATACTGTTGCCACAAAAATCATTCCTATTATGCAAAAAAGAATATATCATTACATTAAATCTTAAGATTGCTCCTGACAAGTATATAAGGATTGACCACATGTGCATGCTACTTTTAGTGAGGAGAAGGGAATAAACCAATATCAATAGACTCTGGCTTCAGTATTTGGGCATACTGAAATCCAGTAAATCGAATTACACTTTCTGTCAATAGTTACTATTGGGGAAGAGTCGTGAGGTTCCCCATACAGATTTGATATTCAGCCAATAATGCTGATATTGGGGAGTTTGCTCAAGTCTTGCTCAGGCTAGGGTCAGACTTGTGTCTGCCCCTAGCCTGGCGGATGCACTGCAAACTTAGAACTCTGCAGGCTGAGTGCATAGCGTTATCAGCAGGTAACGTTATGCTCCGACTGTCTAGTGATCCCTATGGCTACCCGATGTTTACCACGGCAACCAGGTCCACAGTGAATCCCCGGGTATGTGCTTTTACAGAGCGCACAGGAAATGCTGTTTGCAGCGTTTTCATGTGCGCTCTTCAAAAGTGCATATCCTGGAGATTAGTGTGGAGCCGCCCGGTGCTTTAGGCTGCTGGTTGCCATAGGGATCCATAAACAACCGCTATGCACTCAGCCTGCAAATTTCTAAGTTGCAGCGCATCCGCCAGGCTAGGGGCAGACGCAAGTCTGACCCTAGCCTTACTGCAGGGCCACACTATTTTTTGCTCCTGAGGTCACATTGTCAGATTACCCTTTTACTCCATTGACCACAATAAAATATCATACATATCACAACACAAATATCTAATAGGTTTTATTCCATTTTAGGAACTCATATTTCAGGAATATAGAGGTTTTCTTCTCTCCTATTCAAAATCCTAAAAGGAAAAGGCCATGGATTCGGCACTCTCCCTTATAGTTTGTGCAAGACACATACGCATGTTTCCCTTCTCCCATAAACTTCATTGATTATGGCAGCCCGCATGCATGGTCACTTCTTCACTTCATCTATTCCTTACCTAGATGATGGCATAGCCACACAGTGCGCTATTAATGGTTCCCCATCACTACATCACAGTCACTCCTCTATCCTATAACATATAAAATAAATATGTGCAGCCACCAGACACTGTCATTCATGGCTGTAACCTAATAGTTGAAGGCGGCACAAAAAGAAGACAAAGACCCTCAGGCTGCAAGTTGTGAATCCCTGGTCTAAAGTGTATGGCTACCTTTATATTACTATTACTTCCTCTTTTGCTTGCTCAATAATATGAGGGGTCCTGCTCTCTTTGTATATAAAGAGAGAGGGACCCCTCATATTATTGAGCAAGCAATCTTAATAGCTGTACACTCCTTCAGAGAGTGATGGACGGTCGATAAAAGGGAGACAGAGTATGGCTGTAAGTTAAAGGGGATGTGAAAGCGACTGTAAAAGAGGAAGTAATAGCAAGGATATAATGACTAAGAGGAAATAATGAATGAGGGTTTTATAGGTGTTGAAATGATGTGAGATTACTAAGGGAGGAAAACACAAAAACATCCCACGATGACGTCTCAAAATGGCCAGAAATCATTGAGGATAGAGAAGATCAACTCTACAAATAGAGCAGACTAGTTATACAGGTAAGGCTAGGGTCAGACTTGCGTCTGCTCCTAGCCTGCAGGATGTGTTCAAAACTTAAAAAAATTTGCAGGCTCAGCGCATAGCGTTACCGACATGTAACACAATGCGCCATCTGTATATGGATTCATATGGCAACCGGATTCATTGCACTGCCGGCAGCTCCACTTACATGGCCCGGATATGTGCTTTTGATGAGCGCACAGGAAAATGCTGCAAACCGCGTTTCCAGTGCACTTTGAAAAAGCTCATATCCAGGAGATCTCTGTGGAGCCGGAGGCTGCAGTAAGCATCCGGTTGCCATAGAGATCTATTGCCTATGCTATGCTATGCGCTACTCCGTGCAGAAACTAAGTTTCTGTTAGATCCGGCAGGCTAGCGGCCAGACGCAAGTCTGACCCTAGCCATAGCGTTACATGCCGGTAATGCTATGGCTAGGGTCACACTTGGAGGATGACCCACGCCTGACACCTCCACCAATTTCCCACGCAGCGCATAGGGTTAATGCTATGAGCTGCCTGCGAACACTGCCCCATAGACACCTGCTGTTTACCTTAGCAGCGGCCAAACAGGACATGCGCTTTAGCTGAGTGCACAAGAAACGCTGTTTCCCATGTTAATAAAATGCATGCGTTTTTGCAAACGCCAACAAAAACGCTGCTTACCACGTTTTTGTGTGCTTTTGCAAAAACGATTAGCGTCAAAAGTGTTGCACTTTGACACTGTTTTTTGCATGGGAGCCTATGGAAGCGTTAACACTACCTTTTTCCACGATTTACAATTGTGAAAAAATCTAGCTTTAAGTGCATCCAAAGCTTAAGTGTGACCCTAACCTTAGATATATTGTGGCCCTGGGTAAAATTTTAATCTTGAAATAGTCAGCCAACAACACTGCTAGAGTAGGTTCGCACGACGATATATAAAATCGTTCAATGCCTCAAAAGTTGACAATTTGACGGCCTTCAGATGGAGGCAAAAGGGTTCAGTCTTTCGTTTCTACCATGCAAACTCATAGCCCAAGTTATTGTGACTGAAAAAAGAAAAGTGATCTGCCTCCAGTTCAGGAATCTTCTGTCACAACTTAAGAAATTCAGAACTCGCAATGGTGTGCTCTGGTCTTGAGCTCCTGCCCAAGGCTATTATTTAAAAATATGGAAAAATCTCCAGCGATAATCCTTATAACATCATCTTTATTAGGGCTCGGACACACATCAGTGAAACTCGTCCGAGTGTACTGTGCGGAAAAATCGCATTGCTCCCGGACCAATGTTAACTAATGTCCGAGAGCACATTTACGAGTCTCTCACGCATTTTCCGCAACTCTCACGCATTTTCCGCAACCGATTCTCGGATTACAAGTCAATCGCAACATGCTGCGATTCTATGCGAGTCACGGACGAGACTCTCCAATGCAAGTCTATGGGTCCGACAAAAAAGACGTACCGCACTCGGACCACACTCGGACCATCCGAGTCTAATGTGAGTTTTAATTGATACATTCTCATTCTGCAGCTCAGACAACTGTACAAAATATTCCTGTACATGATTATACTGTAAATAGCTGCTGAGAAAAAAAACGGATTGCACTCGGACAGCGCTCGCAAGCCACACTTAACCAAAAGTCAGATGACACTCGTCCGACTTTCGGATCCGTGAATCGGAACGTTTTTTCACTCGCATGTGTGTCCATACCCATAGGCTGGAGGCACACTGGTGCAAGACACGCGCGAGTGTAATGCGAGAAAAAAATTGCGGTGCACTCAGACCTATATCTTTAAATGATACAGGTCACATCAATGCGATTTTCTCACATTACACTCGCAATGCGATGGAAATGCGAGTGCAATCGCAGCATGCTGCGATTGCACTCGATTTCCACGTGCGGGTGCCCTTTAAAAGTATATGGGTGCGAGTCAAACTCACACCCATACACCACACGGTGCGATACTTGCAGTCGTGTTTTAAATATCCCGTGGTGCAGTTACAGTAACCATTCATCTTGTACCGCTGTGACAGCAGCGGTACAAGATCATTAGTTAAGAAATAGAGGAATAGTCAAATTTGGCATATCTGCACAGAGGCTGCTGATGCGGCTCATAACCCGGTGTGCGAGGGGTTAATAACATGCTGGTGTGGTGGCAGCATGTGTTAAGACAGTGTCTTCACTCTCTTGACACATGGTGTCATCACACCATGGGTCTTGAGGGGCTAAATCCTAAGTAAAATTAAAGCCGCTAATTGTTGAGATAATTTTCAGAACAGAAGAAGCCGGCAGCAGGTCCTCTGTTTCTTAACTAATCATCTTGTACCGCTGCTGTCACAGTGGTAGAAGATGATTGGTTACTGTACTGCACACACACGCTCACACCTCACACTCACATGAATACAGGCAGGCACACTCACCACACGCACCACACTCGCACCACACACCACACCCAAAAACATGCATTACACTCTCATCACTGTCGTGCATCAAACACGCTCCATGTTTGATGCACCACAGTGTGCCTCCAGCCTTAGGGTGGGAATGTCAGGTGCTTGTGTTTTTGTGCTGCATCACATTCCCGTTCAGAGAGGGAGAGGCCGTTCAGGGTCACTGCTCCAGTCTCATCTGATGGTGGGTTTACACGCCGCGATATCGGCGTCCAACTCCGACCCAACTCCGACAAAAAGTCACGTGGGTCGCGAGTTGGAGCCGATATCGGGTGCGCGTTGTATTGTTTTAGCATCCAATGCGATGCTGGAACGATGCCAAAACGATATCGGAGTTGAATAGCAAAGCTATTCAACTCGCCGATATCGCAAGGCCGTTGTACCAGCATCGCAGCGTGTGACAGCCCAACTCCGATGTCTACGCTCACGTCACCCATTCACTCCCATGTTAACTGGTCGTTCCTGGGTTGGTGGGCGTAGACATCGGAGGGACGTTGCATCCCGATATCGCGGCGTGTAAACTGGCGATGCAGGGATAAACGTGCACTAAATGCGCGCTCCCCGCGTCGTTGCCTCCGATATCGCCGCGATATCGGGACGTGTAACCCCACCATGAGTCTCGTCCGACAGACTCACATGTAAGAAGGAGAGTGTGTTTCCAGCCTTAGGCTACTTTCACATCTGCGTTTAGTTTCATGGTGGGTTTACACGCCGCGATATCGGCGTCCAACTCCGACCCAACTCCGACAAAAAGTCACGTGGGTCGCGAGTTGGAGCCGATATCGGGTGCGCGTTGTAGTGTTTTAGCATACAACGCGATGCTGGAACGATGCCAAAACGATATCGGAGTTGAATAGCAGAGCTATTCAACTCTCCGATATCGCAAGGCCGTTGTACCAGCATCGCAGCGTATGACAGCCCAACTACGATGTGTACGCTGACGTCACCCATTCACTCCCATGTTAAATGGTTGTTCCTGGGTTGGTGGGCGTGCACATCGTAGGGACGTTGCATCCCGATATCGCGGCGTGTAAACTGGCGATGCGATGCAGGGAGAAACGTGCACTAAATGCGCGCTCCCGCGTCGTTGCCTCCGATATCGCCGCGATATCGGGACGTGTAACCCCACCATTAGTGTAAGAAGTCAGGCAAACCTGAACTTTTGAACTTCAGGTTTTTTTTTTCTTTCACATCTGCATTTTTTTCAAATCTGGGCTAATACATTTTGTATTGGAGTTCCGGACATGTGCAGCACTTCAGTTTTCATCACGATCCGGCAAATCCGGCACTTCCGGCACCAGACAAAAACTGCTGGTAACTGAGACGTTCAGACATACCGGAAGTGCTGGATTTGCTGGATCGTGATGAAAAGGGCCACACATGCCCGGAACTCCAATATATAATTCATTAGCCTGAACGCGATGTTGCCACAAGTGTGCCACATCTGTTTTTTGCGAAAAAGGTGAAATTCTGCCAGATTTGCAAAAACACAGTGAAAATATCCTTAGGCCAGTTTGTGGTGTGCATCTAAGGCTGTGGTCACACATAGAAATCCGTTTTTGGAAGTGATTTTCATCACCAATCCGTTTTTTTCTGGGTGCTTTTTGAGCCTCCTGCACTCCTGAACGTTTTTGGACTTTTCATTAAAAAAACGCATGCGCGAACGCATGCGCAAACGCAAGTGCGCATTTGCATGCGTTCGCGCATGCGTTTCCCATAGGGCCCCATGTTAAAAAAAACGCATGAAAACGCATGCGTTTTTTAAATTATGCCAAAAACGTTGCATGCAACGTTTTTGACTCAAAAACGGACAGGGCAATGTTTGGAGCTCCAGAGAAAAACGGACAGGGTGTTTATTACATCCAATCCGTTTTTCTGTCAGTTTTTGGACTTAGAAAAAAAAAAAAGAGAAAACTGAAGCCAAAAACGGACTGAGGGCTTATGTGGAACCCCAGCCTAACTCATATGTGTTTGTGTAATGCAAGTCTATGAATGCGTTAACGCATCCGTTACATTGAGGTTATGATGCTGTCAAACGGATGCATTAACGCATCCATAGACTTGCATTACACAAACGCATATGAATTCAAACCAAAATGTGTTTGCAAGTATGCATTTGTTGAAACACACAGGCAAACGCTGTCTGCAGCGGTTTTCAGTGTGTTTCAACACTAACACAATATACTGTAACATTATGCTACAGATTTGTGGAAATCTGCAGGATTGCATTATGTTGCATTTCCAATAGATGTATAGGATATAAAAAGAAGAATATAGATGGTAGAAAAGGATTACCAGTGTCCCTGCTCTGTCTACCCGCTCTGTCTGCTACTTCCGATGCCGCTCATTATCACTCATGAATATTCACCCATCCGGCCCGGGAGCAGCAAGAAGCAGCAGGGATAGAGCAGGACACTGGTAATGCTTTTCTACCATCTTCAGTTAGGGCCAGAAATATTTGGACAGTGACACAAGTTTTGTTATTTTAGCTGTTTACAAAAACATGTTCAGAAATACAATTATGTATATAATATGGGCTGAAAGTGCACACTCCCAGCTGCAATATAAGAGTTTCCACATCCAAATCGGAGAAAGGGTTTAGGAATTATAGCTCTGTAATGCATAGCCTCCTCTTTTTCAAGGGACCAAAAGTAATTGGACAATGGACTCTAAGGGCTGCAATTAACTCTGAAGGCATCTCCCTCGTTAACCTGTAATCAATGAAGTAGTTAAAAGGTCAGGGGTGGATTCCAGGTGTGTGGTTTTGCATTTGGAAGCTGTTGCTGTGACCAGACAACATGCGGTCAAAGGAACTCTCAATTGAGGTGAAGCAGAACATCCTGAGGCTGAAAAAAAAGAAAAAATCCATCAGAGAGATAGCAGACATGCTTGGAGTGGCAAAATCAACAGTTGGGTACATTCTGAGAAAAAAGGAATTGACTGGTGAGCTTGGGAACTCTAAAAGGCCTGGGCGTCCACGGATGACAACAGTGGTGGATGATCGCCGCATACTTTATTTGGTGAAGAAGAACCCGTTCACAACATCAACTGAAGTCCAGAACACTCTCAGTGAAGTAGGTGTATCTGTCTCTAAGTCAACAGTAAAGAGAAGACTCCATGACAGTAAATACAAAGGGTTCACATCTAGATGCAAACCATTCATCAATTCCAAAAATAGACAGACCAGAGTTAAATTTGCTGAAAAACACCTCAAGAAGCCAGCTCAGTTCTGGAAAAGTATTCTATGGACAGATGAGACAAAGATCAACCTGTACCAGAATGATGGGAAGAAAAAAGTTTGGAGAAGAAAGGGAACGGCACATGATCCAAGGCACACCACATCCTCTGTAAAACATGGTGGAGGCAACGTGATGGCATGGGCATGCATGGCTTTCAATGGCACAGGGTCACTTGTGTTTATTGATGACATAACAGCAGACAAGAGTAGCCGGATGAATTCTGAAGTGTACCGGGATATACTTTCAGCCCAGATTCAGCCAAATGCTGCAAAGTTGATTGGACGGCGCTTCATAGTACAGATGGACAATGACCCCAAGCATACAGCCAAAGCTACCCAGGAGTTCATGAGTGCAAAAAAGTGGAACATTCTGCAATGGCCAAGTCAATCACCAGATCTTAACCCAATTGAGCATGCATTTCACTTGCTCAAATCCAGACTTAAGACGGAAAGACCCACAAACAAGCAAGACCTGAAGGCTGCGGCTGTAAAGGCCTGGCAAAGCATTAAGAAGGAGGAAACCCAGCGTTTGGTGATGTCCATGGGTTCCAGACTTAAGGCAGTGATTGCCTCCAAAGGATTCGCAACAAAATATTGAAAATAAAAATATTTTGTTTGGGTTATGGTTATTTGTCCAATTACTTTTGACCTCCTAAAACGTGGAGTGTTTGTAAAGAAATGTGTACAATTCCTACATTTTCTATCAGATATTTTTGTTCAACCCTTCAAATTAAACATTACAATCTGCACTTGAATTCTGTTGTAGAGGTTTCATTTCAAATCCAATGTGGTGGCATGCAGAGCCCAACTCGCGAAAATTGTGTCACTGTCCAAATATTTCTGGCCCTAACTGTATATTTCTATGTATCCTGTCTATTTCTATCCTTTTCATCCATTGATCTTTCTACCTATCCTATTGTATTTTTTGTGACTGAGCTCCCTCATTATCCCCCTTTCCCTGCCCTGAGGCCAGCTGAGGTCTCCATTTTGTTGGAGTTCAACACACACTTTTCTTGTTTTTAATTAGAAATTGAGGCATATAAACTCATACACCTTGCATACCATCATTAGTCTTCTGGTGGGTTTACACGCCACGATATCGTTTCGATATCGCAACTCAATGGCGCGGGAGCGCGCAATTAGTGCACGTTTCACCCGCATCGCATTGACTGTTTAGACGCTGCGATATCGTAATACAACGTCCGTGCGATGTCTCCGCCTCCCAATCCAGGATCGCATAGTTAACATGGGAGTGAATGGGTGACGTATCAAATCGCATCGTAATTGGGTGTTTACACAGCACGATCTGGCTTCAATCGCTATGCAATATCGGGGCATTGAATAGCACGCTCATTCGATCCCCGATATCGCATTGACATCGTTCCTGCATCGCATTGGACGTTCACACCATACAACGCAGGCACGATATCGGGTCCAACGATTGAACCACGTGACTTTTGATTGAAATTGTACTGCGATATCGCGACGTGTAAACCCGCCATTCCATTTTGCATTGTATCTAGAGCATTGCTATACCCCTATTCACATTGTCTGTATTAGCTGTGCAGTTTAGCCACTGCTGGCACTCATTAAAGTGCACATAGTGTTTAGTGTTGCAACAGATAACTCTCTTATAATAAATGTATTTTTTCTGTTTGCACCTACACTTAGAGGTTGATGCCAGTCATTCACACTACTTATCCTCCTGTCACACAGGCCTAGTTGCAATCACTATCTTCACAACCTGGATCATTATGCCCCTGATGATGTTGCTCTGAGATTGGGTAGCAAAAATCTTGTGACAGATTCTAATGGTGGGTTTACACACACCAATTTATCTGTTCAATCTCTGAACCAATCTCTGGTTGCAGTGAAATCATGGATACATTGCTCCATGTTGTACACAGCCACAAAATGGAGCAATGTATCCATGATTTCACTACAACCAGAGATTGGTTCAGAGATTGAACAGATAAATTGGTGTGTGTAAACCCACCATAAGTCAATATTCTGGTGTGTTCACGTAGTTCTGGCACCATGGCCTAGTGCGTATGGGTTCATAGATTTCCCTAATGGCCACTTTACACACACCAACTTCTGTGTCCAACTTCTGACCAATTTGCTGGTTGCAGTGAAATCATGGACACATTGTTACATTTGTACACAGCCACAAAATAGAGCAATGTGTCCATGATTTCACTGCAACCAGAGATCTGTTCAGAAGTTGGACAGATAAGTTGGTGTGTGTAAAGCGGCCATAAGACATAAGTATTATAAATGGGGCTTATAATAACTGATCACTCGGTGTACTGAGTATCAGACACCCACCAATCTGATATTAATGACCTATATGAAAAATCTGACTCCAGTTATATGTAACTGGAAAATCTTGTGACTGGATATTATTCTAAGCAATGTCCTGATCAGTTACAAAGAAACAGTATTGGGTTAATCTCAGGATCCCAAAAATCAGAAATAAAAACTTGGAACAGATGAGTAAAACTTTCTAGCTTTAAATTAACAATGGTTTGAATCCCTAAGAACTGTTACTGTAGGTCCTATCAAGCAGTTGTGGCCATTAAACACAGTTCTAATCAGAACCTAGATATTAAATCATTTTACATTGAAAGAAATACAAGTGTACTTACTATCACTCTTCCAATAGTTACTTGTTTCTCCTTCTCCTATGTTCTAAGATCTGTTCTGGTTTATATTGAAATATTTGTGCAATATGTGAGGTGACATAAGTTCCTTATTTTTCGAGTGTAATGGAACAAGTTGTGAAATGCAGAGCTAATAAGGAAAGAAGGAAGATTGAATGTTACTACTATGGCATAGTTTACATCAAGCGGATCAATATACTTGTGTAATTACGATATTAACAAAATGGATAAACCTAGTATAAGAACAATAATGGCTAAGAGATATAATACAAAACGACTAAGGCTGATGGTGAATGAAAGGACCATGTTTAGTTTAATTGAAAGTGGACATTCAGAATGTACCCATTAAAGCTCCATAATACTCATGTATGTAAAGTGCTATGGAATTAATAGTGCTATATAAATGAATAAATATTATTATATTATATTATATTATAATGTCTATCATGGCCTGCCACTTATCTAAAGGGCATAATAGAGGTAGGAGGCTTTCCCTGTCATTTCATCGTTCTAACAATTGCCTGTCAGTTATATCTACACAGACGTCTGTGTAAGGCTGCTTTCACACTGGCGGTTTTGAAAAAATGCGGCAGATCCAGTAAAAAAACGCATCTGCCGCACTTACCGCTTAACGGCTGCACTTGCGGCACAGTTGTGGCAAGCCCCATGCATTGTCTATGGGGCTTGCGGTAAGTGTGCGGCAGACGCGGCAATTGCGGTTTCGGGAGTTGCAGCAGATGTGGTCACGAAAAAAAACGCGATCAGCAGCATTTTTTTTCGCGGCCGCATCTGCCACAACTCCCGAAACCGCTCTTGCCGCGTCTGCCGCACACTTACTGCAAGCCCCATAGACAATGCATGGGGCTTGCCGCAACTGTGCCGCAAGTGCGGCCGTTAGGCGTCACTTGCGGCAGAGGTGGATTTTTTTGTCCGGATCCGGGCAAAAACGCCAGTGTGAAAGTACCCTTAGTTAACTATTTCTTCACAGGATTAATAATGGGTGGGTCTCATAGAGGCCTGACATTGATAAGTGCAGTGCAACCATTAGGCGGAAAATGCGGCAGATGCGTTTTTTTGACCGGATCTGCCGCATTTTTTCAAAAACGCCAGTGTGAAAGGGGCCTCTTCTGCCAAAAAGAGACTCTATTTAATAGCCTTTTGTGACCTTGGACCTCTTGTCTAGGTTTTAGAGATACATACAATAAACTGCACCAAAATGGCCCAGAGTATATAGAATTACAATACAATGTTGAATATCACATGACAAAAAGAATTAAAGAGTACATTCCACCAAATTTTTCATGTTAAACTGGATGTATGATGTAATAGAGGCTGCAGAGCACGATAAACATTCTACTGCCTTCTCAAACAGAATCACACGTGCTCTGCACCTATGGAAGATACTACCTGCTATTATTTATTGAATAAAAGTTTTATACTAAATCGTGGCAGAACCCATGATCTGCTCTTTGGAATTTGATAGTAATTCATATAAAAATAGCATATGGCCATTATATGCTTCACATACATGGTCTTATAGGTCTGTTCACACTCATGAAACACCATAGTATGGATATTGCTTCTTGAATATGTACAATAACTAATTTAATTTCATTCCATACATTTACAATAGATGTTTTCAAGGCCCTTCATTTTGTCTCCCATCATTTGAATAAGGTTTGTAAGTTTGACAAATTGTTCAGGGAACTGTTTGGTGAACATATGCCCATTTGGAAGACCGAACGAAATCCGAGCTTCAAAATGTTTGCTCATCTCTATCAATGATGCACTACCAAAGGCAGGTCACTTGTTGACCTCCACACAAGGTAATACTCATGTACATTTTCCATGTCCTCCTCAATGAACATCTCCCTGTCCCCACCAACAAAAAGGTATAATGTTGTATCCAATGTCACACTTGGTGGTGCCTAAAAGACAACAATGAAACAATATAAATGATAATGACAAGAACATAATGGCTGTCATGTAATTAGGAAAGTAACACATGCACCTTGCACAGCATACGCTCTCAATCTGGTTTTAGAAAAACATTTTTTACGAAGCACGCTCGCGTTAGCTTCATCAGAAGTGCGAAACGTGCGTTAGGGGTGTCATTCATGGCCACTCACAGGTAAAAACCAACCCACTGTTTGGACCAGGGGCGGACCGTCACCCCCGGGGGCCCTGGTGCAGGAGAGGACCGGGGGGCGGGCTACTGGCCGTCGGCGCGGCCCGGGGGGCGGGGCTACTGGCCGTCGGCGCGGCCCGGGGGGGAGGGGTTCCGCTGGCCATCGGCGCGGCCCGGAAAGGGGGGGAAGGGTGCCGCTGGGAGCCGCAGGGAGCTGCAGGCGCGATGCTCTCCTACCTGGGAGCCGCGCGGAAGTATTCTAGAAGCCGGAGGAGCAGAGGAGAGGAGGGGCGGGATCAGGCAGGGGAAGCAAGAAGCTCTCTGCTTCCCTGGCCTGACCCTCCTCTCCTCTGGCGGCGGCTTGCGGGGGTCGGCCTGGGCCCCCCTCCAGGCTTGAAGGGGCCCCCAGCCGGACAGGGCCCTGGTGCAGCTGCACCAGCTGCACCAGTGTAGTTCCGCCCCTGGTTTGGACACTTGCTGTCACGGGTGTGTCAGGAGGCACAGATGACACTGTAGAGGTCACTCGCAGAAGGTTGCAGCGTTTGGCTAAACAGTCAAAATCCTAAAAAATGTCTGTTGTTTTAAGAGGCATTTCTCTTTTAGTGAAAGCTGCAGGTCACTAGGACCCAGCTGATCTCTTACCTTGAGCTGTCTATTTATACCTCTTGACTCCCAGGATGGACTGCTGGTGATAGCTTATCAGGTGTTTGGAGGTAGCTTCTCAGCTCAAGCAGTGAATCCTGGAGTTTCTGTTGGATTGCTGTGTGGATCTTCTCAAGCTAAGTGTTTGTTTCCTTCCTTCTTTGATTGTTTGTTTCCCTGGTGTGTATCTTTAGTTGGTAGCCGGGCTTACTAGTTTTTACCCGCCCTGATCCTTGTGTACTTTTATGAATGCAATAAGTAGGCAGAAAGCGGCACTCACACGAGCATGTTTGCAGTTGAGGCTACTTTATTGTAGATCCATGGGGTTGAGGTGCAGGGAGGGGGGTAACAGGACACCCCCCTCACTGCACCTTAACCCCATGGATCTACAATAAAGTAGCCTCAACTGCAAACATGCTCGTGTGAGTGCCGCTTTCTGCCTACTCATTGCATTCATGAACTGTTATGCTTTCCAGCTGAGCACCACAAGAAGAGGATTATGCCACCCTGGTGAACCAGTACTGTGAATCGCCAACAGGTCAGTGCCCGGTTCCCCTTCGCTTTTTCATACAGAGACTTGTATAGTTTTAGTTCAGGGACAGTAGGAAATAGGTATCCCGCCTAGCGACAGTTGTGGAAACTGTATAGGGTCGTAAGGGGAGCCAGTTGTCAGCGCTAGTTTATCTAGGGGTCACCATTTTCCCTTTTGCCCTTAACATCAGGGACTACTTTCCCCCCCTCGTCGTCCTGCGCTAGTTTCTTCCTACACCCAGCGTGACACTTGCCTTGTATTGTTCCTTAGGATGTTGCGATGTGCACCATTGTAGCTGTACTATAGGAAACTTGTTCCATATTAAATGGTACCGCGTATTGCGGTTTTGTGCATAGATGCAGCTGACTTATGCATTTATGTGAGTTATCCTGTTGTAGAGCGCTAGACTGTTTTTTTTCTCCCTGCTTTTATCATGTTTGTATAATTTCAATAAAGCTTATACACTTGTACATGCTTGGCCTGCCTCTGTGATTTTGTATATGATTTCTTGTGTTTTGGAGGGTCCTTAATGTGATGGTGGGTTTATAGAAATCATGCGCAAGTCATTGCACTGGTTATCCATCCTCTACAGAGTACAACATAAACTTATTTCTCTGACCCACAAAGCTCTCCATATTCCTGCACTATTATATACACAGTAATGAACCTATCTCTGTCCATCACCCTACCCATGCTCTCCATTCTGCAATTGATGGAAGAATAAAATCCATCCAAATCTGAGTCAGTTAAATCTATTTTTTGAACTATTTTGACTGAGGAAACAAGCCCCCTAATAATTCTGAACACCTTGATAAAGAGTGTTGATATCCTTAGATTGCACCCTCTCTCATTACACACATACACATAACCTGATCTGCTTCATTCAATAAGCATTCACATGTATACAGCTTGGACTAGGAAAATATGTTAATAATTATGGTATAATAAAAATACTTATTTGCCTGATAATTCTGCCCACAGTGTACCATATTGTCACATCGCCATTGGACTCGGTGGCTGGTGTTCCTGCCTTGGCCGCCTGGAGGAGCCGAATTCCTTCAGCTGATGGCGCCGGTGATAGGAGGGCCTTGTCCTCATATGGACCTGCTCCTGCGACGTCTGCCTCTGTCGCTGAGCGCCGCCGTGTTTCTCCTTTGGGTGGTGTTGGTCGCAGAGGAGCGGGCCCTGCAGAGGTGTCTGTTAGGCGCAGCCTTCGTTCTTCTGTCAGAAGTGGGGTGGGTGGAGCCAGTCGTGCATCACCGTCTGGCCTGGTTCTAGGGGCAGTGCGGATGACATCATCAGGCTGTGAGCTCCAGCCTGTGGGAGGTAACCGCGCCCTTCAAATACATTGGAGCCTGTCTTGCAGGCCACCAGATATAGTTTTGGTTCCCAGTGATATAGTATGTGTTTAGTTTTGTCTCTGACCTTGCCTGGATTTCTGACTTCAGCCTATCGATTTTGTACCTCAGCTGCCCTCTTGATTTTTGCCCTTGACCCTTGCCTGGATTTTTGACTCTGCTACTGCCTGATGATTTTGTACCTTCGCTACCCTCTCGGTTTTGACTCGGACTTCTGACTTCGTTTTTCGGGTCTTGATTTTTCCCCTGGCGACCTTCCTGCTCTGTTGCTCATATAGGCAGCTACCCCCTGGGCTCCGCTGTAATTCCAGATCCCTGTATAGGGGTTAAAGGTCTTGGGGTTTCTCGGGGTGCTGCCTTACCAGCAGCTCAGCCTCATAGCGGATGGTCGTCACACATATATTGTAAAATTCACTAAGAGATTGGCCCTGTTTCTAATGTATCTTTATCCTATTACTGTACTATACTTCCATGCTTCATGCCTCAATAATGAATGTAACTGTGATGGTGCCCACATTGAGCCTTCTGGTGCCGCATGGCAGAGTCACTGGGTTTTAGTGAACCCACATTAGTTCTTCCAGTTGCTAATGATACTCCAGGCACAGTGGTGCTCCAGGTAAAGTGGAAAAATCAAAATCAAAAGGAAGAAACAAATAAAAATAATGAATAAAGTGTCGACGGGCACAAAACACAGGGGCAGGGTAGTCAGGCTCAAGTCCAGACTCAGGCCGCAGCACGACCCAAGGCCCATGGCATCTCCCACCCCAGCCAGCTCTTTGATCAAAAAGTTCCATTTATCAGCACCATCGATGAGGGTCAAAATACATGATGAATCCACAAAGTCATTCAAAAGTAATTTACTCAAACAGTCTCGTGAAACATGAGCACAATGATTAAACGTTACAAGCTTGGGAATATTTACAGTTCTTTGCTTTGATGCAGACTGCTCCCCATGTTTCAGCACCTCAAGGATTCCACCCAACATTTTTGGCACCCCATTCTCTGGCTGCATACTACTCAAGTTCCCCATCCAACGCCGTCATTGCCATAGGTAACTGCTCAGATTACGATTTGAGACCACTCATTGGAAACCTTCACTCTCGCTGCCAGCACCGTATCCACCCATTCCTTGGGGTCCATGCTGAGATTCAGGTACTACTCCTGTAGGGGTCAGTGGCAAGACTCAAATTAAATAACGGTTCCTGTGAATCCTTTTCTCCTTCTGGGTACTCTCCTAGCTGTCCACCGTGCACACTCACTTTCATAGACTAACACCAAGAACACCAGTATTTGCATTAATTAACTCCTGACTAACGGGGGAGCAGTCTTTGTCTTACCTTAGCCCCCTATAAGGCAGCAGACACAAGGTTACACAGGAAAAAGGACATAATGATGCCACTTTTACAAACCCATGAATACAGAGAATTTTTTAAAGTTAGGGTACCTTTACACGCCGCCACAGGAAGGCAGAAACTGCCAGGCACTGGGGACAATTGTGCCTGTTGCCATGAAATCACTACGAAATGGCGGGGTGTAAATCGGGAAATTCCTTCCTGTGTCCCGCAGTTCCTTCGGATACTTGTTTCTGAGCCGTGCTCAAAAACAGGAAGGCACAATTCCTATGGTGGTGGCGTGTAATTGGGGCACATGCAAGGTATTAGCGTGGCCTACGAATTCCCAGGGGCGTACCACGCCCCATCAGCGATCATTGGTGGAGGCTCCTGCGTTACCATTGGTTGTCCCTTCACAGGGCGCCATATTTAAAGAGCTATCCATTCACAGTCCACAATTGCAATGGCGTCATGTATTAGCCAGCCTTCCTGCGCAGGCTGGCCGATCATGACTCTATTGCGTTGTCCAATCAACGCTTGTGCATCACGGAATACACAACTCTGTCACGCCTATGTACTTACGGCGCGAAATATGTACGCCCATATTCCTTTGTGGTAGCGGCGTGTGAAGTAGCGAAGGTATTCCACAGGAAGTAAGCCGCGGCACCCGTCGGCACTTCCGGGGAACAAAAATATCTTCAGTGGAGCACGCAGTGGCGGCGTCTATATGTGGCATCGGCGATCGGTATCCACCGTTAAAAACGTGCGCGTGCACGTGCGGTGGATACCTGTTGCTACCCGAAGTGGCGGCGTGTAAAGGTACCTTAAGGGGTGCACAACATACTGCTACACCCCCTTACAAGAATGTTAGTGAATAAAAGTGCAAGTTAAATAAAGATAAAAAGGCTACCTCGCACTAAACCATTTCTATAGATATCATACATCAATACAAAAAACATTAAGATAGCAACAAATTCTAACACTTTATTTTACAAAATTTGCTAATTTAAAATATAGATCTTTTTATTTGTTATATAATTTAGCTTTTATTAAAAATGAAATATACTGCTGTAAAAAGAGCTCTACTGACAAAAATTATTATGGTAGCTGAGCAAATGAAAGAATTGTTAAAGTAAACCACCCAATGTGTCTGGTTATTAAAAAATAATATACCGTATATACTCGTGTAAAAATTTGGGCTGAAAAGTCCCCCCCTCGGCTTATACACGAGTCACTACGGTAGACTGCGTGGTGGGGGCTGAGGAGGCGGGGGGAGGCTGCTGTATGAGCGGCCCCGTCACGTGGGGCCGCTCATTATATATGCACTGCTTCCCCCTGTCAATCAGCGGCAGGGGGAAGCAGTTCATATATGCCCCCCAAAAGCTGGCACTGTCCCCCCTTGTAAGGGCCCCCCCCCCGCTGCTTATACATTACCATCCCGATGTTCTGATCGGCGCCGCTCCTCGGTGCTTCTTCTTCATCCTCCCGTCCTCGCTGGCTGCATCCGGGATCTCCGGCTGTCGCAGCGATATGACGTCATCGCGCGACGGCCGGAGATCCCGGATGCAGCCAGCGAGGACGGGAGGATGAAGAAGAAGCACCGAGGAGCGGCGTCGATCAGAACACCGGGATGGTAATGTATAAGCAGCGGGGGGGGGGCCCTTACAAGGGGGGACAGTGCCAGCTTTTGGGGGCTGTTGGTACCCCCAGGGATGTTGGTACCCCCAGGGGCTGTTGGTACCCCCAGGGGGCTGCTGGGTACCCCCTGGGGGCTGTTGGTACCCCCAGGGGGCTGTTGGTACCCCCAGGGGGCTGTTGGTACCACCAGCGGGCTGCTGGGTACCCCCTGGGGGCTGTTGGTACCCCCAGGGGGCTGCTGGGTGCCCCCAGGGGGCTGCTGGGTACCCCCAGGGGGCTGTTGGTACCCCCAGGGGGCTGCTGGGTACCCCCTGAGGGCTGCTGGGTACCCCCAGGGGGCCGCTGGGTACCCCCTGGGGGCCACTGTATAACCCCTGGGGGGTGCTGTATAACCCCTGGGGGCTGCTGTATAACCCCTGGGGGCTGCTGTATATACTGCTGAGGCCTGTATACCACTGGGGCTGCTGTATATACCACTGGGGCTGCTGTATATACCACTGGGGCTGCTGTATATACCACTGGGGCTGCTGTATATACCACAGGGGCTGATGTATACTACCACTGGGGCTGCTGTATATACCACTGGGGCTGCAGTATATACCACTGGGGCTGCTGTATATACCACTGGGGCTGCTGTATATACTGGTGGGGTCTGTATATACCACTGGGGAGGCTGCTGTATACCACTGGGGTTGCTGTATATACTACTGGGGCCTGTATATGCCACTGGAGAGGCTGCTGTATACTACCATTTGGGGGCCTGTATACCACACTGCTGGGGGCTGTACACCTGTGCTGGGGTCCACCCTCGGCTTATACACGAGTCAATAGGTTTTCCCAGGTTTTGGGGGCAAAAGTAGGGTGGTCGGCTTATACACGGGTCGGCTTATACACGAGTATATACGGTACTCTTATTAAAGCTATATTAAATATATTATTATTATATTTGTCAGGAAAATATGAATTCTTTAATTGTTTTAGAAAACAGCAGAGCTGACAACTTTCTCCGCCCCTTTTGGTTTGTAGGGAAAATTTATCTATCTGCTCTCTTCTACCCCCAGTCAGGTATTTATGTCCGGCCAAGCTGTAAAAGCCAGCTAGTTGGTTCTGTTTTTTTTCCTCCAACATCCACATCATAATCTTTTGTCTTCAGCTACAAACAATCAACATCAAATTTAATAATGCACGTTAATGCCACAAATACATAAATCATATTTTTGGAATACTTTAATTTTTGGGAATACACTACCCCCTCTCTCATGTCTGGGGCACTGTCAGAAACCTGACAGTGAATACCGACTCCCAGCACATCACAGACATACGTATCATATTTGGACTTAAAAGCACCTAACATCATGAGGGAAAACATGATGTCCATATCGTTGACCTGGGAGTGCCCCGGCCAAAGATATGGAAAAATGGAGGTTTTGAGAACTCTGAAGATGGGTATTTCTCTATGAAAACAGCCCATATGTGAGGACAGCAAAGTGGGAGATCCTGGTTTTATAATCTAAGGGCCCTTTCACATCAGCGTTTTTTTAAATTCGCGGCAGATGCGGTGAAAAAAAACGCATCTGCCGCGATTACCGCATACCGGCTGCACTTGCGGCACGGTTGCGGTAAACGCCATACAAGGTATAGGCGGACTTGCGGCAGGTGCGGCAAGTGCGGTTTTGGCACTTGCGGCAGGTGCGGCCGCGAAAAAAAATGCTGTCAGCCGCGGTTTTTTTCGCGGCCGCACCTGCCGCAAGTGCCAAAACCGCACTTGCCGCACCTGCCGCAAGTCCGCCTATACCTTGTATGGCGTTTACCGCAACCGCGTCGCAACCATATAATGGTATAAAAGACCAGGAACAACCATGATACTGAGCACACATCAGTTTGGGGCCTTTTGAGTGAAGGCAGGAGGGCACTGGACCCCTCTACTTCTTCCCATGGGTAAGTCTTTTTGGGTTGCCTTATTGTTCCCCTAAAATAGCGGTTATATCATACTACATGCTACTTTGGCATGCTCCTTCAGGGTACAGGCTTCTCCTCTTAGCTCCCAGGGTGAGGGTACTTATCCTTTGCCTCTCTTGCCTTCCTCTCACCTCCCTTGTCCACACTGTCCTTTTTTACCCTCCTACTGTTGCCTGTTTTTTGTACCACTAGTAATTTAATAAAAACTCTTTGTACTGCAAACCTGTGTGTGGTCATTCAGGTAATTCAATCTGGGTCACAAAAACATCTTTGGTCTCTATCTTTTAAACGCGTCGCAACCATGCCGCAAGTGCAGCCGGTATGCGATAATCGCGGCAGATGCGTTTTTTTCACCGCATCTGCCGCAAATTTCAAAAAACGCTGATGTGAAAGGGCCCTTACACATAAAATCAAAGCGTCCATTTTTGGTGTTTCATTTCAGCCTAGGACCACAGAAACAGCACCACACTATTGCTGTGTGGCGGAATCATAACCCATTTCTGGGGTGCCGTCCCCCCCACTAGATCTGCGATTGTTACCATGTGGCACAGGTTTAGTCCTTTACGTTTATCCTTTTTATTTTGACAACTGATTATGCATATATGTAAATTGTCTCTTTTATATTATCTGTTTTGTATATTTTTGTAAACACTGCCATTCTTTTTGAGCAAAACTTATAAATTTGCTTAGTTTCGTTCTTCATGTTCTATGAGAGAGCGACACGTTCCTCCCGCAAATTCACGTTACCAAACGGGTTATCGATCCACCTGAAAGAGGTCCGTGATGGCAGCATAATTTTTGTATCTATGTGATATTGTGGGCCTGAGGATGACTGAATCGATATATACCGTATATATGTTTCTGGCAGGAGCTGGTGGTAAATATAAATCCCGTCACATCACGTGCCACAATATTTGACATAAATTAGAGCAGCTGCGCTCCTTTGCTTATCCTCTGTCAATACTGTGTTGGCCAGCAGGATAAGAGGGCGCCAGAGAGGTCCTAAGTTTGTGACAATATTATAGTTTATTAAAGCTATACAAGACTTTTAATAGAAACAAGCTTGGAGAAGCCAAAGCTTGCTTCCCATGGGAGAAAATGAAGCACTGTGAGCATCAGCTGTAGGTATGCTTTGACTGACAACCAGCTCTGTACTTTTGTACTGCACTGGCTGCTGTTAGTCAAAATGTTATGGCATGCTTACAGCTGCCCTTTCTCAATGTGTGAGTGGGGACTGAAATTACTACAGGAACACCTGCATGACTGAAAGCCAGCAGCTTCCGGGAGGAATAAAGTTAATTTTCTCCTGGGTGCTGCATTTTCAGTATGGTGGCTGGGCACCTTCCTCAGGCTGGAAACACACAAGCGTTTGAAAAATCTGACTATTTGTCATCCAGAAGAGTAGGAAGAGTCACATCCGAATGGTCTTCCGTATGTCATGTGAGTGTGCAATTTTTTTCTCTCCGTATGACATCCGCGTGTCGTCTATGTACAATGCGCTTTTTTCTCAGCAACTATTACTGTGCAATCCTTTACAGCATGGGTGGGGAACTCCAGTCCTCGAGGGCCGCAAACAGTTCAGGTTTTCATGATTTCCTTAGTATTGCACAGGGATTGGAATCATCACCAGTGCAAGTGATTATGTTATCACCTGTGCAATACTAAGGAAATCCTGAAAACATGCACTGTTTGCGGCCCTCGAGGACTGGAGTTCCCCACCCCTGCTTTACAGGAACATTTACAGTGTTCAGTGCTACAGAATGACAATGCATCAGTAAAAAATGGATGTTACTCTGTCCATGTGCTGTCTGTGTGCTGTCCTTGTGATGTCTGTGTGATGTCCTTTTTTTTTCTCACACCCATTGACTTGTATGGCTGGAAACACACGATCGTATGAAATCTGATCATTTCTCATCCAGGAGAGTGACATCTGTATGGTCTTCCGTATGTCATACAAGTTATATGTAAGTGTGTGATTTTTTTTCTCACCCAGCGTCCGTAGGACATCTGTGTGACATCCGTGTGCTGTCCGTATGCAATGTGTTTTTTTTTCTCAGCAACTATTACTCTACAATCATTTCCAGAATCATTTGCAGTTGTTCTGTGCTACAGAATGATAATGTATCAGTAAAAAACTGATGCCACAACACGATGGTCAATGTCCTGTCCGTTTTTTTTCTCGCACCCATTGACTTCCATTGGCGAGTCTCCCACTATTATCAGATCCGTTCACAGAAAGTTGCAACTTTTTTTATTCAGAATCTGCATGAGAAAAAGCTTAAGACAGCACTCATCTGCTCTGACAATTTAATAACATTTGTCTGGGTAAATGTGAGACACGATGATAGATTCTCTTATTATGAGAGTCAGATTATGCAAATGACTCTTTGATCACACACTGATCAGCATAGTGTGATCTGATATTTTCGGATGAGGAGAAAATGGAAAAAAAATGTCTCCATCTACTCCACTCTGTAAATCTGTGGAAATCAGACTGCACTCAGATGTCATCCGAGTGCAGCATGATGATTTCCACACACCCATATAAAATGAATAGGTGTGCATAATCTGATTTCTGGAGCCACTCACACCATGCTGAATTTTTTTTACATGTCAAATCAGTATGAGAAAAAATGCACTGAATGGCACTGCCCCAGAGTATAACAAGGGACCGATTGCTATCCGCTAAAACATCGGATAGCACTCGTCCTAGTTATGCACTTTTGTAAATGAACTCTCAAGCTATTAATCTTCAAAGTAACCCTCTATCTGCAGATCTATATCATTATTTCACATGACATTTCCTTGAATTACTGAACATACGGTAATAATCTGACATCTACTGGTTCACTATAGGCAGGACAGGTGAAGTGCAGTCCACTAAAGCATAAATTCCAGCAAAGTTACACTGCATTAAGTTTATAGAACCTATTCATCAAAACGTTTGCAACAGAATTCTTTGTAAAATCCTTGAAAAGTGGCAACAATTAGGCAGTTAAGGAATAGATCTTGATTTGGCATTTTCACTCCATTTCGTGAAGATGCCAAGATGGTCAGGGATTGGGTTGGATGAGGGCTGGGGTGGAACAACGCCCACTAATTTAATTCATGATGAGCTGTGGTCTCACTCCATTCCTTACCTGAAGTAAGATTTCTGCAGTAGTGCACTTGTCAGATGCTCCTCATTTTTAAACAGCCAAGCACCTCTTCTTGAATCAGAAGCATTTGCCTCCACCATTCCTCCACATCAAGACTATGCAGGATGGAGACAGAAAGGGCACAACGCCATGCTGCCCTTTATTGCTACACGTTTTGAAGTCTACAACTTCTTCATGCAAATCACCAATGTATATTTGAATGTACAGGGTGGGCCATTTTTATGGATGCACCTAATTAAAATGGGAATGGTTGGTGATATAAACTTCCTATTTGTGGCACATTAGTATATGGGAGGGGGAAAACTTTTCCAGATGGGTGGTGACCATGGCAGCCATTTTGAAGTCAGCCATTTTGGATCCAAATTATTTTTAATGGGAAGAGGGTCATGTGACACATCAAACTTATTGAGAATTTCATATGAAAAACAATGGTGTGCTTATTTTTAACGTAACAGTATTCTTTCATGAGTTATTTTCACTTATAAAATGTGTTCAAAGTGCTGCCCATTGTGTTGGATTGCCAATGCAACCCTCTTCTCCCACTTATGACACACTGATAGCAACACAGCAGAAGAAGTGCTAGCACAGGCTTCCAGTATCTGTTGTTTCAGATGCTGCACATCTCGTATCTTCACAGCATAGACAATTGCTTTCAGATGAATGATGAGGCAAACTTTTTTTTGAATGGTGAAGTTAACAAACAAAACCACCGCTATTGGTCTGACACTAACCCACAGTGGATAGATCCCTCCAAGACTGTTGGAACACAAAATATTGATGGTATGGTGTGGTATATGGGGTACAAAGATAGTGGGGCCATTCTTCATCAATGGAAACCTCAATGCCACTGGACATCGGAAATTGCTACATGATTCAGATATCCAATGGCATTGAGGTTTCCATTGATGCAGAATGGCCCTACTATCTTTGTACCCCATATACCACACCATACCATCAATTTTTGTGTTCCAACAGTCTTGAGGGGATCTATCCACTATGAGTTAGTGTCAGACCAATAGCGGTGGTTTTGTTTGTTAATTTCACCATTCCCAAAAATGTTTGCCTCATCATTCATCTGAAGGTAATTGTCTATGCTGTGAAGATACGAGATGTGCAGCATCTGAAACAACGGATACTGGAAGCCTGTGCTAGCATTTCTTCTCCGGTGTTGCTATCAGTGTGTCAGGAGTGGAAGAAGAGGGTTGCATTGACAATCCAACACAATGGGCAGCACTTTGAACACATTTTATAATTGGTCTTAAACTTCTAAATAACTTATGAAAGAATTAAGTTACATTAAAACCAAGCACACCATTGTTTCTCTTATGAAATTCTCAATATGTTTGATGTGTCACATGACCCTCTTCCCATTGAAAAAAATAAAGTTGGACCAGAAATGGCTGACTTCAAAATGGCCGCCATGGTCACCACCCATCTGGTATAGTTTTCCCTCTCCCATATACTAATGTACCACAGACAGGAAGTTGATATCACCAACCATTCACATTTTATTTAGGTGCATCCATATAAAGGGCCCACCATGTACATTGGTGATTTGCCTGAAGATGTTGTAGACTTCAAAACGTTGTAGCAATAAATCATTTTCCTTTGTTGGTACTTTATTCTTCAAAGCCTCCTTTCACGGCATTGTGCCTTTTCTGTCTCCATTCTGCATGATCTGATTATCAGGGACCAGCAGCAATGGTGGATCTGTATTACACTTGTGTTGTAGTAGTTGTGACTCCACATAACCTCTAAAGGTGAGAACCCTACACTTATTCCTAATTGGAAATTGTCACAAAGAAACCCTATGTGTGCCTTTTGTCTTTTTTAGTTTTCCTCTATATCAAGACTGGAATAGACAATGCCAGATGAATCAGGCCCATTTTTACTAATGATTTTGCTGTTCTGTCGTGCTACCTGTAGAAGTAGAAGCTAACAGAGGAGCAACCTGTGCAGTGCTATACAGAGTGATACTCGACAAATGAAATGAAACATTTTTGGAATTTGTCGTTAGATGTGGATGGTTGTTATTGCACATCTCTGTCTTAATTTCCGAATAGATGTGAGCTGCTTCTTGATCTTTGGAAGAAATGGCTAATTCCGAATATGTTTCAAAACCTTCAGATACATGGTCTCGTGAATTAGCCATCTTGGTGTTTTCCGTTGAAAAAAGTTGTTCACTTGCTGGTATTGCATTTTGGAAGATCACTGAATAAATTGGATTGTTCAACTGATTATTCGCCAGTTGTGATTTAGGGCAATTCTTTACAGGATTTTCAGGGATGCTTTGTCCTGAATTATGGTAGATCGACTGCTAAAGGAAAAAACAAAGAAAATAATTTTAGTTTGCTATCTGTAGTTTATAAGGGATCGAAATACATTAGATCTATGAGATATCTACTTTCTGTATGCTAATGTAATGCAAAGTTACAGGGGTTGGACAAAATAATGGAAACACCTGGAAAAATCAACAAAAGTTAGCTTAATATGGCGTAGGTCCACCTTTTGTGGCGATTACAGCCTCTTTTCTCCGAGGTATGGATTCATGCAAGGTGATATCATTGGCCCGGCGGATCTCCACAAAATAGCACCCCAGATCATCACAGAACCTCCGCCATGTTTTACGGTTGGGAGAAGGCAGTCTGGACGGAATGCTTCTTTCGGCTGTCTCCAAATGTACACTCGGCCGGAGGTCTGCAAATGGGGTAAACGATGATTCATCTGAGAATATCACATGTTTCCACTGCTCGAGGGACCAATTCTGGAGGTTTCTACACCACTCTAAACACTTGGAAACATTTGTCATTGAGAGCAGCGGTTTTCTAATTGCAGCTCTTCCATGGAATCCAGATTTGTGCAGCTCCTGACGAACAGTTTTCGTGTTCATTGAGCTCAGCAGTGATTTTTGGAGCCGTGGTCTTTCGAACCTCTCTCACAATTCGCTTTAGAGTCCGACGGTCTCTCTCAGTCAACTTCGACTTTTGGCCGGACCTGTGCTTTGCTGCGGACGTTTTTCCTTCTCTTTCAAACGCAGTCATTACTTTGGAGACAGCACCTCTTGACACGCCAAGCATTCGGGCACTTTCTGTTACACTAGCGCCTGCCATACGAGCACCAACAATTTGGCCTTTTTGAAAATCCGAAAGGTCTGCCATTGGTATCAGGTTCTCATCAATGTTCTTACAAGTCGGCAAAACAAACAGTTAATTTGCATACATCACTTAACATAAATAATTAACTACAAAACATTAACATATGTCACGGTTTGCATGTTTATAACATGTTCGAAGATTATGATGCCAACACGTTAGGTGTTTCCATTATTTTGTCCAACCCCTGTATATACAGTGATTTCAGGGACCCCTTGTGTTATAAGGTTGAGTTGCACTTACATCTAGGTCCTTTTTGAGTTGACTTTTTTTCAGTCTCTATTAGTTCCAAATGTAAAATAAATTGACCTTGAAATTTTAGTTGAATGAAAATGAGAAATTGCTGATAAACGTGTAAGCACTAGAACTTCCTAACAAAAAAAATTATGTTTCAAAAATAATGCTGATTTAAAGTAGACATGTGGGAAATGTTACTTGTTAATGATTTTGTGTGATATAATTCTCTAGTTTAAACTGTTAAAAATGTAAACAGTAAAAATAGTGACATTTTCTTCTTTTTTGTCAAATTTTCAATGTTTTGATTAATAAATGCAAATCAAAGAGTCACAAAAATAATTTCAGAATTACTGGGAAATGTTTAAGCAATCCAGTGTTCATTACCATTAGTGATGAGCGAGTAGTAAAATCTTTGGGTTTGACCAAATCCTTTGAACTATTTCAGTATTCGTTTCCGAGTGAGTTCCTCACTGACTTGCATTGGATTTGTTACTCATTGCTCATTCCAAGTATCCGGTTAGAGATATCCGAACTCGAGTATCTTACTACTCTCTCATCACTTATTACTACTGTGATGCAGCAGCTCGCTGCATTGCAAATATCTATGCTGGGACTTGTAATTCAACATGTTTCAGTGATGCATTATGCTAGGACTTTGAGGTTCCACAAGTTCAGGTAATGCATTACATGTGCTACACAGCAAGTGATTAAAAAGCCAGGGGAGTGTTTGACAAACTTGAATCCTCCCACAGGTCTGCTCATGTGGAACAGTTGGGATATCAGCTGATGTGGCACCCTGGCACCTGTTGGGCACCACAGAATTCCTTAGGCACAATGGAGTAAGTAACAGCACAGCAAAACCCACAACACAAACAACACTTAGAACACCTGGTTTCACCCCGAGCCTCTAGGGGGAGCTACCACTGGTGACTTTGAGCCAGTTCCCCCTATAAATAGAGTCTTGCAGGGAGAAACTTCAGAGTGTGGTAGACGCTACAAGAGCTGCCAGCCTGTGTGAAACCTCCACCCTATGAGGAACACACTAGGCCCAACCAGCCTGTTAGCCAGTGGGAGTCCCTGCAATTGGGACAAGAGGAAGAAGGAGATCACCTCTCAGGAGCACAGAGTGATTCTAACTCTCTCCTTAAACACCGGTTACTGGAACCGAAGCTGTGGAAGCTACAAAGCCATCACAGAAGAACCAGTATATTACACAGGGAGTCTAGCCCCCTGTTCACCTGTCGCACCTACCAGCGAGAGCCCAGGGAAGAAGGTAGAATTATCATCACCCTTTTACAGTGCCCTCAGTGCTGACAACCAGGTGAAATCCGTTCTATTGAACAAACTGCCCGGTCCGGAAGGATTCCACATCCACCCGACCTTAGCACCAGAAGTAGAGAAAGGAAGCCTAACACTGCTTGCTGTGAAATTCCATAAGTGCCAACTTCACTATCCCGGTCCGAGTGTACCTGACTACCATCCAGTAAAGGTACCGAAAAGAGACTTTGTGTGGTTGTGCATTATTCCTGGGTTCAGCGCGCAGCATCCCGCAGCTGCCTCACAACATCTTGCGCAGCTCCCGGGCTCCGGGGATTCCCGCTCATCCTGTGGGGAGCGTTCCATCTCGCTGTATAACATCCCCCGGAGACCCGAACAGCGCTGGTAAAGTTACCAGAACACCCGCAGGTGGCGTCACGAAGACAAATCACCCCCACTGTTCCGCCATTCCCCTATTGATCTGGACCACCGGGCCTACACTACCGCAGGCGCGGTTCCGTGACAGAGGAGAAGCAACGCCCGCTACGTGTACTCCCGGCTACGGTGAGTCACTGACTAGGCAGTCTTTCTATATTCTGCAAAGGGAGCAGGATATACTATGCTGGACTGGAGACTCAGCCTCTGTGAGGATACTGGGAGAAGCTGAGTGGTGAATGCTGCCCAAAAACCTCCAGAGAGGTAATGTACATGAAAACCGTGAGTACAGGCTAAGCAAAAGCCAGTGGAATCTGTATGGACAATTCCAGCAGTGAAAAGACTGTGTATGAATAAGATGTGTGTGTGAATACTGCTCTGGAACACTTACGGAAAAGTGTACCTCAACCTGTATGGGAATATATCCATTGTGAGAGATAAATGGACTATGCATTATGTGGACAGTTATGTTGAAGGTAAAGGAAAGCCTCATGTTTATGTTATGGAGCATGGTTTATGAAGTCTGGAATAAACTTCATGAACTTTTGTATAGAATCCATTGCTGTGAGTGTCAATTCCACTGTCAAGCAAGCATCCTGCAATACCCTCAGCGAGCGCTACCTCACATATGGTGGAGAATGCGGGCATTGTAGCAGCCTTGTTGCTGGGGGCAATGGACGAGGCCTACAAGTTCGATTGCTGGGGCAACTCAACCCAGTGTCACGTGTGTGGTTTGTGGCAGCAGTGCAGCCTGGTTGCTAGGGGCAACTGCATAGCTACACAAACCATGGATGCAACAATCTGGCTGGTGGCTCGGCGGGGCCACGAAGACTTTGAGTCAGCGCTCTCAAACCCAGTTTTCTGGTGGCTCGGTGTGGCCCCGAAAACATCACACTCAATTCTGGTTACCTGTGGTTCGGAGCTCGCGCGGGGTGCGTCGGCGTTGCCGTGGGAGATAACGGAAGGCGCTGTGAGAAGTGGGCTTTGCTTAGTGAGCAGTAAGACACCATAAGCTGGAGGTCCTGGTTGTACGGGCGGTACAACCAGAAAAGGTTAGTGTTAATCTACCCCCCTTCCCCCAAGAACACTGGGTATTACCCATTGGAGCGCCCCTCCTGTTTTTGTCTTATTGCAGTTAGAGAAGCCTGGCAGCATGGAAGAGCTCCTGAAACACCTTCTGCAGAGCCAGCAGCACCAGCACCAACAACATGTTGTGGGGAATCCTCGGAAAGTATCCCCTTTAGACTTGGTGTCCCAAAAAGGGGTGGATGCCCAAACGGGGTGGAAACTCAAAAAAGGGTGGTTGCCCAAAAGGGGGCAGAGACCCAATGAGGGGTGGATTTCCAAAAGGGGGCAGAGCCTGCCAACTCTGAGCTGATCGACTGGAGCGGTGTCCAATCTGTGATATAGACGGTCCATCCAACTTAGGGTCACGGGTGTGTTCATAAAAATGGATTAACAATGTGTATCTCGTATTCTAGACCTGGAGAACTCGGTTATCCTAGTGAGAGTCAAACAGGAACTTCATCTGATGCCCGGACAGCGAATAGAAGGACGCTGTAGTCATGGGACCATTAAGAAGTACCCACTGGGCAGAGTGATCCTTGAAACGGATGTTGAACTCGAGCGACCCGATGTTGGCATAGTCCTGGCATGTCAAGTCATAATAGGTCGGGACTCCAAACAGTTAGTGGACTTGTGGGAGCAAGTGGCTGCTCAGGTAAAAGCCAGAACAGTCCTAAGGAGGCGCTGTTACAGTGGGAAGCTAAAGGGGTTGCTTGTGATATAGTGATGTGTAATAATGAGTTGGTACCCCATAAGTGTGACAGCCCAGAGTTAGGGGTGACCAAAGAAAATGGTGGGACTCCCCAGCGTAGCGACACGATGAGTAAAGAGGCAAACAACTCTGTGAATGGTAGTGACATAGTAGCTAAAAAGAATGGAGCTGCCACCAAGTTAGAGAGTGACTTGGGGGTTCTCCATACTGTGGAGTTTAACACAGACTCAAGGGGTGACCGTAACTCTGAGAAAGAAAGGGAGTAAAGTAGAAGAACGCTGTAGTCATGGGGCCACTAAAGAGTACCCACTGGGCAGAGTGATCCTTGAAACGGACGTTGAACTCGAGCGACCCGATGTTGGCATGGTCCTGGCATGTCAAGTCATAATAGGTCGGGACTCCAAACTGTTAGTGGACTTGTGGGAGCAAGGGCTTATGTCTGGCTGCTCAGGTAAAAGCCAGAACAGTCTTAAGGAGGTGCTGTTACAGTGGGAGGTTAAAGGGGTTGCCTGTGATATAGTGATGTGTAATAATGAGTTGGTACCCCATAAGTGTGACAGCCCAGAGTTAGGGGTGACCAAAGAAAATGGTGGGACTCCCCAACGTAGCGACATGATGAGTAAAGAGGCAAACAACTCTGTGACTGGTAGTGACATAGTATCTAAAAAGAATGGACCTGACACCAAGTTAGAGAGTGACTTGGGGTTCACCAGACTGTGGAATTTAACACATACTCAAGGGGTGTCAGTAACTCTGAGAAATAAAGGGAGTACAGTAAAGAAGGACCCAGCAAGGATGGTATATCCTCCCATCACAAAAGGAGCAAGCGCCACAATAAAGCTGCCCAGGTGGAGATGTGACTGAGGATGCGGAGTGTTGAATGCTGCCCAAAAACCCCCAGAGAGGTAACGGACATGAAAATCGTGAATAAAGGCTAAGCAAAAGCCAGTGAGTTACTGTATGGACACTTCCAGCAGTGAAAAGACTGTGTATGAATAAGTTCACTGAGATGTGTGTGTGAATACTGCCCCGGGACACTTAGGGAGAAGGGTACCTCAACCTGTACGGGAATATATCCATTGTGAGAGATACATGAACTATGCATTATAGGGACATTTATGTTGAAGGTAAAGGAAAGCCTCGTATTTATGTTATGGAGCATGGTTTATGAAGTCTGGAATAAACCTGATGAACTTTTGTATAGAATCCATTGCTGTGAGTGTCAATTCCACTGTCAAGCGAGTATCCAGTAATACCCTCAGCGAGCGCTACCTCACACTACATAAAGTGACACTGGTCAGATTTAAAAAAATGGTCCTGGTCAAGAAGGGGAAAGAAAGGTTTGTGATGAAGATGTTAAACAATTGACCATTTTCTGATGTTATATTCCATTTAATAAGGAAAATACAAGAAATTGACATTGAGGGTTTGTATGTGTATTGAAAAATATGCATCGCAGGTAAATTTTTGTGCAGAGAATTTTCCCAGTGTGTGGATGATTAATACAAAAACAAACTCCACTTTACTCACATTTCACCTCTGCTCCTGGTGTTTGGCATTGGCTGTGGCACTGACATTACATTGACAACCATCGAGGGAGCTCAGTGGCTCTATCAATGTACATGGAATACCCCACTCAGAGCCAATGAGCTTACTGATCTGCTGTCGCCCTGTCAACATTTTATCAACACCATATACACTGTGAGCTATTTCGGAGACTTAAGGCCCAGTTACACACACAGATAATTGTGCAGAGGTTGTTCGCAGATCTCTGGTTGCAGTGAAATCATGGACACATTGTTACATTTTGTGGCTGTGTACAAATGGAACAATGTCTCCATGATTTCACTGCAACCAGATATCTGCAAACAATCTCTGCACAATTATCTGTGTGTGTAAGCCTAGGGTCACACTTGGAAGGCACATTGCGCTTACCGCATCCAGATCCGGATGCGGTAATCTCATGTGCCTTCACACACATCTTGTATTCAAAATGTGTTCCTAAACCCACATCCGGTAACCGGATTGCTCATAATGTGCAATCCGGTTGCTGAATGCTTTGTTCATCCCTGCGGCTGTGGGGATGAACAAAGGGTTAATGTTAATATTATATGTGGGCAACAAGTCTCCAGGGAGTGTCCACTCTCCCTAGAGACATGTTGTCCAAAAACTGTGGCATGTCAATGGTTAATGTCTATTATTACATTATCGCCGTTATTGTTGGCTTTACAGTGAAACTCTGTTGCACTGGCCATAGAATTGATGTTTAAGGCTTCAGCACCATGGATAGTGGCGGGTACAGTATGCAATTTGCGTAAGCAGCAGGGTCAGCTCCTTATTGAGGATGCTGCACTGCAATGTGCTTACACACATTATGTACTAATAATTCTGCTTACAGCTTTCATTGAGAAATTTATAAAGCCGACAATAGCCACAGTTTTTGAACATCATGTCTCTAGGGAGGGTGGAAACTCCCTGGAGACATGTTGCCCACATATATTTAACAGATTAACTCTTTGTTCATCCCCGCAGCAGCAGATGAATAAAGCATCCGACAACCACAGGCATTCACATGTTTCTTGCGGTAGCCAGATGGGCTCCCATAGGCGCCCTTTATAGCAACTCCGCTGCAGTTTTGAAACCGCTCTGAAGAACGTTGCCTGCATGATTTTTCACACAGGCAGCGAAACCGGAATGCGGTAACCGGATTGCATTAGGTGCAATCCAGTTTTATAATGGGCGCCTATGGGCTGCGGATCCTCATCTGGTTTTGAGCATTTTTACAGCTCAAAACCGGATCAGGATCTGCAACCCAATCGCAAAAGTGACCCTAACATAACTGGGCCTTAATGAATGCAGCAAAGGTGACTTAGGCTGTGGTCACAGTTGCCATGCGTTTTTTTTAGTGATTTAACAAAACTCATGCTTTTTTTCATGTCAGCATGAGTTTTGTAAGTTGTGTGATGGCTCCCTGCGTTTTTGGGTGCGTTTGTTAATCTGCACCTAAAAATAGTGCTTGTAGTATTTTTTTGAGCGTTTTGAAAAACGCATGCGTTTTTGTTGAAAACGCATGTGTTTTTATAACATGGGTTCCTATGGGAAACGCATACAAAAACGCATGTACAATTAGTACCTTTTAGTGCCATTCAAAAACGCATGCGTTTCCCATAGGAGCCCATGTTAAAAAAGCGCATGTGTTTCCGGAAACGCATGCGTTTTTTTAACATGGGCTCCTATGGGAAACGCATGCGTTTTTGAATGGCACTAATTGTACATGCGTTTTTGCATGCGTTTTCCATAAGGCCCCTTATTAAAAAACGCATGCGTTTTTGGATATGCTCCAAAAACGCATGGGACAGTCACACATGCTTTTTGGCTATTAGGGCATGCGTTTTTTAACATGGGGGCCTATGGGTGCGTTTTTGACATCCGTTTTTGGAAACGCAGGTCTCCAAAAACGCTAGTGAAATATGCTACTGTGACCACAGCCTTAGAATGTATTCTTTTTCTACCAAACTGCAACCAGGGATGAACATTAACTGAAAGAGCAAAACCCCTTTTTAGTACTTACATGGATTTCAGATACTCTCCTTGAACTTCTACCTAGGAATACAGAACGATAATAATCTTCCATTAAATGTAAATGATGAAATGGAAAAAATTAATAACCACATTCAAATAAAAAATATATGACAATCTTCTTTGTAAATGAACAGCTTTCGTTGTAGACTCTATTTCTAAAGATACTATTGATATGAATTTCTCACTAGATCTTGGTAGCAATTCATCCAATCCACACAGCTAAAGAAATCAAACTATACAAGTTAAGGTACCGTTACACGCAACAATGTTGAAACGATATCATTAACGATCTTGGGGGCGCGCGGTTGTTAGGACATCGCTTTGACATCGTTGGTGAGATGTCACACGCCTAGATATCGTGGACGACACACCAACTATCCAGCGAGCAGGTATCGTTCGCACAACCCAGCGAATGATACTTGTTCCCTGATGTGAATGGGCGAAGTCATGCACAACATCGTTATCACGGTGTCACACAGAACGATGCAGCAGTTTGACAAATCATGGATCGTGTGATTTGAGAACATGCTCTCAAATCTGCGATCAACGATCCAACGATTTATCGTAGTTGTTCTGTCTCCAACATCCAATGCATCTCCAAATGTTTGTTTTTGCATAATGTTTGTCATTAATTAGTAGCTGTAGATTCTGAATGAGCTTTATCTCATATGTAGTGTTCTAGCTCCCTCTAGCGGCCAATGTTATTTATGTAATTCCATTTCCTATGTCTGAATTCTCCTCCTCCTTGCAATGCATTCTGGCTGCATTTTACCTTTATATCTGGAAGGAAGAAGACACTCAGTACTACAGTTCCAACAAGATTGCATTGCTGGTACATAACTTTACCTTCTTTAGCTGTGTTCCTCTCTAATATTAGCCTATCTTAGCCAGTTGCACTCTAGGTTAGTTACTAGTTTAAAATTATTAATGCATATTGTGCGACTATGTGACAAATGCATGTTTGCTGTACCCTCCACTAATTGTCTGTATTTGATTGCTTTCAGTTTTACCGCGCCAATGTACTGTTACGTTCAATAAAACACAGATTCAACCACAATCTCCTTATTGGACCTCGGTGCAGCGGTTTACCTGCCTGTATAGCTACATGAGCCCCCGGCCCATTTAGTGAGGACAGAACAGTAAAACGGCAGCCATCCTACTGGGAAACAGTGAAGCAGCAGCCATCCAGATAGTAGGATACAAGTCACCGGCTACACAGAGACTTTGTACAGCTACAGCAATCTCTGCACAGCCAAGCATTTCCCCAGAACACTATGTCCCACAGATCACACAGGACAAGATCTGTTACTTCTACCTCCTCAAAGACAACATTCATCAGCAGTGCGGTTGCTATTGCCCGCGTAAATGATGAAGCCGCCAACATGCGAGCAAGCTTTGCTGAACAAGAGATGCAATTTAAATTAGAGAAGGCACACTTATGGCCACTTTACACGCGGCTACATTTCTAGCTTATCCACAGGTAACTTACTGGCTGCAGTGAAATCATGGAGACATGGTTCTATCTTGTTGCTGTGTACAAATGGAATAATGTCTCCATGATTTCACTGCAGCCACTAAGTTACCTGTGGGTAAGCTAGAAATGTAGCTGCGTGTAAAGTGGCCATTAGAGGCCTCACTACAAAAAGAGAGAGCTGACCAAGAGAGAAGGTCACAGTTAGAGAAGGCACGCCTGGATGCCGCCTTAGAAAATCTAGTAGCGAAAAGGGAGGCTGCAGCCGCTATCGCAGAAGCAGAGTCACTAGAAGCCGCTCAAAATCCGGAGCTGCATAGGCAAAACAGTGTGCTAAGTCTGGAATTTCCACTGCAAAATCCTCCACAACGCACATCTCAGTACGTTAATGAACTCCCTGATCCAAACTACAACCCTGATCTGAACCCAAAACGCGACCACGACACCTCCAGTGAAGAAAGCAGGAGCCATCATGAGCCTCAGCTCCAGGACAGACGCAAACTTGAAAATGTCGCACAAAACAACTCTGCTAATGACTACCTTGCACCTCAACAGGTAACCAACGTAAACCACCTTGCTGACACATCGTACGTCAGACCGAAGCAACAAGACACCGGCTGGCGCTACCCAGAAGATACTAACAGGTACGAACACACCTCAGACCACTTTCCCTTACCGATGCACCCATCACTAGTATACTCTGCTGACAACCTTTTCACAACAGAATTTGCAAAGTTCTTGACGCGACATGAGCTGGTTGCCAAAGGACTCATGAAATTCACCGACCAAGCTGAAAGCTACAGAGCTTAGAAAGCCTCTTTCCAAAATATCACTAGAGACTTGGGGTTGCTACATAGGGAAGAGATAGACCTCTTAGTTAAGTACCCGGGAGAAGAGTCAGTCAAACATGCAATAAGGATCAGAGACGCTAATATAAGCCACCCTGAGATTGGCCTCAGAGAGATCTGGAAGAGGCTGGATGAACGTTACGGCTCAGCAGAGGTAATAGGAAGTGCTTTGTTCAATAGAATAGATGGCTTCCCTAAAATATCTAACAAAGAGCTACAGAAACTTACAGAACTTAGCGACCTGCTTATGGAAGTCCAAGTGGCCAAATATGTAGATGATCTACGGGGACTTGCATTCCTCAACACAGCCAGAGGTGTGAACCCTATAGTCCAAAAGTTACCCTGCAATTTGCAGTAGAAGTGGCTTACACATGGTTCCATGTACAAATTCAAGTACAGTGTTCCATTCCCTCCCTTCTGTTTTTGTAGACTTTATACACCAACAAGCAAGAATTAGAAACAATCCCAGCTTCGACTTTACAATGTTATATGCCGCACCGTCACCAGCAACAAATCCACACAGATCGTCTGTGACAGTACATAAGACTAATGTTTCTTCTCCAGATTCCAATCACAGGTCTGCTGACTACTCCCAATCAGAGACAAAGATGCAGGACCCTGACAAGCAGTGCCCACTTCACCAGAAGCCTCATCCTCTTCTCGAATGCAGAACCTTCAGAGGAAAATCTATGCCAGATCGCAGAAGCTTCCTGAAAGAACACGGTATCTGCTATAAGTGTTGCTTGTTCACAGGTCATTTCGCCAAGGATTGCAAGGTCAGTGTAAAATGCACAGAGTGTGGCACCACAGACCATAACACAGCTCTACACCCTGGCCCAGCTCCATGGAATACACAAAACACATCAGCTGACAGTGAGCATGGCGGGGAGGAAAGGAACACTGCTACACCTACGCCAGAGATCACTTCACAATGTACAGAAGTCTGCAAAGGGACAATAAACAGTAGGTCCTGTTCTAAGATATGCCTCGTCAGAGTGTACCCAAAGGGCCACACAGACAAAGCTATAAAACTGTATGCTATGTTGGACGATCAAAGTAATCGATCCCTGGCTAGATCAACATTCTTCGACCTATTCAACATCAAAGGGTAAAGCACTCCCTACTCATTAAAAACGTGTGCAGGTACTGTGACAACAGCAGGCAGGAAAGCTACTGACTATCAAATCGAGTCCTTAGATGGACAATTCTGCCTTCCGCTACCTACGATCATCAAATGTAACCAGATCCCAGACAACAGATCTGAAATTCCCACGCCAGACGTTGCAGGCCACCACGTTCACTTAAGATGCATAGCACACCTAATACCTGAACTTGACCATCAGGCCCAGATAGCCCTGCTGTTGGGAAGAGATATCCTGCAGGTTCATAAAGTGAGACGTCATATCAACGGACCCCACAATGCTCCCTGTGCCGAAAGGCTAGATCTAGGATGGGTCATAATAGGAAATGTATGCCTGGGACGCATGCACACCCCCTCTTCTGTAACAAACATGCTAACAAATACTCTGGAGAAAGGATGCCCATCTCTATTCCACCCTTGTAATAATGAGTCTCCTGTCAGAGAAAAGCCATTCACACGTAGAGGTGTTCTGTCTACCATCAACAGTCTGTACAATCCCTTGGGTTTCGCAGCTCCTGTCACGATACAAGGAAAGGCCCTACTAAGAGACTTAACTAGGGAAACATCTGACTGGGATGCACCTCTGCCACCAGATAAAAGAATCCAGTGGGAAGGATGGAAGAACTCATTAGCAGCCCTCTCCTACCTGAATATGCCAAGACCATACACCCCTGTACCGTCAACAGAAATACAAAGCCAAAAACTGTACGTATTTGCAGATGCTTCTGTCAAAGCAATTGCCGCAGTTGCCTACCTTAAAACTGTAGACTCCAAATGTCAGAGCCATATTGGATTTGTTATGGGGAAGGCCAAACTTGCACCACAACCAGAGCACACTATACCCAGGTTAGAACTTTGCACTGCAGTCTTAGCCGTTGAGTTAGCTGAATTCATCACATCCGAGATGGATATCGACCTGACGCAGGCCAAATTCTACTCGGACAGCAAAGTAGTCTTGGGATATATCCACAATGAGACAAGACAATTCTATGTTTATGTTAGTAACAGACTGCAATGAATTAGGAGATCAGTTCATCCAAAACAGTGGCATTACATATCCACAGAGCGGAACCCTGCAGATCACGCAACTAGAGCAGTTAACGCAAGTCAGCTATGTAGTTCAACGTGGCTTTCAGGACCAAAATTGTTATACGCTGAAGAACACTTTCCGGATACCTTTGAATTAGTAGGAGAGGACACAGATGCTGAAATCCGCCCTCAGGTGTCTAGACTTCATACAATGACTTCTGCTATCCAGCTTGGATCTCACAGGTTCGATAGATTCTCAACGTGGAAGTCACTCATTCGAGCTATTACCTGCTTAACCCACATAGCTCGCTCGTTCAGAACCACCAGAACTTGTGATACAGACAAATGTAAAGGTTGGCATCTTTGTAAAAATACCTACATTACCTCCAACTTGGATTTGTCTAGAAACCACATCATCCTTACTGTTCAAAGAGAAACCTACTTTACAGAAATCCAATGTCTGACTAACAAAGTTCCAATACCAGCGAGCAGAGTATTGAGAAAACTCGACCCATTCATCGACAACAGCGGCCTGCTGAGAGTAGGAGGCCGACTGAAAGAAGCTAAAATGGAGTTTGTGGAGAAATTCCCTCTTATATAAAATGTCATGTTGCCTACTTAATCGTACAACACTAACACAATTTGGTGAAGCACCAAGGCAGACTGTTTACAGAAGGAGCAATCAGAACCACCGGTCTGTGGCTTGTCGGTTCAAAGAAACTCATCAGTAGTGTCATCTTTAAATGCGTTACCTGTCGTAGGCTTCGTGGTTCCGCTCAAGCTCAAAAGATGGCCGACCTACCCATAGACAGACTCAGCCCAGACTCCCCCTTTACCAGTGTTGGTCTCGAAGTGTTTGGCCCGTGGTCAGTTGTGACACGACAGACGAGAGGTGGCCAATCTAATAGTAAGCGTTGGGCTGTCATGTTCACCTGTATGACAATCATAGCCGTCCACATAGAGGTCATTGAGTCACTCGACACGTTAAGCTTCATCAACGTCCTAAGATGTGTTATCGCTATCCGTGGCAGTTTTACCGCGCCAATGTACTGTTACGTTCAATAAAACACAGATTCAACCACAATCTCCGTATTGGACCTCGGTGCAGCAGTTTACCTGCCTGTATAGCTACATGAGCTCCCAGCCCATTTACTGAGGACAGAACAGTAGTCATAGCGCGGTGTTACATGCAACGACGTCCTAACGATGTCATTTGAACGACTCCAAACCCGTGACCTTCAAACGATATCGTTCATGATGTCGTACCATGTAACGTGGCCTTAAGGTTAACAAAGAGGAATGCAACAGTTCACAACTTACATGTAGTCCAAATGGAAGCACGTTCCAGTAGCATTGAAATTCCACGGCACTCCTCTTGTTCATCTGACCTTCCACCATTGGATTTCCACTTCTTTCCAACAATGAAGTTATTTTTAGTGATGGGCGAATCCTTTAATACTCGGAATCGCTAGAGTTTAACGAGTCCGACTCGGAAACTCGCTATTCGTTGCGAGTCTTGCGAGTCCAATGTTAATGAATGGGGAAGCGAGTATTTCAGCGATTCCTGTGCTGCTGGACCCTATAAGGGGTCTGGCAGCAGAGGAAAAAAATGCAATTCCCCATTTTCTTCTTTAAAAGCCAGCGCAAAAAGACGCCGGCTTTTAAAGAATATTAAAAAAAAAAAAATTACTATGTACAGGGATGTAGCAGAGCTGACACTGCGTTTGGGACTATGTCTGACGGAAGAGGATTTTTTTTATTAAAGATGGAGTCCCCAATGTGGTTTTTTTTGTAAATACCAATAAAAAATTTTCTCTGTGTTTTGTTTTGTTTTTTTAAACAATTTAATAGAAATTCATGGCGGTCATGTCTACTATTGGCATGACCGCCATAAATTTCGGGCTTAGGGCCAGCTGATAACACAAAGCTGGCACTAACCCCTTTATTACCCAGTGAGGTAAAGTGCGTGCTATCACTTCACAGAGAAGCAACGCACTGTCCCTCCAAAAAATTAGTTATGTGGCAGAATCAGTCACCAATAAGGAGTTTGGTACTGTCTGCGTCACGGGTGTGAGGTAAAGTGCGTGCTATCACTTCGCAGAGAAGCAACGCACTGTCCCTACAAAAAATTAAATATTAGCTCAGCTAAGCCTCTGATTTTAGCTCTGAGGAAAGTTGAGTGACTAAGCTAAGCTCTGAGGTCGGAGGTAGAGTGCGTACTATCACTTCGCAGAGAAGCAACGCACTGTCCCTACAAAAAATTAAATATTAGCTCAGCTAAGCCTCTGATTTTAGCTCTGAGGAAAGTTGAGTGACTAAGCTAAGCTCTGAGGTCGGTGCTGTATGCACTGCAAGGCTGCTTCTGCCTGTCTCCCTGCCTTCAGTGCTGTACACAGCACTCCTCTGTCCTGTTAGCTCTCACAAGAGCTGTTTGGGTTATGTGAGGAATCTTGAGGTGATTTTCCTACACTCACTAACAATCCCTATCTCTGATCTGCTCAAAGTCTCCCTACTCACCCTGCAATAGCTCAGATCGTCACAGGAATGTGCCCAAAATGGTGGGGGCAAGCCTTACATACAGCCTTGCCTGTCATACATGACATAGGCATCACGATGGACAGCAGCCAATCATAGTAATGCCACAACCAACATGGCTGCGGCATTACTGAATATGATTGGCTAACATGCTTGTCCATCTCCACAGTTTTCTCACCTAACATGCTAGGCTGCTAACATGCTAGGCTGTCTCGGAACATTAACATATTCTGTATTCAGTGAGTCCAGAATACAGTATACAGGACTTGGAGTCGTAGACTCGCTCAGCCCTAGACTTGCTGCTGACAGCGGGTATCCGTGAACCGGTGCGAGTGTTTAAACGATTTGGGGACAATCCAGCTACATAGACAGCGATGTGATAGCGAGTTTAGCGACTGAGAAAAATACTGAATGCAAACTCTGACAAAACTAGGATTGCCATTGATTTGCATTGGACTCGTTACTGTGGGAGTAATCGCTTGGAAACTCGCAGAGTACCGACTCCTGCGAGTTTCTTACTACTCGCAGAGTAACGAGTCCTAACGAGTAGATTCGCCCATCACTAGTTATTTTTTAAGGGTAAGTATTTTCCAGATGATGAGACTCTGATTTTTGAAGTCACAGTGTGGCTTTAGGAGGAACCCATTGACCTCTACAAGCATGGTGTTTACAGTTGCATAAAGAGATGGGAAAAGTGTGTGTCCCTAGTTGGCATCTAAAGGCCCAGTTACACACACAGATAATTGTGCAGAGATTGTTCGCAGATCTCTGGTTGCAGTGAAATCATGGAACAATGTGTATTGAATACTTTGCACAAAAGCCTTTGTTGGTCATGACAGTTTCAAGACACCTCGTGTATAGAGAAGCTAGTTGCACACATTGCTCAGGTGTGATTTCGGTCCATTTTTTACATAGTCTTCATATCCTGTAGGTTCTTTCTAGCTGTGTGCTTCGGATCCTTGCCTTGTTGAAATGTCCCCTCTCATTTCATATTCATCATCCTGGTAGATGGCAGTAGGTTTTCATCAAAAATGTCTCAGTACATTTGTCCATTCATACCTCTTTAATTACATGAAGTTTACCAGTGATGTATGCTGAAAAACAGCCTCAGTCATGATGTTCTCGCCTCCAAACTTCACTGTGGGTATGGTGTGTTTGGGGTGATATGCAGTGGCTTTCAGCCTCCAAACATGGCGTGTACTATGGCATCCAAAGAGTTCAATTTTGGTCTCATCTGACTATATTCTCCCAATATTTCACAAGCTTGTCTAAACGTAATTGACCAAATTTTAAATGCACTTGAACATGCTTTTTGCTGAGCAATGTTGTCTGGTGAGCTTGCATACAGTTCTTGGAGGTTGAGTGCATTACATTTGGTTTTCTTTTAAACAATTCTTCCTGATAATTACAGATTTTTCTGTAGCTCTCCACATGTGGTTATTGGATCTTGGACAACTTTTCCAGTTCTAGATTTCACTCTTCTGTCTGAAATCTTGTGGGGAACACCTGATTGTTGCTGGATTATGGTTAAATAATGTTCTTTATACTTCCAGATATGGCCCAAAACAGTGCTCACTGGAACTGTTAATAGTTTAGAAGTTATTCTGTATCCAATGCCATCAGTATATTTTGCAACAATAAGGTTGCAAATGGTCTTGAGACAGCTCATTGGTTTTATCCATCATGAGATGTTTCTTGTGTCACCTTGTTAATGAGATACCTTTTTGTTGCTATCAGTTGAACCAGCTGATATTATTTTTTTGTGTTTAATGTGTGCACCTATGTGGAATATTTCATGATATTTAATAAAATATATTTTTTAGATATAGGCATTTTTGTTGGTGGTGCTAGATTTAGCTATACCTTTTATATAATTTTGTTGTTAAATACTTACAGTATATACATAAGCATAATGAAAAGTATATAACATTTTACTCACATAGTTTTTTATATACCAGTACATATTTTTAGCATATAAATATTTTTTTTATCTTGTACATTACTTACTGTAAAAAAATAAAGAGTTCTAAATTTTTACAAAGGGAGAACCTTTACGGCAAATTGCTAAACAGTAAAAAAAAAAAAAACAACTTAGTTATTTGAACAGACTTACTTTTCTGAGTTCTCTTGTATAGTAGGCATAATAATAGGGATACACAGAAAAAGACAATTCCCCCTGCTATGTAATATATCCAAGATGGTGTAGTATCTACATCATTCATTGAATCTATATAATAAATAATTGAATACATAAAATTATACATTAATACATTTAGTTATTGTAAATTATATTTAAAATATAATTTAAAAAATTGCACAAAATGTTATTTATTGAAGAAAAGAAAAAATAAAAGTTAATTATAAATCCTTTAGTGTAATATCCCAAATAGTTTTTTATTTAAAAATCTTCCTGCGGATCTGACCTTCTGACATACTACAGAGCATAAAGTCTTCTTCATTTCACAAAGTAAATAATTAATTCAATTATTTTAAGTTGCTTTCATCCACCATAGGAAAAGCTTAGAACTTTATGCTATAACAATTTATTATTAAGTATAAAGGTAACACATTAGGAGGTCCAAACAAAAAGCCACTAGATGTGTGATGTAGACAAATATGCAGAGTAAACCGGCACCTTCTATATGTAGAGATCTTCCGTAATCAGGAAAATGAAGAAGAATCTCCAGCATCTCAGAAACGGACCAGGTAAGTGGATAAAATCTTGAAACTTTATTTCATATGATTAAAGATAATAATTGCAGAGCCTGTTACACCACCATAATTTAGACAGTAGCAGCTAAATAATCACAGAAACATGTAGGATTTGTTGGAATGTATTCAGTGCAACAACTCCAATCCTGTATATGTGTAACTGTTATATTGCCAGGTTTGTGTATTGTCAGTAAAGTTAGTTTAAAGAAAAAAAAAAGGAGACCACTCCCAGAGGCTCGCACACAGGAAATACCATGTGACTGTAACCATTTTCCTGTGCCTGAGCATGTGAAGAGAAGCACAGCAGCTTGCTGATGCTCAAAGGGACTATTAAGATGTATATTCCTGCTTAAACAAAAAACTTCATATCTGTACCTGTTTGTTGCTAATTAAAGCTAAGTTCTGTTGTCAACACGCTTTCAGTGAATCCTGAATCATCCACTGCCAACAGGATTAGATCCTACTGTCTGACGTCAGGTGATGTAAAAGGCTCTGCAATTATTATCTTTAATGATATGAAATAAAGTTTCAAGATTTTATCCACGTACCGGTTCCATTTCTGAGACGCCGGTAATTCTTTTTCCTTTTCCTGTGAATCTTGACCTGAACCTGGGCGGCTCCGTGTGTCAGCTGTGGAAACCATCCATTAGCCTGAAGTGGACTACAAGTGTGAGCAGATTTTTATGTACAGTTGTGGCCAAAAGTATTGACAACCCTGCAATTCTGTCAGATAATACTCAGTTTCTTCCTAAAAATGATTGCAATCACAAATTCTTTGGTATTATTATCTTCATTTAATTTGTCTTCAATGAAAAAACACAAAAAGAATTGTCCTAAACCCAAATTGGATATAATTCCACACCAAACATAAAAAAGGGGGTGGACAAAAGTATTGGCACTGTTAGAAAAATCATGTGATGCTTCTCTAATTTGTGTAATTAACAGCATCTGTAACTTACCTGTGGCACCTAACAGGTGTTGGCAATAACTAAACCATACTTGCAGCCAGTTGACATGGATTAAAGTTGACTCAACCTCTGTCCTGTGTCCTGTGTTGTACCACATTGAGCATGGAGAAAAGAAAGAAGACCAAAGAACTGTCTGAGGACTTGAGAAACCAAATTGTGAGGAAGCATGAGCAATCTCAAGGCTACAAGTCCATCTCCAAAGACCTGAATGTTCCTGTGTCTACCGTGCGCAGTGTCATCAAGAAGTTTAAAGCCCATGGCACTGTGGCCAATCTCCCTAGATGTGGACGGAAAAGAAAAATTGACGAGAGATTTCAACACAAGATTGTGCGGATGGTGGATAAAGAACCTCGACTAACATTCAAACAAGTTCAAGCTGCCCTGCAGTCCGAGGGTACAACAGTGTCAACCCATATTATCCGTCGGCGTCTGAATGAAAAGGGACTGTATGGTAGGATACCCAGGAAGACCCCACTTCTTACCCCGAGACATAAAAAAGCCAGGCTGGAGTTTTCCAAAACTTACCTGAGAAAGCCTAAAACGTTTTGGAAGAATGTTCTCTGGTCAGATGAGACAAAAGTAGAGCTTTTTGGGCAAAGGCATCAATATAGAGTTTACAGGAGAAAAAAAGAGGCATTCAAAGAAAAGAACACGGTCCCTACAGTCAAACATGGCTGAGGTTCCCTGATGTTTTGGGGTTGCTTTGCTGCCTCTGGCACTGGACTGCTTGACCGTGTGCATGGCATTATGAAGTCTGAAGACTACCAACAAATTTTGCAGCATAATGTAGGGCCCATTGTGGGAAAGCTGGGTCTCCCTCAGAGGTCATGGGTCTTCCAGCAGGACAATGACCCAAAACACACTTCAAAAAGCACTAGAAAATGGTTTGAGAGAAAGCACTGGAGACTTCTAAGGTGGCCAGCAATGAGTCCAGATCTGAATCCCATAGAACACCAGTGGAGAGATCTAAAAATGGCAGTTTGGAGAAGGCACCCTTCAAATATCAGGGACCTGGAGCAGTTTGCCAAAGAAGAATGGACTAAAATTCCAGCAGAGCATTGTAAGAAACTCATTGATGGTTACCGGAAGCGGTTGATCGCAGTTATTTTGGCTAAAGGTTGTGCAACCAAGTATTAGGCTGAGGGTGCCAATACTTTTCTCTGGCCCATTTTTGGAGTTTTGTGTGAAATGATCAATGTTTTGCTTTTTGCTTCATTCTCTTTTGTGTTATTTTCATTGAAGACAAATTAAATGAAGATAATAATACCAAATAATTCGTGATTGCAATCATTTTCAGGAAGAAACTGAGTTTTTTCTGACAGAATTGCAGGGGTGTCAATACTTTTGGCCACAACTGTATATTTTCCTACATCATTCTTAATCAAGTACAAACTATGCTACAAAGGATTAGATATAAGTAACAAAAATAAGTCTATTACAATTAATATTTATTTTTAGAGCACAGTTGATTATATGGTGCAGTATCTGACAAGGGGTTACCTGCAAAATACAGAGTATCTCCACCCCCCAACATTTCAAGAGTGCATTAATCAGTTATGTTCATAGGAGTATATTATGGAATTGACCTTACCTGGCGCTGTTCACATTATTATAATATGTAGCAACAGCTATGTTGATCGCTTATACGAAGCAGACATAATATCTGTTTATTACGATGTTCATACACAGTACATACTGACTGACTATTTATATCCAAAGATTTTATATAGTACTTACTTTGATACACCATGGGAATATGTGAAGAGGCGAAATGTCCAATCAGTGACTTTCAATGAGGTTCGATTAAAGTTTGGGTCCAGAACAGAACTTTAGAAAAAGTCCAGCTGAACTTGAACTTCCACAGGTCTGCTCATCTCTAATAGTAATTGGAGATGAGCGGACCCGTTGAAGTTTGGGTTCGGGTGGTGCAGCCAGACATTTTTTAACAATATTTTTGGGTATTAAACTCGACTCGAACCTCATTTGAAGAGACATTGGCAGTTGGGCTCTTTGCCCACATACATGCAAAATTAGGGTTAATCTTTTAACTCCTTAACCCCCTAGTCTGTTTTCACCTTCCTGACAAGGCCAATTTAAAAAAAAATTTTTTGACTAGTGTCACTTTATGTGATAATAATTCTTCAATGCTTCAATGGATCCCATCGATTCTGAGACTGTTGCTTTTTCATGACATGTTGTACTTCATGGTAGCAGTAAACTTTGGTCAGTATAAGGTTATATGCCCACTGTTCTTATTTTTTTGTGCTGCATTTGTGCTTCATTTGTCAGCTACACAAACACAGCTGCCTATAAACAAAAGCAACACAAACCTATTGTGTTTGTGCTGCATTTGTACACATAAAGTACAAACGCAGCACAAAAACGCAGCACAAATAAGGAGACATGCAAAGAAACACACACAGAGACAGACAGATAGATGCAAACACACAGACGGACACACATACACTTTCTCACCCTCCTCAAGTGATCCCATGGTGATCCCCAGTGATTCTTCCACCATGCAGCGGCAGTAGCTGTGTTCATCTGTCTTCCAGATCCTGCACACCATGTAACATACATAGTAACATAGTTTTTAAGGTTGAAGGAAGACTTTAAGTCCATCTAGTTCAACCCATAGCCTAAGGCTAGGGTTCCACATAAGCCCTCAGTCCGTTTTTGGCTTCAGTTTTCTCATTTTTTTTTTCTAAGTCCAAAAACTGACAGAAAAACAGATTGGATGTAATAAACACCCTGTCCGTTTTTCTCTGGAGCTCAAAACATTGCCCTGTCCGTTTTTGAGTCAAAAACGTTGCATGCAACGTTTTTGTCATCAGTTAAAAAACGCATGCGTTTTCATGCGTTTTTTTAACATGGGGCCCTATGGGAAACGCATGCGCTAACGCATGGCATATGCGCACTTGCGTTTGCGCATGCGTTTGCGCATGCGTTTTTTAATGAAAAGTCCAAAAACGGACAGGAGTGCAGGAGGCTCAAAAAGCACCCAGAAAAAAACGGATTGGTGATGAAAATCACTTCCAAAAACGGATTTCTATGTGGAACCCCAGCCTAACATGTGATCCAGAGGAAGGCAAAAAAACCCCATGTGGCAACACTAAGCTCCACAATGAGGAAAAAAATTCCTTCCTGACTCCACAGGCTGAGTCACATGGTGCAAGGGTCCTGGAAGATCGATAAACAGAGCTGCCGCCGCTGCACAGAGAAATAATCTGTATGACATCCATATGACATGCATATGCGTGTATAAGCTATAGGCGGCATAATCATGAGAGATTTCATAACATATTGTACCATTTGGTTTCCCCTATTACCGTACTCTTTTTGAAAATTAAAAAATTGGGGCCAAAACAACATTTTATTAGAAAAAATTGTATCTCATTTGGTTATTTTCTGTCACATAAGCGCCACAGAGTCATTTCACATGTGATGTGGTACCTAAAAAAATAGTTTTTTAAAATGTTGTTGTAATATGAGAAATTCTGATAAACTTTTAACCCTTCTAACTTCGTAACAAAAAAGTATGTTTCAAAAATCATGCTGGTGCAAATTAAACATGGTAAATGTTATTTATTAACTATTTTAAGTGGTATAACTCTTTGGTTTAAGGGCATAAAAATTCAACGTTCAAAAATGTTCAATATTTCCATAAATAAATTTAGGGCGCACTGCCACGTTGCCTCAATGAGTGAAGTCACCGCTCTCTGGGCAGTCAGTCTGATCACAGAGATTGCAGCAAGAGGACTCCTGTTCCCTTGTTGCAAGCTTGGGATTAAGCAGTGCTGGGTTTGCTGCATGAGACCATTGCTGTGAATTATCATCTTAGGGTATATGTGGGGTAATAGATTTGAAAAATACACCAAAAACACAACAAGAGACCACCAAATTTTCTGTGCAGATCTTTGAAACATGGTGCGGATTTTGGATGACAAAAATCTGCAGCACACATTGTACGTTGCCACATAGACAAAATTGCACTAAAAGAAGCATTAAACCCACGGCAAAAATTGCATCGCAGATGTGGTGCTTTATGCCAGCAGATGCAGATAAACACAATGCATGCAGTTTTGTGCAAAAAAATTGCACCAAAAAAAACATCAAAACCGTATCTCGGTTTTAATGCTTTTTTTTTGTTAGATGTAGATGACCGTATTGAACACAAGTGCATGCAGTTTTGTGCCAAAGTTGTCCTAAAAAACCATCAAAATGGTGGCAAAAACTGTTATGGTGCTTTTTTTTGCCAGTAGATGCAGCGATAAGCATATTGAGGTAAAAAATAAAAAACATGGAGTGCGGTCACTCTTATTTTGATAACCACAGCACAGATAAAATGTACAGCTGCGGCCTGTAGCCACTAGCTGTGTGCTTTATATTGGCTGAGTATCAAATACAGGAACCCCACACATCTTTTTTAAATTATATAAATATATTAATTATAAAAATGACGGCATGTGGGACCTCCCCAATTTAATATTTAGCCAAGGTATAAAAAAAAAAACACATCTGGGGGTTGTTATTCTCACCCTGTGGAGGCACATAGCTATTGCCCTCCCAAGGGTAAGAATATCAGCCCACAGCCACCCCAAAAATTGGCGTATTCATTAGAAGCTCCAATTCCTGGCACTTTACCTGGCTCTTTCTGATGCCCTGGTGCAGTGGCATCAGGATGATAGAAGGGGTGAAAGGGATCCTGTCACCTCCAAAACGCCTCCTAAGTTATCAAAACATGTCCCTGCAGCATCCCATCACTAATCTCACACTCCTTTTGTCTCCTAAAAGCATTCTGTGAAAGTGCATAGAAACGTTTTAATACTTACTCATTAGTGATTATAATTAGCAGGGGCTATATTCTTTAGTCACCAGGGGGTGTTGTTGTGCGGCCTCGAGGATCCACCCTCTCTCTCTCTGTGGTATTGTGAAACTGAAACTGAAGGCAGGACTAATGATTTGCATTCTGTGAGTGATAGAGGGAGGGGAGGGCAATGCCTGCACATCACAGCAGAACACACAGAGAGAGGGTGGATCCTTGAGGCTGCAAAACAGCCCGCCTTGGTGACTAAAGAATAGTCACTGCTAATTATAATCACTAATGAGTGAGTATTAAAACGTTTTTATGCACTTTCACAGGATGCTTTTAGGATACAAAAGAAGTGTGAGATTAGTGATAGGATGGTGCAGGGATATGTTTTGCTAGCTTACGAGGCGTTTTGGAGGTGACAGGATCCCTTTAATGACAGCTGATGATTGACAGCTTGTCATTAAACCCAGATATATTCATGTCAGACCTCTATGAGACCCGCCCATTAATAATCCTGTGAATAAATAATGAACTAACACAGACACAGAGAAAATATTTTATTTGAAATAAAATACAGAGAAAAATCCTTTATTTGAAATGAATAAGGCCCCGTGGCAGTGAACTCAGGTGACCTCTCTGCAGGTGACTCAGTGAGTGATATCACCGCTCCTTGGGTAGTCAGGGTTATTGCAGAGATTGCAGCAAGAGGATGTATGTTCACTTGCTGCAATCTCTAGATTAAGCAGTGCTGAGTCTGCTTTGTGCGACTATTCTTATGCATTTGACTCACCGTAGCCGGGGGTACACGTAGCGGGCGTTGTTTCTCCTCCAGTCACGGAACTGCGCCTGCGGTGGTGTAGGCCCGGTGGTCCAGATCAATAGGGGAATGGCGGAACAGTAGGGGTGATTTGTCTTCGTGACGCCACCTGCGGGTGTTCTGGTAACTTTACCAGCGCTGGTCGGGTCTCCGGGGGATGTTATACAGCGAGATGGAACGCTCCCCACAGGACGAGCGGGAGTCCCCGGAGACGGGAGCTGCGCAAGATGTTGTGAGGCAGCTGCGGGGTGCTGCGCGCCGAATCCAGGAGTAACGTACAACCACACAAAGTCTCTTTTAGGTACCTTTACTGGATACAGGTACACTCGGACCGGGATAGTGAAGTCGGCAGGTTCACAGCATAGTGGAGGTTCACAGCAAGCAGTGTTAGGCTTCCTTTCTCTAGTTCTGGTGCTAAGGTCGGGTGGATGTGGAATCCAGCCGGACCGGCAGTGTGTTCAATGGAGCTTGCTTCATCTGGTTAACAGCACTGAGGGCACTGTAAAAGGGTCTGAGCAGGATCAGTACTCTTCCCTGGGCTCTCGTGGATGGGTGCATCAGGTGGAACAGGTGGCTAAACCTCTGTTGATGGTGCTGGTTCTCTGTGGTGGCTGGGTAGCTCTCACAGCTTCGGTTCCAGTAACCGGTGATTAAGGAAAGAGTCGGAATAACTCTGTGTTCCTGAGAGGTGTTCTCCTTCTTCCTCTTATCCCAATTGCAGGGTTTTCCACTTGCTAACAGGCTGGTTGGGCCTAGTGTGTTCCTCACAGGGTGGAGGTTTCACACAGGCTGGCAGCTCTTATAGCGTCTACCACACTCTGAAGTTTCTCCCTCCAAGACTCTATTTATAGGGGGAACTGGTTCAAAGTCACCAGTGGAGCTCCCCCTAGAGGCTCGGGGTGAAACCAGGTGTTCTAAGGTGTTGTTGTGTTGTTTGGTGTTTTGTGGGTTTTGCTTTGCTATTTCTGTGGTGCCCACAGGTGCCAGGGTGCCACACATTATCATTGGAGGGTTATGTATGGGGTAATAATAAATTCGATTTATTTCAAATAAAGGTTTTTTCTCTGTGTTTTATTTCTGATAAAGGTTTTTTCTCTGTGTGTGTGTTTATTAACTGATCACTTAATGGATTGGTAATAGGCGGGTATCAGAAGTCACCTGACATTACCAATCCAGGGCTAAATGACAAACTATCAATCATCAGCTGTAATTAACCCCTTCTATCACCCCAATGTCACTGCACCAAGTCATCAGGAAGAGCCGGGTAAAGCACCAGGAACTGGTGCTTCTAATGAATTTGCCAATTCCCAGGGCAGCTATGGGTTGAGATTCTATAGCCTGAGGGGTGCAAATAACTGCAGACCTCCCCACGATGAGAATACCAGCCCCCAGCTGCCTAGTTTTATCTTGGCTAGCAATCAAAAATAAATTAAAGCCCACATTTTTATTTTTTAAAAATAGTTAAATCATTAAAAAAAATAATTGGCTTCCCTGTATTTTGATTCCCAGCCAAGGTAAAGTCAGTGAGCTGGGGGTGGAAGCCCATAGCTGTCCGCTTGATCTACGCTGTGAATCAAAAATACTAAGATAGGGGCGTGGCCTAGCTATGGAGGAGAGAGGAAGCTAAGCGACTCTGCTCCCGCTCTTAGGCACAGAAAATAGCACTAAGCCGGCGACATACAGCGGCTCCGGGACGATCATGAGAAGGGGGAGACGGGGAAACTCCTCAGGCATCGACTCCCCGGCCCAAATACCTCCTGGAGGATCCATAAAACGTTTTTTCACCAAACGGGACCAGACTCCCGCCAGAACAACCATCCCCAAGATGGCCGCGATGAGGAAGAGTACCTCGCCAGGGGAGCGCGGCATGGAGGCAGAAGCAACTTCATCCCAGCAGACCCGCGGATTTGCTAACCATCCCTCCGGGCCAGACGCCAGACGCCCTGGAGGCGTTCAGACAAGAGGCACAAGCAGCAGAACAGCGGCGGCAGTGATGGAAGAAGGACCGCGGTCCCGGGAGGAAACGGAGGCTCCCACACAGCAGATAAGTGCGCAGCAGGCTGGGGGAGGAGGAGAAAGAGGAACAGACACTCATACAGCTTTAGTCCCCCATAAAGACAATACTGAACCCGTAAGGGGACACCATGAGGAGACCCCTTGTACCTCATTGGCAATGGACTCTGATATGAGTAGTGTGCATAGTCTACCCCCCTTTGGAGAGTCTGGGAGACAGGGGCCCACACTGGGAGCTATGGCACCCCCAATTACTTTCATGCATGAGGACAGTGTGCAGAACGTCAGTGTGTTAGCCGAGCTGGGAGACTTACGTGCACGCATGTCCTCCATACCCACCAGGGAGGACATGGAGGCCTATATCACCCGCTTAGAACATGCATACAGAAGCGAGCTCTCTTGTTTAAGGGGTGAAGTAACGAGAGTAGACAGCCAGGGCCAAGACCATGCCCTCAGAATATCAGCCCTTGAGGAGATGTGTCGGTCCCAACAAGAGACGCTGCAGACTCAATCCACGCAGATTATGCACCTGGTAGATGCCCTAGATGATGGAGAAAACAGGGGACGCCGAAACAATATAAGAATCAGAGGGCTGCCAGAATCTGTGGAGTCCCGTGACCTCCCTGGTGTGTTGCAATCAATCTTTAATGGAGTATTGGGAGATCCCCCCTCAACAGTAATTGAGCTTGACCGTGCACATAGAGCCCTAGGTCCCCGGTCGGCAGACCCCGAGTGGCCCCGGGACGTCATTTGCAGAGTCCATCGGTATGTTATCAAAGATGCAATAATGACTCGGATAAGAAATGGAAGACCATGCAAATTTCAAGATAAAAACCTAGCTATTCTCCCAGACCTCTCGAGACTGACCCTGCAAAAAAGGAGAGCCTTACGCCCTCTACTGGATGTACTCAGAGACTACGATCTACCATACACTTGGGGATTCCCCTTTAAACTACAAGTAAGGAAAAATGGTCGGATCCATGTCCTACGATCTCCGGCTGATATACCCTCATTCACATCTGCCCTTGAGATACCGCCGGTATCTACCCCGGGATGGCCGGAGTTTCCGCTGAGGATGCCGGAGGGTCCAAGGAGACCAGGAGAGGTGTACAGACGCCGACAAGGAGGAAACGGAGAACGTGGGCCACGACGCTGACAAGGAGGACGTTGACTTAACTATCTCCTTCCCTTGCGGTTCATAGTAGAGATGTAGATCAGTTCGTCCCTGATAGCATCCTCAAGCAATGATGTTGCGTTCCTTTAGCAAACTTTATAACCTCTACCGTCCCTCCTAATGCTATTCTACATACAGTACAGTATATAAAATATCCCAGCAGGGGGGAGGGGAATTGTGTTTTTTTGGGGGGGGGGGGGTTTTCCTCCTTTTCTTACCCCCCCTTTCCCCGCTCCCCCTCCCTCACCCTCCCTTCCCGCCCTCTTCAACCTCCCTCCCTTCTTTTTCCCCTCTCATTGTCCCTCCCCTGATCCCTCTTTCCCCCTAGCCCCCCCTCACCTCCCTTACCTCCTATCCCTACCCATCCCCTGCTCTCATTTTTACGTAGCAGAGCACGAATCGGACAACAGGAACGGGACGGGTCTGGCATTTATCTGATAACAATGCTCAAAAGCCATAATAGAGGAAGAGGTTGAAGGGTGAAAGTCTGAGGTACTTATACCGCAACCAGTTTTGGTATAAGATATCTATATCTCTTAGAGTTATCTGTATATCCAGACCAGTTATAATTCTTTAGGTTCTGTTTGTATTTTGCTATTATCATTTACTAGAGATGACTAATGGTACACTATTTGCCTAAAAAGGGAGGCTCCTATGTAGAAGGCCTATACCCCTTTAGGGACTCTCGACTGCGCAGGTGCGTTGAGACACAATTTCCCACTTCCATTCAAGTTAAAGGTATTACAATCGATACTATATCTCATTAATAACTGTTGGTAGAATACTACTGATAGGAAGCGTATCATCTTATTTCTTCTACTCTCCTCCTTTTCTTCTTCTCTCTTCTCGTTCTCTCCAAGTAACATCCCTATTCCCTCTTTAATTACACCTTTTCTTCCTAACTATCACCTCACTTTCCTCTGGGTCCTTCAGAGGTTCTGGTGTTGAAATTGAGCCTCCATTGGAGGGAGCCGTATCCTATAGTATATCTGACTGCCTGATTATATCAGTAAGCGAAGATGTCTCAGCTTAAAATTTGCTCTTACAATGTAAGGGGATTTAATACCCCGCAAAAAAGGACTCAAATATTAGAAGAAATGCATAGACAAGGTGTTCTATTATTGTTATTGCAGGAGACCCACTTCAAAAAGGATCGTCTCCCTGGTATCGGTGGCCGACGCTACAATGTCTGGGTTCACGGCACTAATCCGGAGGCGAGGTCGGGCGGAGTCTCAATTGCGGTACATAACTCTCTGGCACATACAATAATTGATACAATGGTAGATGAGAATGGAAGATTCATTTTTTTGAAAATCAGAATTCATGCCAACGTATTCACCATTGTGAATTGGTATTTACCAAATAAAGACCCAGACAAAAAATGTCTGGCGCTCCTGGCTGCACTTGCAAATTTCGCTGAGGGAGCTATTCTGATAGGTGGCGACTTTAATTTCACACTAAACCCTGCGGTTGATAATGCACCGGGAGGACATGGGGTAACTAAAACGAGACTGAATGCGGTCAGGAGGGCCATACAAAACCTAGGTTTGGTCGACTTGTGGAGGGCCATGCACCCAAAAGACAGAGACTATACATATTTCTCGCCCACCCACGGATCTTACAGCAGGATCGACTTGTTCCTCTCCAGCCAGAGGATCCTGCCATGGCAAATGCAGGCCCAGATAGGACAGATAGGCTTATCTGATCATGCCCCCATTTTCTGTAGGTTCCTCATACCCGGAAGTTCAGCGAGGCAGTGGACATGGAGACTAAATGACAACATACTAAATGACAATTATGTAATGCAGAAGTACAGTCTACCATCAAAGATTTCATCTCAATACATGCTGAGGACCCCACGGCTGCTCCTCTACAATGGGAGGCCTTAAAATGTGTAGTTAGGGGGATCCTCCTGAAACATGGCTCTAGACTTAAAAAAGAAAAAATAGCAAAAATAGAATCACTATCACAGAGAATAACTGACCTGGAGTGTTCTCATAAGCAGACCCTGTCCAAACAGACCCTAGCAGACCTAGTGGTAGCTAGAGATGAACTAAAAGCCCTGGTAGATCAAAAATACCTAAAGGGACAGGAGAGGCTACACAGATTTTTATACGAACATGGGGACAAATGCGGTAGACCGCTAGCGAGGATGTTACATCCCAGGGGAGCGCCTGGACGAGTCCCACAAATCAGACGCTCGGATGGTGAAATCACCCAAAACCCAGATGACATCTTATCGACGTTTAGGGACTACTACAGTAGACTTTATAACATAAAGGGACACTACGATGACATGGACCCAACGAGACTAGAAGAAAAGACGGCAACATACCTTGACGAGACGGCAATACCAGTATTAAACCCCACAGACGCGGATATCTTAGAGACCGACTTCTCTGAAGTAGAGGTAATAGAAGCAATTAAGCAATCTCCGGGGGGAAGAGTCCGGGACCGGACGGTTTTACCCCCAAGTTTTTCAAGCAATACGGTTCCCTGGTTGCTCCATTCCTAACGAAAGTATTCAACTCAATTTCTCCCGAGAATTCTTGGGCCCCCCAATCCCTTGAGGCATTTATTAGTGTTATCCCTAAGCCAGGAAAGGATCACTTAGAGGCAGCAAATTACCGGCCTATATCCCTAATAAATGTGGACATTAAATTATTCTCCAAGCTGCTTGCTAACCGACTAGCCCCCCTACTCCCTACAATAATCCACAATGATCAAGTGGGTTTTGTCCAAGGGAGAGAAGCTAGGGATAACACTAATAAATTACTATTGCTCACGGCAAGCTCGAGGGCTCGAGCGCTACCAATGTGCTTACTCTCGGTAGACGCTGAAAAAGCCTTCGACCGAGTCAGTTGGCAATTTATGAGGGCATCCTTGGGGAGGATCGGCCTGGGAACCAGGTGCTTGCCGAGGATTCTGTCACTATACAGCTGCCCCGCGGCAAGGGTTAGAGCAAACGGAGGTTTATCTCAGCCCTTCCTGATCCACAATGGAACTAGGCAGGGGTGCCCATTGTCCCCATTGATATATATCGTGATTATGGAACACCTTGCCACGGCAATTAGACAGAACCCAAATATCAGGGGGATAGAATATAACAATAATCAATACAAGGCAGCGTTATTTGCAGATGACCTACTGTTATTTATTACTCAACCCCGTATTTCCTTTCCCTCCTTACTCAAAGTCTTTGACACATTTGGAAACTATAGCAACTTTAAAGTTAACATAACTAAGACAGAGGCCCTTAATATCTCCCTCCCGGAGATTGAGAAGAGGCACCTAGCTGACCATTTCCCTTTCAGGTGGCAGACCAAAGCTCTCAAATATCTGGGAGTCATGGTGCCTCGAGATCCCTCTGAGTGGTTTGCCCTCAACTATTTGACTCTACTTCAGAGAACGGTTAAGGACTTACAGAATTACGACAAACGAAAACTATCCTGGTTCGGACGTATAAATGTGATAAAAATGGACATCTTACCCAAATTTTTATTCATATTCCAGACAGCCCCTATTTATGCCCCGCCATACTATTTCAATAAATTACAAACGACAATTTCTCGGTTTATTTGGGGAAGTAGAAAATCAAGAATAAATATACATACACTCTGTCGCCACAAACTTAGAGGGGGAGCGGGTGTGCCCAACTTCAAAAATTACTATAAGGCGGTCATATTAACTAGACTACTAGATTGGCAATATCAACGAAGCTCCAAACAATGGGTGGCAGTAGAACAGGGACTGGTAGACTATCCGCTGTGGTGCTTGCCCTGGTTGTCTCCGGATGACAGACCTAAACTGAATGAGGAGGGAGTACTGATGTCCAACGCACTGAAGATCTGGGATAGGGAAGTGGGGAGAGGAGAGAGTAGAAAAAGGAGGGAACTCCTAGCCCCAATTTTCCACAACCCGTCCTTCCCCCCGACACAGGAGGTCGACTCATTCCTAAGATGGCAAAAGGTGGATGAACCACGTTTTATACATATTTTTAAAAACGGGGCCATGGTCCCCTTCGGATCCCTGGCTGGAGAGCAGAAGGGGTCATCCTGGTTGGAGTACGCACAAATACGGTCGTATGCATCCAAACGGAGCTTAGTGGAGGGGCTGCAGGTGGATCAGATGCCTATTGAAAAATTATTCATGCTAGAGTCTCCGCCCAGACATGTAGTATCAGCATTATACTCAGTATTAAACGACAATAAAGGTAACGATAAGCCGAGATTCTTTCTGAAATGGGAGACAGAACTGAACTATGAGTTGTCCGAAAGGGAATGGAAAAAGGCGTGCTCCCTTACCCATAAGCTCTCCATGGCATGTTCTGCTCAGGAGAAGAGTTACAAAATTTTATCGAGGTGGTACAGATGCCCGGACACTCTCCATGCAGCCTTCCCTCCATCTCTGACAGGTGCTGGAGATGTGAAACGGAACGTGGTACCATGATACATATATGGTGGGAATGCAGCAGAATCCAGCCTTTCTGGAACTCAGTGTTTGAGATCTATGAGACAATAAGTGGTATGACTCCGGAGAGGACTCCGCAGTTGGCACTGATATCGCTCTTTCCTGGATCCTTTAAACATATTAAATCAGACCTCCTCAGATTTTGCATGACGGCAGCAAGAGCGGTGATACCCAGACATTGGAAAACAACTCACCATACCGAGCTAACTGAGTGGTTGATGGAGATGACTAAAATTCATCGGATGGAGGAGCTCACAGCAGAAGTCACCGACGCCAGGGATAGATACTTGAGAATATGGAGTCCGTGGGTGTTGTTCCTTGGATCCCCTGAGTTTGAGACAGTGTTCGCTGATGGAGGTGAGTAGACACCAGAGGCAAATGGGGGCCTGCCTCCTCCTAGATACCCGGGGACCCAGAGGAAATCCCCTCGTCTTTCTTTCTTACTCGCTATTTCCCCCTACATATCCATATCTTAGACCATTCTCTTCTCTTCACTTTGCTCTCTTTGTATGCCAAAAACAATAGTATTCGGTATATCTCACTCTTACCTATTGATAGTACTCTGGCTATGCTTACTTACTTACTTACTTATTTATTTATTTTTATTCTTATTTTCTCGCTCTTTCTTCTTTTCTCTTCTCCTTTTCTCCTATCTAGTGCTCAGATCTATTATTCCCTGAAAAATGTATACCATATTAGTACATTATCCAAGGTTTAACTATAGTTTTTGCTTTAATGATTTGAATATGTGAACAGAGTTAATGGTACAAAGGTCTTTAAGTGCACAAGTATATTCTTAATGGAAAACCGGAAACCGTATCCTAGAATTAGACACTTAAGATACGAACCCAATATCTTAAACTTGCTCAGGGTAAGGTTTAAGTTGTATCCTGATGCAAGATGCTATGGTACCAAATTGATATGGACAAACAGGAGGAGGTCAATAGACTTTATATGCTCCCACGCCTTGGGGACTTTCAGATGAGCCAGATGATAAGACGATCGACCAGATCCGAAATAATAGACCAGCCATGCTGCGGCCCTAGCCAAATTGGATATTTAATACCTCGATAATGCATGACAGACTGGTACAATTGTAACGGAGCTTAGTGAAAATTGTAAACTAATGCAACTGTACTTGCGTACATGACTTTTTATATGTGTGCTTGTTTGTTTCTTTGTTTGTTTGTTTCCTTGTTAATAAACACAGATTGAACATAAAAATACTAAGATAGGAGAGGAAGGAGATGTGTAGAGAGGACTGAGATTTGATAAGTTTAAACAAATCAAACATTTAATAAAAAATATATATATGTATACAAAAACTTTATTGAAAATATGCAACTATTTAAGTACACAATACATCAAAAACATTTTTAAAATATGTGTACTCGACACCACATGATGTACCCATGACAAAGTTTCCTAATGGTTTGGGTTTGGAGACAGGGAGTTTGTGGTACAGTGGAAGTTTATAGGTATATCAATATAGGTGGTAAAGTGGAGGTATATAGGTATATATTCATTGCTGGTACAGTTTAGGTATATAGGTATATCGACATTGGTGGTACATTGAAGGTATATAAGTATGTATATACTTATCATTGCCCCAATCCTCCTGTATGGAAATGAAGTCTGGGGTCCTCATACCTACCCAGACTGGTCAAGGTGGAATTCCAGCCCAACAGAATTATTCCACCTGGAATTCTGTAAGCACCTTCTCCAGGTCCATCGGAGTACCTCCAACAGTGCTGGTCGGGCCAAGCTGGGCAGATTCCCTCTACCCCTAATGGTTCTAAAGAGGGCACTGTCATTCCAGGCTCACCTACATAGGAGAAATCCAAGCTCCCATCACCATAAAGCCCTTATACCTGTAGGTGAAACAGAAAAGCCAGGACCCCCAGAACAGCCCACCCAAACCCAACCCAACCAGAACACCAATCACAACAACCTGACAAAAGCTGGAATCAGGAAGATGGTAGACAAAGGCCAGGAGAGGTATGTCAGTTACTGGAAGAACGATATCATCATCTCACAGAAACTGACCATGTACCAGAGTCTACAGAATGGCCCCATATATGGAGAAACTCCCAGACCCCAAAGACCGCAAGATCCTGAGCCGATATAGACCCAGTGCCCACAGTCTGGCCATTGAATCTGGCCAACACAGGCATAGTTACAAGCCCAAGGAGGAAAGACAGTGCCAACACTGTGATAAGGAGGCCCTGGAGGACAAAACCCACTTCCTGCTACACTGCTCCAAATACTCAGCAGTGAGGGACACTTACTTCAGGAGACTCTCACATCTCTTCCCAGATTTTATAACCATGAAGGAGGAAGAGAAAACATATATCCTGCTGGGAGAAGAAGAGAGAGCAATGGAGATAACAGCGCGGTATGTGAGCGAATGTCATAGACTGCGAGAAAGAGAACTATAATATGCCATGGACTTCTATAGCCTCAACCCTGGATCTACCCCCATCCATTTTGTTCTTATAGCCCTCACCCTGGATCTGCCCCCATTCACCTTTCCTGCAGCCCCTACCCAACATCCCTACAGTCCCTATCCCTATTTCCTGTTGTACACTTGCTTTGGCAAAACTAATGTGTATTTAGTCCTGCCAATAAAGCTTCTTTGAGTCTTGAATCTAGAATCATTGCTGGTACAGTCTAGGTATATATTCATTGCTGATTCAGTCTAGGGTATATCAACATTGGTGGTACAGTGTGATTACCTATAAAGGCAGGTTTATGTTGTAACCTGCACTGCTGTGATGATAATAGTGATATCTGTGCCTCTCTTGCTGCAGTCTCCCCTCCTTTAACTTAGCTGTCTGTGACTGAGGGGAGACAGCAGGGGACATGTAGCCTGGAGGAAGCTGGATGTTGTCAAGTATCTTCCGCGATCTGTCAGGAGGCAGCTCGAGTACATAAGAGACGCTGGAGGGGCAGGGTCTTCTCCCAGAGGAGGCAGGGTCTTCTCCCTTCTTGTCATCGTGCTTGTTCACAAGCAGGGAGATGCTGGAGGGGGTGGGGTGAAGTGCTGAGCTTGGGCACAGTGGACATAGTACCTGGTAGAGTGAAAGCTTGTTGTGCTTGTGAATGACATCATTCATTTTGCTATATAGTGTACTAGAAAACGGGAAAAAAATTCTAAGTTCGGTGAAACAAATTGCAAAAAAAGTGCACCTTCACGGTTGTTTTGGGGGTTTTATTTAACATGCTCACTATATGGTAAAACTGACCTGTCAGTATGATGCCTTAGGTTAGTACGAGTTTGTGGATGCCAAATATGTATACTTTAACTGTTATCTAAGTGGTGAAAATTTTTATTTGAAGTTTGTGAAAAAAGAAAATGCGATTTTGGTGCCATTTTCCGAGACCCGTAGCATTCTCATTTTTTAGGATCTTAGGCTGTGTGATGGTTTATTTTTTGTGTCTTGAGCTGACATTTTTAATTATACAATTTTTGGGTAGATTGCCTGTAATTGTGTATTATTACAATGTTGCGGCAACAAAACCCCCCTTTAATTTTGGCGTTTTCACTTTTTCTTTCATTACACAATTTACCAGTCCGAATAAATGATTTTATATCTTGATAGATCAGGTAAAACCAAATATGTGTATTTTATTTTTATACAGTACTTTTATTTCCAATGGGGCAAAAGGGGGGGAATGAATTGAGCTTTTTTGTTTTTCATTTCTTTTCAGATATTTTTTGACATTTTCCCACCTATAAATTATTTAAGTTGGTCCCTTAGTGTGCCTCAACACTTCAGTGTCCGATTGCTTGTGCTGTTCAGAGCTATGATGATCCACAGCTCTGCACAGCACAAATGATCACTTTCTGTGAATGCAGGTGCTCATCAGGCATTCACAGGAAGTGAGTCATCACAGCATCAGGGGTCCTCATCTGGCCAATGCTGGCGGGGAATAACGTGATCTCCGCCGAACTGCTTTAGCTTGCGCTGTCAGTGATTGACAGTGTGATCTAAGGGGTTAATAGTGGTGGGTGGATCACTGATCTGCCTGCATCTGTTAGCTGCACATTTCGACTAATGAGATCAGCTGATATCTGCAGGGAATTATATGAGCTCAGTGCATGAACTCACATCAAAGGAAGGGAGGTGACCAAGGGCATACTTTTTGTTCTACGCCGTTAAGAGGTTTAAGCGCGTCTGTCATCCGTTTCTTGCTACATTATCTGACAGCAACACAATGTAGGCAGGGAGGTTCTCAATCCAACAGTGTAACACATAGATTACTGGGTGCAGCCATTCTGTCACAATCAAAGCATTTCAGTTTAGGCATGTAGCAGAGCTGGGAGAGCTGCCCCTACCTACACTAGGCTCTCAATACAGATTGTGCAATCACAGTGAGGTGTCTTTGACAACAGGGGGCATGTTGGACTGCCATGTGGTGTAAGTGGCAAAGTAGTCCTGTGATAGTATTCACAGGGTAAACAATAGCAGGCACACAGATAAGAGAAGCACAGTTGCTTTTTTTTTAACTCCTACACAATGCAGTCCTCAGCTTACATAGCAAAATCTTGCTGATATATTCACTTTAAGCAGTGAAATTTTCAATATGGGTTCAATTTTGGGGTTTCAGCTGTTCTGGCACCTTAGGGGTTTTACTAATGGTAGCCACAGTCTATTCAAATAGAATCTGGGTTCTAAAATCCAAGTAGCGCTCCTTCGCATTGTGCTTCCGCTGTGTGCTCAAACAGTAGGGTACAACCACATATGGGGTACTGCCACTTTTAGTAAAAATTGCATAACAAATTCTCTTGTCCATCATTTCCTATTTATCGTTGAGGCTAAATAACATTTTACCATAAACCCCCCACATTTTTTAAAATTTCAATGCCCAATCTAGAAAAATTCTGTGATGTAACTTGAGGTTAAAAATGCTCAATACACCTCTAGTTGAATTCTTCATGGGATTTGGTTTGCGAAATGGGGTCACTTGGGGTTTCTGCTGTTTTGGCATCTCAGGGGCTCTGCAATTGCAACATGGTTTCCAAAATTGCATTTCAAACATTAAATAGTGCTTTCCAAGTTTTACCATATCGCCAATCATGAATTTTTTAATTTTTGACCAGATGTATAATACTCCTTCCCTTGCAAGCAATGTGGTGTGGCCAAACAGTAGAATTTAACCAATTATGATATATCACGGCATTCGGGAAAAATTGTATAATAAATTATGTGGCCAATTTTCTCCTATTGACGCTCATGAAAATTATAAGTTTGGTGCTCAAAAAGTATTTTAGTGGAATGTTTTTCTTCACATCTAAATGTTATAAGGTTTCATGAATCACCTATAGGTTAAAACTCTCAATACACCTTAGAATTCCTTGAGGGCTCTAGTTTCCATAATTGGGTTGATTGTGGTTACTGCTGTTTTGGAATGACAGGGTTTCTGTAAATGTGAAATAAAGTGTGCATTGTATTGCTACTTAAATTTACACTGCAAAACTCAAATAGCGCTCTTTCCTTTCTGAGCCCTGATGTGTGCCTAAACAGCAGTTTTTGGCCAAATATAGGATATGTGGGGGCATCATACAGTTTGGGCAGCTGTAGAGGCATCATACTGTGATGTGATGACTGGAGACATCATACTGTGGTATGGGGCTGAGGGGGATCATACTGCTTGGGGAGCTGTTGGGGCCATCATACTTTGTAACTGAAGGATATCATTCTATGTTTGGTGGGCTGTGGGGGGTTCATATTGCTTGAGAAGAGAGCCATCATACTCTATGGGGGTTGTGTGGCATCATACTGGGTGTCGAGCTCTGGGCATCATACAGTGGGTTAAGGTGCCTTAGGGCATCATACCATTTGGAATGAGCAGTTGATGTATGTATCTTTATCATATGTTTATGAATGTATCATAAGATTGAATAACAGGAGCAGTACGATATTCAACTTTTTAACTTCATTATGTATATCTATATACGCAATATAGTCTTGATAGTATTGGTAAGAATACAGGTTACAATACGTCCTATCATAACATGTATCATAAATATCAGCTAGTCAAAATATTAATTTTGTTCAAAATTAAGTGAAATAATAATACATTATCGGTAATATAAATCTTGAGCAGAATTAATGTTACCCTTATGGTTCCATCATCCACTCCAGTCAAAGACTCTCATGAAGCCCTTTGGTTATATTAATTGCCCACCTCTGTCATTAAGGATTATATAAAATATCTTTTCTAGTTGGGTTTAGAAACTTTAAGCCCAGCAAAGTGTATGGATATATAGGTCTAAAACAAATTCATTAATTTCCATTTTAGCAAACTAGTACCCTATAAGAATACTTCTAATACATAAGAAATAAATATATACTGTTACCTCTTATTACGATGTTCACTCCATTACTACCTAGTGATTGTTTCTGTTTTCCATCAGTAATTACCCAGTAGTCACATTTATAAAGACCTTCATGTTCTTTCTTCTGTATGGTCATTGTATAATGGGTCATTGTTTCTTTTTTTCTATCACTATTTACAATAATAGTCAAATTCTTGATATATCGAATTTCTTCCACATCGGTGTTATTTGGAGGGGAGCAAATCAGAGTGATTTTCTGTCCATTGTCATATACAGGTTGTGTTGGACTCACAACAAGAGAGGGTGAGGGAAGATAATCTAAAAAAAAGGAATACAGCACATTTATGTTTATTGGGACATTTAAGCCATGTGATAGACATTAAACATCTGATAGATGCACTAATCTTGAGAATAAGACCAAGTTTAAAACTTCCATAGAAGTCAATAGAGGGAGCCTAACATCCCAAGTGCTGTGAGGGACTTTGGAGGTAGATTTCAGGTATCAGAAGTAAAATTTGCATCTCTTTGGTTATGCCATATTCAATAAATACATCCCTTTTAACAGGAAATATAGATGAGGAATCCTTTTAAAACTCAAATGTGCTAGTTTTGCCTAACTTTTCCTATTAATTCACTGTGTATCACAAATATTCCAAAGCCTCCAATTACCCTGAAGCAATGTATTTAACACTCTGAGGTTTTCCAGGACTATATCCCACTTGTTTTCAAGTGTGGGTCAGTAGTTGATGGCAAGGCACCTTATAGGCTTTTTGTGATAGTCTGTGTCATGGTCACCTCCCCAGTACAAACAAGTTTTCTTTCGGCAAATGACATCCCGAGGGAAGACACAGAGAAACTTTCCCTGATGAAGGGACACAGTTGTCCAGGAAACGCCAATCAGTACAGTGGGAACCTCCCAGCTCCTCTACTGTGTTTGCATGTGACATCACAAGCAAGCCAGGAAACTGTGGTGCTCTTTTCAGCTGTGTGCGTCTTTGGCTGAGACCACATAAGCATAATTTTTAAATCAGGAAATCATTTTTTAGGACCAGGATTCTACTGTGTTTTGGAATATATGGACTGCAACCCCAGTTCTGCATAAACATGGGGTAAGCAAAATACTATTTTGTCAGGAAAATGCAGGAAAATATGAATTCTGTTCATTGTTTTAAAAGACACAGCAGAGCAAACTTACTTCTCTGCCCCTGGTTGGTTTGTAGGGAAGCTGCATAGATCTCCTCTTTGCTTCCCCCCAGCCAGGAATTTTTAAGACTAGGCCAAGTCATAAATACCAGAAGCGAAGCTGAATGTTTATTTTCTTTTCCCGCCAAGAATCCTTTGTGTGAAGTTGCAGTCTTTTAACGTCAAATTTAATAATGCACGTTCATGTCACAATTTCATAAATCATATTTTTGAAATGCTTACAGTTTTGCGGATTTAATAGTATATCTTGCTCTTCTGGAAACGGATAAGAAACCTGGGAAATGAGATCTGACTTTCCGCACATCATAGACATATCATATTTGGAGTAAAACAGCACCATAAATCACGACGGAAAACAAGATGTCCATATCCTTGACGTGGGAGTGTCCAAGCCAGAGATATGGAAAAAATTGAGGTTTTGAGAATTGTGCAGCTGGGTGGGTTTACAGAACCCAGCCCACCTGTGAGGTAAACAAAGTGGGAGCTTCTGGATTTATGGCATAACACATAAAACCAAAGCGTCCATTTTTGGGTCATTCTCGCCCGGGACCATGACACAGCATCATCATGTCACCGCTGTGAGGCTGAATCATACACTATTTCTGGGGAGCCGCACCCCCCCCCCAAATCTGCGACTGTCACCACGTGGCACAGGTTTAGTCTTTCTTTCTCATTTAATCTCTTTTATTTTAATAACTGTAAATTGTCTCTTTTGTTATATCTTGTATATCTTTTTGTAAACACTGCCAACTTTCTGGAGTAAAACTTATAAATTACTAATTTTGTTCTTCATGTTCTATGAACGAGCTGAATAAGTTCCTCTCCACAAATTCATATTACCAAACAGGTTGCCAATCCACCTGAAAGAGATCGGTGGTGGCAGCATAATTTTTATATTTATGTGATACTATGGGCCTGAGGGTGACTGGATTGAGGTATATGTATGTTCCTGGCAAGAACTGGTTGTATATATACATCCTGTCACATCATGTGCCACAATATATGACATAAATTAGAGCAGCTATGCTTCTTTTCTTATCCTCTGGCAATACCGGGTTTGGCCAACAGGATAAGAGAGTGCCATAGAGCTGCAGGTCCTGACTAAGTTTTCATGACATATTTAATGGCATTTTCACTTTGTGTTTTTACTTTCACTTTGTGTTATCTCCACCTTGGTGGAACTAGTCCTTTGTATATTTACAGTATATGCCCGAAGTGGTTTATGCGATAGACTTTTTTAATTAGTAGAAGCACTGAAACCTTTCATTCAGTCATTCATTCAAGTCATTCAGGAGGCAAGGGGATAGTGGCAGGGTAAAAAGAGAGTTAACTGAGGTCACCTGAGGACACCTTTGCCACAGTAACCACTTGCTCGGTTAGTGTGACAATGGCGTCCTCGGTTGACATCACACTTACCATGTCTCTCACAGAGCGTCTGTGATTGCCTTTTGCCAGTCAATGCAGTGGGCGGCCCCGCAAGCTGCAGTGGGACACTAGTGAGATGTTCTATCTATCCTATCTGTCTATTCTTTTCTAACTTTTTCCAACACGGGAAAGACCATGCTAAAAACGCTGTCAATGTGCTGTGCAATTTTTTTATCACACCCATTGACTCGCATTGGTGAGACTCGCAGAAGACTCGCATCCAGTCACACCATGGTTATACTTTTTTCTCATCCAGAATCTGGATGAGAAAAGAGCTGAAGATAAATGTTCATCTGCACTCTTTGAGTCATTATTTCAAATTTGCATGGTTTCTAGTCTCCTTAATTGTCAGGCTTTTATTCGGTGTCTTATTTGTGTTTATTGTGTTGCTCTTTCTTATTTTTTCTTCACCAACACAGTCCAACAATTGTATCAGACCTTATTCATGCCCTTCAGGTCCAGATAAACATTTTGTAAAATATGTTGGAAAATATTTCCTGAAAATTGGAGAATTTTATAGCAATAAGGGGAAGAAAAGTCTACAGTAGTACAATGATTTGGGTCGACAATTTTCCCATAAGAATATAAGAGTATTCGGCCTTATGATTTGCTTTGCTTGACAAGCCACACCACATTCTCTTATAAACGATGCTGGGAATATTTGCCATGAATGGCAGCATATTGAAGCAGCAGTCATAGAAGAGCTAACTATGGCTTTATGACTATGGTTATTACTAAGCACAAGAAAACACAGGAGTGTTGATAATGAAATCTTATTATATTATGGAGCTCTTGACTTGTTTCAAACTGGCTTGATAGACAAAAAAATAACAGAACAATACTTACTAGAAGAAATGGTGCAATTCGAGAATTGAACTAAAAAACAAAAAAAAAATGTTTATCGTAAGCCATACTAATAGAGCAGCAGTAAATGTACCAGTACATATAAAGATATTCTAGCTTTACATTAAGCTGGAAAATGCAGAAATCCATCTAGTCTATTCTATTACCACGTAGTGTTTTTTCCGAGAAAATCAAATTTACTATTAGGAGGCAGTTAACACTTAAAACACACTTCCATTTTCACATGAAATTGAGTACAAGCTCTTGCAAAATAAATTGTTTATGTTAATATGCAGTTGAAAAAGTTGAAGATCAATACAACAGGTTACTACAGGCCACTAGGGATGAGCAGATCCATGGAAGTTCGTCTTCTAGTTGGGGCATTGGGCCGACCACTGAGTGTACCAGACCAAAGCGAGTGGCTTTCATACATAAAGCACTAGAACTCCAAACTCTCAACAAGCACTAGAGGCGTGCACATGAATGTTCTGGACATAGTAGTGGCTGGAAGTCCCTGCCTAGCGTGAAGTGTCCTTGATTTCAGCGCTCAGTGGTCATGGGAAGACGAGCTGAGAACTGTACAGGAAACACTGAAAACTAGAGGTAAGCATTGATGTATTATTTTTTTTAATACATCTTACAGTTATTATATTATACAGGTGCATCTCAATGAATTAGAATATCATCAAAAAGTTCATTCTTTTCAGTAATTCAAAAAGTGAAATGCATATATTATATAGAGTCAATAGAAACAGTGTGATCTATTTCAAGTGTTTATTTCTGTAAATGTTGATGATTATGGCTTACAGTCAATGAAAACCCAAAGGTCATTATCTCAAAATTAAAGTAGGGAGGATGAAAAGTTAAAAACCGCACTGCCATATTCCATGAGACATCAAAGGGTGAATATAATATTTATTAGTACTCCCTGAAATGCCCTGAAACATGGCAATATGATATTGATTTGTCCTGAGGAAGGGGCCAGGGAGACCAGAAACGCGTTGAATAATAAATCAATTTTATATTCATCTTTGATGTCTCATGTAATATGGCAGTTTATACTCCCTACTCTATATGTACCACGCTAGGAACTGCAGCAGCCATGATCTGCTTTTATAGTGGTTGTGACTCTCACAACCACACAAGGTGAAGCCTCTGATACTTATTTAGGTAATATTTTATCTCTCAGACCCTTCATCCTCCCTACTTTAATTTTCTGAGATAATGACCTCTGGGTTTTCATGGGCTGTAAGCCATAATCATCAACATTAACATAAATAAACACCCTCTGTGTGTAATGACTCTATATATATGCGTTTCACTTTTTGTATTGAATTACTAAAACAAATTAACTTATTGATGATATTCTAATTAATTGAGATGCACTTGTATCTCCTAAAATCCAAGAGTGTTGCAACGGACGGAGAATAAAAATGCTGTGAATTGCTTTTCCAGCAAAATTTGGCAATTAACAGCATTCAAATCTTGCAAAATCTGCTCAAGTCAATTGTAAATATAATGCTATCTTTAGACATTAATGTTTCTATTTTGAAAAAGTCTTTACTCACCAATAATAATTCCTGCTACATAAAACAATTTTCTGGAAAAATCCATTTAGGCTAAATACATATAAAAAGAAAATACACTAATTAACACAATATAAATAATCTGCATTTTATATGCTATATTACCATATATTTTGTATATTACATATTTGATAGATATAGTATAGTATATTCTGTAAATTACGTCTTTTTGATATGATACAGTGTAATAACAGTTTTGATATATAACACAAATCATAACTAGTGGACTGCTAACAAAAAAGGTAAAAAAATAAAGGCTTGATACTATCAGTCACAAAACAATGAATGTGAACAAATGTGAATCTACTGTATATACTTGTGTATAAGCCGACCCGTGTATAAGCCGACCCCCCTACTTTTGCCCCCAAAATCTGGGAAAACCTATAAGTGTATAAGCCGAGGGTGGACCCCAGCACAGGTATACAGCCCCCAGCAGTGTGGTATACAGGCCCCCCCAGTGGTAAACAGGCCTCCCCAGTGGTAGTATACAGCAGCCCCAGAGGTATATACAGCAGCCCCAGTGGTAGTATACAGCAGCCCCAGAGGTATATACAGCAGCCCCAGTGGTAGTATACACACAGCCTCAGAGGTATATACAGCAGCCCCAGTGGTAGTATACAGCAGCCCCAGAGGTATATACAGCAGCCCCAGTGGTAGCATACAGCAGCCCCAGAGGTATATACAGCAGCCCCAGTGGTAGTATACACGCAGCCCCAGAGGCATATACAGCAGCCCCAGTGGTAGTATACACGCAGCCCCATAGGTATACAGGCCCCCCCATCAGTATCCAGGGCCCCCCCCTTGCTCCGCAAACCTGTAAAGTAAAATCATTATACTTATCACTAGCTGTGAGCCCAATTCTAAAGAATCGGGAGTCTAGAATCTGTATATAATTTTTTTATGAGTTTTAAATAATAGACTTAAACACCAGATATATGACTAAGTAGGCGATGTAGGCAAAACTGTGAGGGTAGCAATATAGTGGAGGTGTAGAAAGAGTTAATGTCCGACTAACAGGACTATAACAGAGTAGGAACTTATAATGATATGAAAAATGTTATTGAAGGAGTTAATGTCCCACAGGCACTGCCACAACAGACTCAGCGCTGTAAATTATATCCATAATGGTGTTCAAGGGGTTAATGTAGCAGTAGCAGTAGTTATAAACACTACCAAATATGCAGTTAATGCTGAACTGGTATATAATGGGTTAATTTCGCAGTGTCATTACAACTATACACTGTGTAATAGAAATAACAGCAATAATGGAATATAAGGGGTTAATGTTTCTACTGGGAGTAGTAATAGAGACTACAAAGTATGGAGTTAAGGGAGAAATGGTATAGAAGGGGTTAACTTTGTAGTGGCAGTACAACTACACACTGTGTTATAGAAATTACAGAAAAAACGGAATGTAAGGGGTTAATGTTGCTACTGTCATGAGTACTATGAGAGAAGCGCCTCACTGGCCATTGAGATACATGGAGGACTTTGAGTTTGAAATTTAGTGGTGTAAGTGAGGCACGAAGGTCATTGGTCGGTGTGTGCTGGCGCCGACCAATGAGAATAGCGCCTCACTTACAGCGGTAAATTTGAAACTCAAAGTCCTCCATGTATCTGAATAGGAAGGGAGGCGCAAAGCTGATTGGTCGGTGTGTGCTGTGGCCGACCAATGAGCTTGGCGCCTCACTTACAGGAGAGAGGGAGAGGGATTTAATAATAGGGGAGTGCGGTGAAATGAATTGTGTGTATAGAGGTGGCTCAGTGGTTAGCACTGCGCGGTGGCTCAGTGGTTAGCACTGTATACGGTGGCTCAGTGGTTAGCACTGTGCGCGGTGGCTCAGTGGTTAGCACTGTGCGCGGTGGCTCAGTGGTTAGCAGTGAGCGCGGTGGCTCAGTGGTTAGCACTGTGCGCGGTGGCTCAGTGGTTAGCAGTGAGCGCGGTGGCTCAGTGGTTAGCAGTGAGCGCGGTGGCTCAGTGGTTAGCAGTGAGCGCGGTGGCTCAGTGGTTAGCAGTGAGCACGGTGGCTCAGTGGTTAGCAGTGAGCGCGGTGGCTCAGTGGTTAGCAGTGAGCGCGGTGGCTCAGTGGTTAGCAGTGAGCGCGGTGGCTCAGTGGTTAGCAGTGAGCGCGGTGGCTCAATGGTTAGCAGTGAGCGCTGTGGCTCAGTGGTTAGCAGTGAGCGCGGTGGCTCAGTGGTTAGCAGTGAGCACGGTGGCTCAGTGGTTAGCAGTGAGCGCGGTGGCTCAGTGGTTAGCAGTGAGTGCGGTGGAATGGTCAGCGCAGCGTCGTGGCAGATGGTCAGCGCAGCGTTGTGGGCAGAGTGGTCAGCGCAGCGTCGTGGTCAGAGTGGTCAGCGCAGCGTCGTGGCAGAGTGGTCAGCGCAGCGTCGTGGGCAGAGTGGTCAGCGCAGCGTATGATCGTGGGCAGAGTGGTCAGCGCAGCGCCGTGGGCAGAGTGGTCAGCGCAGTGCCGTGGGCAGAGTGGTCAGCGCAGCGCCGTGGGCAGAGTGGTCAGCGTAGCGCCATGGGCAGAGTGGTCAGCGCAGCGCCGTGGGCAGAGTGGTCAGCGCAGCGCCGTGGGCAGAGTGGTCAGCGCAGCGCCGTGGGCAGAGTGGGGGTGAGGGGGCAGAGAGGGGGTCAGGGGGAAGAGTTGGGGGTCAGTGGTCAGAGTAGGGGGGTGAGTGGTCAGAGTGGGGGTGAGTGGTCAGAGCAGGGTGAGGGGCAGAGTGGGGGTCAGTGGGCAGAGTGGGGGGTCAGTGGGCAGAGTGGGGGGTCAGTGGGCAGAGTGGGGGGTCAGTGGGCAGAGTGGGGGTGAGGGGGCAGAGAGGGGGTCAGGGGGAAGAGTTGGAGGGTCAGGGGGCAGAGTAGGGGGGTGAGTGGTCAGAGTGGGGGTGAGTGGTCAGAGCAGGGTGAGGGGCTAAGTGGGGGTCAGTGGGCAGAGTGGGGGGGTCAGTGGGCAGAGTGGGGGTGAGGGGGCAGAGAGGGAGTCAGGGGAAGAGTTAGGGGGTCAGGGGGAAGAGTTAGGGGGGCGAGTGGTCAGAGTGGGGGTGAGTGGTCAGAGCAGGGTCAGGGGCAGAGTGGGGGTCAGTGGGCAGAGTGGGGGGTCAGTGGGCAGAGTGGGGGGTCAGTGGGCAGAGTGGGGGTGAGGGGGCAGAGAGGGGGTCAGGGGGAAGAGTTGGGGGGTCAGTGGGCAGAGTAGGGGGGTGAGTGGGCAGAGTAGGGGGGTGAGTGGTCAGAGCAGGGTGAGGGGCAAAGTGGGGGTCAGTGGGCAGAATGGGGGGTCAGTGGGCAGAGTGGGGGTGAGGGGGCAGAGAGGGGGTCAGGGGGAAGAGTTGGGGGGTCAGTGGGCAGAGTAGGGGGGTGAGTGGTCAGAGTGGGGGTGAGTGGTCAAAGCAGGGTGAGGGGCTAAATGGGGGTCAGTGGGCAGAGTGGGGGTCAGCGGCGCCCTCCTACCTTCATCTGGTTGTGTCGCGCTGTCACCACTGTGGAACGAGCCGGTGTTGATGACCAGCGGCGGCTCAGAGTACACGGTACAAAGCTGAGCCCCCAGCAGACACAGAGCCGGGGAGATGGCCGGCATCACTGCCGGAAATAGAGCCGAGGAGGATGGGGCGGACACTGGCACAGCAGTGAGCAATGAGGAGTGGGGCGGTCTCCTCCGACGTGTCCCACTCACTCTGCTTAGCCGCCTCTGTATTGGATGTGGGTGTTGCTGGGGGAGTGGTGCGGACACGCCCCCTGGATACCCGACGGCGGCCTTAGTGACAGGGACAGGGGCTGCCTGCCGGCCTGCCTCAGAAGATAGAAAAAAGCAGAGAATGCAGGGAAGAGTAATCATTGCAGTGCGATACCGCATTGACAATGTGTGTGGGCAGCGGTGGGCCCCTGTAGTGGCGCCGGCCCTGGCTTGACTATATATTCTATTCTATAATATATATAATACATATAGTTGCTGTAGCGCACTTCCGTTTGGCAGCCACGTCTTCGACGACGGAAGTAGCGCCGAATATGACGGAAGTGAGCTACGGCAATTATATATAAGATTGTCCTGTCGCCGCTGTCCCGCCGCCGCCATCGCGCTCCTCCGTCTTAATCCAGCGTCTTCCGGCTTCCTCCTCTGGCGCGCAGACAATGACGTCATTGCCTGCGCCGACCAGAGGAAGCCGGAAGAAGACGGATGAAGCCGGAGGAGCGCGATGGCGGCGGCGAGACAGCGGCAGCAGGACAGTGATAAGTCTAATGATTTTACTTTACAGGTTTGCGGAGCAAGGGGGGGGCCCTGGATACTGATGGGGAGGCCTGTATACCTATGGGGGGGACGCCTGTATGCCGATATACCGATGACTCGCGTATAAGCCGAGGGGGGGACTTTTCAGCCCAATTTTTGGGCTGAAAAACTCGGCTTATACGCAAGTATATACGGTAATTGATTTTTGGGCCAAATTCTCCAAAGCATTTATGATTCTGGCATGAAAAGTTTCATAATCTTAAAATTCTAAAATTAGGTGACTTTTGGAATTCTCACTCCATTCTCAGCCAGCTCCGACAAAGTAGGTGGAACTAAAGTGGGACGGGAATATGACAACCCCATTTGCTAATTCATGACAAATGATGGCATTTTGAACAGGGACTGGAGTAAAATTAGTGGTGAGGTGCACACAGAGATGCTCCTCATATGTCATGCTCCTCTTCATGAATCAGGAGCATCAGACTCCAGTCTACCATTTCATCGAGATTGGCATGAACAAAGACAGTCTTTATGTTTTAGGCCCCTTGTGTGGACAGGTTAAACGAGGAAAAAACAGCCAATAAACTAGAATTTACTAAAATCAGCTGTCATTTGCTGGTCATAAGGCTAAAAAATTATTAAAAAGTTCATTGAAAAATATATGAGGGTTGAATGAAAAGTGACGCCTCCACCTTCATAACGTGGGTTTCGATGGGTATATTTTAAAAAATCAAAAGCAGAAATAATCCTTAGAATGTGCTCTTTAATTACCAATATTCACTTTTCCACATAATCACCAGAAAATTGGATACACTTCTGCCAACGATGAACAAGTTTTCTGACGCGGTCATGGAAGATGACATTAATAAATTGTTGGTTACGTTCCCAAATGGAATACCAGGAGCTAAGCTTCTCACAGTTCTCTAAACTTCTTCATCAGATGTAAAGTAATGTCCTTGTCATCCTCAATCAGTCTGTCAATGTTTTGCATGTTTATCTCAGTGGCTGCTGTCACAGGAAATTCAACTTTTTCTTTGTCAACCAAGTCAGACATTCCCACCTCACTATCTTTAAACTTACTGACCCAACGACGCACAGTGCTCACATCAACTCACTAATCATAAACGGCTTGCATTCACTTGTGAATTTCCTTTGGGTTGACACCTTCAGCTGTCAAGATTTCAATGATAGAACGTTGATTAAGTCGCAATGACTGACCGCCTGAGCAGGGTTCCATTCTTTACATTGTAATAACACAGCTGTTCATTGCTAAAGCTTCCTGCCAATTGTAGCTGTAGAGGAGAGTCTACTGAACAGTCCAGACCCAGTGCTGCCATCTGCTGAGAAGTTATGAAGGTGGAGGTATTGCTATTTCATCAACCCTCACATAAAATAGCATTATGTATATAATAACCAGGCAAGGATTGCTACATACTCCACATTTGAAAAAATAATTCTTATATTTACCATAGACGGTTTTTCATGTTAGTCTCAGGAGCATTGTAATGGGTGGAGTTAGATGCTACAATTATTATGGAATGTGACTGTGCAAAATGGAGCAAAAGATACATATTTGTGCCATCAACAGACAGGTTGAAATTTAAACCAGAAAACTAAACTAAACTATACCTTCTTGATAGAAAAAAACCACAAATTTAACAACATTTGTACAAATAAACAACCCTAATACAAAGACACAATAAGAAAAACATGACATTATATTGAATAAGACAGTATTGTACACTTTGGATAATTTTGGAGACAAAACTTCAAACAATTAAAGTTTAGATTTTGGGGGATCAGCATAAAAATTGCTGGGAACCACCTGAAAGACAGCTCACAAGAAAATGTTCATCTTCTTTTTGTTATCTGGTTCTTTTCTGTTGAAATTCCAGATTCAGAATTATAAACCTCTATTTAACTGACACTTTATTATAATTGACTAGCTGGCTGCCCGATGCACATGCATCGGATTCTAGAAGAGCGAGTCTCTGACTCGCAATGGCCGCTTCAGCGGCCATGCTTCGCGCTGCTAAGCACTCGCATGCCGCTGCGCGGGCATAGCGAGTCGCCTTAGAACTGCTCGCAATGGCCGATGCGCGGCCAATGCTTCGGGCGTATCCACAGACCACGCAGACTCGCAGCGCGAGTGGACTCAGAAGGGCAAAAAACCATTCGCAATTATATAATAGATCTGCAGTCATAACTTGTCACCGTATAATTGTAAATCACAGAAAAAATGTTATGATACAATGTGAAAAACACAAGGGGAGGGGTCGCACAATAAAGCAGTAACCGAGGGACACCAGGTGATTGCCGCAGGATCCACCCACCTTTGGAGTTGTGAGAAGCCACAACCCACTATAAACACCTGGTCACTGCAGATCTGTAGTAATGCCCTGATGAAGTGGCCAACTGGCTACGAAACGAGTTGGCAATCCTGTGTTATGGTGTGGTGGTGAATAAAGGTCTTTGTTAAATCGGTATTCTGTGGTCAGCGTGGAGGACATCCTGATATCTACAAACGTTCAGCATATACAATGTGAGAAAATACAGTAACTTATACAGAAAACTTGTACAGCTATCAAAAAGTTTACAAATATGAAAAATGTTTATAAATGTATATAAGATTTCTTAAAAATGTGTGTTTTGAAATATTATGCAAATAGTAACAATCACAATTTACAGATCTGATCACGCTTGTTGTTTTTTTACGTGACTTCACTGTAGGTGCCACAGTATAGAGGAAAATAGACAAAATAAACTTTAGTCTCTAATTTCTATTACTAAACAATGCAGCTTATTTAGATGTCAGCTCAGTAGATAAAACACCACATCAACCAGGAGAAACAATACATAGGGCATGTTGAACTTATTTTGTTCAAAGACTATATATACATATATTATAGAGCACCTTACTGATGATAGGCAAAAGCGTATGCATAGCAAATCAAGTGATACTAAATTACATTATACATGTGTAAGTGTTTTCGTTCCTCACCGTTTCATGAATGATGTTCTCGATACTGTTCTGCTGTTAGGGTTAATGCTTATACTGTGAAAACAAGAACAAATATAGTAGTCTACCACAGTCTACTTCCTGGTAAATTTGGTCTTTGTACATACTTCTCACCACTGGCATGAGTCGAAATGATAAGAAATGCAGAGTTCATTAAAGAAACAGGCAGTCAGCTATTACAATTCTGCACTGGTCCTTAAAGATCTGCTTGAAAGTGTGACTACATACTGTAAGGCACCATTGTCATGTTCATAAAGATGTTGCTTTTACTAGTGAACATGTAAGAACTTAAAATAAGTCAGAGTCAGCAAAGAAGGTATGCCCTTGAACAATTTATTTTATTTCTCTTACCACTTCTTTTCCAAAGATTATGTTAGCAAGACCAAGAGGCCAATAAGACTGCAGAATAGATCTGCTTTTTTTCTTATAAGGGTGTATAAATGTGAGAGTGTGCAGAAGATCCAGCCTGTGGTGACTTCTCCTGGCATCCAGGGAGTTCTAAAAGGTCATGCCCGAGTACATTGGGAGAGGAAAGGACGGGCCGTAAGTGGAGTGTGGACTTGTGGCGAGAGACTGACATTCCACTGGTCATCACTGGCCAAGCTAATTGAGACTGTGCCAATTTTCTGGATGGAGAGAATGTCTCCCTCGCGAAGAAGCAGTTATTGTCCTACCAAAAGGAGGGTTGCAGTAAGAACACTTGGTGTTGTTGACAAGGTACAGTACGATACCTGCTATGTGGGAGGAGGCAGGTTGTGGCAAATCGGTCACCAAGGAAAATTGCTGTGGTTTCCCAGTGATATCTGGAAGTCATGCAGACTGGTTTTCCCCATAGATTTTCATCATAACAGCAAGATCTGAGCTTATGCCCCATATAGGCAACTTTTTGGTGAGTAAAGAAAATACCTGTTTTTGGTGCCAACAGTTAGCTTGTGGGCTGAAGCCAGTAGTCAGGTTTTTATTGGATTTGAGGAGTCGGATACCTGGGCATTCTTGTGGTAGTATACATACATGTATATTTTGGGGTATGGAGTCAAAGATAAGTTTGTTAGCTAAAGTGCTGATGTAATGATGAAAGATGAACCCGATGATGCACTCACTAATTTACCCTTCCGGTATCTAGAGAGATCCAGTTGTTGCTTCCACATCCAAGTGTCTTAGGCAAATTGTTCCACAACCTCCTGATTCATTAAAGAGTGTCTTTTGCACAGCACTTTGGTCTCAATTCTTTGGATCAAGTATATGTGAATATTTCTTGGGGTGCATAGATGAGAATATTTATACTTGATCAGATCCTATCCTTCCCTCCCTTGTTCCCTGATTAAAGAATCTATTTAATAAGTTAACTTTTAGCTCCATTTCCATTTGTGACCCGCTAAACAAAACCCTCGTTTCTCATGTAAACATCTACGGTATCTACCTATCTATCTATCTGAAAAAAATGGAGGCAGCACACCAATTAGATGAAAAAAAGTGGACTTATTTATTCCCCCAGGACTGCAACATTTCGGCTACTCACTAGCCTTTTTCAAAGGTCCACTTTTTTTTGCATTTAATCCTCCTGTTCCCACCGTTCCTCATGCCCCCCCCGCTCCCCGCGGTCCTCCCGCTCCTCCACGGTGATAAAAATGAAAAAATCTCATAAGGATACTTACCCTCCGCCGGCTCGCTTCACCTCTGTCTTCTAGCTTCTAGAGGTCTTGAGGACCTGTTGTTGCCTGGGAAACGATCAGATCAGCTGTCCGTGTCCTGGGAGCTACAAGACAGAGAGGTGAAGGGAGCCGGCGGACGGGTGAGTATCCTCACATCTTGCCCCCCCAGCCAGCACCATCCTGCCCCCCCCCGCCAGCACCATCCTGCCCCCCCTGCCGGTACCATCCTGCCCCCCCTGCCGGCTCCATCTTGCCCCCCCCTGCCGACACCATCCTGCCCCACCCCGCCGGCACCATCCTGCCTCCCCCGTCGGATCTATCCCTCACCCCTCCGCCGGCCCATCCTGCCCCCCCGCCACCACCATCCTGCCCCCCCGCCACCACCATCCTGCCCCCCTGCCGTCACCATCCTGCCCCCCCCGCATCCATCCTTCCCCCCACGCCGGCTACATCCTGCCCCCCCTGCCGGCTCCATCCTGCCCCCCCTGCGGCTCCATCCTGCCCCCCCGCCGGCACCATCCTGCCCCCATCCATACTGCCCCCCGCTCCATCCTTCCCCCCATGCCGGCTCCATCTTGCCCCCCCCTGGCTCCATCCTGCCCCCCCTGCCGGCTCCATCTTGCCCCCCCGCTGGCTCCATCCTGCCCCCCCGCATCCATCCTGCCCCCCCCCCTGCATCCATCCTGCCCCCCTGCCACCATCCTGCCTCACCGGCTCCATCCTGCCCCCCGCCACCATCCTGCCCCCCCAGCCAGCTCCATCTTGCCCCGCTGGCTCCATCCTGCCCCGCCGGCTCCATCCTGCCCCGCTCGCTCCATCCTGCCCCGCTCGCCCCCATCCTGCCCCCTTGCCATTATCCTGCCCCCACGCCACCATCCTGCCCTGCTCGCTCCATCCTGCCCCGCTCGCTCCATTCTGCCCTGCTTGCTCCATCCTGCCCCCCAGCCCTGCCCCCCCAGCCAGCTCCATTCTGCCCCGCCGACTCCATGCTGCCCTGCTCGCTCCATCCTGCCCCCGCCTCCATCCTGCCCCCTCACCATTATCCTGCCCCACACCACCATCCTGCCCCGCTCACTCCATCCTGCCCCGCTCACCACCATCCTGCCCCACTTGCCACTATCCTGCCCTGCTCGCTCCATCCTGCCCCCCCGCCACCATCCTGCCCCCCTGCCACCATCCTGCCCCGCTCGCCACCATCCTGCCCTCCCCCATCCTGCCCCCGCCACCATCCTGCTCCCCCAACACCATTCTGCCCCGCTCACGCCATCCTGCCCCACTCGCTCCATTCTGCCCCCCGCCATCATCCTGCCCCGCTCGCTCCATCCTGCCCCGCTCGCTCCATCCTGCCCCCCACTACCATCCTGCCCCACCTGCTCCATCCTACGCCGTTCGCCACCATCCTGCTCTCCCCCCATCCTGCCCCCCCCGCTACCATCCTGCTCCCCCGACTCCATCTTGCTCTTCCGGCTCCATCCTGCTCCGCTCGCTCCACCCTGCCCCACCGAATCCATCCTGCTCCGCCGGCTCCATCCTACCCCGCTCTCTCTATCCTACCTTGCTTGCTCCATCCTGCCCCGCTCACCCCCATCCTGCCCCTCTCGCTCCATTCTGCCCCACTCGCTCCATCCTGCCCCCCTGACACCATCCTGCCCCGCTCGCCACCATCCTGCCCCCCCTACCCGCCACCATCCCGCTCCCCCCCATTATGCCCCCCACCCGCCACCATCCTGCTCCTCCGGCTCCATCCTGCCCCGCGGGCTCCATCCTGCCCCCCACCACCATCTTGCCTCACTCGCTCCATCCTGCCCTGCCCCACCATCCTGCCCCCCCCACCCGCCACCATCCCGCTCCCCCCATTCTGCCACCGCCCACCATCCTGCTCCTTTGGCTCCATCCTGCTCCTCCGGCTCCTTCCTGCCCCGCGGGCTCCATCCTGCCCCCCGCCACCATCTTGCCTCACTAGCTCCATCCTGCCCCGCCGCCACCATCCTGCCCCGCCACCACCATCCTGCCCCGCTTGCTCCATCGTGCCTCCCCCAGCCACCATCCTGCTCCTCCGGCTCCATCCTGCCATGCTCCCTCTATCCTGTCCTGCTCGCTCCATCCTGCCCCCCCGCTGTTCTTGCTCCCCCGCCTCCATCCTGCTCCGCCCCCTGGCTCCATCCTGCCCACCTGCCTCCATCCTGCCCCCCTGGCTCCATCCTGCCCCCCCGGCTCCATCCTGCCCCACTCGTTCCATCCTGCCCTGATACAATCCTGCCCCCGCTACCATTCTGCCCCCCTGCTCCATCCTGATCGGTTTCCCGGGCAACTACAGGTCCTGACGGCCTGTAGGACCTAGAAGACGGAGGTGGAGCGAGCCGGCGAACAGGTGAGTATCCTCACTGAGGATTTCTTTTACTTTTACTGTGCAGGAGCGGGGGGCCGCAGGGAGTGGAGTATCGCCATATACCATAGTGCTGTTATACATGTACTGTAATGTACCGCCATAAACCATAGCGCTGCTATACATGTACTCTAATGTACCGCCATACACCATAGCGCTGCTATACATGTACTCTAATGTACCGCCATATACTATAGTGCTGCTATACATGTACTGTAATGTACCGCCATATACTATAGTGCTGCTATACATGTACTGTAATGTATACCAATATACCGTAGCGCTGCTATACATGTACTGTAATGTACCGCCATATACCATAGCGCTGCTATACATGTACTGTAATGTACCGCCATGAACCATAGCACTGCTATACATGTAATGTAATGTAACGCCATATACTATAGTGCTGCTATACATGTGCTGTAATGTACTACCATATATCATAGCGCTGATATGTATATATATAGTGTGTGTGTATATATATATATATGTAGTTCACTCGCGTTGACTGAACAAGTTCTGTCAGTCACAGCATGTCAACTACATACATATTCTAGAATACCCGATGCGTTAGAATTGGGCCACCATCTAGTCTATTATTATATTTTATTAAATATAATTTGCAATACATTGCTCAAAATGGCACAAAATTGCATACACTGACATTTTTATTTCCTCTTATGAATATTTTAAATTTGTTTTATCATGATGACTGAGATGATTTTTTTATTTTTAGAAATGGTTTGGCTGTAATGGAAACTGAAAAATGTGAAATATGAGGAACATAGCGCATTTGTTATACCTTAAAAAGAGTTAAAAAGAGTTGCATTACGTAAGATTACAAAATAACTATAAACATTATTTCTTATTACTACAGAAAAGCAAAGTAACAAAGTGCTGTCCAACGCAGAAATGTAGGTCATCTTTTATGCAGTAGATTTGTTATATTACACTGTAAGAGTTTGTTAGGTGGTGGTGTACACTTTAAAGATATAAGAGGATATAATGACTCTTGATGGTAGATTGATTATAACAACTTCATTAACTCTACAGGGAAGCAATCAGCTTGTTTGTTACAGTGTCTTACATAAGGTAAAATGCTTGATATTCACAAGTTGTTTCATGAGAAAATGGTAACAATCTCATAGGAGACAGCAACTTTCTTCAATGAAGGTAAGCAATGTGCAGATACACCAGTGGACCAACAAATGTAACACTTAACTGATTTTTTTTGACAATTAAGGGAATGGGTACCTTACTTTAGACCCAGAACCACAAACATTTCGGTGCTCATATATCTATAATCCCTGCCTAACACTCCCTCTATATAGTAGCATACATAAACAGATCTTTAGAAAAAGTATTTTGAAACAAGCAACCTTAAAGGGGAACTCCAGTGAGGGAAAACCTTTTAGTACAGTTCCTGCTCTGTTACATGATGGCAGGGGCTGGCTGGGAGATCTTGCCCTGGGGGGCAGTCTACTTCTACCAGCCTGTGCACAAGTGAGGACCGGGGGGGGGGTGTTGCTAGCTGAGTTGGCGGGTAAAGAACAGGAGGCGGGAGTGCTGCTGGCTCCAAATGAGGAGTGGGGGGGTTGCTAGCGGAGTTAGCTGGGTGAAGAACAGAAGGAGGGGAGGGTGGGGCGTTTCTCACTTGTCCGCTGCCTCCGCTCCAGTCGCGGGTCCCGCAGCCCTTTCCAGTTTCTGCGCCCACTGCGACCGTAATGCGCCACCTAGCGGCCGCTCTCCCTTATGTGGGCCCTACACTAGGACTATACCACCGGCCTGGGGGGCAAATGCCACCCTTGCACCTGGGCCAGTCCACCCCTGCATGATGAAACAGAGCCGTACATTGCAGTTCTAGGATCTATAGATCGCTTATAATTCAATAAAATCATACCTGCTCCTCAGCTATTGCCCCCACCTCACGGAACCCAGAATTTTCAGCCTGACAGTCTCATGTTGTTGCTGAGAAGATGAGGTGTGTCAAGGGCGTGGATGCTGGGAGCTGGAGGATCAGCCTACATTCACACTCCCTTACATTTCTGTATAGGGAGGGGGCGTGGCTGCGACCCCATGCTCACACATACAATCCAGCTTCTGATATACCATCCTATGTGACACGGGGTCCAGGCTTCAAATAACAATCATGTCACTAAGCAGATACAAATACATACTGTGATCCTCTGCTGTATGATGATGCATAATATGTTCTGTTATTGTGAGGATACAAGCAGAGGCAAATCATTACATTGATCGATTCAGCTCTGCATGATCTCCCCTTCCCAACAGGAACATGGTATCTTCTTATCTCTCCATCTTTCAATGGATCATCATCACTCCTCACTGGAATGTAGGCTGATCCTGCAGCTCGCAGCATCCATGCCCCTTACACACCTCCTCTTCTCACCAGCAGCATGAAGCTCTCATGCTGATGATTCTAGGTTCCATGAGGTGGGGGCCGGAGCAGAGGAGTAGGCATGATTTTATCAATTTATAAGTGATATATATATCCTAGAACTGCAGTGTACAGTTCTGCTTCATCATGTAGGAGGGCAGGAACTGTACTAAAAAGTGTTCTCTCACTGGAACTCCCATTTAAGGCCTCTCAGACCAGCTGGAGTACATTTCTCTTGACTTGCTATAATATTATTTACAGTCCAAGTAATGCTGATTGAGGGTTGGCTTCCTGTGGTTACAAACTAGTGGTATGACACTACTCACAGTTTTGTGCTACCATTCCTTATTGCAGGGGGTAGGGTAGATAGAGCTCATGTTGTAGAAGTCACTTTACACTTGTCCTGGCTGGGAGCACATAGAAAACTATCATTCAAGAGAGCACTTGTCCATCCTTATCTCTCCTGACTGTGGCCTGCAGCAATCTGGGTGATTGCTGGAGCTAGTGGTACACACAGGGTTAATGGCAGCTAAGTGTGTGCATGAGTGAGAGGTGCTGATTGCCACTGTGTTGCAGCTGTGGGTTTGTCAGGCGGGATGTTAGCCTGCCCAGTGCTGTGTGAGGCAGTCTTCCAGAAGCCTGCAAAGGTGCAGGACACATGATGTGGGTCTGAGAGTCTGGATGAGACAACTGCAGAGCAGGCAGTATGAGAGGTACTGTTTGAACCTCTCTGTGTGAGGTTGCTGGGAGCACCGGAGGAGTTCTATGTGAACACGGCTCAAATAACAGTGAGTAATGAGACGGCCTGTGAACCATGTATTCACTGACTGAAGACGGTGAATGGACACTGGGAGTGCTCCACTGATATACTGCTGATAATCCATTGAGACTGTGTATGAATAAGTCCATTGAGACATGTGTGAATACTGCCCTGGGACACTTAGGGAGAAGTGTACCTCAACCTGTACAGGAATCTATTCATTATGATAACTGAGATAAATGGTCTATGGAGATATATGGACATTTATGTTGAAGCTGAAGGAAAACCTCATGTTTGTGTTATGGAGCACGGTTTAAGAAGTCTATAATAAACAGGATTAACTTTTGTAAAGAATCCGTTGCCGTGTGCGTCAATTCTGCTGCCAAGCGTGTCCCCCAGGGTGCGCTACATCACACCTGACAGCAGGTTTTTCAAATACCAGCATTATATGTATAGAGAGATGGTGTTTTAAACTACAATTATATGAAGATAATGGCTAGCAGAGGCTGTAAGGATGCACGTGACATTTTGTCATCTTAAATAGCAGTCCAACACTTCGTTTGTTAGACTTTAATGGCCAGAAGGAGGCTTTCGAATAAATGTGTTGAACTGTGACCTCTGTTGCGCTCCATGAAAAACTGCAGTGTGCCAGCAGGTCTCAAATTGCCAGAGACCAATTTGGAGCAGCAGTGATAGAAGATAAGACTGAGTAGAGTACAGGGGTCGGATGTTTTAAGCCCCCATTACACATAGCGAGATCACTAGCGAGATCACTGCTACGTCACAGGTTTTGTGATGCAACAGTGACCTCGCCAGCAATCTCGCCATGTTTGATACGTAGCAGCGACCAGGACCCCGCTGTGAGATCGTGTCTGAATGTCCTGGACCATTTTTTGATCGTCAGTTTCCCACTGGGCAGCATGGATCAGTGTGTTTGATGCCTTAACAACGACCTCGTTGGCGACTCAGAACTCAGTCACAGTGGTCTGAGTCGTCAGACTAGTTGCTAGGTCATAGGGTCCCAACGATCGCCGAGGTCGTTATAAGGGTCGCCGTATCGTTGCTGTGTCGTTGAGTAGATCTGTTTGACATCGCACCAGCAACCACGTAGCGACGTTCCAGCGATCCCTACCAGGTCGTATTATTGTCGGGATCACTGGAACGTCGCCAAGTGTAACGGCACCTTTAGATTTAAAACTTCAATACAGCAGTTCATTAAAAGAATTGCAGGAGTCGTGTTTTAAGAGCCTGTAGCTTCTTAGACTGTTCAAATAATGGTTAAAAGTAGGGTGATAGACTTTCAGAGCACATACATCTTTGGGTTATGGTGTTGGAGAGAGAAGAAGAAAGTATTTGAAGATTACAGTATGTATAGAAAGATTCATGCCTTTTAGAATGAGAATGAGGACCAATGCTTGATCTAAGTTACAGCAATGTTATGTAGCTGTATGATAGAAACATGATGGCAGGTCTAAGCTTTCTAAATCGGCCTCAACTTCCTCAAGGTGATTGCTTTCCTTGCATATCTGGAACCATGCTGCATCACATACTAACACCAAAGTGCCTGAGTGTCCTCTATTTTAAAGATTGCAGACCTGTGTCATCACAGACCTTGCTTTCAGCCACTTCTGTCTGAACCAGTCCTCCCTGAGCAGATGTCTTTCCTCCCCGAGCAGATGTCTTTCCTCCCCCTTGGTCCACTTGAGTTCATCTGGTACAGAAGTCTAATTGTTTACAAACTCAGGATCGCTTTTCCAAGAAAGATCAAGACCCTCTTGACTTGAGAAGGAAATTGTCATATTATCACCATGTGGCCATGTTTTTGTGCTGGATTTATTACAGGTGGATCACCAGGGGTCTTGCAGTTGATGGCACTTTGATTAAAAGTCAGAGAGGCAGTTTCCCTGTTCGTGAAAAAAATATGACATCAATGATTTTTTTGAAGCTGAAAAACTTATATATATTATTCTGACTATAATTATAATTTTAGTTTACAGTGGATGTTGCTGATATCTTCATATAAAAAATATGGGCTATAGACATGTATCACGTATAATCATAATGATTTCTTATGGTTTTACAATGTGTCTCTAAAAAATATTGCCTAGCGTTCAATAGCTAGCATGACTAGCATTTTCTGTCATGACCTTTTATTTCATGATCATGAGTCAGTTTTTACACTTTCCTGGTGTGGATATTAGAGATGAGCAGATCTTTTGAAATTCAAATTGATTGACTTCACCGAATTGTCACCCAAAAAATTGTATTTGTTCAAATAAATTTGTGGGCTTTTCAATATTGGAAAACTTGTAATTGCTCTGAAAATACATGTGAAGGCAAGAGAGAGAACCTCACAGACCTTAAGAGCTTAGTCTTTACAGGTGAAAAATAGAGGACCCTGCTGACATGCAGAGCTTGCAATCTACGAGAGAGAGCGAGAGAGAGAGAGAAAGAGAGAGATAGTACTCCACCTACTATAACAGCTTCTATTCTACAGGAGAGAGAGACTTACCCAGTGACTCTGGAGGTTGAATATGACTCTTTTATACAGACTGTGCTCCACTAAAAATCACTGACCAGTGGTACTGACCACCACTGTGCAAGATATGGTAATCAACTAGATGTCATAGTTGCAGAACAATATGGGGAAGCAATTGACTAACCCAGGGATGTATGGGGACTCAGGTGTTTGAGCCCTGAAAAGGCAGAGTGGTCTCGCCCCACAGAGTTTATTGAGAACTGGCTGTTGCAAAAGATTGGAGCCGACAACCTCTCCAAGGTTTTCGTAGTGGAGAGAGCCCACAGAATCCCCTTGCGACCAGTGGCCCCTGGAGCAGCTCCCCGAACAATGCTGGCTAAAATTATGAATTATAGAGACCGGGATGTCATACTACAAAGAGCTAGAAACGTTAATGACATGACAATTGATGGTCAGGATATATCCATCTATTCTGACTATTCCCCAGCTGTACAAAAGCTTCGCATGAGGTTTGGGGACGTAAAACGCAGGCTGAGGGAACTAGGAGTGCGGTACTCCATGCTGTACCTGGACAAACTGCGGGTCAAGGCGTTGAACAAGGTTCAGTTCTTTCAGTCCCCGGAAGAGGTGGATGAATGGATGGAGCGCAATAACAGGAAACTGAGGGAAAGTGGAGACGGTTGAAAATCTTGTGCCTGTATGGGTACTTAATGTGCTGGGACAATCCAGATCCTGTTAATTCTTGAAGGAAAATGTTTTTCACTTTTCTTCTATTTTGGTTTCTTTTACGAGGGGTCTAGTACTCCATGAGTGACTCAGACTTTAAATCTGTTATGTTGTTCTGTTTTGTTTTTTCCTCAGGAAAATTTCTACGGGGCTGAGCTGAAATATATGGCCGAGTAGGGGGACCCGGGGTGGTGGACGGGGGGTGAGGCAGCGGTGGTTGCTGCTGGTCTATAAGGTAGCTGAATAGATTGTTACAAAAAGGCGGGAGAGCAATGTGGGTAGTTGGTGAGATGCCAGAGGAGTGCGATTGGTGGGAGGTGGGAGGTTGGAGACTCCGCTTTGCCCATTCTCTGTGGAGATTAACAAAGAGGGGAGGAGGAGGGGGTTTATGGGAGGGGGGGGAGCAGGTGCAAGGGAGGGGTGTTTATTTTTGGGGACAGCTCTGGATGGTTGGGGGAAAAGATGTTTGGTTTGAGAGGGATGAGGAAGAAAAGGTAGACTATGTATGGCTATGGCTTCTAGAATCAAGGTGATTAGCTGGAATGTGAGGGGTCTGGCTGACGGGGAAGAGGGCAGTAGTATTTTGTCATAGATTGTCTATCAAGCCATCGATTATCTGCCTGCTAGAGACACATCTGGTGAAGAACAGGGTGGGCACGTTGGCTCGGTCATGGATCAGACACTCGTACCATGCCACGTACTCAGAGTATGCTAGGGGAGTGTCGGTGTTGATGCATACCTCGGTACCGTACGAGGAAATTGAAGTGAAAGTGGATCGGGATGGACAGTATGTGTTTGTGGTGTGTAAGGTTTATGGCTGTATGTTGTGCTTGGTGGCGGTGTACTTCCCTCCTCCATATTCGGACAAGAAACTACAGGAAATTATGGACTTGGCCGGACATAGGATGGGGATCCCGCTGTTGGTGATGGGGGATATGAATAATGTGTTAAACTGGGACCTGGATCGTGAAGGGAGGGGCCAGCTAGGGTCTAGGAGGAGGGGGGGAGATGGCCTTCGCTAGACATATACGGGAATTGGCATTAATTGATCTGTGGAGGGCGAGGAACCCCGAGACGAAGTGTTTCTCGTGCTTCTCCGCCACACACGGGTCGATGTCACGCATAGACTTGGTGCTAGGAAATGCATGTTTGAATACCCTGATCGGTAAAATTGATTATCTGCCAAGAGTTGTCTGACCATAAACCAGTGGAGGTTAGTATTTGCATGAAAGATAGGAATGTGGGACACTCTACAGAATGGAGGCTGTATCCTGCCTGGTTGAAATCAATTGACATGGAGGGAATTGGGAAGGAATTAGAAACCTTCTTTGGTGAGAATGAAGGGAGTTCCACGGTTGGGGTAGTGTGGGATGCTATGAAGGCCTTCCTACGGGGACTGTTGATTAGAGAAATCTCCAAGTGTAAAAAGAAGACATGCCTAGAAGAACAGTTGGCTGTAGAGGTGGCGAGAAGGGCGGAGGGTGAGCAATGAGGCTGCTCACGCTGGAGTCGCAGAAAGCTCTGAGGGAGGCCCAAGAAGCTGTAGACAGAGTACGTACATGCCTGGCGGAAAAAAAACAGGAGTTTCAGAGGATCTCCTTCTTTGATGAAAGGGAGAAGGTTGGACATTTGTTGTCAGTGGTGGCAGCGGCCCAGAGAGATTCTTCATATGTGTATGCGGTGGAGGATGAGGAAGGTAGATTGGTTGATGAGACGGTAGATATACTGGCTGTGTTCAGGGGGGTTTACTTGGACCTGTATACTTCTCGTTTGGGGGTGTCAGGGGACGATATAAAAAATTATTTGGCATAAACAAAAATGAGGAAGGTCGGGATAGCTGGAAGGGACTCTTTGGAAAAAAACCTCTCGGTGGAAGAATTGGTGGAGGCGTTGGCTGCAATGCCGAATGACAAGGCCCCTGGTGGTGATGGGCTACCGGTGGAGGTGTATAAACAATTAAAGGACGTGTTGTTGCCCAAGTTATTATTGGTGTTCCAGATGGCGCTTGCATAAGGTCGGCTGCCAGAGTCCATGAGGGAAGCTACCATTGTGGGGCTACCTAAGGAAGATAAGGACAGGACGAAGGCTGAATCATATAGGCCCATTTCACTGCTGTCAGTGGATGCAAAGTTATTAGCTAAGGTACTGGCAAATAGACTCTCGGGAGTGGTGACGGATGTGATTCATCCAGATCAGTCTGGATTTATGCCAGGCAGATCGACTGCTGGTAATCTGAGACGATTATACCTAAACTTGCAGCTACCGGCGGATAATGTGGGTTGTAGGGCGGTGGTTTCCCTGGATGCCAGGAAAGCATTGGACAGCGTGGAGTGGGACTATCTATGGCTGGTAATGGAGAGATTTGGATTTGGTCAGACTTTCATTGCCTGGACACGGTTGTTGTACTCGTCGCCGGTGGCTCGGGTGAACGGAGGAAGGTCGGAAAGGTTTGCTTTGACCAGGGGGACCCGTCAGGGTTGTCCTCTTTCGCCCCTGATGTTCGCCCTCGCGATTGAGCCTTTTGCAATACGTGTGAGAAGTGCCGGGGAGGTTAAGGGGTTTAGGTTTGGCTGGAAGAAAAGATTGCGTTGTACGCAGACGATGTCCTCCTATTTCTTCAGGACCCGGTGGACTCATTGGGACAGGCGGTTACCTTGATAGAAAGATTTGGGGATATGTCCGGACTGCGGATAAACTGGGACAAGTCTAGCCTGATGATGGTGGATGCAGGGAGTGTAGAGTCACTTGGGCCATTGGGCTGTACGAAATTGAAAATAGTTCAACAATTTAAATATCTGGGCCTCTGTATTGGTCTGCCTGTTACGGATTTCATCAAGCTGAACATGGAACAGTTGATGGTACACCTTAAAGACAAAGCCAGAACTTGGAGCAGACTGCGACTGTCGGTGGTGGGCAGGGCAAATTTAACAAAAATGATCCTCATGCCGAAACTCCTATATCTGTTACATAACATCTGTCCATTCCCTGATGGCTAACATACATGTTGTTAAATTATTCTATGTGTCCTGATGGTTTAGAATATTTACCAACTTGTCAATTAGTGACTTGGCAAGTCTCTTCCTTCGTGTGTTGAAGTTTAAGAACCATCAGGTGTTCAACTTCTTTAAGAATGGCATAATGGGGTGAGACAATGGAAGAATACCGTATATACTCGTGTATAAGCCGAGTTTTTCAGCCCAAAATTTGGGCTGAAAAGTCTCCCCCTCGGCTTATACACGAGTCACTACGGTATTGTGCTGTGGTGGGGGCTGTGGGGCCGGGGCTGTGGAGGCTGGAGGAGGCGGGGGGAGGCTGCTGTATGAGCGGCCCCATCACGTGGGGCCGCTCATTATATATGCACTGCATCCCCCTGTCAATCAGCGGCAGGGGGAAGCAGTGCATATATTATCCCCAAAAGCTGGCACTCACCCCCCCTTGTAAGGCCCCCCCCATCGCTGCTTATACATTACCATTCCGGTGTTCTGATCCGCGCCGCTCCTCGGTGCTTCTTCATGCTCCGTCCTCGCTGGCTGCATCCGGGGATCTCCGGCTGTCGCAGCGATATGACGTCATCGTGCGACGGCCGGAGAATGGAGATCCCGGATGCAGTCAGTGAGGACGGAGCATGAAGAAGCAGCGAGGAGCGGCGCGGATCAGAACACCGGAATGGTAATGTATAAGCATCGGGGGGGAAGCCTTACAAGGGGGCCGAGTGCCAGCATTTGGGGGCTGTTGGTACCCCCAGGGGGCTGCTGGGTACCCCCTGGGGGCTGCTTGGTACCCCCAGGGGGCTGTTGGTACCCCCAGGGGGCTGCTGTGTACCCCCTGGGGGCTGTTGGTACCCCCTGGGGGCTGTTGGTACCCCCTGGGGGCTGTTGGTACCCCCAGGGGGCTGCTGGGTACCCCCTGGGGCCTGTTGGTACCCCCTGGGGCCTGTTGGTACCCCCAGGGGGCTGCTGGGTACCCCCTGGGGGCTGTTGGTACCCCAGGGGGCTGCTGGGTACCCCCATGGGGCTGCTGGGTACCCCCTGGGGGCTGTTGGTACCCCCAGGGGGCTGTTGGTACCCCCAGGGGGCTGCTGGGTACCCCCTGGGGGCTGTTGGTACCCCCAGGGGGGTGCTGGGTACCCCCTGGGGGCTGTTGGTACCTCAGGGGGCTGTTGGTACCCCCAGGGGGCTGCTGGGTACCCCTGGGGGCTGTTGGTACCCCCTGGGGGCTGTTGGTACCCCCAGGGGGCTGTTGGTACCCCCAGGGGGCTGCTGGGTACCCCCAGGGGGCCGCTGTATAACCCCTGGGGGCCGCTGTATAACCCCTGGGGGGTGCTGTATAACCCCTGGGGGGTGCTGTATAACCCTGGGGGCTGCTGTATATACTGCTGAGGCCTGTATACCACTGGGGCTGCTGTATACACCACTGGGGCTGCTGTATATACCACTGGGGCTGCTGTATATACCACTGGGGCTGCTGTATATACCACTGGGGTTGCTGTATATACTACTGGGGCTGCCTGTATACTACCACTGGGGCTGTATATACTACTGGGGCTGCCTGTATACTACCACTGAGGCTGTATATACTACTGGGGCTGCTGCTGTATACTACCACTGGGGCTGCTGTATACTACCACTGGGGCTGCTGTATACTACCACTGGGGAGGCCTGTATACCACTGGGGGGGGCCTGTATACCACACTGCTGGGGGCTGTATACCTCTGGTGAGGTCCACCCTCGGCTTATACACGAGTCAATAGGTTTTTCCAGATTTTTGGGGCAAAAGTAGGGGGGTCGGCTTATACACGGGTCGGCTTATACACGAGTATATACGGTATGTCACCAACAGCTAAAATGTCCAGCAGCCTAATTTGCTAATAATGGAATGTAGAGAGACAGATTTAAGAAGTTATTGACATCATCTATTTGCAACACTAACCATTAGAAAATGGTCAGATCCTCGGAAAGATGAAGCATTTCTTTATGAGGTGCTTTAACTTTCTTTTTGGTTTTATTAATGGATGCATTAGGGCTTGTTTACTGTGTTGGCTTTTCTGATCCATCAGATGTTCAACTTCTTTAAACTGGCTAAATGTGGTGAGACAATGGAAGAATTTCTCATTAATGGGTAAAAGGCCAGTAGCACAATTCACAAATGCTGGAAAGAGGTGAGACAGAATTAGGCATTTCTGGACATCATCTATTGGCACAACTTGCCCTTAGAGAGTGGCCAAATCTTCAGAAAGTTCAAATTCCCCCTAATAAGGTGCGTTTATTTTCCTTCTGGTTTTCTTGAGGAAGATATTAGTTTTTCTGAACTGTGTTGGATTTTCTGAACCATCGGGTGCCTTATTGTTTCTTATCCCATATAATATTTATTATTGGTGTGAAAAATGCACCAATTTTGGAAATGGAATGGCCAGCTGAAGGGGTTGGAGGAGGCTGGATTTTTTATCAGCATGTGTCCATGCCCTGATGGCTAATATACATGTTGTTACATTATTCTGTGTGTCCTGATGGTTTAGAATATTTACCAACTTGTCAATTAGTGACATGGCAAGTCTCTTCCTTCGTGTGTTGAAGTTTCAGATCCATCAGGTGTTCAACTTCTTTAAGAATGGCTTAATAGGGTGAGACAATGGACGAATATGTCACCAATAGCTAAAATGTCCAGTAGCTTAATTTGCTAATAATGGAATGTAGAGAGACAGATTTAAGAAGTTATTGACATCATCTATTTGCAACACTAAACATTAGAAAGTGGTCAGATCCTCGGAAAGATCAAGTGTTTCTTTATGAGGTGATTTAACTTTCTTTTTGGTTTTATTAATGGATGCATTAGGTCTTGTGTACTGTGTTGGCTTTTCTGATCCATCAGATGTTCAACTTCTTTAAACTGGCTAAATGTGGTGAGACAATGGAAGAATTTCTCATCAATGGGTAAAAGGCCAGTAGCACAATTTACAAATGCTGGAAAGAGGAGAGACGGATTTAGGCATTTCTGGACATCATCTATTGGCACAACTTGCCCTTAGAGAGTGGATAAATCTTCAGAAAGATCAAATTCCCCCTAATAAGGTGCGTTTATTTTCCTTCTGGTTTTCTTGAGGAAAGTATTAGTTTTTCTGAATTGTGTTGGATTTTCTGAACCATCGGGTGCTTTATTGTTTCTTATCCCATGTGATATTTAATATTGGTGTGAAAAATACACTAATTTTGGAGATGGAATGGCCAGCTGAAAGGGGTTGGAGGAGGCTGGATTTTTTATCACCATGTGTCCATGCCCTGATGGCTAAGATACATGTTGTTAAATTATTCTTTGTGTCCTGGTGGTTTAGAATATTTACCAACTTGTCAATTAGTGACTTGGCAAGTCTCTTCCTTCGTGTGTTGAAGTTTCAGAACCATCAGGTGTTCAACCTCTTTAAGAATGGCTTAATGGGGTGAGACAATAGAAAAATATGTCACCGATAGCTAAAATGTCCAGCAGCCTAATTTGCTAATAATGGAATGTGGAGAGACAGATTTAAGAAGTTATTGACATCATCTATTTGCAACACTAAACATTAGAAAGTGGTCAGATCCTCGGAAAGATCAAGCGTTTCTTTATGAGGTGATGTAACTTTCTTTTTGGTTTTATTAATGTATGCATTAGGGCTTGTTTACTGTGTAGGCTTGTCTGATCCATCAGATGTTTAACTTCTTTAAACTGGCTAAATGTGGTGAGACAATGGAAGAATTTCTCATCAATGGGTAAAAGGCCAGTAGCACAATTCACAAATGCTGGAAAGAGGAGAGACAGATTTAGGCATTTCTGGACATCAACTATTGAAACAACTTGCCCTTAGGGAGTGGCCAAATCTTCAGAAAGATCAAATTCCGCCTTATAAGGTGCGTTTTTTTTCCTTTTGGTTTTCTTGAGGAAGATATTAGTTTTTCTGAACTGTGTTGGATTTTCTGAACCATCAGGTGCTTTATTGTTTCTTATCTCATATAATATATAATATTGGTGTGAAAATGCACTAACTTCGGAGATGGAATGGCCAGCTGAAGGGGTTGGAGGAGGCTGGATCATTTATCACCATGTGTCCATGCCCTGATGGCTAACATACCTGTTGTTAAAATATTCTTTGTGTCCTGCTGGTTTAGAATATTTACCAACTTGTCAGATCCTGCAGTCCCCTTGTACCCCAGCTTCAAATGTCAGGCACATGATGTCATAGGTACACAAAGCCTTTAGCCATACATCATTTTAGGTGCAGATCACTTCATACATGTCACAATAATGCTCCCTTTTTAACCAACAGATGCTGATGAGCCAGCTGAGGCCTCCACACCAGCTTCCCCTGCTGCATCAGCCTCCCTACCGGCATCCCCTGCAGCATCCCAAGCATGGTCAAGAACGAGCTCCCCACCGGCCTCCCTGGCTCCATCCCAAGCAGAGTCCAGAGCGGCCTCCCCACCGGCCTCCCCGGCTGCATCCCAACCAGCCTCAACACTGGTCTCCCCACCGGCCTCCCCGGCTCCACCACAATCAGCCTCAGCACCGGGCTCATCACCGGCCTCCCCGGCTCCATCAACACCAGCCTCAACTCCGGGCTCCCCACCGGCCTCCCTGGCTCCATCACAACCAGCCTCAACACCGGCCTCCCGGCTGCATCACAACCAGCCTCAACACCGGCCTCACCCTTTGGCTTTGACTTTGTGATGGGTCACCACACCCTATCACCCACCGAGGCCCACAATCAGGATGCTGGTTTGGATGTAGTGGGTAAGTAATGTTGTGTGGAAAAAACTAATCCTACAACACACATGTGGTTGGTTTTTGGAATGATGCATTTCTTTCGTAACTACAGGTGTTCCATCATTGAGTGACCTGATGCAGGCCCATCAAGAGACCCACCAACAGATGCGTCACGCCACGGCACAGCTACAGGTGCTTGGTGCCATGATTCAGAGGGTCCTTGAGCACCAGCAAGCCCATGGGCCTGGGGGCCAACATTACTGATTTGGCGGGACTCCAAATGTGTCATGTTGGCATACCACCAATTTGTTTTTGTCATGTTGACAATTTACTGGTTGCTGTATTGTTTCACAGCCTTGTTTTACGTTAAGGACACAATGTGTCCACGTTTAAGGGGCCTAAAATCCCTGTTGTAGACACAGGCCTTCTACCTTTTCCAAAAAAAAGGAACAAAAAAAAAAACAAAGTTTATACGCCATTAGGCAAACTGAAAAATAAAAAACAAGGGATGTTGCAAAATAAAAGTTGCAACAATCCCACAACATGTTGTGGTTGTGTTATTTGCCATTATGACAGTACTTCATTGTAGCAAAGTATATGTTAACAAAATGTAGCACCCAAAAAGAAGTAAACTGTCTGTCTTGTGTCCCCAAAACTGACATGTTTGTTGGACATCCCTCAAAATACACACAGGACAAACACAACACATTGCCAGCCTGCAGTCACATATACCCAATAGTCATTTTGGCTTCATGCCGCCTAATGACCAAACCTATGTGTACACCACAGTTAACCAATGCACAAGCCCTAAATAATCAACTTGGCCCCGTGGTTGGGTTTCAAAGTGCTTGACCCTTGTATTTTGCCCAGAACATCTCCCTTAACCTGTGAATGGCACACATGAATTACAAATGTAACATCATTCATATACCTCAACATGTAGTAATGTGTATGTGGCGGGAACACTTGTGACACATCTGTCTCTTCCCTTCAACACACTGTTAAATTGTGGTGAAAAATTACCCATTAGTATGTGGCCAATAACACAGAGTCTTATTTGTGGCAAAAATTGTATTTACAAGGCCAAACAAAATTAGACCCAAAAAAAAGGCCCTCTCCCCAAATAAATCACGGGGGAAACAAAACAGGCACAGCACTATTGTTGGTAGCATCCCCAATACTGTTGATATGCAGCTGCAGGATCTGACATGGCTGCTTCACCCACATCCCTTGCGGGAAGTGGGTGTTGTCGATGGCGAGGGAAAGGTCTTCCAGGATCCCTCGGCACCTCAGGATTAAGTCCAGGCACAGACATAGCCAGCGGTGGTGCCTGATGGGACACTGACGGCTGCTGGGGGGGCTGAGCCAAGATGGTCTGCGAGTTCAGTGTCCCATTCTCTGACGCCTCTAGGGCTGGATAGATTACTCTCTCGAGGTCCATATGTTGTTGATGGCCCAGCTGATACACCCGTTCACTAACTAGCTGCCCACACCCAGTGCAAGGGATCCTCTCCATGTTAAGCAGCACCCTCTTAGCCCAGTCGCCCAGCTGGGTAGGGGGTGGCAATGGTCTCCGACGCCTCACCCCCTCACTGGGCCGAGGGTGCTACACGGCCGCATTGGGATCAGGCTCCACAATCCCCCCAGATGTTGTTGGGGGTCGTTCGCCAACGGGTGCCCCCCCAGGCTGGATCCGACCTCTTGAGGGCCCTGTGAAACAAAAAAAAACATTTACTACATAATTTAAACATTGACATATCATCAATGCATTACTACCAAGTAGCTATTTGTAGTGTTTGTGTGTGAAATAATGAGTTCAAGATGTGCCCATTAGACTGTCCTAAAGATATGGCTATGTGTAACATGACACAGTGATTACTCTACTCACCTAAGTAACCACCATGGACATGCATATGTGTTCACACAAGCACACAATCTTTCCGATGTCACAAATCGGTGCTACAACACCTAAACATACTGTGCACTGTGCCAAACACTAGGGATGGGCGAATCTACTCGCTAGGACTCGTTACTCGACGAGTAGTAAGGGACTCGCAGGACTCGGTACTCTGCGAGTTTCCCAGCGTTTACTCGCACGAGTCCAATGCAAATCAATGGCAAACGCTGACAAAACTAGGATTGCCATTGTCTTGCATTAGACTCGGCTACTGTGCCAGTGATAGCAGGGAAACTCGCAAAGTAACTGCTGTTACATTGCGAGCCGAGTCCAGCTGTCTTCTCTGTGCAGGCTGCCGCAGCTCCAGGGTCCTAGAGCCCGCCTGCTCACAGAGATGATGTAGCAGTGCTTAGATTGTTCTCAGTCTGCTCATTCCCTGTGCATAGACATCTATATCTATGCACAGGGGATGTAGCAGAGAGGACATCGCGTTTTGGACTTGATTGATTTTTCAGAAAAAAAATTACATGGCTTCGCCGTATTTCTGGAACCAGCCGGATCCAGCAGGCAGCGACGGGCTGCCCCCAACCCCCAGGTGCCTATTTGTACCTGGCCAGACACAAGAATATAGGGGAGCCCTTTTTTTTATTATTTCATGAATTTCATGAAATAATTAAAAAAAAATGTGTGGGGCCCCGCGCAATTTCTATGTCTAGCCAGGTACAGCTAAGCAGCTGGGAACTGGAATCCGCAGCGCAGGGAGGCCCAAGCTTTCTGGGCACCCCCCGCTGCAAATTGCAGCCCGCAGCCGCCCCAGAAGATGGCGCGTTAATTGAAGCGCCATCCTCTGGCGCTGAACCCCGCTCTTCCAGCGGCCCTGGTGGCGGTGGCACGCTGGGTAATAAAGAGGTTAGGGCCAGCTTTGTATTATCAGCTGGCCCTAAGCCCGAAATTTATGGCGGTCACGCCAATATTAGACATGACCGCCATATTAAATTGTTTTAAAAAAAACACAACACAGAGAAATTTTTTTATTAGAAATAAAAAAAAAAGCCATTAGGGACTCCATCTTTAATTAAAAAAATCCTCTTCCGTCCGACGCAGTCCAAAACGCGATGTCCTCTCTGCTCATCCCTGTGCATAGATATAGATGTCTATGCACAGGGAATGAGCAGACTGAGAACAATCTCAGCACTGCTTCATCAGGCAGCAGGCGGGCTCTAGGACCCTGGAGCTGCGGCAGCCAGCACACAGAGCAGACAGGACTCTTATCTGTGCGAGTTTCCCAGCGATTACTTGCAAAGTAAACGAGTCCAATGCAAATCAATGGCAAAACTAGGATTGCTTCAGGCTGAAGCTTCCGAGACACATCTGTGATTTGTAAATCGCACACTACTCGCTATTACTCGCTTCCCCATTCATTAACATTGGACTTGCTAGACTCGTAACGAGTAGCGAGTCCCGGGCTCAGACTCGCTAGAGTCAAGCGATTCCGAGTAATTTAGGATTCGCCCATCACTACCAAACACCACACGCTGATATATTTGTCAAGTTAAACACAACACAAGTGTATCCAACCACCATTGAAGAGTGTGATGACACAAAGCCATTATGAAGTACCTCTTGTGGTGGAGCCGAGTCTTGGAGAGTGGTGGAGGAGGAGTGTGCTAGGTCCCTGCTGCACAGTGTAGTCGGAGGAGATGCTGGTCCCAGAGGAAATGGAGAAGGTTAAAGTACCACAAGCATGGCACATACACCTCTCCCGTTCCACTCCCGGACCTTGTTAATTTCTCAGCTTCATTCATCTCCCTATTATACACTGCGCAGGTTCCTGATCTTCTTGAGCACAAGCTCCTCATGCACCCTCTCCCCAGGGTGGTGCTGCTGGGAGAGGGTGATGAGCTGGTCATACGCCACTCTCTTCACCTGATGGTTCTTGTAATCAGGTGATGTGGTCCGCCACAAGCACTCTTGCTCCTGGTACTTGGCTATGAAGGCCCGGACGAAATCCTGGTTCTCTGTCATCTGCAAAATGAAAAGTATGATATGAACATACACACATGTATGTATCATGTTGTTTCATGTGTGCAAACCGTGGTACATGTGGTCCTGGCCACACATCAATTGTCTACCACAAATATCTCGTACAAATTAAACACTACCCAGGGTAGAAAACACACATTAAGCTAAATGCCAATACAGTCCCTACATAGGCCTGTATGGTAATGGAGGAGGATAATGTGAACTTCGGTTTACTTTCGCAAAGGCTCACAGGCAAAGGACATTCTTGTAGGTACCTATTATATAATTGTCTAAGGGTTTTTTGAGTGTGTTTGTCGCCGAAATCGCGCACCATACAGAGGCTGCTCATTGGTGCCCTCCGGAGGTGGGCGCCAATGGGCGCAGGCTATGCAAATTCAAAGTTCTAATTTCGCGCCAATTTGCAGCCCGACGACAGTGGTGCATCACAGACAGACAAATTTCAACACTATTTGAATCAGCTGTTCACTTCAAATAGCCGGCGGGGCTTTCCCGCCCCGCCATTTTAAATGAACAGCTGATGCTGGAGCATCAGCTGTTCATTTAAGTCGACCGGTGGGAAAGCCGACATCACTGTCGGCTTTCCCGTTGCACCCACCTCTACTTCCAGCAGCCTGGTGCCCGCTCTTTTCTGCCTGCTCCCAACAGTTTACAGCCCTCCTGCCCAGTGCCCCCATAGGTTAAAACCTGGTTAGGGGGCCTGTGGTGATGTCAGAATTATGGGCGGAGCCATGTCACATGACTCTGACATCACCTCTGGTCCTTAAGCTTCACAGATTGGGGGAGCAAACAGCAGCAGCCACAGCCTGGTACTGCAGCCTACTGACCTCAGATCACAGTCACCATACACTCAGTCCCACACTCACTACATACTCACACACCATATACACATATACACACACTCAACCCTGCACTCACTACACACAGACACACACATATACACACACTCAGCCCTGCACTCATTACACACAGACACACACATATACACACTCAGCCCTGCACTCACTACACACAGACACGCTCAGTCCTGCACTCACCACAGACACACACTCACCCTGCACTCAGGTCACACTCACCCTGCACTCAGGTCACACTCACCCTGCACTCAGGTCACACTCACCCTGCACTCAGGTCACACTCACCCTGCACTCAGGTCACACTCACCCTGCACTCAGGTCACACTCTGCCCTGCACTCATGTCACACTCACCCTGCACTCACCTCACACTCAGCCCTACACTCATATCACACTTAGCCCTACACTCACCTTGCACTCATGTCACACTGTCTCTAACGCAAATCCCGTGTCGCTGATTGGTCGTGGCTGGCCGGGCGCGACCAGTGACGCGGGATTTCCATTACAGTGAAACAGGCACAGTCCGCCCAGTCTCTCTGACCCCCTCCGCTTGGTTTCCCGCCCGCTGCTCACCCGCTACATGCTCCATCTGCCCTCCACTCAGGTCAAACTTGTCCTGCACTCATGTCACACCCACCCTGCACTCACGTCACACTGACGTCACACCCACCCTGCACTCACGTCACACTCACTTTGCACTCATGTCACACTCACTCTTCACTCACGTCACACTCACTCTGCACTCACATCACACCCACCCTGCATTCATGTCACACTCACCCTGCACTCACGTCCCACTCACCCTGCACTCACTTCACACCCACCTTGCACTCACATCACACTCACCCTGCACTGATGTCACACTCACCCTGCACTCACTTCACACCCACCCTGCACTCACTTCACACCCACCCTGCACTCACGTCACACTCACCCTGCACTCAGATCACACTCACTCTGCACTCACGTCACACTCACCCTGCACTCACTTCACACTCACCCTGCACTCAGGTCACATTCACCCTGCATTCACCTCACACTCACAATGCACTCAGGTCACACTCAGCCTGCACTCACATCACACTCAGCCTGCACTCACATCACACTCACCCTGCACTTACATCACACTCACCCTGCTCTCACGTCACACTCACCCTGAACTCACGTCACACTCACCCTGCACTCAGATCATACTCACCCTGCATTCACCTCACACTCACCCTACACTCAGATCATACTCACCCTGCATTCACCTCATACTCACCCTGCACTCAGGTCACACTCACCCTGCACTCCCCTAACACTCACCCTGCATTCACCTCACACTCACCCTGCGCTCCCCTCCAACTCACCCTGCACTCCCCTAACACTGCACTCACCCTGCACTCACGTCACACTCTGCCCTGCACTCACGTCACACTCTGCCCTGCACTCACGTCACACTCTGCCCTGCACTCACGTCACACTCTGTCCTGCACTCACGTGACACTCTGTCCTGCATTCATGTCACACTTAGCCCTGCACTCACCCCACACTCAGCTTTACACTCACGTCACACTTACCCCTTCACTCACCTTTCACTCACGTCACACTGTCTCTCTCTAACGCAAATCCCATGTCGCTGATTGGTCGCGGCTACCGAGCGCGACCAATCAGCGACACGTGATTTCCGTTACAGCGAAACAGGCACAGGTCGCCCAGTCTCCTGGCCCCCCTCCACTTGGTCTCCCACTTGCTGCTCACCCGCTCCATGCTCCATCTGCCCACCGCTCAATCTCCCCACTGCTCACCACGCCATTCTTCTTCTTTTCGCGGAATAGACTTCAGAAATTCAAAGGCCGTGGAGGTGGAGTTACCAAAGGGGCGTCGTAATGGCCATGAATGAGGACACGCCCACCACATCAGTGCTATGTGCTTGGACATGCCTATTATGATGCTTCCTCTTAACTCCGACCCCGAGGCCTTGGAATTGCTGACGTCTATGCTGGAGGAAGAAAAGAATACATGCTGGGGTGAGAGGCAGCTGTACAGAAGCATGGAGTGGGTGAAAACTGAGGGGGGGCCACTGCTGCACACCCGCACCGCCGCACAACCGCACACCCACATATTCTAAAATACCCGATGCGTTAGAATCGGGCCACCATCTAGTGATGTATAATTACAAACAAACTGAGCCATGATTTGGGTTGAGATACTTTAGAAGCACATTCCCTTTATACGTACATGCATCAATAGTGTGGGCCGCAACATATATGATGTTTACTCTGGTAATGTACATTCTGAGGATTATGCCATTAAGGGGATGGTCATAACACCTAGGAAGGCTACATGGCCCATTAGGACACATACATAGTGTAAGCTGACACCATCAACATTACCACATGGTAGAGGAGTGAGTGCGAATCGCAGCCCATACAGAAAGAAGAGATGAAGACGAGGCAGAGTCATCAATATATACCGTCAGCCCTGCAGTGCCAGAAGAGGAGACGCTACCACGTTATGTTTCCATGTGCAACAGGCCGGATGTCCCACATCCATCTTTTGATGGGTGCTCAACCAATCACATCGCAGCTGAGTCGTCCAATCAGCGACGGCAGGAGTGGTAATGGCAAGACAAGATACAATTGGACGACGCAAGCGGGTTGTGATTGGTGGCTTCACACATAAAAATGTGGAACGGCTGAAAGATATTGTGTTTGCTGCCCAGAGCCATTGAGTATGTGCACAACTGATGGGGGATATTTTGGCATCTTAACTGCATGTTGTAAATATTCCTGAATGGAGACTTTACGCTAATGAGCACCAGGAGCTCCTGGGCCATTCGCCCACTGTTACCACTTCATTTTAGGCTATAGGCTACATATTCGGTACTGTGTGGGTGGTTGCCACATGCTGTTTTGTGCATAGTCAGTGTTCATCCATTTTGTGTGGGTAACCAGGTTTTGACAAAAAGAGTGTTGGCAAGGTAAAATATAGACTATATCCAAATGGAAGGAAATGTCGAAGCACCGGTTGGCCACACACATTGCATGCTAACTGATTCCAGGACATGCAGCCTTGTGGATTGCACATCTGTCAGTTAAATGAAGACACAATAATGCATCTGCAAGCATTACCCTCTTGTGATGTGTAATGTATTTGACCCAATTCAGTGTTTTTGTGGCATGCAATATACTTAATTTACATACCGTATATACTCGCGTATAAGCCGAGTTTTTCAGCCCAAAAATTGGGCTGAAAAGTCACCCCCTCGGCTTATACGCGAGTCACTGTATACTGTATACACTGTATACAGTGTATACAGTATACAGGCCCGCCCCCATCAGTATACAGGCCCCCCTTTGCAGCACAAACCTGTAAAGGAAGAGATTAGTATACTTATCACTGTCCGGCTGCCGCTGTCCCGCCGCCATCATCGCACTCCTCCGTCATCATCCGTCTTCTTCCGGCTTCCTCCGGTCGGCGCAGGCAATGACGTCATTGTCTGCGCGACCGAGGAGGAAACCGGAAGAAGACGGAGGAGCGCGATGGCGGCGGCGGGACAGCGGCAGCGGGACAGTGATAAGTATACTAATCTCTTCCTTTACAGGATTGTGCACAAGGCGGGGGGGCCTGTATACTGATGGGGGGGCTGTATACTACCTCTGGGGCTGCTGTATACTACCACTGGGGCTATATATACCACTGGGGCTGCGTGTATACTACCACTGGGGCTGTATATACCTCTGGGGCTGCTGTATACTACCACTGGGGCTGTATATACCTCTGGGGATGCTTTATACTACCACTGGGGCTGTATATACCACTGGGGCTGCTGCATACTACCACTGGGGCTGTATATACCTCTGGGGCTGCTGTATACTACCACTGGGGCTGCTGTATACTACCACTGGGGCTGTATATACCTCTGGGGCTGCTTTATACTACCACTGGGGCTGTATATACCACTGGGGCTGCTGTATACTACCACTGGGGCTGTATATACCACTGGGGCTGCGTGTATACTACCACTGGGGCTGTATATACCTCTGGGGCTGCTGTATACTGATGGGGGGGGCTGTATACTACCTCTGGGGCTGCTGCATACTACCACTGGGGCTGTATATACCACTTGGGCTGCTGTATACTACCACTGGGGCTGCTGTATACTACCACTGGGGCTGTATATACCTCTGGGGCTGCTGTATACTACCACTGGGGCTGTATATACCACTGGGGCTGCTGTATACTACCACTGGGGCTATATATACCTCTGGGGCTGCTGTATACTACCACTGGGGCTGTATATACCACTGGGGCTGCTGTATACTACCACTGGGGCTGTATATACCACTGGGGCTGCTGTATACTACCACTGGGGCTGTATATACCACTGGGGCTGCTGTATACTACCACTGGGGCTGTATATACCACTGGGGCTGCTGTATACTACCACTGGGGCTGTATATACCACTGGGGCTGCTGTATACTACCACTGGGGCTGTATATACCACTGGGGCTGCTGTATACTACCACTGGGGCTGTATATACCTCTGGGGCTGCTGTATACTACCACTGGGGCTGTATATACCTCTGGGGCTGCTGTATACTACCACTGGGGCTGTATATACCACTGGGGCTGCTGTATACTACCACTGGGGCTGCTGTATACTACCACTGGGGCTGCTGTATACTACCACTGGGGCTGTATATACCTCTGGGGCTGCTGTATACTACCACTGGGGCTGCTGTATACACCTCTGGGGCTGCTGTATACTACCACTGGGTCTGCTGTATTTACCTCTGGGGCTGCTGTATACTAACTACTGGGGCTGCTGCTGTATATACCACTAGGGCTGCTGCTGTATATACCACTGGGGCTGCTGCTGTATACTACCACTGGGGCTTGCTGTATACACCTCTGGAGCTGCTGTATACTACTACTGGGTCTGCTGTATATACCTCTGGGGCTGCTGTATACTAACTACTGGGGCTGCTGCTGTATATACCACTGGGGCTGCTGCTGTATATACCACTGGGGCTGCTGCTGTATATACCACTGGGGCTGCTGCTGTATACTACCACTGGGGCTGCTGTATTCACCTCTGGGGCTGCTGTATACTACCACTGGGTCTGCTGTATACACCTCTGGGGCTGCTGTATACTACCACTGGGGCTGTATATACCACTGGGGCTGCTGTATACTACCACTGGGGCTGTATATACCACTGGGGCTGCTGTATACTACCACTGGGGCTGTATATACCTCTGGGGCTGCTGTATACTACCACTGGGGCTGTATATACCTCTGGGGCTGCTGTATACTACCACTGGGGCTGTATATACCACTGGGGCTGCTGTATACTACCACTGAGGCTGCTGTATACTACCACTGGGGCTGCTGTATACTACCACTGGGGCTGTATATACCCCTGGGGCTGCTGTATACTACCACTGGGGCTGCTGTATACACCTCTGGGGCTGCTGTATACTACCACTGGGTCTGCTGTATATACCTCTGGGGCTGCTGTATACTAACTACTGGGGCTGCTGCTGTATATACCACTGGGGCTGATGCTGTATATACCACTGGGGCTGCTGCTGTACACTACCACTGGGGCTGCTGTATATACCTCTGGGGCTGCTGTATACTAACTACTGGGGCTGCTGCTGTATATACCACTGGGGCTGCTGCTGTATACTACCACTGGGGCTGCTGTATACACCTCTGGAGCTGCTGTATACTACCACTGGGTCTGCTGTATATACCTCTGGGGCTGCTGTATACTAACTACCGGGGCTGCTGCTGTATATACCACTGGGGCTGCTGCTGTATATACCACTGGGGCTGCTGCTGTATACTACCACTGGGGCTGCTGTATACACCTCTGGGGCTGCTGTATACTACCACTGGGTCTGCTGTATACACCTCTGGGGCTGCTGTATACTAACTACTGGGGCTGCTGCTGTATATACCACTGAGGCTGCTGCTGTGTACTACCACTGGGCTGCTGTATATACCTCTGGGGCTGCTGTATACTAACTACTGGGGCTGCTGCTGTATATACCACTGGGGCTGCTGCTGTATACTACCACTGGGGCTGCTGTATATACCTCTGGGGCTGCTGTATACTAACTACTGGGGCTGCTGCTGTATATACCACTGGGGCTGCTGCTGTATATACCACTGGGGCTGCTGCTGTATACTACCACTGGGGCTGCTGTATATACCTTTGGGGCTGCTGTATACCACACTGCTGGGGGCTGTATACCTGTGCTGGGGTCCACCCTCGGCTTATACACGAGTCAATAGGTTTTCCCAGGTTTTGGGGGCAAAATTAGGGGGTCGGCTTATACACGGGTCAGCTTATACACGAGTATATACGGTACATAATGATTGTTGGCAGCCATGGGACATCTTGGTCTTTTACTGCCTTTCTGGATGCCCATAATGTGACGGCTGTACATGATGAGTATTATGGTTCACATATGTGTAGTATGTGTTATGTGAAATATCATACTGTAGTGTTTGCAATAAGCAAGATAGACAAGCATTACATGGTGTGTAAGGTAACAGGCCAACCATGTAAATGTGTATTGGAGGGGTATGACACGACTATGTACATGTGCTAGTTGATGAAGTTTGTTGTTGTTAGGCCTCCATGTGCTTATACTTGTTATTTTTCCTTTCTCATTCGCAGACTCTGGCTAACAGAGATTGGACATCATGCATTGTTCCGCAATGGCAGTAGTGGCTATGTCCATGGTTGAGGATGCCTTGTTGATGGATAAGAGGACTGACAGACTGTGGAGGCGTAGACGATGGAATGTGTGGTCTCGGGATTGGCTCCTGCAAAGGCGCCACCTGAGTCACATGGGCCTTGTCCGTCAGCTGGAGGACAGGACTTCAGGAACTATCTCAGGATGTCCGAGGACTCTTTCAAATTCCTCTTGGACTTGGTTACACCACATATTGCCCGTGAGGACACTGTAATGTGTCGAGCTGTTCCAGCAGAGGAGCGGTTGGCTGTGACTCTACATTTCTTGGCAACAGGGCGCACGATGACTGACCTGCAGTATTCTGCTGCAGTCTCACGCTTACTGCTGAGCCGCCTAATCCTTGAGACATGTGAGGCCATTGTGAGGTGTATCTTGCCAACCTATATGCGGTTTCCAACCAACCCCGCGGAATGGTTAGAAATTGCCACTGGCTTCCAGGAGAGGTGGCAATTCCCAAACTGCGGGGGGAGGGGGGTGCATTGGATGGCAAGTATGTGAGGATCACACAACCCCACAACAGCGGGTCATATTATTTTAACTACAAAGGTTATTTCAGTGTGGTCCTCATGGCCCCCGTCAATGCAAACTATGAGTTCTTCCTTGTGGATGTGGGGATGAACGGGTGTGTGTCTGATGGGGGTTTTTTCGCCCAGACCTCCTTTAGTCGAGACTTTGTTAGCGGACGGCTGAACTTACCCCCAAATGATGACACCACTGAACATCTCAACTTTGCCTTTGTGGGGGATGAGGCCTTTGCACTTCATGCAAACCTACTACAGCCATATCACCAGAGGACTCTGACCCTTGAGCAACGCCTTTTCAATTACCGGCTATCCCAGGCTCGTCGTGTGGTTGAAAATGCGTTCGGGATCATGGCCAATAGATTCCGCGTGTTTCATAGTGCTTTAAATATGAAACTGGAATCTATCAAAATGGTAGTGATGGCGTGTTGTGTGCTGCATAACTTTCTGTGTCGTAGGGATACTTAATCATACACGCCAGCAAGTTATGTGGATTGTGTGGACCCCACAACTGGGGAACTCATGCCAGGTGAGTGGCGTGCAAACGACCCTGGCATAGCGCAACTCCAGCCGTTGGGGCAGGGCTGACATCAGCAGGATGTCAGGAGCAGCAGAGACATCTACTGCTCGTATTTCAATGGCCCTGGGGCAGTGGCCTGGCATGACCACCAGATGTAAGGGGTGTGTGATGGGTCCACACTGTCCCATGTGTGGTTATTTTTATGTTTTGGTTTAACATACATTGATTTGTAAGTTATGGCAGAATTATGCAGTATTTCATTTATGTAATATGTAACTTGTGTGATGACAACACTTGTTTTTTTGTTGTGTGTTTGTTGTTTTTATTTGTGTGGCCACACTCCTAATATATTTTCTTCTGATCAGACAAACGTGTGTGATTCTTTTATTTGTAGCTGACCACCGTATCACATAGCATTTTAGGTGTGTGCTCTGAGGTGTGACAGTACAATGTTATTTGAGGGTCCCTGCCCCATTGTGTGCACAGGTAAACTACACGTGTGGCGCTTTCCGACACACTTTATGGTGTTTGTGTGTTTCCCTGTCCAGATTGGTGCATGTAGACATGGGTATGTGTCCACACACATGGTCACTTCTATATTGTCTGATTGAGACATATGTACATATGTGGAAACACATACATACATTTGGCAGCCACATAGTTAGGATAATGCTATGTAATGTACATAGACATGCCCATACTTCCTGTGTGTAGCTTACCAACTTGTACAGTAGACGGCCAGAATGTCTATACATTTAACTGAAACACACTGCAGTACACTAGCGTGCCTGTCTGCCAGTTGGCGGCACCGCATTGTGTTGCTGGAACTGCTACACATCACATATGACATCAGTTTCAAGAAGATATAATGGGCAATAGCATCCATGGCGCACCATGTTGTCTGAGGTGGCTGATCACTGGTAACGCTCTTTCGCCATCCAATCAGAGTGTTCTGGGCACGGTTAAAATTTAACTCAGGTACACCTATGTCCTAAGCTGGGTGAAAAGTACGCCCACATTGGTTATGTGGTTGTGCTGTGTGACAGCACAACTACGATCTGAAAAATCGACTGCCCGATCTGGCCGCCGACTTCCGGGACGCCGGATCGTCACAGGTTGGAGGTGTGATTGCTACGTGTAACATCTACTATGCGATCTTGGACAAGTGCCAAAACGTGCGCACTCCCGTGAAATTGTATGCGATATTGGAGCGATATCGCGACATGTAACGGTACCCTTAGAAGTATTTAACCCTTTTTTCTCCTTTCAGACACCTTGTTAAGGTCAAGTTATATATTCAGAATATTTTGCATATCTGATACTTACCATGGTACTCTGAATGGTCGCTCCACCTTTTTTGACCCACATATGAGGTTACATTTCTTGTCTTATTATGTCAAGGGCTTAAATAGCCACAGAAACGTTTCATGGCATGGAACATATGAATGAATCTAAAGCTGATATAATTGGATTTCAGGAAACAAAAGTGTCCTCCATAAACCACCTACATTTAAGAATAAAAATTTCACTCACATATTTCAGTCATCCAATGAAAAGAAAAATAACTGAAGTGATTACTTTAATAAAAATCTCAGTCTCTTTTGAGTTAATATTGGAATTAACAGATGAAGCAGGTAAATTCTGCATTTTAATAGGTAAAATCAATGATGTAGAATATACTTTGGTTAACGTGAATGCTCAAAAAAAGGGGCAGATCTTTTTCTTAAACAACATGATGAAAATTGTAAGAATCAACTTTAATGTAAAACCAAATGGGAGACTGAACTCATCCTCAAAAACCAGACATCAATTATTGACACTGGATAAATGGTTGGAAGAGGGAAGAATTATATGGCATTTTCACTGCCTAAATACTTCATCCAGGGAATATACCTGTTGACAGACACACTTCTTTTTCTAGAATAGGTTTAGTATTGACCTTAATGTTTATACTTACATTTAAATCACTAGATATAGGCCTTCAAACATGGTCTGACTATGCTCCTATCAGCTTTAAAATTAATTCGGGCATACCCTATAAAGGCCCCGTCACACGGGGCGACATCGCCGCTTATTACATCGGCGATGTAGGGGCATGGCCTATCGGCGGCGACATCGCCCCTACGTCGCCTCATGTAAAGGGGCGATGTCGGCGCCGCCGGGAGGTCGTCTGGTTTCAGAGCAGGGCTCTGAAACCAGGCGACCGATCTGGGGCGATGTGCACACATCGCCCTATGTAACCGGTCGCCGGCGACCTGTCAGGCGATGGGATCCATAGGCTCACATTGTCCTGCATCACCGCTGGGGTTTTCAGACACCCCAGCGGCGATGCCGCCTGTCAGCTCACCGACGCGGGGCTGGAGATGTCGCCCCATGTAAATGGGGGACGGCGACGCTGGCGGGGCGCCGAAAACGTGCGCGTACCCGCCAGTCACCGCCGACATCTCCAGCCCCGTCGCCAGGTGTGACGGGGCCTTAACAGTGACAAAATATGGAGAAGCAACTCTTACCCTATCCAACATCCCAAATATAGTAAGGAGTTTGAAAAGGCCCTTGAAAATTATATTAACAAAAACAATACATAGGATATCTCCACATATTCACTGTGGAACCCATGCAAAGCAGTTGTCCAGGGAGTCTTCATACAAATACAAATCAATACTGGAGGAAAAAAAAAAAGAACAGGGAAAAATCAAGTCCGTTTCTGAAAAAATTAAACAAGCTGAGCAATAGTACCTACACAGCTAACCAATCCGAAATCTTAAGGCTTAGAATGGAGCTAAGGTCGTTACTACTACAAGACTATAATAAAGTGCTCCAAGCAACCACAACAAAATTCTATGATTCTGAGGCGCCCCCAGGCCTTGGGGTACTCAGGGACCGGATAGCTGCTGCTTTCGCTGGGGAGTCACGGGGGTCATGACCCGGTCCTGTGGCCTGGGCGTCAGTTGAAAAAGAGGTTATTTACAGGGGATGTTGTTGTGACGCCACCCATAGTATGTGATCAGAATGACCACTGCTGCCGTATTCCTTCTGGGGGACCGTGATGAGGGGCAGCGTAGATGGTAACCCCTCCACGGGTAGGGCTGGGTGTCCCCAGGGCAGGTGTAGTGGTGGAGGGGCTTGGTAAGGGATGGTGCTCTGTATACTTCACTCCTGTGCTGCAGCTTCTCCAGTCAGCACGCAGGGACAGCAGGGATGCGGCTCCACAGGTGGAGATCTCTGCAGCGGCGCTGGAAAGAACAGTCTCAGGCAATGGTGAGCTTGCCGGGTACTTTACTGGTTCAAAGTCTTTAGCAGCAAGTTACAAGTCACAGTTCTCACAGTCACAGTTCTTACAAGTTAGCACTGCTCCGGGCACCCGGGTTCTACTGCAGCTCAGACGGTTCCTCTGCATTGCCTCCCTCAAAGTTCCTTTCAGGCCCTACTTGTCTCTCTTTCTCTGTCCACGCTCATAGGTTCGGACTGGCCGTCACGGGATATTTAGTGATGCTTCCCTCTGCTTTAGGGTCACTAACCCTAGTCCGATGGCTGTGTTCGTACTCTGTGGCGGTAGGTAGGCTGCTGGATATAGAGTACCTACCCCACACCGGTGTGTCTCGTGATTGGAGTTTTTGAGTCTCCCCAGTCACTTCTACAGAGCCGATTAGAGACTCAGGCCTGGCTACCCTGTGTTACTGGTGCCGTGGGGAAAAAAAGTTAAGTAATATACAAAACCCCGGCACTCAGAGGTTCAAGTAAAAAAAAAGGGAAAACACGTCAAACGGTGAAGATTTGGTAAACTGTGTTTTATTCTCTTGCAGTTGAGCACAACGTTTTAATATCAGTATTGGTTATGCTTCGGCTTAAATATCCTTCCTCAGACTCACTGATTTTTAACTAGATATAAATGAACAAATGACAGAAAAAAAATTGTCACAAAACGTACATACATCAAGTGTTTCGTTACATAGTTTTACACAAGAGACAATTATCAAACACAGATCCATCAAAAGAACAAAATAAATCATATATATCCGTATACAGAACATATGGTAAAGCAGAACTTCCCGTACCTAGATGCGTTTGTGCTTATAAAGGGAACTGCAACGTAGACACATGGAATCTAATGTCAAAATTCTGTGTACAGAAACAAACAATTATTACAACATAATTGTATGTATATTCATGTTATCCCATACCATGTCTCGGGTATATCTAAGGCTGGCTTCATACTTGCAGATGCATCTGCAGCGTTTTGCAGATGCATCTGCAAGCATCTGCATGCAGACCGCGGCCCCTATGTTTATAATGGTGCGCACGGCGGTCTGCAAATGCTTGCGGACCGCCGTGCGCACCCATTCACTCCTATATGTGATCTGTGCGCAGGCGGATGCCTGCGTACAGATCACACACTCTCGTCCGCACCAGGGACGCGACATCTCGCGTCCCTGGTGCGGGAGGAGTGTGTGATTTGTGCGCAGGCATCCGCGTGCGCACAGATCACATATAGGAGTGAATGGGTGCGCACGGCAGTCCGCAAGCATCTGCAGACCGCCGTGCGCACCATTATAAACATAGGGGCCGCGGTCTGCATGCAGATGCTTGCAGATGCATGTGCAAAACGCTGCAGATGCATCTGCAAGTCTGAAGGCAGCCTAACAATGTAGGGAGTACCTAAGTCACGAATGACGTAAGAGAAGATATTTAGCAATAATCTAATGGAATAGGGGAAGAAAATGACATAGTATCTAGAAACTGATTGGAAGGGACCAAGCTTACCATGCAGAGTTTGGTAAAATCAAGGCCTAGGGTCACCAATATCAGTCATTAGGGGCTCCCGACGTGGTCATATGGTAATATTGTAGATAAAAGATGAACCCTGCTTCTAATTGTAGCAATTAGATTCTATATGTGAGAGACAATAATGGGTAGATACAGCTGTCTGGATAATCTAAGAAAAAACAAAAAACAAGAAAGATATAATGATTGTTGGTTTATTACCTGGAACATATGCCCCGGGGATTAATGTCCCTATCAGTTTTATAGGGCCCTCAGGTGATCTGTAAGCGGGTCTAGAGCAATTGAACAGATTAATGCAATACAATAAAATGACTAATTGTCCGATGTGGGTGAAAAACCTTTTAATGAATATGGGTACTATAGTCATAGGGACAGACCTAACTTAAAAAGTAGCTCCACATGTACATCTAGTTAATGTTCCCACTAACAGAACGACCTAAGGATGGACAGTAAAATAAGATATTATTACAGTACTGTTGGTATCTTATATCTCTATTAGTGATGGGCGAATCCTAAATTACTCGGAATCGCTTGACTCTAGCGAGTCCGAGCACAGGACTCGCTACTCGTTGCGAGTCTTGCGAGTCCAATGTTAATGAATGGGGAAGGGAGTAATAGCGAGTAGTGTGAGATTTACAAATCGCAGATGTGTCTCGGAAGCTTCAGCCTGAAGCAATCCTAGTTTTGTCATTTGCATTGCTCGTTTACTTTGTAAGTAATCGCTGACTCGCACAGATAAGATCCTGTCTTCTCTGTGTTCTGGCTGCCCCAGCTCCAGGGTCCTAGAGCCTGCCTGCTGCCTGATGTAGCAGTGCTGAGATTGTTCTCAGTCTGCTCATTCCCTGTGTACAGACATGAATGTCTGTGCACAGAGATGATGTAGCAGAGCTGAGATTGTTCTCAGTCTGCTCATTCCCTGTGTACAGACATGAATGTCTGTGCACAGAGATGATGTAGCAGAGCTGAGATTGTTCTCAGTCTGCTCATTCCCTGTGTACAGACATGAATGTCTGTGCACAGAGATGATGTAGCAGAGCTGAGATTGTTCTCAGTCTGCTTATTCCCTGTGCATAGACATCTATATTTATGCACAGGGGATGTAGCAGAGAGGACATCGCGTTTTGGACTGCGTCGGACGGAAGAGGGTTTTTTTAATTAAAGATGGAGTCCCTAATGGCTTTTTTTTTTATTTCTAATAAAAAATTTTCCTTGTGTTGTGTTTTTTTTTAAACAATTTAATAGAAATTCATGGCGGTCATGTCTAATATTGGCGTGACCGCCATAAATTTCGGGCTTAGGGCCAGCTGATAATACAAAGCTGGCCCTAACCTCTTTATTACCCAGCGTGCCATCGCTACCAGGGCCACTGGAAGAGCGGGGTTCAGCGCCAGAGGATGGCGCTTCAATGAACGCGCCATCTTCTGGGGCGGCTGCGGGCTGCAATTTGCAGCGGGGGGTGCCCAGAAAGCTTGGGCATCCCTGCGCTGCGGATTCCAGCCCCCAGCTGCTTAGCTGTACCTGGCTAGACATAGAAATTGCGCGGAGCCCCACGCATTTTTTTTTAATTATTTCATGAAATTCTGAGATTCTGACTCTGAGACTCTGACTCTGAGACTCTGACTCTGAAATTCATGAAATAATAAAAAAAAAATGCGTGGGGCTCCACGCAATTTCTATGTCTAGCCAGGTACAGCTAAGCAGCTGGGGGCTGGAATCCGCAGCGCAGGGATGCCCAAGCTTTCTGGGCACCCCCGCTGCAAATTGCAGCCCGCAGCCGCCCCAGAAGATGGCGCGTTCATTGAAGCGCCATCCTCTGGCGCTGAACCCCGCTCTTCCAGCGGCCCTGGTAGCGGTGGCACGCTGGGTAATAAAGAGGTTAGGGCCAGCTTTGTATTATCAGCTGGCCCTAAGCCCGAAATTTATGGCGGTCACGCCAATATTAGACATGACCGCCATGAATTTCTATTAAATTGTTTTAAAAAAAACACAACACAAGGAAAATTTTTTATTAGAAATAAAAAAAAAAGCCATTAGGGACTCCATCTTTAATTAAAAAAATCCTCTTCCGTCCGACGCAGTCCAAAACGCGATGTCCTCTCTGCTACATCCCCTGTGCATAAATATAGATGTCTATGCACAGGGAATAAGCAGACTGAGAACAATCTCAGCTCTGCTACATCATCTCTGTGCACAGACATTCATGTCTGTACACAGGGAATGAGCAGACTGAGAACAATCTCAGCTCTGCTACATCATCTCTGTGCACAGACATTCATGTCTGTACACAGGGAATGAGCAGACTGAGAACAATTTCAGCACTGCTACATCATCTCTGTGCACAGACATTCATGTCTGTACACAGGGAATGAGCAGACTGAGAACAATCTCAGCACTGCTACATAATGTCTGTGAGCAGGCGGGCTCTAGGACCCTGGAGCTGCACAGAGAAGACAGCTGGACTCGGCTCGCAAAGAAACAGCAGTTATCTGCGAGTTTCCCTGCTATCACTAGCACAGTAGCCAGTGATTACTCGCACGAGTCTAATGCAAACAATGGCAATCCTAGTTTTGTCAGCGTTTCTGACAAAACTAGGATTGATATTGATTTGCATTGGACTCGTGCGAGTAATCACTGGGAGACTCGCAGAGTACCGAGTCCTGCGAGTCCCTTACTACTCGCCGAGTAATGAGTCCTAGCGAGTAGATTCGCCCATCCCTAGTTACAGTATATCACAGCTCACCTCCTCCTCCTGTACAATGTCTGATAACACCTCTATATACAGTAGATAACACAGGATCCACCATTCACAATAGGTGATATCACAGCTCACCTCCTCCTGTACAATGACTGATAACACCACTATATACAGTAGATAACACAGGATCCACCATTCACAGTAGGTGATATCACAGCTCACCTCATCTTGTATAATGACAGATATCACCTCTATAGAGAGTAGATAACACAGGATCCACCATTCAGAACAGGTGATATCACAGCTCACCTCCTCCTCCTGTACAATGACTGATAACACCACTATATACAGTAGATAACACAGGATCCACCATTCACAATATGTGATATCACAGCTCACCTCCTCCTCCTGTACAATGACTGATAACACCACTATATACAGTATATAACACAGGTTCCACGATTCGCAATAGGTGATGTCATCGCTCACCTTCTCCTGTACAATGACACTTCTATATACAGTAGATAACATAGGATCTGCCATTCACAATAGGTGATTTTCACAGCCTACCTCCTCCTGTACAGTGACTGATAACACCTCTATATAGAGGAGATAACTGAATCAACTATTCACAATAGGTGATATCACAGCTCACCTCCTCCTGTACAATGACTGATAACACCTCTATATACAGTAGATAACACGGGATCGACCATTCACAGTAGGTGATGTCACAGCTCACCTCCTCCTGTACAATGACTGATAACACCTCTATATACAATAGATAACACCGGATCCACCATTCACAATAGGTGATATCACAGCTCACCTCATCTTGTATAATGACAGATATCACCTCTATAGAGAGTAGATAACACAGGATCCACCATTCAGAACAGGTGATATCACAGCTCACCTCCTCCTCCTGTACAATGACTGATAACAACTCTATATACAATAGATAACACAGGATCCACCATTCACAATAGGTGATATCACAGCTCACCTCATCTTGTATAATGACAGATATCACCTCTATATACAGTAGATAACACAGGATCCACCATTCACAATATGTGATGTCACAGCTCACCTTATCTCCCTTCTGTATGAAAAATCTTCTTACATACAGTGAAATATCGAGAGGGGCAGTAAGGAGGGGGGTAATATTATGGAGAGGGGCAATGTGGAGAGGAATATTTTGGAGAGATACAGTGTGAGCGGAGATATTATGGAGAGGGGTAGTGTGGGGGGAAATTATGGGGCCCAGTGCAGGGCAGATATTTGTATTCAGGAGCATAATAATGACACTTCTTTTTAAGGGCACTGTGCTAGGATGTACTGCTGAAGACTGGAGAAGAGGGATGTCTGCAGAGATAAGCTGTGAATGTCCAATGTCATCATGGTGTCTGTACTACATTGATGGGAACGACTTCAATCAGCGAAGATGTCACCTATAGGGTACCTGGATTTAAATGCTTATTTGTGATACAAACTGCAATTTCTAAATGGTCAAACGACACACTACAAAGCTTTATTAAAGCTCTTTAGAACTTAGAGCTTTGATATGAGGAGGATTTGGTGAGTTTTCAGTACAGTTTCAGCTCTAAAAACGCACTGAAAGTAAGGTTGTATTTACAATGTGTTTTTAGACCAGAAACTGAGCAGAAACTCTTAAGGCTGCTTTCACATTACGATTTTGTTGAATCCGATGCTGCTCGATGAAAATCAGACAGCATCGGATGCTCAAAATCGGATGCCATCCGATCCGATTTTTTATCGGATCCGATTTAAATGGCTGGGGGAGGACTGTGGGAGGTTTTGGGAATGGTCTAGGGTATTGAGCATGCTCAATACAGAAAATCAGATCCGATATCGGATCTGATTTTCTATCCGATCCAATCCCCCATAGACTCCCATATTATTTTAATCGGATCGCATCGGATACAATGCGATCCGATTTTTTAATCGAATGCCAAAATCGGAGCAGTCTCCGATTTTGGCTCCTGAAAAAAATCGGACAGAATCGTATCGGATGCAAATCGGATGCCATTAAGTGCACATCCGATCCAATCCCATTGGAGAACATGGGGGCTAAATCGCATCCGATGCTGTCCGATTTTTTTGTCCGGATTTAACAAAATCGTAATGTGAAAGCAGCCTAAATCCTCCTCAAAATCTCAGAACTTCTCACAACATGGTTCTATTGATGAATTCATGTACTGATGTTGGTTCTGGTGATTTATTCAAATACCACTGTAAATTACCTTGCAGCTCTCAGGATTGGTTCAGTATGACAATGTGGCCTTTGGGCCAAAAATGTTTTCAGTCATGCACTAAATTATCTGTACTCTGACCTTTATTTCACTTTATTTTAATGTTGTTTTTACTTTTTTTTGGGGGGGTGAGGGGGGAGGAATGGGGGTTGGTAATGGCTGGTGGGAGGGGGCACATGTCTTGGGACTTGGGCCCCTGATCCTTTATGACTCTAGAAACGCCCCTGCTTGCTCCCCATGAACAGGTCTTGTACAAACATGACAGCTCATGTGTCCTAAATAAAGAATGGTGTGGGGGCATCAAAGGGCAAATTTGCAGAGGGCAGCATTCAGCCTAAAGCCGGACCTGTTTGCGCATATTGACAGTAAGAAGACGTCCCTGGCCAAAGCACTTGGCACCAGAGCCAGGAGCAGGCGATCACCCTGGACCAGACCCGGGTGCGGGGATTACCCTGGCCCAGAGCTGGGAGCGGGGAATCTCCCTGTACCAGAGCCGGGAGCGGCGAATCACCCTGGAACGGGGCTTCTCCTCCTGCACAGTGCAGCTGCCGAAGCAGCTGAGCAACATGGGGTACAGCCGGGTACAGTTCACCCTGAATGACTTCCTGGGCCTCCCTCATCAGGACCATCACTGGGGGGAAGTGCCTGCAGGGGGACAATGTGGGAATGGACAGCACTATATGGAGGTGTGCAGCACTATATGGAGGTGTACAGCACTATATGGAGGTGTGCAGCAGTATATGGAGGTGTTCAGCACCATGCAGAGGTGTAAAGCACTATATGGAGGTGTGCAGCAGTATATGGAAGTGTACAGCACTATATGGAGGTGTACAGCAGTATATGGAAGTGTATAGCAGTATATGGCAGTGTGCAGCACTGTATGGAGGTGTCAGCACAACATGGAGATGAACAACACTATATGGAGGTGTGTGGCGCCCCGCACCGAGTGCGTCACAGGAGGGTATTGCAGCCATAAGGGCAGCAGTAGTGATGGGCGAATCCTAAATTACTCGGAATCGCTTGACTCTAGCGAGTCCGAGCACAGGACTCGCTACTCGTTGCGAGTCTTGCGAGTCCAATGTTAATGAATGGGGAAGGGAGTAATAGCGAGTAGTGTGAGATTTACAAATCGCAGATGTGTCTCGGAAGCTTCAGCCTGAAGCAATCCTAGTTTTGTCATTTGCATTGCTCGTTTACTTTGTAAGTAATCGCTGACTCGCACAGATAAGATCCTGTCTTCTCTGTGTTCTGGCTGCCCCAGCTCCAGGGTCCTAGAGCCTGCCTGCTGCCTGATGTAGCAGTGCTGAGATTGTTCTCAGTCTGCTCATTCCCTGTGTACAGACATGAATGTCTGTGCACAGAGATGATGTAGCAGAGCTGAGATTGTTCTCAGTCTGCTCATTCCCTGTGTACAGACATGAATGTCTGTGCACAGAGATGATGTAGCAGAGCTGAGATTGTTCTCAGTCTGCTCATTCCCTGTGTACAGACATGAATGTCTGTGCACAGAGATGATGTAGCAGAGCTGAGATTGTTCTCAGTCTGCTCATTCCCTGTGTACAGACATGAATGTCTGTGCACAGAGATGATGTAGCAGAGCTGAGATTGTTCTCAGTCTGCTTATTCCCTGTGCATAGACATCTATATTTATGCACAGGGGATGTAGCAGAGAGGACATCGCGTTTTGGACTGCGTCGGACGGAAGAGGATTTTTTTAATTAAAGATGGAGTCCCTAATGGCTTTTTTTTTTATTTCTAATAAAAAATTTTCCTTGTGTTGTGTTTTTTTTTAAACAATTTAATAGAAATTCATGGCGGTCATGTCTAATATTGGCGTGACCGCCATAAATTTCGGGCTTAGGGCCAGCTGATAATACAAAGCTGGCCCTAACCTCTTTATTACCCAGCGTGCCATCGCTACCAGGGCCGCTGGAAGAGCGGGGTTCAGCGCCAGAGGATGGCGCTTCAATGAACGCGCCATCTTCTGGGGCGGCTGCGGGCTGCAATTTGCAGCGGGGGGTGCCCAGAAAGCTTGGGCATCCCTGCGCTGCGGATTCCAGCCCCCAGCTGCTTAGCTGTACCTGGCTAGACATAGAAATTGCGCGGAGCCCCACGCATTTTTTTTTAATTATTTCATGAAATTCTGAGATTCTGACTCTGAGACTCTGACTCTGAGACTCTGACTCTGAAATTCATGAAATAATAAAAAAAAAATGCGTGGGGCTCCGCGCAATTTCTATGTCTAGCCAGGTACAGCTAAGCAGCTGGGGGCTGGAATCCGCAGCGCAGGGATGCCCAAGCTTTCTGGGCACCCCCCGATGCAAATTGCAGCCCGCAGCCGCCCCAGAAGATGGCGCGTTCATTGAAGCGCCATCCTCTGGTGCTGAACCCCGCTCTTCCAGCGGCCCTGGTAGCGGTGGCACGCTGGGTAATAAAGAGGTTAGGGCCAGCTTTGTATTATCAGCTGGCCCTAAGCCCGAAATTTATGGCGGTCACGCCAATATTAGACATGACCGCCATGAATTTCTATTAAATTGTTTTAAAAAAAACACAACACAAGGAAAATTTTTTATTAGAAATAAAAAAAAAAGCCATTAGGGACTCCATCTTTAATTAAAAAAATCCTCTTCCGTCCGACGCAGTCCAAAACGCGATGTCCTCTCTGCTACATCCCCTGTGCATAAATATAGATGTCTATGCACAGGGAATAAGCAGACTGAGAACAATCTCAGCTCTGCTACATCATCTCTGTGCACAGACATTCATGTCTGTACACAGGGAATGAGCAGACTGAGAACAATCTCAGCTCTGCTACATAATGTCTGTGAGCAGGCGGGCTCTAGGACCCTGGAGCTGCACAGAGAAGACAGCTGGACTCCGCTCGCAAAGAAACAGCAGTTATCTGCGAGTTTCCCTGCTATCACTGGCACAGTAGCCAGTGATTACTCGCACGAGTCTAATGCAAACAATGGCAATCCTAGTTTTGTCAGCGTTTCTGACAAAACTAGGATTGATATTGATTTGCATTGGACTCGTGCGAGTAATCACTGGGAGACTCGCAGAGTACCGAGTCCTGCGAGTCCCTTACTACTCGCCGAGTAACGAGTCCTAGCGAGTAGATTCGCCCATCCCTAATCTCTATCATTATGTTCATGTACTTCATTATATATACCTTGGTGTTCAGAAACAAAGAGCCCTAGCTTCAACAAGTGCCCAAGAAAGACCGTGTTGCTTAGGAAGAGCTATATGCCTATAAGATAGAGCATATTGGGTAAACAAGTGCAATATATGTAATAGGGTAACATGCCCAGAATAGTGGCAATTACCTGTGGCAGAGCAGCTGTGCAGCATGCTGGGGTGGAGGGGACATAGTGCTCATAGCAGTGAACTTAAATAGTGTGTGCCCAGGTGCTGTGTATCGCCGGGATTTCCAAGACCGCCCTCTGCTTCCTGTCTTTGGAACGCAGGAAGCGGTCTGATGTGGAGCGCAAGCGATCCGTACTGCACATGCGCGGGGCGTGGTGTAACTGTGAATTTGACCGTGACGTGTCAGGTGACTGTGGCTCTTGCCTCCCTCTCTGCTCCATCAGTTTATGTTTCTCATCCATTCCAACTTGACTTCGTTTACTTCTCTTCATATCCTTCGTAAGTATTTTATGTGCGATTAGGGATGGGCGAATCTACTCGCTAGGACTCGTTACTCGGCGAGTAGTAAGGGACTCGCAGGACTCGGTACTCTGCGAGTTTCCCAGTGATTACTCGCACGAGTCCAATGCAAATCAATATCAATCCTAGTTTTGTCAGAAACGCTGACAAAACTAGGATTGCCATTGTATGCATTAGACTCCTGCGAATAATCACTGGCTACTGTGCCAGTGATAGCAGGGAAACTCAAAGTAACTGCTGTTTCTTTGCGAGCCGAGTCCAGCTGTCTTCTCTGTGCAGCTCCAGGGTCCTAGAGCCCGCCTGCTCACAGAGATGATGTAGCAGTGCTGAGATTGTTCTCAGTCTGCTCATTCCCTGTGCATAAACATCTATATTTATGCACAGGGGATGTAGCAGAGAGGACATCGCGTTTTGGACTGCGTCGGACGGAAGAGGATTTTTTTAATTAAAGATGGAGTCCCTAATGGCTTTTTTTTTTATTTCAAATAAAATATTTTCTCTGTGTTGTGTTTTTTTAACCCTTTATTGGAGATTCTTAGTGGCTGGGTCAAACGTGGCCTGACATTAAGAATCTTGGGCTTAATACCAGCTTGTATAACAAAGCTGGTATTAACCCCTTTATTACCCAGCGTGCTACCGCCACCAGGGCCGCTGGAAGAGCGGGGTTCAGCGCCAGAGGATGGCGCTTCAATGAACGCGCCATCTTCTGGGGCGGCTGCGGGCTGCAATTTGCAGCGGGGGGTGCCCAGAAAGCTTGGGCATCCCTGCGCTGCGGATTCCAGCCCCCAGCTGCTTAGCTGTACCTGGCTAGACATAGAAATTGCGCGGAGCCCCACGCATTTTTTTTTTTATTATTTAATGAATTTCAGAGTCAGAGGCTCAGAGTCGGAGTCTCAGAGTCGGAGTTGCCTCAGAGTCGGAGTCGCCTCAGAGTCGGAGTCGCCTCAGAGTCGGAGTCGCCTCGGAGTCGGAGTCGTCTCGGAGTCGGAGTCGTCTCGGAGTCGGAGTCGGAGTCGTCTCGGAGTCGGAGTCGTCTCGGAGTCGGAGTCGTCTCGGAGTCGGAGTCGTCTCGGAGTCGAGTAATCTCGGAGTCGAGTCGGAGTCGGAGTCGTCTCGGAGTCAGAGTCGTCTCGGAGTCGAGTCGGAGTCGGAGTCGTCTCGGAGTCGTCTCGGAGTCGGAGTCGAGTCGGAGTCGTCTCGGAGTTGGAGTCGTCTCGGAGTCGGAGTCGGAGTCGTCTCGGAGTCGGAGTCGTCTCGGAGTCGAGTCCGAGTCGGAGTCGTCTCGGAGTCGTCTCGGAGTCGGAGTCGGAGTCGTCTCGGAGTCGTCTCGGAGTCGAGTCGGAGTCGGAGCGTCTCGGAGTAGTCGTCTCGGAGTCGGAGTCGTCTCGGCGTGGAGTCGTCTCGGAGTTCGGAGTCGTCTCGGAGTCGGAGTCGTCTCGGAGTCGGAGTCGTCTCGGGGAGTCGGAGTCGTCTCGGAGTCGGAGTCGTTCGGAGTCGTCGGAGTCGGAGTCGTCTCGGCGAGTCGGATGTCAATAAAAAAATGCGTGGGGCTCCGCGCAATTTCTATGTCTAGCCAGGTACAGCTAAGCAGCTGGGGGCTGGAATCCGCAGCGCAGGGATGCCCAAGCTTTCTGGGCACCCCCCGCTGCAAATTGCAGCCCGCAGCCGCCCCAGAAGATGGCGCGTTCATTGAAGCGCCATCCTCTGGCGCTGAACCCCGCTCTTCCAGCGGCCCTGGTGGCAGTGGCACGCTGGGTAATAGAGGTTAGGGCCAGCTTTGTATTATCAGCTGGCCCTAAGCCCGAAATTTATGGCGGTCACGCCAATATTAGACATGACCGCCATGAATTTCTATTAAATTGTTTTAAAAAAAACACAACACAGAGAAATTTTTTTATTAGAAATAAAAAAAAAAGCCATTAGGGACTCCATCTTTAATTAAAAAATCCTCTTCTGTCCGACGCAGTCCAAAACGCGATGTCCTCTCTGCTACATCCCCTGTGCGTAAATATAGATGTCTGTACACAGGGAATGAGCAGACTGAGAACAATCTCAGCACTGCTACATCATCTCTGTGCACAGACATTCATGTCTGTACACAGGGAATGAGCAGACTGAGAACAATCTCAGCACTGCTACATCAGGCAGCAGGCGGGCTCTAGGACCCTGGAGCTGCACTGAGCAGAGAGGACTCTTCTCTTATCTGTGCGAGTTTCCCAGCCAGCGATTACTTACAAAGTAAACTAGTCCAATGCAAATAAATGACAAAACTAGGATTGCTTCAGGCTGAAGCTTCCGAGACACATCTGCGATTTGTAAATCTCACACTACTCGCTATTACTCGCTTCCCCATTCATTAACATTGGACTCGCTAGACTCGCAACGAGTAGCGAGTCCTGGGCTCGGACTCGCTAGAGTCAAGCGATTCCGAGTAATTTAGGATTCGCCCATCACTATGTGCGATGTAATACTCAAGATACTTGACTACCAAATGAATATTGACTGTCCTACTTATGTCTTTCCTTCATGTCAATTCATGGTCTGCCCTTTCCTCCCTCTACCTTCCTACCCCCTTACTTTATATTTATTCAATACATTTAAAAAATTCTGCCTGACAGCCTTACCTGGGTGGGATCAAGCTGTACAAGGCCTTCTAAGGACATTCATTGTGTCTTGGACATAGGATTGTAAAGAAAGTATGTAAGGTCTCAGGACTGTATCAGTATATGTATTGTCCGTTATGGATCTTGGAGAGACTATAAAATGTGGGTAGCTGGGGATGTCTCGCCTTAAGAAATGCAAGTTCTCTTTCTCAGTTTTTCCTCCATAGCATTCTGCAAAAGGTTATATAGCTCCAGTACGTACTTATTTTTGGGGTCACTTTGTAAAATGTCAGCATTCCTGATCTGATAGAAGATCTAGACACATCTTCTATTGAGACCAATCCATTATAACAATATAGCCCCCTTGTCAGAGGGCTTTATTACAATGGATGTGTCCTTCTCAAGGTTTAGTAAGGATTTTAATTCACTGCCTGTTAGATTTTTCCCAGCCATGTGTCCTACTTCAATTCTTTCCAGAGCATTTTGGACTAGATGTTCAAATATGTCCACATAGCTACTGTCAAACACAGGGGGTAATTTCGTGCTTTTCATTTCCATGAAACCGCATATTGGTTTCTTTATTTCAGAGTAACCAGCAATATTCCTTGTTGTCCATGTAATATCTAAATATTCAATATCATTACTTCTCCTTTTTGGGAAGGCCCCAAATTAGATGGACCCCTTGAAGCAATACTGAACTCATTGTCCCTTATCCAAATATTTTGCCTCTGACCAGACTCTATTTCTGTTGTCTCTGTGGTAAGAGTAGAGGTCCCTGTATTGATACAGATATGAACATTTGGCCTAAAAAAGATGATGTTGAGGGTATACCAGGTTAAGGGCTGGCCAGGGGGTATATTTTGTTGTGGTAGGCATGTTTTTTTTGATCAAGTAATTACTCTGATCTGCCTCGCCCCCTCTCTGGTTGCTTCCCTCTCTTTTTATGCTTACCCCTACCTCTTCCTCCTCTACCTGTACTCTGAGTCCCACGTTCTGTGACGCCCTACCCTAACAGGTAGCTACAGAACCACCTAATGCATGGAAAGATTTCCACAATAGGTAAACAGCACGCACAACACTATCCACCCCAGGCCTGTAGGAGGAGGCTCCACTTGCTGCTTTTAGGCAAGATCCCCTAGAAATACCGGTGCTGGGGGCGGAGTTAGTCAGTCCATGCAGTACGGAGCAGTACTGTGAAGAACGTCTGGTGTTGGAGCCACGCTAGGCCCGAGCCAGAGTACCGCCTAACTAGTGTCAGGAACCCGAGAGTGAGGCTTGAAGGCAAGGCGAGGAAGTAACTAAGTCAAGAGCAGATTGGGGACAGAGGAGTAGTGATGGGCGAATCCTAAATTACTTGGAATCGCTTGACTCTAGCGAGTCCGAGCCCAGGACTCGCTACTCGTTGCGAGTCTAGCGAGTCCAATGTTAATGAATGGGGAAGCGAGTAATAGCGAGTAGTGTGCGATTTACAAATCACAGATGTGTCTCGGAAGCTTCAGCCTGAAGCAATCCTAGTTTTGCCATTGATTTGCATTGGACTCGTTTACTTTGCAAGTAATCGCTGGGAAACACGCACAGATAAGAGTCCTGTCTGCTTTGTGTGCTGGCTGCCGCAGCTCCAGGGTCCTAGAGCCCGCCTGCTGCCTGATGTAGCAGTGCTGAGATTGTTCTCAGTCTGCTCATTCTCTGTGCATAGACATCTATATCTATGCACAGGGGATGTAGCAGAGAGGACATCGCGTTTTGGACTGCGTCGGACGGAAGAGGATTTTTTTAATTAAAGATGGAGTCCCTAATGGCTTTTTTTTTATTTCTAATAAAAAATTTTCTTTGTGTTGTGTTTTTTTTAAAACAATTTAATAGAAATTCATGGCGGTCATGTCTAATATTGGCGTGACCGCCATAAATTTCGGGCTTAGGGCCAGCTGATAATACAAAGCTGGCCCTAACCTCTTTATTACCCAGCATGCCACCGCCACCAGACTGAGAACAATCTCAGCACTGCTACAGCATCTCTGTGAGCAGGCGGGCTCTAGCACCCTGGAGCTGCGGCAGCCAGCACACAGAGAAGACAGCTGGACTCGGCTTGCAATGTAACAGCAGTTACTTTGCGAGTTTCCCTGCTATCACTGGCACAGTAGCCAAGTCTAATGCAAGACAATGGCAATCCTAGTTTTGTCAGCGTTTGCCATTGATTTGCATTGGACTCGTGCGAGTAAACGCTGGGAAACTCGCAGAGTACCGAGTCCTGCGAGTCCCTTACTACTCGCCGAGTAACGAGTCCTAGCGAGTAGATTCGCCCATCCCTACAGAGGAGCTATACCGGTTCACCCCAAGAAGCAACCCGGACACCGGAGTCCGAGTCTGCTAAGGAGCAGCTAGCCCAGCAAAAACATTGGTTTCCTGAGGAGACTCCAGTCTCCCGGACCCCTTTAACAGCAACCAACCGAGAGCCAGGACCTGCAGAAATCCCCAGAGGTAGCAGCAATTTAAAGAAGGTTCTCACCAACCCAATACAGGAGGGAAAGACGTACAGGAGGCCAGGCCAGGTTCTATGCAGGTCAGGGCTTCAAGACAAGTAGAACAGGAAAAAGGAGGCCTTATAACTCACTCGCTGTGGAAATCCCAAAGTGCTTCCAACACCATCTAAAATGTACCCTGGACAGTGCCGGTTTAACATCAGTAAAGGTACAGAAAACAACTATCAGTGTGTGTGTCAGTCCTTACTGCCCTGAGCCGGTTCCACATAGAGACCATAGAGGCTGCTGCCTGCAAAGCCACTTCCCTGTACCCCTGCTCCACTCCCTCCTCACTGCCCTAGGGATCCCGCTCCTCCTGTAGGGAGCAAGACCAACTGGCTGCAATAACTTCATCCCCAGAGGTCTGAGGCAGCGCTGGTGTCATCATCAGAATATGCAGGTGGCGTCATGACATCTTCAATTAAAATCCCTGTATATAATTCCCCGTTTTCAAAAGCGACCGCAAGGCACGGTCTCAGGCACTGGCCACCAGTGACATTCCCCCATAACCAACGCCCGAGATCCGAGTACCGACCTCCTGCGGGTGAGATAGTTCACTGTCAGAGGTATCGTATTCTGTCCATGAATACTCTTTTTCCCCATTTCCCAGAGTTTGTAGATCATATACCCTATTTTCTCAGAAATCTCCAACAGAGTAATGATTTGAAATGGCCGCACTGTGGGAACATTTAAATGTGGTTCCTGTAAGGACTGTAATTCCATCAGAAAGGTAGCCCATTTTCAAAGCCAGAAGGCAGGCCTAAGGTATGTGAATGGTGAATTCTTAAATTGTAATACTTCAGGTCTTGTCTATATGGCTAAATGTCCATGTCCTAAAAGTTATTTCAGGAAGACAATTCGCAGTTTCAAAAAGAGGATATTGGAACATATTGGGGATATTAGGAGGAAGGAGGATACACCAATTGCTAGACATATAAATGGCAAGAACATGGAGGTGACCTTAAATCAACCCAATTACAGTGTATTGAGGGGTGAGGGGATCCCTGAGGAAGGGTGACACTAACAAGAGGAAACCCAATGAACATATAGACTGAAGACTGTCACTCCTTTTGGCCTAAATGAATACATTTCCTTTATTCGATTTACCATATTTTTCGCTTTATAAGACGCACCTGATTGTAAGTCGCACCCCTAAATTTGATGAAGGAAAAGAGAAAAAAAATAATTTTTAATGTTAAATGGGGTCCGTCTTATAATGTCAGTGTTCGTCTTATAATCAGTATATATGTCCCTCATCCTGGTACATAAACCCCCCATCCTGGTATCCCGGTATATATGTCCCCTCATTCTGGTATATGTGTCCCTCATCCTGGCATACATGTCCCCATCCTGGTATATATATCGCTCATCCTGGTATACATGTTCCTCATCCTGGTATACATGTCCCTCATCCTGGTATATACGTCCCCATCCTGGTATATATGCCCCCATCCTGGTATATATATCGCTCATCCTGGTATACATGTTCCTCATCCTGGGATATATGTCCCCATCCTGTAAATATGTCCCCATCCTGGTACATATGCCCCCTCCCCCATCCTGGTATATATATCCCTCATTATAGCATACATGTCCCCATCCTGAAAAATATGGCCCCCTCATCCTGTATATATACCACCATCCTGGCATATACATTCCCTCATCTTATCTATATGTTCCCCATCCTGTATATATGCCCCATCCTGAAAATATGTCCCCCCATCCTGTGTATATGCCCCATCCCCATCTTGTTCAAATGCCCCCATCCTGTTTATATGCCCCCATCCTGTATATATGCCCCAATCCCCTACATATGGTCTTACTGATGGTGGAATTGCGGCTGCTGAGCAGGGGTGCCAGTGTTAGGTTCCAGAAGGTGAGGGGCATGGGTGCATTACATGAGCAGTGGAGATGTACCAGCGGCAGCGAGCGCTGGGTGCCGCCATGTTTTTTGTGGCTGGCTGCATTCACTATGTGCAGCCAGTCGGTAGAGACTTCAACAAAATGGCCACGGCCATAAAGGAGACCCGCAGCCAATTTAAAGTCTCTACCTCTGCCGGCCGGCTGCACATACTGAATGCAGCCACCCATAAAAAACATGGCGGCGGCCAGCGCTCGCTGCCGCCGGTACTCCACAGAGTCTACAGTCCTACACCTGTGCCCCTCACCCTCAGGAACCTGCCTCCGGCACCCCGCTAGGTACCCGCACCCCCTGCCCTGGTAATATGTCATTTTTAATTTTTAATTTTTTTTTTTTTACATTTTATTTTTAAGACGCACCCTTCAAAAGCGAAAAATACGGCATATAATGTTTCTCCTACTTCTATCGGGACCAGAGCACAGTGTCCAAGGCCGATGCACAGTGTCCGAGACCCGTGCACAGTGTCTGAGACCAGTGCAATATCTGAATCATCCACAGTGTTTTGCACCAGGGCAGTGTCCAAGACTGATGCACAGTGTCTGAGGCCAATTCATAGTGTCCGCCCCGTGCACTGTGTCCGACCCGTGTACAGTGTCCGACCCATGTACAGTGTCCTCCCCGTGCACTGTGTCCGACCCGTGTACAGTGTCCGATCTGTGCACAGTGTCCGACCTGTGCAGAGTGTCCGACCCGAGCACAGTGTTCGAGACCCGAGCACAATGTCTAAGACCCGTGCACAGTGTCCGAGACCCGAGCACATTGTCCAAGACCCATGCACAGTCGAAGATCGATGCACAGAGTCCGAACTGTCCACAGTGTCCAAGACGGATGCACAGTGTCCGACCCGTGCACAGTGTTCGACTCGTGCACAGTGTCCGATCCCTGCAGTGTCCGATCGGTGCACTGTGAGCGAGACCGGTGCACAGTGTCTGAGACCGGTCCACAGTGTTCAAGACCGGTCCACAGTCTCAGAGACCGGTGCACAGTGTCCGGGACCCGTGCACATTGTCCGGGACCCATGTACATTCGAAGACCGATGCACAGTGTCCGACACCAGTGCGGTGTCCGAACCGTCCATAGTGTCCGAGACCGATGCATTGTGTCTGACGCTAATGCACAGTGTCTGACCCTTACACAGTTGAAGACCGATGCACAGTGTCCGAGACCAGTGCAGTGTCCGAACCGTCCACAGTGTCTGAGGCCAACGCATAGTGTCTGACCCATGCACAGTGTACGACTCATGCACAGTGTCCGATCCCTGCAGTGTCCGACCGGTATACTGTGTCCGAGACTGGTGCACAGTGTCCGGGACCGATACACAGTGTCCGAGACTGGTGCACAGTGTCCAAGACCGATGCACAGTGTCCGAGACCGATGCACAGTGTCTGAAACCCGAGCATAATGTCCAAGACCCGTGCACAGTGTCCGAGACCTGAGCACATTGTCCAAGACCCATGCACAGTCGAAGACCGATGCACAGAGTCCGAACCGTCTACAGTGTCTGAACTGTCCACAGTGTCCAAGAAGGATGCACAGTGTCCGACCAGTGCACAGTGTTCGACTCGTGCACAGTGTCCGATCCCTGCAGTGTCCGACCAATGCACAGTGTCCGAGACCGATGCACAGTGACTGAGACTGGTGCACAGTGTCCGAGACTGGTGCACAGTGTCCGAGACTGCTGCACAGTGTCTGAGACCGGTCCACAGTGTCCAAGATCGGTCCACAGTGTCCGAGACTGGTGCACAGTGTCCGAGACCGATGCACAGTGTCCAAGACCGATGCACAGTGTCTGAGACCGGTGCACAGTGTCCGGGACCCGTGCACATTGTCCGGGACCCGTGCACATTCGAAGATCGATGTACAATGTCGAGACCAGTGCAGTTTCCAAACCGTCCACAGTGTCCAAGACCGATGCACAGTGTCCGAGGCCAATGCACATTGTCCGACCCGTGCAGACTCGTGCACAGTGTCCGATCCCTGCAGTGTCTGACCGGTGTACTGTTTCCTAGACTGGTGCACAGTGTCCAAGACCGATGCACAGTGTCCGAGACCGGTGCACAGTGTCCGAGACCGATGCACAGTGTCCAAGACCGGTGAGCAGTGTCCGGGAACCGTGCACAGTGTCCAGGACGCGTACACATTGTGAGTGACCCGTGCACATTGTACAGGACCCGTGCACATTCTCCAGCCCATGCATAGTGTCCGACCAGTGCATAATGTCCGAGACAGTGTCCGACCCATGCACAGTGTTCGACTCTTGCACAGTGTCCGATCCCTGCAGTGTCCGACCGATGCACAGTGTCTGAGACCCGTGCACAGTATCTGAGACCCGTGCACAATGTCCGAGACCCGTCCACGGTGTCCGAAACCCGTCCACAGTGTCCGAGAACCGTCCACAGTATCCAAGAGCCGTCCACAGGGTCCGAGATCCGTCCCCAGGGTCCGACACCCGTCCCAGGGTCCGACACCCGTCTGCAGGGTCCGACACCCGTACACAGTGTCCAAGACCAGAGCACAGTATCCGAGACCAGAGCACAGTATCTGAAACAGGTGCAAAGTATCCGAGATCGTTGCATAGTGTCCAACCCATGCACAGTGTCCGAGACCGGTGCACAGTGCCCGAGACCAGTGCACATTATCCGGGACCCGTGCACATTCGAAGACCGATGCACAGTGTCTGAGACCAGTGCGGTGTCCGAATCGTCCACAGTGTCCAAGACCGATAAACAGTGTCCCAGGCAAATGCACAGTGTCCGACCCATGCACATTCGAAGACCGATACACAGTGTCTGAGACCAGTGCAGCGTCCGAACCGTCCACAGTGTCCGAGACCGATGCACAGTATCCGAGGCCAATGCACATTGTCCGACCCATGCACAGTGTTCGACTCATGTACAGTGTCTGATCCCTGCAGTGTCTGACTGGTGCACAGTGTCCGAGACCGGCGCACAGTGTCCAAGACCGGTGCACACTGTCCATGTCCGATGTACAGTGTCCGAGACCGGTGCACAGTATCCGAGACCGTTGCACAGTGTCCGGGACGCGTGCACATTGTGCAGGACCCGTGCACATTCTCCGGCCCATGCATAGTGTCCGACCAGTGCACAGAGTCCCAGACAGGAGCAGTGTCCGACCTGTGCACAGTGTTCGACTCATGCACAGTGTCCGATCCCTGCAGTGTCCGACCGATGCACAGTGTCTGAGATCCGTGTACAGGGTCCGAGACCCGTCCACAGTGTCCGAGACCCGTCCACAGGGTCCGAAACCCATCCACAGTGTTCAACACCTGTCCACAGTATCCGAGACCAGAGCACAGTATCCAAGACAGGTGCAAAATATCCGAGATCGTTGCACCGTGTCCAACATGTGCACATTGTCCGAGACCGATGCACAGTGCCCGACCCATCCACAGTGTTCGGGACCAGTGCACAGTGTCCGAGACCCGTGCACAGTGTCCGAGACCCGTGCACAGTGTCCGAGACCCGTGCACAGTTGAAGACCAATGCACAGTGTCCGAGACGGTTGCAGTGTCCGACCCGTCCACAGTGTTTGGGACCAGAGAACATTGTCTGAGGCCTATGCACAGTGTCCGAGGCCGATGCACAGTGTCCGAGACCCGTGCACAGTGTCCGAGACCCGTGCACAGTGTCCGAGACCGGTGCACAGTGTCCGAGACTGGTGCACAGTGTCTGGGACCCGTGCACATTGTACGGGACCCGTGCACATTGTCCGGCCCATTCATAGTGTCCGACCAGGGCACAGTGTCCAAGACCAGAGCAGTGTCCGACCGGTGCACAGTGTCCGAGACTGGTGCACAGAGTGATAGAAGACAGCTGTGATCTTTACTGTGAATCACATTAATTCCATGCAGATTACAAATGTCCACCGGTTTTCACAATTATTAAACTGCGTGTAAAGCTAAAGGGGTAATCCAACATAAACAACAGAGTCCATGATGGCATATAATGGAATAAATAACAAAATATGGATGAATGGCATCAGATGTGGTATCATCAATCATCCAATACACATAAAACAGCTAAGGTAATAACATGAAGCACTTTAATAGTGTCCCCTAATATAATGTGCTATTTCTAATGCTATGAACACACATAAAGGACATATATTGGCCCTGTGTATTAGGATTAAATGCATTATTTTACATTTGTGAGCTGTACCCTATGAATACGTGCAAGTACAAGACGTACAGCATGTTGTACCGGAACCAGAGATTCCTACAATCGGTGAACCTGTCAGTCCCATAGAGAGACTAAGACAATACTACAATCTACCAACATGTAGGTCTAACAGACAAGTGAATAGTGCACGCACCACACTAGAGGTAGACACTAGTGACACACCAATACTACGCAGACCAACCCGTAGTAACTTTGGTCAGCCACCACTCAGATTCAGTGTGAAGTGTAGAGTGTCAAAAGAGTAAAATGTAAATATGAACTAAGTACATTAAATGTGAATAGTAGTGTATAGAAGGGTGGAGGAACAGGTCACAGCCCCATGCACATTAAGTTAGGAACAGAAAGTGCCTGGGATGGAGAGAAGGTAAGACCAGGCTTCCTAAGCAGAGACAGCCATAGGGAAATATTGTGTAAAGTTTGTTAACCTGTTAAATGTTTCAAGCCTACAGAGACTTTACTGTGAGGAGTTTACCGTTTTTCCCTGCATTCCCCTGCCTAACCATGGACCACAGCTACAGGACTGGTGGTGGCAAGGCAATTCTTTCTTTTCTTTTACAGCCTGCGGCAGATGGACTAGCGCCGTAAGGACTGCTTTTTCCCATTTTTACCAGTTTTTCAGTGGTTTCTGTAAATTTTTCAATTTTAAGACTGTCGTAATACCTGTTATTGTTGTTGTTATGATGTTACAAAAATCTTTACTCAGTCCGGGAGTACTGAAGGTAACTAGGGGGGAATGTGGTGCCCTGTGCCAGATAGCCACAGGACCAACTAGTGCACTAAGGGATTTCCACATCTGGTACTCACACACAGACAACACCTTTCCACTCCAGGCCTGTAGGGGGAGCCCCACTGGCTGCTGTTAAGCCAGATCCCCTATAAATACAGGTGCTGGGGCACAGTTAGCCAGAGTGTGCAGTCGCTAGGAGAACTGTGAAGGTCAGCTCAGAGCTTAGTGAGCAAAACTGGTTCCGGAGCCGTGCTAGGCACGAAACCAGCGCACTGCCAGAGCCAGTGTGAGGGTCCAGAGAGTGAGGACCGAAGGCAGAGGCGAGGAACAGTCCAGCGGGGGCAGAGGAGCCATACCGGCTCACCTCAGGAGAACACCGGTCACTGGAGTCCAAGTCTGCAAGGGAGAGGTTAGCCCCGCAGAAAATCACAGTACACCGTGGAGGTTTAGCTTCCTGGACACCCGCAGCACTCACCATTTGAGAGCCAGGAGCCACAGAAAGGTAGCGATAGCCAAGTGAGAGCCCTCAGTGCAGCAACACGGGTGTGAGAGAGGACAAGAGAGGTCAGGCCTGGTTCCACACACGCAAGACTTCAGGACAAGGGAGCAGGACAAGGAGGCCTATAGCCCACTCGGTGTGGAAATCCCGGAGTGCATCCTTTAACCCTGGAAGTGTACCTGTAAACCACCAGTAAAGGTACCGAAAAGACTCCCTTGTGTGTGTGTCCATTCTTCCAGCCTGTCCCACACAGCAACAACTGCGCTACCCTATTCCACCATTTTACCCTTACAGGCCCAGGGACCCTTCTCCACCTGTAGGAAGCCACAACACCTTGCTGCTGCCCATCACCCCGGAGGCCCCAGCAGCGCCGGTGCCATCGCCGGATCTACAGGTGGCGTCATGACATTCATCCATTAACTTATATTCCTGAAAATACCCCTTTTTGTTGTCACCCAAGGGCACAGACTCAAGCACTAACCGCCCGTGACATCCCTGCACCTGACCGCTCAAGATCTGAGTACCCCAGTCTCTTGTGAGCCAGACACAGCCAACCTCATCTCTGTGGCATAGATGCCAACTGAGGTGTCCCTTCGGGAGGTATGACTCAACGTCTCTTCTGCTGATGAACACGTCCTGCTCCAAGCCGTACTCCTTTATGAACCCCTAGCCGTTGCGAAGGTTGAAGTCCACGACTACTCCGTGGCGCCGATCCGCTGGGTTAGGTACCAAAGTCTTTCAGACATATGCCTCTTCCACTAGGTTAGCCTCTTCTTGCTGCTGCCAGTGGTCTCGGCACTGTCGTCTCTCTTCCTCCTCAGCGGCTTTTCTTTGCGCCCAGTAGTCACCATCGTACCCGCTTTCGACCCTGCTCTCTACCTGGGCCACAATCAGACTCCCCTTTCAGGCTTTCATAGGATGCCCAATGCGTCCTTCCGCTCTCAGCCTCCATGATTTCTGGTGAGCTCTCACTGCTCTCTTGCTCAGTGGCTTCACCCTCTGGCTGCAGTGCTGGTTCAGTCGGATCTGGTGTGGCAGTCGGTGGCTCATCTTCCAGCTTTGGTGTCATTGACCGCCTCTAGCTTGGTGGTTCTGCAGCTGGTGGTTCGGGAGGCTCCAGCACCTGCACTCGTTGTGCCGCTTTTTGTAGCTGGGACTGCTTCAAGGCATTAACGGCCCACAACTGCGCACTGTTTAGCAATTGGCTCAGTTCTTTCATCGCCTCCTTGAAGTCATCAGGTAAACTGTACCCAGTCTATAGCCTCCCCAGTTGCATTGGAAGCTTTCTTGCTTTCTTGTCCGCCAGCCAGAGTGTCCGAACTGGTGCTCGCCATGATGCCTCCTGCTCCTCGCACCACGTGGCTCTCTCTTGTTCTGGTTTTTGGGGCCTCACCCTTCGGGCCCTTTCCCACTCCTCTAGATGGGGTCAGTAACACTCTATAGCAGGCCTCTTTGGCTGGCTTTTCTTTAGTACTCGGGGCGGGCCTGCTCTTTCACACCTTTTCTAAGGTCCTTCTCACGACAAGGGCCTAGACATGCCCCAGACCTACACGTGGCGCTCGTTCTTTCTCACCACCATTTTTGTGAGCTAGCTTTGCAGTCTCTTAACAGTTCTCTAATTGCACGAGATCCGGTGTTACTGGGCTGCTTGCATCCTGTTAGTGACGCCCGGTTGACACGCCTACTCCAGGGTCGAGGGTACTCGGTGACCAGGCAGCTGTTGTTCTTCACTCTCAGTTATTTTCACAGGGACAGACGGGGGCCGAGACCCGGTCTCGTGACCCTGGCAATGTAATTTTAATAAACTGGGGGAAGATGACAGGGATGACATTTGAAGGGGGTATTTGCGACGCCACCCACGGTATGCGGCCAGGGCAGCCGATGCTGCTGCTTCAGAACCTCTGCGGACAGTGACCGGCAGCTTGGATGGTTTCACTCCTGCAGGTGGAGCGCGGTCCCCAGAGCAGTGGGATGGAGGCGTCAGTTCGTACCTTGGCAGATGTTCATTAGGTCATCAGCACCTGGTGTCTCATGCGGCCTCTGGGGCCAGTGGTCGCTGCTAAGAAAGTCTCACATACCACAGCTGGAGTTCTGTTACTTTTACTCAGTTGTCTCAGCATGGCCGCTAGGTGCTTCCTTTGCCAACCTCTGGTTCAGCGTGTTCTCCAGAACCGGGACAGTGCAGTCAAGCCTCGTTGGTGTCGCTTCCTCTCTTTCTAGGTGTTTCTGTCTCTGGTGGTCCCTCAGTGCTATTAGGTCATCTCGCCGCTCCTCTCAGCATTTTCGCAGCACAGAGCTCAGTTACTGACAGCCACGGGTGCTCAGCTGTACCCCTTCCGGGTACTGCTCCCTAGTTCGGTCGCCTTCTTCAAGTTGTGTTGGGTGTTCAGCCACAGCTTCCGTTAGGAACTTGGGGCCTCCAGTGCAACTGTTCCGGCCTAAAGCATCCGAGTCCCTGTGTCGTCCACCAGCCCCTCTGTCTCGCCAGTTACGTGCGTATGGGAAACTATATCGCGTTCCATACCCCAAAGCCCCTTTCCTCCTCTACACCTGTTGGTTTTTCCCTCCTGGGGCGAGCATGGTCGTGCTCCAGCCCACGGGAGTCAACACCACACCACTCCTTCACTCCCGCCTTCCACTCCACTTCTCTTCCTTCTTTCTTTTCTCTCCTTTTTAACTCTACACTTTCCCTCCCAGCTATGCTTGGGCCCTCCATCTGGGTCCACCCACTGTCCTGCGGTACTAAGTGTTGTGTTGTGTGTGTTTGAAGCTCAACTGCATCACCTGAGTACCAGGTGACCAGAGGCACAACTCTCCATCAAATGGAGGAGTGCAGTACCTCTGGTGGCAATTACCTGGTGGGGCGCCACATATACTTACCAGGTCCGTGTACTTGTACTTCCAGGATTGCTCATTAACGTCCTCATTATTCACTGCGGTAACCTGGAAACAGCTCACACATTCTAGAATCTACCACTGTAGATGCAAGAATGTATGGACTGTTTGCAGGTTACTGCACTGGTTCCAACAGCCAATCACAAGTGCCTACTCTCTGTGACAGTGTCTGTGATTGGATGCTTTGCTTTGTGCTGGCGTCTGTGATTGGTTGCCGTAGGCAATGAACCTGAAGTCATACGAGTGTAAAAACAAATAAACAATTAAAAAAAAATGTAGAGCCAGCAGCCGGGTCACCAGAGTTCATTGATGTGGGGACGCAGTGACTCAGTGAGTAATGTCACTGTTTCAAGCGGCAGTCAGTCTGCCACAGAGTCTGCAGGGAGAGGATGTCAGTGCTTGTGCTACAGACTCTGGATGAAGCAGAGCCAGGATTGTGGGACCATTTTTGTGGATCATCACCAGAGGGGTATGCGTGGGGTAATAATAAATTGATAGTCTTTGGTATATGAGGAAAAGAAACCAGGCACCTTCAGGATGACTGCGGAATGTGGAGCACTTTGTACCACCTTTTTCTCCAGCTCTTAAACCCTGTCACCGGTGTTGCTACGCCTTATAACAAAGTTCATGCATATCAAAAGGTATGAAGGATAGGCGGCACTCACCATTTGTTGAGACTTTTTCTTTATTGCATCATGTAGGGAGGGGGTGCAGAAGGCGCGGACGACAACACGTTGTTTCGGAGTCTTAGCTCCGAAACAACGGACTCGTCTAGTCTAGACGGAGTCTAGAACTTGTCAAAGGAGCTAAGACTCCGAAACAACGTGTTGTCGTCCGCGCTCTCTGCACCCCCTCCCTACATGATGCAATAAAGAAAAAGTCTCAACAAACGGTGAGTGCCACCTATCCTTCATACCTTTTGGTAATAATAAATTGGAAAATGAGGGTTGTCTGTCTGATTTATTTAAAATTAAGGTTCCAAGATACTGCAGTCAACAATAATGAAGTTAATGAGTTAGTCCACATGGTTGTATTTCCAGGACCAAAGTAAGTATAACATTGCTGTTTATTCACAGTTTTGTTTCTTTTTGCAACCCCCTGCTGTCCACTGTTTTTTTTTATGTCCGTGTCTTTCCTAATAGTGATTATGCAAATGGAATCCGCGGAGCCTCGATTAAGATAATAGTGATTATCCTAATAGTGATTGACAGGGATGCCTTGCTTGTATCCAGCAATGTCTTCTGAAAAATTCAGGCATGCCAGTGTTGTTAACCAACAATAAGTCAAGTTGGTTGGGCAGAACAATGCACAAGTCTTGAAGTTACAACAAGGGTGCATAGAGCATTACCATCAGCATGTTTCATTAAACTTCAGTTTCTGAAAAGCTAAGGCAGTGATCAGACCCCAAAAGATGCAACATTTACAGTTGTGCTCAAAAGTTTATATACCTGAGGAGATGTTTTGCTTTCTTGGCCTTTTTTTCAGAGAATATGAATGATAACACTAAAACTTTTTTCCACTCATGTTTAGTGGTTGGGTGAAGTCATTTATTGTCAAACTACTGTGTTTTCTCTTAATAATTCCTAATGACAACTAAAAACATCCAAATGACACTGATCAAAAGTTCACATACCCTCGTGATTTTGGTCTAATAACATGCACAGAAGTTGACACAAATGGGTTTGCATGGCTAATAAAGGTAACATTATCACCTGTCACCTGATTGCTTGTGTGTGCATAAAAGCTGAGTAAGTTCCTGGGATCCAGACAGACTCTTGCAACTTTCATCCAGCCACTGACATTTTGGATTGTGAGTCATGGGGAAAAGCAAATGAATTGTCAATGGATCTGCGGGAAAAGATAGTTGAGCTGTATAAAACAGGAAAGGGGTATAAAAAGATATCCAAGGAATTGATAATGCCTGTCAGCAGTTTTCAAACTGTGATTAACAAATGGAAAATCATGGGCTCTGTAAAAACCAAACCACGATCAGGTAGACCAACAAATGTTTTGGCCACAACTGCCAGGAAAATTGTCTGGGATGCAAAGTGAAACCCACAAATAACATCAGCTGAAATATAGGCTCACTGAACACTAGCGGTGTGGCTGTTTCAAAAGGCACAATATGGAGGCATTTGAAGAAAAATGGGCTGCATGGGCGAGTCACCAGAAGAAAGCCATTACTGCGCAAATGCCACAAAGTACGCCAAACAGCACAGAAACAAGCCCCCAAACTTCTAGAACAAGGTAATTTGAAGTGATGAGACCAAAATCAAACTTTTTGGCCACAACCATAAACGTTATATTTGGAGAGCTGTCAACAAGGCCTATGATGAAAGGAACACCATTCCTACTGTAAAACATGGAGGTGGATCGCTGATGATGTGGGGATGTGTGAGCTACGAAGGCACAGAAAACTTGGTTAAAATTGAAGGAAAGGTGAATGCAGCACATTATCAGAAAATACTGGAGGCTAATTTGCACTCATCAACCAGGAAGCTGCACATGGGACGTACTTCGACGTCCCAACATGACAATGATCCAAAACACAAGGCTAAGTCGACCTGTCAATGGCTACAGCAGAACAAAGTGAAGGTTTTGGAGTGGCTATCTTAGTCTCCTAACCTCAATATCATTGATCCACTCTGGGGAGAACTCAAACATCATGCAAGAAAGCCCAGGAATTTACAGAAACTGGAGGCTTTTTGCCAAGAAGAATGGGGAGCTTTACCATCTGAGAAAATAAAGAGCCTCATCCACAACTACCACAAAAGACTTCAAGCTGTCATTGATTTTAGAGGGGCAATGCACGGTATTAAGAACCGGCGTATGTGAACTTTTGATCAGGGTCATTTGGATGTTTTTGGTTGTCTTTATTATTTAAATAGAGAAAACACTAGTTTGACAATAAATGGCTTCACCAAACCTCTAACCATGAGTGGAAAAAAAGTTTTTGAGTTATCATTCATATTTCCTGAAAAAAATTAAGAAAGCATAAAATCTGCTGGACTATGTAAACTTTTGAGCACAACTGTATATGGGCTATAGGCTATATACTTCGTTTATACTGTCAGTTTGGGGTGACAGACTCCATATATCCATTTAACGGTGGCTGCAGATGATTATGATAAATTGTTTGAATTTCATCCAGAAAACTCTGAAGATTTTTTTCTAGTTTACATTCAACTTTCATCCATGTGCCATCCATGTGTCTGATATTTTTTGTCTATGTGATGTTTTTGTGCATTCAATTTTCATACAACATTAAAAAATATAAGTGATCACTTACATTTTATAATAGAAAGTTATCTGTAAAAATTGGATGCCACTCAAATGCTCTGTGTGGGATATGATTATTTTTTTAAGCACCTATCAGTGTCGTACAGAAAAATCAAGGGGCTCTATAGCAAGAGTTCTACTTGCCCACCTCAATAAATATATATTTGGCGGGTTATATAAGAACATATCTCAAAACTTTTCAGCCCTTCCTAATGATTCGCCTCCTATTAAAGCCCCTAAATTTTCCTATCATTGCACCCATAGAGTGTGATGACAACCAAAGTGCCCTACAACCAGTGTACAATACTCATACATTAAATTCCTCCCAGTACCCTCCACATGCATAGTATGATGATCCTACTGTGTCCTTCCTCAACTACCCCAGCAAAGTATGTTGACCCCCCCAACACAGTATAACCCTCAACTGTAACCCCCACTCGGCCCTGCATGTGGTATAATGGACCTGCATACCTCCCCCTATATAAAGGTCCCCACTAGCCCTTCCTTCGCACTGTATAATTTCTTACATACAGTATAATGGCCCTCAAATAGCCATCTATAAAGTATAAAGGCTACCTCAAAACCCTCCAAATATAATGGCCCTCTACATACCTCTCCAAATAGTATAATGGCCTCCACATAGCCCTCCAAATAGCAAAATTGTCCTCAATTTAGCCCTCCAAATATTATAATGACCCCCTACATGGCCTTCCATATTGTATAATACTCCTAACATTGCCCTCTCCATAATAGCCCCCCACATAGTCCTCCACAATGTGTAATGTACTCCCCATAATCCTCCATAATGTATAATGCACTCCCCACAGTCCTCCATGTAGTATAATGCAGTGTTCCCCTAACTCCAGTCCTCAAGTCCTACCAACAATGCATATTTTCAGGATTTCCTTAGCAATCCACGTGTTACTATCCTCACCTGTACACCTGATTACATCATCACCTCTGCAATACTATTCCCCTCAATGTGTATTTGTTTTTCAGTTTGGTGCAGTCAGTCCCCGTGTACTGACAGAAGAGAATGAAGCTGGAGATATCCTTGTCAAGCACAACATGGATTAAAATATTTCTTCACACATCACAGCCCATTATTCAATGAAGTATATGATACAGTTTATGTGCATTGAAACATAGGAGCTATATATCTTCAGTCTACAGCCTGTACTGACACGTGACTAGGTTTTAAATTGCATTGGGGATGACATTTTATCTCAATCTCGGAGAACTCCTTTCACTGAAGGAAAGTTCTGTACTAGCAAACAACAGGTTACATTTTTTCGCTGAATGGCACAATATATGTAGTTCACAACAAAGGATACATTTAGGTAACCATTTCCCTAGCAATATAAGAATGGTACCAGGATATCACATATTGGGAACGCTTCCTCCTACGCTTGAATTCAGGATGCAGATTCCTCCTGCACAAGTAAGGCAGAAGACATCATTTTAGTGTACTCTAGCAATTGTATCACTAGACAAAGCTAATGTGAATTACCGTATATACTCGTGTATAAGCCGAGTTTTTCAGCCCAAAAATTGGGCTGAAAAGTCACCCCCTCGGCTTATACACGGGTCAATACGGTAATATATGTGGTGGGGGCTGTGTCCGGGTGCTGGGGAGGCTGGAGGAGGCGGGGGGAGGCTGATGACTGAGCGGCCCGTCACGTGGGGCCGCTCATTAGATATGCACGGCTCCCCCCGCCCATCACAGCGGCAGGGGGAGCCGTGCATACAGCCCCCCCAGTGTATACAGGCAGCCCCCCAGTGGCAGTAGCCCCCCCCCATCATGGAAAGAGCCCCCACACTTGGCAGAGCCCCCCCCGCTGCTTTACCATCCAGTGTGTTCGCCGCGGGTCCTGCGCGCTGTCATCCCGGTCTCACGTGACCCGGCGCGATGACGTCATTCCACAGCGACCGCCGGGTCACATGAGACCGGGAAGACAGCGCGGGAGGAAGGACGTGACAGCCCGCGGTGATGAAGACGCTTGATGGTAAGTTAATGCAGCGGGGGGGGGGGCTCTGCACAGTGTGGGGGGCTCTTTCCATGATGGGGGGGCTAGTGCCACTGGGGGGCTGCCTGTATACACCTTGGGGCCTGCTGTATACCTCTGGGGCCTGCTGTATATACCCTGGGGCCAGCTGTATATACCCTGGGGCCAGCTGTATACCCCTGGGGCCTGCTGTATATACCCTGGGGCCTGCTGTATATACCCTGGGGCGTGCTGTATACCTCTGGGGCCTGCTGTATACCTCTGGGGACTGCTGTATACCTCTGGGGTCTGCTGTATATACCCTGGGGCCTGCTGTATACCTCTGGGGCCTGCTGTATATACCCTGGGGCCTGATGTATACCTCTGGGGCCTGCTGTATACCTCTGGGGCCTGCTGTATACCTCTGGGGCCTGCTGTATACCTCTGGGACCTGCTGTATATACCCTGGGGCCTGCTGTATACCTCTGGGGCCTGCTGTATATACCCTGGGGCCTGCTGTATACCTCTGGGGCCTGCTGTATACCTCTGGGGCCTGCTGTATACCTCTGGGGCCTGCTGTATACCTCTGGGGCCTGCTGTATACCTCTGGGGCCTGCTGTATATACCCTGGGGCCTGCTGTATATACCCTGGGGCCTGCTGTATATACCCTGGGGCCTGCTGTATATACCCTGGGGCCTGCTGTATACCTCTGGGGCCTGCTGTATACCTCTGGGGCCTGCTGTATACCTCTGGGGCCTGCTGTATATACCCTGGGGCCTGCTGTATATACCCTGGGGCCTGCTGTATATACCCTGGGGCCTGCTGTATACCTCTGGGGTCTGCTGTATACCTCTGGGGCCTGCTGTATATACCCTGGGGCCTGCTGTATATACCCTGGGGCCTGCTGTATACCTCTGGGGCCTGCTGTATATACTCTGGGGCCTGCTGTATACCTCTGGGGCCTGCTGTATACCTCTGGGGCCTGCTGTATACCTCTGGGGCCTGCTGTATATACTCTGGGGCCTGCTGTATACCTCTGGGGCCTGCTGTATACCTCTGGGGCCTGCTGTATACCTCTGGGGCCTGCTGTATATACCCTGGGGCCTGCTGTATACCTCTGGGGCCTGCTGTATACCTCTGGGGCCTGCTGTATACCTCTGGGGCCTGCTGTATACCTCTGGGGCCTGCTGTATATACCCTGGGGCCTGCTGTATACCTCTGGAGCCTGCTGTATATACCCTGGGGCCTGCTGTATACCTCTGGGGCCTGCTGTATACCTCTGGGGCCTGCTGTATACCTCTGGGGCCTGCTGTATATACCCTGGGGCCTGCTGTATATACTCTGGGGCCTGCTGTATATACCCTGGGGCCTGCTGTATATACCCTGGGGCCTGCTGTATATACCCTGGGGCCTGCTGTATATACCCTGGGGCCTGCTGTATATGCCCCTGGGGCCTGCTGTATATGCCTCTGGGGCCTGCTGTATATGCCTCTGGGGCCTGCTGTATATGCCTCTGGGGCCTGCTGTATATGCCTCTGGGGCCTGCTGTATATGCCTCTGGGGCCTGCTGTATATGCCTCTCGGGCCTGCTGTATATGCCTCTGGGGCCTGCTGTTTATACCTTTAGGGATGCTGTATATACCACTGGGGGGGATGCTGTATACTACCACTGGGGAGGCTGCTGTATACTACCACTGGGGAGGCCTGTATACCACACTGCTGGGGGCTGTATACCTGTGCTGGGGTCCACCCTCGGCTTATACACGAGTCAATAGGTTTTCCCAGGTTTTGGGGTCAAAAGTAGGGGGGTCGGCTTATACACGGGTCGGCTTATACACGAGTATATACGGTACCATTTTATTCAAAATCACATTATTTTCTTTTTTTTCTTTTTTTGGGAACCCACATTTTTCATGGTTCTGCACTATTTTAGCTTTTACTGTTGTTATCTGTCCTAATTCTGACTCCCCAACTAGGCTGTGAGTGTAGGGCTCTTGAGCAATCAATGGATACTTCTATGTAACAGTACTCACATGAACATATAGCTTAACTCAGCTGCAGGAGACATTGAGATTCCAGAAAAAGGTTTATTTTACATCAGAGAAGGTCTACAGAGAGAAATCTAGGACTAACTGCTGATTGCATAGCAGTGTAACAAAAACAATATAATGACAAGTCGTGGACTGTGATAGTTCTAGAGAATATTTACAGTAATATATATACTGTATATATATATATACATATACTTGCAGTATCGAGTATTGGGTTATTGGGCGTGACCATCTCTGGTGGTGGGGTTGTCTGTCGTAGGTGGTGGGTATGAGCCAACATTTTTTTTTTTTCGGGGGTGCAGTAGAATAATATTAATTTTTATGTGTATGTGGAAATGGAGTTCTTTATAACATAAGCAGGAGTCTTTGGGTAAGATCCCCAGGTGGGGGGTGTGCATAATTAAAGCTTGTTATGGGCTGCATATTAGATTATTATTTGGACACGTCAGTGTTAAGGTCCACGCCCACCAAGATAAGCATCATGCCCACTTTAATTTAATGTATATTTAATGTATATATGACCAGTGTGAATAGGAGTGAAAACTTACCATATATACTCGCGTATAAGCCGAGTTTTTCAGCCCAAAAATTGGGCTGAAAAGTTACCCCCTCGGCTTATACGCGAGTCACTGTATACTGTATACAATGTATACAGTATACAGTGCCCCGATCTATATACAGGCCCCCCGCCGCAATCCTGTAAAGGAAGAGATTAGTATACTTATCCCTCCGCTGTCCCGCTGCCGCTGTCCCACCGCCGCTCCTCCATCTTCATCCAGCGTCTTCCGTCTTCTTCCGGGTTCCTCCGATGGTCGCAGGCAATGACGTCATTGCCGGCGCGACAGAGGAGGAAGCTGAAAGAAGACGGAAGATGCTGGATGAAGATGGAGGAGCGTGATGGCGGCGGCGGCGGGACAGCGGAGGGATAAGTATACTAATCGTTTCCTTTACAGGATTGCGGCGGGGGGGCCTGTATATAGATGGGGGGGTTGCATATACCTCCTGGGGCTGCATATGGGGCTGTATATGCCTCTGGGGCTGCATATGGGGCTGCATATACCTCCTGGGGCTGCATATGGGGCTGTATATACTTCTGGGGCTGCATATACCTCCTGGGGATGCATATGGGGCTGTATATACCTCTGGGGCTGCATATACCTCCTGGGGCTGCATATCGGGCTGTATATACCTCTGGGGCTGCATATGGGGCTGCATATACCTCTGGGGCTGCATATGGGGCTGCATATACCTCCTGGGGCTGCATATGGGGCTGTATATACCTCTGGGGCTGCATATGGGGCTGCATGTACCTCTGGGGCTGCATATACCTCTGGGGCTGTATATACCTCTGGGGCTGCATATGGGGCTGTATATACCTCTGGGGCCGTTTATGGGGCTGCATATACCTCCTGGGGCTGCATATGGGGCTGTATATACCTCTGGGGCTGCATATGGGGCTGCATATACCTCTGGGGCTGTATATACCTCTGGGGCTGTATATACCTCTGGGGCTGTATATACCTCTGGGGCTGCATATACCTCTGGGGCTGCTGTATACTACCACTGGGGCTGCTGCTGTATATACCACTGGGGCTGCTGCTGTATACTACCACTGGGGAGGCTGCTGTATACCTCACTGCTGGGGGTTGTATACCTGTGCTGGAGTCCACCCTCGGCTTATACGCGAGTCAATAAGTTCTCCCAGTTTTTGGGGGCAAAAGTAGGGGGGTCGGCTTATACACGGGTCGGCTTATACACGAGTATATACGGTAATATGATTTGTAATTAAAAGACTAGTCCAACAGTGATAATAGCACGTTTACTATGACATGGGCTCTGTACTAAGTAGTAGGCTCTTGTGGAGGGAAACTATAGAGGTTTTTGAGTTTCTAATGTAACATATACTGATGTTATCGGAGCAGTTTCATGCACACTGTCATAAACATTCAAACTTTGGTCTACACAATGAACAGCAGATCCCTGATTATTTGAAGGCTTCAGGGAAGATGATGGATTCATGAAGGTTGTAAATGGATCAGGTTGGTCATATATACTTCTCTCTTCTTTCTCATGCACAACCATTGGCATCTTAAATGACAGGGATGTTTTCTTAGATTTCTTGCGAGTGCTATAGTTCATCCACTAAAAAAAATTACACAGACTTAGTGATAATAAACATACACATGATAACACAATTAGAAGCAGAAAAGTGGTGGGCTTCTGGTCTATTTGTAGATTTATATCTGTATATCTGTCTGTCTATCTATATGTCTCTGAAGCAGAAATAGGAAAAGGGAGCAAAACATTTGCTGTAATTTAACATAGTTGCCACACAATGAATATTGTGAGTCTGGTGCACACTATGCTACCTCACTGCTTAACGTCAATGAGGATGACTGCAAATTAAGTAATTGTTGAACATGTGCATTGACACTCTATATAGTGTCTGTCTTTTGCCCTCTTCTCTATTCAGACTTCTTACTGTGGTTAAGCTGTGAGTTTAAAGAGGTGAGATAGTAATTTTATTTCTAGTGATCATGATGGTTGCAACAATGCCTCCAGTGATCAATCATTATCAATTATTCACATAATTGTAGGACTACTCATTTAAAGGAAAGCTGTCTGTAGGATCAACCATCCTATGTTGTCTACATGGACATGTAGGTCATAAGAAGTTGAATGAATAAAATGATACCTTCGCATCTGTGATCTAATGTTTTATGTTAGGGAAATCCAGGTTTTTCTTAATGTGTAAATGAGCTGTTAACATCTATGTGCGAATCACAAATCTCCATAATACTCTGCCTCCAGAGCTTATTTTCAATAAAAGGGGGCATAATGAATGTGAGACATGTAATGACCAACAGTCTTCTTCCTGACCTACATATCTCATTCTGGTAATATCCATTTCCATTTAAAAAAACTTCTGGTATCCGATTCTTAGGGAGATCTATGTCTGCGTCCAAGATCTTAACTCATTTACACATTAAGAAAAAAATGATTTCTGTGCAATAAGACATTGTATTACTGATATCAAGAGATCATTTTATTTAACAGTCTATGAGCTATATGTCAATATAGATGGCTTTTGAGAGTTGATCTCACTGAAATATACCCTTTAAGTCTTCTCCTTCTCTAGTATATAAAATAATGGAAAATGCATTATATAAATGAATGACGCTAACTAAACTATAAAATAACTATTTTAATTCTAGAATATAAATGTCTTTAAAGCCTGGTTGAAAAAAGGTGCATATTATTTCTTTGACTCTGAAAACAACGTCTCCAAAGAGGCATTGACAATTCAAAAAGTTGCAAAAAATACCTTAGAAAAAAAACATTCTCAACCTTTTCAAAACCCAGAGAATCATAAATTCTGCAAAACCTCAAAAGAGGGTTTCCTAAAGAAGTTTCTGTTCAAAACAACTTGTATTTTTCATATACTTCAAAAAAAATTGTGTGGACACAGTATTTTAATAGACAAGCTCCTGACATTCTCATCTTTTGCTTCTATCAGATTATTGATTTAGTGAATAATCTTATAAAACAGCAAATTTTATAACAGAATGCCTTTTGTTCCATGTCAAACCTTTTATTACTGCAAAACTATGGAATAAATCAGAATTCTGATTGAAGTATAGGATTTGAGAGCCAGGAATTTACTTCTTTTGATTTAGTAAGGACAAAGGCCTTGCCCTTGAACCCCATGGTAGCTGAATGTCAGCTGGAGTGTTAGATATTGAACCTAGGGTTTGACATCTATCAAACTTATGTTTTTCATCATAGTAACATATTGGTGCTAAAACTCAGTCTAAAAATGTACTTTTTTCACTATGTTTCTTGGTCAAACGTTTGTAGCCACCCTTTTGATCCAAAAATTTTATGAAAAGATTAAATTAAGATACATAAAAATGTACTGCATGTTTTATATTTGCAAAATGTACGCCTACATGCTTCACTTACAAATGGTGTTTTCACAGGTCTGTTCCTTTTACCTATTACAGAAACATATCATTTGATAAATCACCATAAAATGTAAAAAATAAACATGTTTGTATAAGTAAAGACTATGAAAAATAGTGATACTACCTGGAAATGAGAAGTTGGGATAAAATAAAATGCTTAATTGGTCATTTAGTTCTTAGACTAAAAAATACAGATAAATGTAACTTCTAGATAAGGAACCAGGTGCTACCAGATCTCTGAGAGGTCCTGAGAAGACCATTGATGACTTGGTCTACGTATCTATAAAAACACTTTAATATACAGTTTTGCACTCAGTGGAGATCATAGATGAGAAAGGAAATGTAGTGCATTGTACAGTCCCTGACAAAAGTTATGTCGCTTGTCCATGTTATGTAAATAAAAGCTTATAACCTGATGTTAAATTCATCCATTGGTTTTATAAATTTCTCTTTTGAAAGCTGAAACCCTCCCACATGTGGTTTAGGTTAAGAAAATAAATTAGCATCAATGCTTAAATATTGATCATTTAATGAACACAGAATGGTCAGAATTTGGCAAAACAAAAGTTTTGTCACCTGGTCATATAATGCACCCAATCCTAGTTTACATCCTCACCTGTGCTCCGTAAATGATCGGGTATCTAGTGGGTGTGTATACAAAGGAACTCAGCACCCCAGACCTTCACTAGAACTGTAACTTGAGCTCTGACAACATGCCAAAAACCACCCTGCCACCAAATCCTTGATTATCAAGAGGCTGAAGACCAGATCCACTGCAGAGGTGGCTGGCACCTTTATTATGTCTCAGCATGAAGTAGTAAAAATGAAAAAAAGATTTGAAGATACTGGAGATGTTTTTGACAAGCCCAGGTCCGGCAGACCCTGAAAGACAACTGCTCAGGAGGAACGTTTGTTGATTAGAAAATCCAAAGCAAGCCCCTCTTCCACTTCAGCAGAGCTCCAACAGGCCTGGTCACCTTAACAGTTTGTAGGATTCTGTCTCGAAATGGCCTCCATTGTCGAATCAGTGCCCAGAAGCCAGTACTAAACAAAAGGCAAATAAAAAAGTGTGGCATTTGCAAAGTCCCACAGCCTGCTAAACAGATGGACGCTGGAAAAGTGGCAGATGGTGGATTTTTCTGATGAATCTTCAGTAGAATTATACCACAGCCGCTGCAAATACTGCAGGAGACCTACTGGAGCCCGTATGGATCCAAAATACACCCAGAAAACAGTTAAATTTGATTGTGGAAAGATCATGGTCTGGGGTTACATTCAGTATGGGGATGTGCGAAACATTTGCAAGGTGGAAGGCAATATTAATAGCCTAAAATATCAAGACATTAGCTAATTCTTAGATTTCAAATCATAAAAGGGGTCAAATTCTGCAGCAGGATGGTGCTCAATCTCATACATTCATCTCGACAACAAAGTTCCTTCAGGCAAAAAAGAGCAAGGTGCTCAAGGACTGGCAAGCCCAGTCACCAGACATGAACGTCATTGAACATGTTTGGGGTAGGATGTAAGAGGGAGCATGGAAGACAAAAGCAAAGAATCAAGAATCTAGATGAACTCTGGGAGGCATGTAAGACTGCATTCTTTGCTATTCCTGATGACTTCAATAATAAATTGTATGAATCATTGTTGAACCGCATGGATGCAGTCCTTCAAGCTCATGGAAGTCACACAATATTAAATATGACTCTAATAGCACCACAACCTCATTCACCAATGTTATGCAACATATATTTGAATTTTAAGTTAATTATTTGAATATCACATTACTTTTTGTGGGCGACAAAACTTTTGTCTTGCCAAAATCTGACCATTCTATGTTCATTAAATGATCAATATTTCAGCATTGATGCCAATTTATTTTCTTAACTTAAACTACATTTGGGAGACTTTCAGCTTTCAAAAGAGTAATTTATAAAACCAATGGATGAATTTAACGTCAGGTTATAAGCTTTTATTTACATAACATGGATAATCTACGTAACTTTTGTCAGCGACTGTAGAGGTATGGAGAACCTTGCAGGTAAATGTGATAAGTTTATAGTGTACGCTTCAGCAATTATTGGCACAGATTGGCAGTATCAGTGTAGTAGTTGGATAAAAATATGATCCTATCCTGTCAGGATAGAATGAAGGGGAGAGTTTAGTATGAGGCAGACTGATTAGTAGAGAGTTGCATTGCCCTAAGCAATAATGAATCCATGAGCAACAACAAGAGTTTTTGCAGTAAAAAATAAGAAAAGGTCTAAGGGTCCTTTCACATCAGCGTTTTTCGCTGATCGCGGCAGTTGCGGTGAAAAAACCGCAACTGCCGCGATTACCTCATAACGGCTGCACTTGCGGTTTACTCGCGGCAAGCCCCATAGAATGTCTATGGGGGCTTGCGGCAGGTGCGGCAACGGCACTTGCGGCAGGTGCGGCCGTGAAAAAAACGCTGTCAGCCACGTTTTTTTTCACTGCCGCATCTGCCGCAAGTGCCGAAAACCGCACTTGCCGCACCTACCGCACACTGACCGCAAGCCCCATAGACATTGTATGGGGCTTGCCGCAAGTGAACGCAAAGTGCAGCCGTTATGTGTTAATCGCGGTAGTTGCGGTTTTTTCACCGCAACTGCCGCGATCAGCGAAAACCGCTGATGTGAAAGCAGCCTAACTCTAGAGATGTTTTTGAGCTGCAGATGATATTAGTTGAGCAACTTAATTCTTCAATCTATCCTATTAATCCTGTATTTGTCTGTTTTACCCTCATTCTCATCATGTATTTCTGATTTAAAAAATAATTAAGGGACTGGCCAACCAACTGCAAAGGGGCCAGAATAAGCTGCATGAGAAGGAGGCTAAGAGCATAAGACTGATTCAATTATTTACCTCGGACTTCATGCACATGCATACATTTTTCATATTGTTTCCTAGATTGTGAGTTTTACATGCTCAAATGTTTATATATGTACCTATTGACTCTCTAGGTGTAAGTATGTGACAGACCAAACAGACATATTTGTGGCACTCCTGAGTATCCAATTGCCACAGAGGTACTGCACGTTAGCCAGAGGTGTGGTACCCCCGACCCCAGGTAAGAAGGCGACACTACCCGGTACCTGCACACAGCATGCTCTTTTAGGCACTTCAGACCAGAAAGGTGGGGGAACTGATCAAACCCCCATCCCTAGCTGGAGATGGGACTAAGAGAAGGTGGTGGGTTGAACTGTAGGAGGAGGTGCAACTTAGGGGAGTGACAGGAAGAGCATGACAGTAAGAGGAGCACACCAGGAAGTGGTGGGAGGAATAGTAACCACGAGGAGAAAGAGAGAGGCTCATCTCAGGACAAGGAAGAGGTGAGAGCCAAGCAGGAGTTCCAGAGAAGGAAGGAGTCCCAGAGGCAAGGGCAGAGAGCGATCCACCCATGGGGCTCGCATCCATTTCCAGTCACAGGCAGTGGAGGGACCAGGACCATAGAGGGTCAACCGGCCCAGCCTAGTGGAGGGGACTTCAAGCCTCAGCTAGCCTTCCGGAGGCTGCTGTATCTCCAGGAGCAGCAGCTAAAGCCACGTCAGTTATCGAAAAGGTGGCTGTATAGGGCCAAGGGGGACATAGAGAGAATGTTGTATCAGAGGGTCCGTGGCCACTTGCGCAGGACACTGAGAGTGAGGTGCAGGGCAGGAGGGGTGAGAGCCAGCCTAAGTGTGACAACCTGGCAAAGGTACACAGAACAGGGTTCCGGTTTAGTATTCCTTCAATCTACCTGGAAAAGACTGGATCCCTGGTTCATAGGACACAGCACCCGGTTGAACTTGGCTGCTAAAGAACTGTGAGTAAATGAATGAAACTGCACAGAGCTGTGTCCTCGAATCATTCTGTCATCCCTTGCCCTGCGCTACAACTCTGCCAAGATCCACTCATTGACTTTTACACCTGCCCCGGGGTACTGCTCCACCTAAGGGGAGCAACAACACCTGGCTGCCATGTCCTCTGCCCCGGATGTCTGGATCGCATCGTCAGCCCTCCCTGGCTGAACACCGTAAGTGGCGTCACAACAACTGTTCCCTAAACCTGATTCCCCTTCGAACATTTATTGACACCGCCAGGGTCATGGAGCCGCGTCTTGACCCCCATAACTCCCCAAGGTACCAAAGCCCGGTTCAGAGTAACCCACGGCCCTGGGGAGGGCGTGTCAACTTGGTGTCATGAACAGGATGTACCAACCCAGTAGAATGGGGTCCTGTGTGCCTAGAGACTGTAATATAGGACTGTGTAATGGCACCCGCCAAAAAGAACAAGCGCCATGTGTATTCCAAGAGGAGTGGTGTAGCCTCCCAACGTGGGCCGGGTTACCGAATGGCGTGAAAAGCCATACTCGCCCACTGCACAGACTGTAACAAAAAGAGGCTTGTCCGTCAGCCAGAGGGAACCACCCCCTGGTATGGCCGACAGTGAAAAAAGAAGAAACCTCCCACGAAGGGGAGAGGACGGAAGCAGCACTGGAAAAGTATGACGGTGCAGGATGCAAGAGAGGCAGAGAGAAATCCGGTGTGCGCCATGGCAACCGGCGGTCAGAGAGCTCTGGCAGAGTGGGGTGGAAGCGATAGACTCCCCCAGTGGCCCGGATGAAGACCAGGACCAGGTGCCCCCGATGGACCAGGAGTTCTGGAGAGCAGAGAACTGTAGCGGTGCCATGGCGAGCGGCGCCTGGAGGATTCTGGCACGTGGGGTCGAGGAGATAGACTCCGCCAGTGGCCTGGAGAGGATACCAGAACCAATAAGGTCAGGTACTCTTGGGCTAGAGATGACTGCAGCACCAAACC